>MCGO01000011.1:0-692062 GCA_002104985.1 Rhizoclosmatium globosum | reverse complement strand
TCAAAGCCAGTTAGAAAACTGCTTTTTGGTTAGCACGAGAAATACTTTGTGGGACTGAGAGATTCAAAGATTTAGCAATCCTTTCAAACCCAGCATCAGCAGTTGGAATAGATTCCAAGGAGATCCAAAAGACATGCTGATACAATGTAAGACTGTCATGAGCTACTTTGGCTGCACAGATGATTTTCCCATTCCAGGAAAGCCAGTTACAAGTGAAACACCATCCATGAAGAGAGATTGATAAATTGATGCAATTTCAGTTTCTTGGTTTATAAAGCCTTTGGCCAAAGGTGGCAGTTGCAGATTATTGGCGTGAGTTGCTAGACATACAAATTAATGATAGGAAATGAACAAAGTGAAATTTACTTTGAGCAGGAGAAACTAATTTCAAGATGGTGTCTGCACATGAATACAAGGCATTCTCATGGTTTGGTGAGTGTGTTATGAAATCTCCCTGGATTTTAAACAGCTGAGCCATTGAATTGCGAACATTTTCTTTGGATATAGAATGGGCAGCATCAGGATACTTGCTTGTAGAAAAATAAGATGTGTCAAAGCGAGAATAGACACCGTTTGTTTCAATGGACCCAACAAATACTGGCAATAGTCTGGCCTGACCTCCAGCTTTCATTTTCAGCCCAACTTCAATTTCAAGAAGAACGTTGTCAGCCTTGTTTGACTATGGTATACGAGTGATTAAAGATATATTGTGAGTTTAGCACGAAATCCAACAAAAGTGCAAATTCTTTGCGCCCTTCACAATTTCCACTCCGGCCACCACCGATTGCACTTTCCGTTGCCTCCCACACATACGGCGCCATCAAGTCATACAAGCACTACTAATCGAAAGAGAAGAACAGGAGCTTTGCATTGATGCCACAAACGTGTTAAAGTAATGTATAACAGAGATGTTCTATTTTTAGCGTCATAACAACCGCATGAAACACTTAACATGCTATATCAACTAGTTAACTAGTTAAATTTAAAAAAAAGCTTCAGAATTTTGTTATTAATTAAATCATAAACAGAATCAACATAGAGGACTTGATTTTGGTATAAGTACATTATAAATAGACTATATATTCGATCAAGAGAGGAATTTATTCGCTTGCATATCCTCATCAACATGGAAAGAAAGTTAAGATGTTTTTCAATAGAGCCATGTTGTGACTCTGGCACGTCTCAAGAAAAGCGCATTCCCAGGCCAATGTATAGGTCCTGAATTTGTCCGTTGCTCAGTTGTTATGGGACACTGAGGCCTCTATCATATGGTGCAGATTGTGGTTTGCGGGAGATGTCGGAAGCACGATTCGCTAGAAAATTGGATTTTGGCCAAAAACCACAATAGAACAAGGAGCCACCCACCTCCGTCTTCTCAATAAGAGTCTCGTGCGAGGCTTCACTGATCAGGTATACAATCAATTTACTGTTTCTGAGGCCATTGAGGAAGCCTTGATCCCAATCTTCACCTTTGTTGAGGCAGTTGCTGTCAAGAAAGACTCGAATGTTTTGGTTGTAGCGTCTACAGCCAACCCGTTCGATCAGGGATGCCAGCCACTTGGCCACGTTTGCTTCGGAATTGACACGGTAAGAAATGAACACATCATGTTCAGCAGATAGATGGCCGCAGCAGCGCCAGTGTGTTGTTGTGTTGGAGTTCATAACTCAATTTCAAATGAAATTCTTGAAGCAGTCCGCACCAACAAAACCACAGCGAGGAAACCTCAAAAAAAATACGGGATTCACTCCCTAAACCACACTCAACGTAAGTTTTGCATGATTGGCGAGATTGAAGTCTTTTGCATCTGTTCTCAAGGAAAAGCACGCCCTGTCAAATGCTTCCTTCAAAGGCGTTTGTGTGAGAGGACGTTCCATGAACAGGCACAAATACACCTTCTGTCCTCAAGCCTGCATACCCAAAAGTTCATATACGTGTCTAAAGTTTAGCTACCTGTGCAGCAGCTCGACAGTTTTTTATTGAAAAACAACGATTGAAATAAAGAAGTTTTAACCTTTATGGACTACATATTAAAGAGGCTATTTCTGCGAGTAGATTGAGGTGTATCATCCCCACCAGCTCCAAACCCTTTTGGTCCCGGCAGCGAAGAATATTCCTGTGAGTCCCGCAATGTATGCATTGAACCCAAACTACTCTTCCTCGTTGCTGACGTGTGTTTCTGCAAATCATCCAAACTGTTGTGTAATAAGACACTTGAATAATACCTAGAAATCAATTGACTAATCTGCAGTTTCTTTGGTCCATACTCAATCCCTTCCAGCGTAGTTACAAACTTGCTAACCCATTTCCCAACTTTCTCTTCATCATACAAAGCTCTACGGTATTGAATCACGCCAACAATTTCATCCGCATCTTCAACAAGAGTCAACTTGAATTCACATCCACGCTGTGACCCCTCATTCACGGACCAAAGCCGCTCCATCTCCACAATCACATCCTCTCCCTTGTTTTCATGCGCTGCAAATACTCGCATTCCTAGTAAATCACGTGTGGAAAGACCAGCATGTCTCAATGCATGTGTCTCCTTTTCTGGGAAGTACTGAAACTGCACTGGGAAATCAGTTGGAATTCCCAAAGTCTCTGCCGTCTTTGCGAAAGGCGTTTCAGTCACCTTGGCACTTGATTTTAGCACTCGGTGGACATGTGACAACAAACTGTTGAACGTTGCCTCCTTTGCGGAGGAAAAGTCAAACGGGATAGGGACGATGTCCGTTAATGGGCCGACAAGGCACGTTGTATGCGTGCGTAAGGGCTCATGAGACCCAAGAAGGAACTTTTCGTGGCCCGAAATATGTTTTAACATTACAGCGAAGGCAGTTAGTAGACAGGTCTTGGTGTTTTGCGGACGCAGGTCGGATTGGGAAAAAGAAGTTTGAAGGAGGGGTTCTGACAGAAGTTAGTGGTTTAATTTGTTATCATGATGATTACCTTCATCTTCCGAAGAAGAAAACGAATGGACGGAGGAAGAACGAGCATGGGCAGGGTTTGTTTTCTTCTGTTGACGAGACTGCATCTTGACTCCTTGGATAAATGTTCGGAGTGATTGAACAACACCAGCGTCGATTTCAAAAGGAACAAATCCCCAAGTCTGATTGTATTCGTTCGTCCAAAGGTCCTTGGCCGTATTTCCCTCCAATGAAAGTGGAAGTAGCTTTGTCTCAAACGATGGAGGATTCAGGATGTGATTCAATCGAATAGCCATATCATCATTAATATCCAAAGAATTTTGTGCGGCCTTGAGGTTTGCGCTACACATGTCATACTCCCGCTGCTGCTTCAAAATCTTCCTTTCCAACGCAAACTTTACTTTTGTTTGTTCTTGCATTGACTCCTTATCCTATTTCTGCAGTACTCGCTCAAAGCCAAAATCTTTCTTCTGTCCTTTGACAGCAACCCTAACATTTGCAAATCATCGTCTGAAAGCGTACTAAACTGGTCTAGATTCATATGTCCAATCTTTGCCTGGACTTCAGTGGTGCAGTCATGCTTCGCAAGCAGATTTGCAACAGAATGATTGTCCGTGGACTCAACCCCAAGTACAACCTTAATAATAGCCGCTTTTGCACTCTTGCTCATTTCCGAAACTTGATTGGTGATTGGATCCACGTACACCTCAACTTGCCCGTTATTATCCACGTCAATCTGTCGACGCTGGTAACGTAGTGTCGTCAATTCAATTTCAAGTTCGGCTTTCTTTGTCGTAAGAGTATTGATTTGCGACCGTAAACTATCGCACTCAACAAGCAGCCCTTTTCGCTGGGACTCGATTTCATCTCGTTCACGACCCTCCATACTTTCTTGAACGGTTTCGATGCAGAGATTCTTCCAGTGAGACGCTGTATTGTGAGAAGGGGCTGCAAGGCGGTATGCGAAGTCTGTAAAGTCTTCGTGTTGTTCTTTGGTTTCGTAGAGCTCAAAGATGCGGGATGTGGAGGTTGGATTTGTTTGGGAGAGAGCAGTGAAGTATAGGGAGAGTATTTCGTTCGTAACAAATGTTGTGGATGTATCATCTGTAATAGTATTGCTGAATATGAATCCAATGAACGAGGTGGATGTGAAAGATGATGTGAATATGTGGCATTGGAAAACAGTTTCTAGCTTCTGCGTCTTTTTAATTTGTATAAGAAGACCATGGAGTTGAGATCCAATATACGCTGGAGTCAAGGTTGCGTCTGAATGATGATGGAGAGTAAATTTATCCAAAGGCAATGATCCTGCACTTGCGGAAGTCTCAATAAAAGCTTCAACGTCAGCATCAATGATGCGTTCATTCTGGTAGAACTTTGTTGTCAATATTTTATATGTATGAGCGATTTTGTTGACTGCAGTGGAGAGAAGCGGAACGTTGATAGATGGAGTGTTGAGTTGAAAGCACTGAGTGCTAAGTAGAGCTGCGCCGGGTCATTATAAGTTCTCACAGATTGCTCACGAGGCTCGGAGTCTGAATCAGGCACAACTTTGTTGTAAACATAGAGTTGGTGTGGCGTTGGAGGGTAGCGATCTTCCTGGCGAGTCTCTTGTTCGGCGTAGTAGTTGCGTTCCGATACCTCAGACTCAATATCACTTTGGACTTCTTCTTGCTTCTTTGAGACCCCGACTTCATCCGGTGCGGGAATATTCGTGCTTAACAGTGACATCAGCAAATAAGCCCTTTCAGCCAAAGATACAAACCTTTGCACATACGATACGACTTTATCGATCTTCTCTCTTTGTTTGAGAAGTGACGCCGAGGTAGGTCGCTGTAAGTGTTCCACAAGCCTTTTCTCCTGTGCCAAAGCCTTCTTCACAGTCGGCTTCTTTTTCTCCACATTTTTGGAAGATGCGCTTAAACTAACGGAGCTGTTTGTTTTCACTGGTTTCTTGAGGGGAACTGGGTTTGATGGCTTTGTTGGAAGGTAATTTACATATCCCCCCAACGACGCGATCGACGCATCTTTATCCTTTGCCTTTTGGGTTGCTAATACAGAAGATCGCTTTTCGGCTGGGAGAGTCGCGACCGATGCTCTGTTGAGGGATGTTGTTGAGTTGGAGCCAAGCGTCGAGTTTGATTTGAGGGTTGAAGACTTTGTTGGCGCAACTGATTTACGCGGTTTTTTCCCATCTGGATCAACGGCGGGCATGGAGTGATTGTAGAACATGGCGTTGGACTTGGGTGGGATCAACAACAAGTTTGTCAGATCAAAAAAGGAACGAGGAATAGAGAAACAAATAATTCTTTCTGCATTTGGAGGTATGTTGAATTTTGGCCCGGAAATACACGAGACAGTGGCGAAACATGGGTTTGGGAAGACTTTTGGGTCTAATCATTAAATTTACAGGAAGCCAGAAACAAGTGTTCTAAAAACTTCCACGTTCCTCATATTGAGTTTTCATAGACATTCAGCTCGTTTACAATGCGATAATAGAAAAAAATGTCGAACATTTCAACACCCCGCACAAAAACCCCTCCCGACGCGAAGCGATACTACACTCCCGCCGAAGTCGAAGCACACAACGCCCCTTATGACCTTTGGTTATCTTGGAACGGTCACGTATACGATTTAAGTGTCCTGGCTGAGGAGCGACGAGGTACGTTATTGCATCCTTTCACCCGCGTTAACAACGAAGTACACCAGGCGACCCTCTTCTCGTTCCCATCCTTAAAAACGCTGGTAAAGATATAAGCCACTGGTTCGATAAAAAGACAGGCGACGTAAACTTATTCCTCACAACTCCTTTTCACAAGATTGACATTATTCTCTCGAAATAGCTTAAAACTTGCATCAACCCTCTAACGGGCTCCGTCATTGGTATACGCCAGAAGGTCGTTTCCTTCATGTTCCCCCGCCACTTCCTCGAGCAGACTGGGACGTTTATCAGGTCAAAACACCATGGTGGCAAGACAAGGAGGCGTATTGCATTGGGAAGCTTGGAAGCAAGACGCGCAAGATCATTATCAAGAATACGTTGACGCAAGATGAACATACCATTGAGGTAAATTATTCTTGGTTTTTGTACGGTTTTTTTAGTGTTGCAATAGGTTTGTGTGGAAGAGAAACTATCGGCAATTCAGGATCGCTATATGGCGCTAAATAGCCATGCAAAAGGATACATGTGGAAGCGTTTGGGCACTCTACTGGATATGACTGTCACGCTTGAAGAAAATGGAATCAAGGATGAAGGTCCTATGATGGAGAAGCTTGGAATGGATGAGGAGAATTATCTTCCAACGATTCATCTTTACTTCAGGTATGATGCAGTTGGAATGATTGATTTCTAATAATGTTTCTCCAACAGTGACGATTTGACGGTTGCATGAATGAGATGAGCAAAGAACTTAAACTTTATCAGAATTTGATTGAAATTAATAAACCTTTATTTATTGTTTTTACGACAACTGTTTACGTTGCTGTGCAGAAAAATAGGAAAGAGGATTCGTTCAGTATCAAGGTGCCTCTGACACAGCTTCACACATTAAATAATTAAATCACACTCTTTATTACATTACGCTCTTTTTCTTCTTCTTTTTGAACGTGACAGTTTCATCAACGTCGTCGTTTGACGCCGCCCTTTTTTCTGAAATCTTGAATTCTGCGACGCGTTCCGAATCCACATCTTCTTCATAAATTGTTCATGATCTAATTGCGCGTGTTTTGAGGGTTGGTCTGATTGATTATTTGCTGATGTTCCTGTGGATGTAGACAGGTCTTCCTTCTCCCTCCTTTCCTCCGACGTGCTGTAGAAACTGCAACTTCTGGCACCTGTTCTGGTTCCACGACACTCCACTGGCCAAGTCCTGTTGTCTCATCAATCTTCACTGGTGGCGGTGGCGGAGCGTACGACGTCGACTGCGCAGAAAAGGTGGCGGCGGCAGTGGCGGCGCCGTAGTCCCGTTTCTTTGCCGTTGTCGCCGATGGTTTTGATGGCTGCATCGAGTGAAGTTGGCCTGGCGCTAGACCGACTTTGCGGTCAATGTCGCCAAGGACCTTGGCCAGTTTGGCATCTTCCTTCCGCTTTTCGGCCTCGCGTTTGTGCACATCGCTGAGGTGGCGCTCGATGTTTCCTTTGTGTTTGAGGCCGTTTTCGTGCAGAGATCGGGACTGTTTTGGTAGTTGGTGTTAGTTAAGAAAGTAGGGATACTGCTAGGAACGCTAGGATGTAGGAGGGGGATACTCAACGGCTTTGTTGTCTGCTATGTAGATCCGGCAGTAGTCACAGTAGTACTTCTTGTTCGACACCCAACGGTCTGTCATTTCTCTGTTTTCGTGAAATAAACAAAGAAAAGGAAAATAAATGCGTTGTGTTATATTCACTCTGATTTCAGAGATTCTAAGTCATGAGTAGGATGAACAGTCCCACCTTCTTCCGACTGCAGAAGATACATTGAACTCCACTCTCCCACCTCGGCATCATCCAACCCTCTTAATTCAGCTTCTGGACTTGCTCTTAAGCGCAATGAAGGAAACTGATTCATGACACTGATAAAAATGACGCTCCACGTTGCTGACCAAATTCCAACAGCACCAATCGCAGCTAGTTGCACAGGCACTTGCTTCCATATCTGATCGACCCATCCAGCTGTAACTACTCCACTGACGTCAAGGCTTGTAACTCGGTACTGTGCAAATATTCCTGTTAAAATCATCCCCAAAGCTCCACCAACCCCGTGCACGCCTGAATGAAAAGATTTTATCAGCGCTTATATATATGTCAATTACTTAAATAATTTACCTGTTACGTCCAACGTATCATCAATGCGGCACTTCTTCAGATATCGTGCAGCGTAGAAACAAACTACGCCAGCGAGAAGTCCATAAATGATTCCGAAACCAGGCTGCACAAACCTGATCCAGGGGTAATCGTAGCCAGTCCGCAACCGCTCCAGTACAGAAGCGATGCTGCTGAACTTCTTGTTGTTCACAAGGCCTCTAACCCATCCAAACCAGCCCCCCTGTACTTGCGGCCAAATTCGACGCGTACTTGCACTTACAGCTCTTTCATTTGCAGAACTCGCGCTCCCAGCGTTGAACCCCATCCACCCAAACCACAACAACGCAGTACCAATATAAATCCACGGCGGGGAATGATTAACAAGAGGAACCTGATCAAAATCTTGGCGCTTTCCAACTTTAATGGCAAGGACAAGAGCAGCTACACCTGCACTGACATGAACCACACTTCCTCCAGCGTAATCCAAAACGCTCATATTGTGCAGCCAGCCGTTTGACGACCACACCCAGTACACCACGGGATCATATACGACTGTGGACCAACAAAAAACAAACACCATAGTAGGGAACATTTTCATGCGACCAGCGGTCGCTCCAGAATAAGCCTGGCGTGATTCCGGCGAACATAAGCTAAATTATACGCGTTAAATTCAGTTTGTTATTGTGAATTTAATTTTCAACTCAACCTGATAAAGGAGAAGAGCGAGCCAGGAATGGTAGTGCCATGAATTTGGCGCACTGAGGTCCCCAGAAGCCCCATATGAAAGTTTCCAATAAACGTAGATGACGACTATGTTATGTCAGCAAACGTAAATTCAAATGTCTCAATGGGAATATAACCGTATCAGAGAGCGCGAGGGTATACCCAAACAAGCCCACTGAATCGCAATCACAGCAAAGTTAATCATAACTATTTGCATCATTGTCATTGAGTTCTTTTTATCCGTAAGACCGCTGTAAAACAGCCCAAGTCCGGAGTCATGATAAAACGAGTGCCGTCTGTCAATAGATCATAATCGTCGACCAATGTGATAGTAACTAGTACCGATATCAAAAGCCATGACTGGTCTCCAGAGTTAAAAGTTGTAGCCATTTGACTGGAAAGGCGCGTTCGAGTGGGTGGTGTGGTTCCAAAGAATTGTCACACAATATCGAGAACGAAAAGAAATCCTTTTGGACGTTGCATGTCAACTAAAGTGCTTTTTAATGCTTCACTTCATAATCCTTCCATCCAACTTTATCCAGCTTCTCCACTTTGCCCAAAACCTCTCCTTCACTTCGCTTGGCAAACGCCTCAATTTTGTCCAAATAATCAGGCACCGCCGCTCCCAACATTCTCACAGCCAAGAGAGCCGCGTTTGTTGAATTGTTGATGGCAACAGTCGCAACAGGAACTCCTCTCGGCATCTGACAGATCGAGTACAAGGAATCAACACCATCCAATGCTTCAAAGCAACTGGAACTCCAATAACAGGAAGCGAGGTGAGAGCCGCAACCATTCCGGAAGATGGGCAGCACCACCAGCAGCCGCAATAATGACTTTAAGTCCACGAGCACGAGCCGTTCGGCATATTCGACCATGCGCTTAGGTGTTCGGTGGGCAGAAACAACAGTCAACTCAAATGGAACACCAAAGTCTTCCAAGACTTGAGCAGCAGCTTTCAGAGTTGGAAGATCTGAGTCAGATCCCATAATGATTCCGACAACAGGGGCTGGGGCAAAAGCACGCTTTGTCTCGGCGTCCAAGTCGTCGCCAAGAATCTTTGAAGCAAGTGCGGCTGCCTGTGGCATAGAATCGGCAGTGAGGGTGATGTGTCCCATTTTTCTGCCTTTTTGACAGGCCGCCTTTCCATACAAGTGAACGGACGCTCCAGTTGTCTCATGGGCAATACGACATGGTCTCAAGACTGATGATTCGAGATCTGATGTCGCGGATCCAGAACCAAGCAGGTTGATCATAATAGAGCGCCGACTTTAAGGTCTGGAGATCCAAGGGACATGTCAAGGATTGCACGAATATGTTGTTCGTATTGAGAAGTGTAGCAGGCCTCAATAGTGTAGTGTCCAGAGTTGTGTGGTCTTGGAGCGAGTTCGTTCAACAGAATTGATCCTTCAAAGAAATATTAACCGTCGCCGACTCTTGTAGGTTTACGGCCAACTCACCATCATCAAGCAAGAACATTTCCACTCCAAAGATACCAGCACCTTCAAACGAGCGGACAGCTTCTTCGGCCACTTTACGAGCCCTTTGCTGCACTGTTCCATCAATCTGAGCAGGAGCAACGACAACATGGCAGACATTGTTCTTCTGAACTGTCTCGACACAAGGGTACGAGACGATGTTGCCAGAGACAGAGCGCGCAACCATCACAGCAAGTTCACGCTGGAATGGAATCCACTTTTCAACGTAGAGTTCAGGGCCATTCTTGGCAGGTCCGCCTCCAAGATCGGAAATCGCCTGAGAAATATCCGAAGCAGATTTAATGACGCGGTTACCACGGCCTTTGGAACTACGTTAGAAAAAGAATTGTACAAGTTGTGAAGCGTACCATCATATGCCAAAGTCTTTGACTTGAGCATCACAGGGAACCCGTTTCCAAACTCAGCGACGGCATTTTCAATATCCTTGACAGAAGTAACCTCCCGCGAATCAGCAACAGGCACACCGTGCTTAATGAGATGTTGTTTCTGTCTGAACTTGTCCTGGATGATTCTAATAGTTTGTGGTGTAGGATGGATGTGTTTCACGATGCCCTGGCTAAGAACGGCATCAAGGCCCTTTGTGTCCACGTGTTCAATCTCGACTACAACCACCGTAATCAGTTAATCAGTTAATCAGTTAATCGAATTCAGGCTGAATCAGCCGCCACGCACCAGTCAGTACATCCGACACCTTGGCCAAGTCGCCAATCAGCGCCGCGTCCTTGAAGGATCCCGTCACGTGGCTGCGCAGATTCGCCGATCCGCTGACCTGCGACGCCGGGTTTTCGGCCGCATCGAGAACGGCCGTGCGCACGTTGAGGCGGTTTGCCGCTTCCACGAGCATCCTTCGCCAGGGTTAGATGTGCAGCCGGTAACCCTAACCCTAAAGTGATGTACCGTCCAAGCTGCCCGCCTCCGAGGATTCCTACTACTCGTGTGTCCATTGTCAAGGTGTTGTGGAGAAGGTTTGATTGGAAAAAAGAAAAGAAAATACTGATAACTTTTTTGAAAATATATATGAGGTGAGTAAGAAATGTAATATCTAATCAATAAATATCGCTGCTGGTCTCGATAAAATCAGTAGGCAGGTGGAGCATCATAAGAAAGAGAAGTTTGAGCCTTTCGTCTCATGTCCGATAACAAGAGTTTGAATGCAACCTTTTCGCCAAGCTTTTCAAAGTCAAGGATGCTGATCAAATCGTCGATGTCGGCGTTCATTAATGTGATTCCATCTACTTTCTGATCTATAGGCCGAATTAGATATTGGAAGGTTGGCATAGATTACAAACCAATCACGTTTCTGGCGACACGTTCTCCACCATGATTGAAATAAATCCAGTATGCGACATTTTCAACAGTCCATGAGGTCACTTCGGCTGGAAGACCGCTTCCTGCAAATACACCACCAGATCCACCCTCTTCAAACAGATGCTTCTCACTGCCAATTGGAGTGATGGAAGCCAGAAAAGAAGCCGTGCTTGTTTTTGATGCCTCGTTGATCACTGTAAACACAGAAGCACCTGCTCCTCTCTTTTCAGAAACTACCGTTTCCCCGCTTTTAGCTGCAGAAACAAATCCAATCGAAGTAGAACCATCAGAATAAATCAAAGACGGTGCAATAGTTGCTCCGTCACCTCCGCGTGATTCGCTGTCTGGTTGTACAGCTCCACTTGAGTGTTTGTATTCTTGCTTCTTTCGTTGTTGGACCCACCACAGAACACCTCCAATTATAACCAAAAGGACAAGGGCACCAAAAATACCGCCTGCGATAGCTCCAACGTTTGGACCAGAATCTTGTTGTTGCGAACTTGGGGCCGTTGAATTAATCGTAGTACTCACGCGACCAAATGGTACCATGGTACCCGTAGTCGTCACGCCCGTAGTCTTCACGGTAGCCGAAGGCACAGGCACAGGCACAGACATGGTCGCAGCAGTCGTGGAAGGAGGTTTTGTTCCACAGTTATTGACCACGTTGTTGGAAGCCGCGTTCGAAAAACAGTTTCCATCCAGCATCGCAGCAGCCACAGTCCCAGACCCCACCTTCGTGAACGTTGGAAGTGGTGGAATCGTTCCTGTCAGCTTATTGTTTGCAAGATTCAATGCAACCATCACTGATGGCAGTTGCGGGATTGATCCTTCCAAGTTATTGCTCGCAAGCTCCCTAAATTCAACATTAGTAAAAAAAAATCAATCTCCACACAAGTTTGCTTACAAATCACGCAATGTGATAGGGAGGTCGGGAATCTGCCCAGTCAGTTGGTTTTGTGTCAACACCACAGTTGTCATACCAGCAACAAAAGCTGGAATGGAGCCTGTGAGCTGATTATTCCATAGCGACCTATTCAACATAACATTAGTATAGCCACCGTGTGCCAAGAGATTTTTTGAAAAAAGCCAGGAGTTCCACTCACAAAGAAGTCAGCGTGGGAGGAAGACTTGGGATAGACCCTGTGAGCTGATTAAAGCTGAGATCAAGGAGTTTCAATCCAGAGGGGAAACTTGGGATGGCCCCCTTCAAATTGTTGTTCTTGAAATTTATAAAAACGAGGTTTAGGGGCAACTCGGGAATGGATCCAGTGAGGCCCACAGATTCCAGCGTACTACGTCGTGAGAAACTAAGTGCATGATATTATATTTGGCTACATACATAGACGTGAGCTTGGTCAGTGCAAAGAACTGACTGATTTGCACTGTTGGAAAGGACCCCTTATTGATAACAGACCTGAAAGGTACGCAATATTTAGACTACTTGGATAAGAATGCATCCATCTTACAAGGAAATGATGTTGTTGCTTTTGTCGCATTGTATAGATGCCGACGCTACCTCTCCCAAAACGACACCAACTGTGGGTACACAACAAGAAGTTGCATCTGTTGCCGTAAATACAGAGGGCAAGAGTTGATGCGCGATTTGACAGTCTGCCATTGGGTGGACTTGAGTGCGGACTGAGCTTATCACAAAAAGGGTGAAGAAAAATCCTTGTCATTAGAAATGCGAAACTGAAGAACAAGGCGAGTAACACAGGTGGCAAAATTTGATTTGGTTCAATAGCGCGGACTGCGACAAGATGGGAACCCCATTTTTCCTCTCAGATTTCACGACGTTAAAGGGACAATGGGTGCGCAAGTGGAGCAAAATACTCTGAAGAAGCTTGAGTCTTAGAAAATAGAGCCCATGGCACCCCTGCAACTGCACTAACACATTCCTCTCAAAGATACAGCTGGCGTCACAGCAAAAGAAGCAATCGTAACATCGCAGTTTTGATTATACTGCTCGTGTGTCCATGGTTAAAGCATGGGTTCAAGTAGTTGGTTTGATTGGTTTTTCATTCAATTACAAAACTAAAACTAAGAAAAAATCAATATGCAGGTGGAGCTTCCCAATTTGCAGCAGCTTGAGTCGTTTGCCTCATATCCGTCAGCAGCAGCTTGAATGCAACTTTATCGCCAAGCTTTTCAAAGTCGAGAATATTGATCAAATCATCAATTTCAGCATTCATTAATGTGATTCCATCCACTTTTTGGTCTATGGCTCAGATTAGATGAGAATATAACACAAATTACAAACCAATAACGTTTCGAGCAACATGCTCTCCTCCATGATTGAAATAGATCCAGTATGCGACATTTTGAATGGTCCACGAAGTCGCTTCTGCTGGGAGACCGCTTCCAGGAGATACACTACAACTCCCATTTCTCTCCTCAAACAAGTGCTTTTCTGCACCAACCGGGGTAATAGAAGCCAGGAAAGATGTGCTGCTTGAATTGGATGTCTGATTCATTGCTGTGAACAAAGAAAAGCCCGTATCTCCTTTTTCTAAAGGAACAGTTGTCCCACCACTAGTTGCAGTCAACAATCCGACTAAAGTTGAGCCATCAGACTGTATCACAGACGGTGGGATATTTGCTCCGTTTGATTCGCTATCATATTGTGTGGCCGCACTTGAATGTGGATATTCATGTTTTGGACGTTTCTGAACCCACCACAATACAACCCCAACAACAATCAATAGGACTAGAGCGCCAACAGCGCCGCCAGCAATGGCAGCAACATTCGGACCAGAATCTTGTGGCAACGGAGTTTGAACCGTCGTTGTGTTGAAGCGAAAGAAGGGTGATATACTTCCTGTAGCTGAAACCACCGCACTTGTAAGAGTGACTTCCGTCACGCAGTTGTTGATAACATGTTTTGATGTCGCATTCAAAAAACAGTTTCCATCAAGCATAGCAGCACCCATGGTCCCAGAATAACCTCTAGTAAATGTTGGAAGTGGCGGAATCGTTCCCGTCAGCTTATTATTTGCAAGATTCAACGCAAACATGACAGACGGAAGTTGTGGAATCGATCCTTCCAAGTTATTGCTCGCAAGCTCCCTAAATTCAACATTAGTAAAAAAACAATAATCTCCACACAAGTTTGCTTACAAATCACGCAATGTAATGGGGAGGTCAGGAATCTGACCACTCAACTGGTTTTGTGTCAACACCAAAGTCGTCATTCCAGCAACCAGAGAAGGAATTGAGCCCGTCAGTTGATTATTCCATAGCGTTCTTTACAAGATAGTTAAGTATGGCTTCTAAAGCTCTGAAATACGAATAAAAACTACATACAGTGTTTTGAGTGTGGACGGGAGGCTTGGGATAGATCCTGTGAGCTGATTGAAACTAATATCGAGGGATATCAATCCAGATGGCAATATTGGGATTGGGCCTTTCATATTGTTGTTCTTGAGGTTGATATTGATAAGGTTGGATGGGAGCTCAGGAATAGTGCCAACAAGCCCCAGAGACTGAAGTGTTCTGCCACGAGACACTTAGTGTTCGATAAAATATATCTATCACGCACATGTACTGCAGCTTGGTCAACGCAAAGAACTGGCTGATTTGAATAGTGGGGAATGGCCCTTCCTTGATTACAGATCTATTCATGGTGTGCACTGTTTAATTAAAGAGTGAGAACAAGAAGATGACCTACTTACAAGGAAGTAATGCTGTTGTTCACGTCACAGTGGATTGAGGATGACGGTGAATCTCCCAAAATAACAGCCAAATCTTGAATTGGCATTGTTACAGGACAACAACTACTGGCATTAGTAAATACAGATGGCAGAAGTTGGTTCGCTATTTGGCAGTCTGTCGTTGCATCGACGATGCCAAGGAGGACGAAGAGGAAGAACATCACTTTTTTTCTTTGACTTTATGTATTTGAGGGAAAGAAAGGAAGCGGCAAATACGAACTAAGAGTATGCTGGCGGTGCATCATACGACGGAGAAGCTTGAGCCTTTTGCCGCAAGTCTGTCAACAAGAGTTTGAATGGGAGGCGGCAGATATTCGGATGATTTCAAACAACTTCGAAACCCGTTTGCCATTTCATTGAAATGGCGTAATTTTGAGGTGGGTTTGATTTTGATTCCCGTTGAAATGGACCCCAACATGATTTGAACAACTTTAGCTTAAGCCATTTCTTTCTTCTTCTTATCTGTTTCTTTCTCTTCCTTTGCAATACATTACTATAGTGAAAGTTTGAAAAGGAACGACTAGTTACTTTTTGCCGACTAGACTGCATCTTGTTTTGGGTGTGTTATGTACGCGAATACAGTTTTTCGAAATCATAATTTGTGAGAAGTTGTAACAGCTTCTTCAGTTGAGGTTAGGTGGGAGATTTGTGTCTGTTTCATTTCATTTCATCCCAAATCGAGGGGGGTAGGCCGATTTTTTTCTTGGTGGTTGAAATGGTCGATTTGGGGTAGATTTCGTTTCATTTCGAAGTTCGAGTCAACTTGTCAGAAATCGGTTGAAATCGAGTTTTTATTTGGTTGCGACAATGGATTCGATTGAAATGAATGAAATGAAAGGTTTTATCTGGTTGCAAACAGCCATTTGGTTGATTCGGTCGATTTTGGACGAAATCCATTGAAATCGTTCGAATCCGCGAATATCTGCCGACACCCAATGAGACTTTATCCCCCAACTTCTCGAAATCCAGACTCGTCATCAAATCATCAATCTCGGCGTTCAGGAGTGTAAGTCCGTCTACTTTTTGATCTATACTGTAGTCGTTAACTCACATTGAAGCAAAATCCAAAGTAGCCTTACCCATAACTTTCCTCGCAACATGCTCTCCACCATGATTAAAATAAATCCAATACGCTACATTTTGAGTCGACCAACACGACACGTCTCCAGGAAGTCCACTGCCAGGCGAAACATTACCCTCCCCTCCTTTCCCCTCAAACAAATGCTTCTCACGTCCAGCAGGAGTAATAGAAGCAAGAAAAGCAGCACTCCCTCTCTCAAGACCCGCCGTAAGAGTCGTGAAAACAGATCCCCCAGCTCCAGTCTTTTCCGAAACACCAGTTTGCTCAGAAATCCCCGTGTACGAGCTACCAGCCAACGAAAACAACCCTCCAGAAGAAGATCCCTGCGATTGAACAGTAGGCCGTCTGTCATAATCACCACTTGGTTTCGCCGCCTCTAAATACAACGACGAATCCTCCAATTGGACTTTTGGTTGCTTGAGTCTGTGGAACCACCACACGAACACTCCGATGGCAACAATGCCGAAAATAGAGCCAATGATACCCCCTACAATCGCGCTGATATTTGGGCCTGATTCTGACGATGGAATTGATGTAGGCGTGAGAGATGCTTTTCCAACGGTAAGGAGAGGTCCTGTAATTGTGGAAATAGAAGGGGAACCAGAAACAGGCGATGTTCTCAAAGTTGTCGTCGTCGCGTTGAAACCGCAGTTATTAATGAAAGGTCCTGGATTGGTGAAACAGTTCCCAACCAAAATCGCAGAGCCAACCGTTGTCCCAGATCCTTGGACAAAGATTGGAAGCGGTGGAATAGTTCCCGTGAGCTTATTATTTGCGAGGTTGAGTGAAACCATTTCAGATGGAAGTTGAGGAATCGACCCTTCCAAGTTATTACTTGCCAATTCCCTGGTTCCAATAAGCTCAAATATTCAACCCAGTAAATTTACTTACAAGTAACTTAAAGTAATAGGCAGGTCAGGAATAGATCCACTGAGCTGGTTCTGTGTCAGGATGAGAGTTGTCATTCCAGCAATTAAAGTTGGAATCGAGCCCGTGAGCTGATTATTCCAAATAGTCCTTGAAGAAAAGCGAATGTTGATTGCCAAAAAACTCACAATGACTGGAGCATCTGCAAGCGAGGTCTATGTGTTAAAACGTCTTTTGAATAAATTACTTTGTGTCAAAATGCATTATAATGGCCCTATGTGGCCCAATGGGCCAAATGTGAAACCCCCCCTTTTTAATCTATTTCGAATGCCCAAAATGCAACAAAATGCAGACACAATGCATGCAAACGTACACGTAATACGTTCAATGCGAGCCATATCAACCAAATCATTGCCATCATTTAGAGTGATTTCGCAAATTCAAGATGTATGTGAATGCACAGCTTGCATTCCCACTACATTATGCACATCCACGGCTTGTATGAAATAGATATACCAAAATAGTAGATAAATTTAGTTTATTGAGATCAAGAGAGAAACTCAAGAAAATCAAAATCGGCAATGTTCAACCTCATTTACAAAACTTACTTAATTATACTGAAAAAACGCGCACCAGCGGTAACTAATTGAGTCATCAAGAGACTTAACTTACCTGATGTAGCATTGCGTTCAGAATTTGTGGCTATATGGTGGTAGGCATCTGAGTTCAATCATATCAACTGTCGCAGGTGTTTGTATTGTTTAATCGTGGCTTATAGAGCTGAGGCAGGCACTACAATGGTGGCATAACTGCGTATTCAAGGATTTTGTCTGTTGAGTGTTTTGATTAGGTCAGGTGAGTGTCATACTCCAATTACATACCTTCTCAAATTCGCTTCCATCGTCACTGTCGTCGCAGCTGCCGCTACCATCCATGCTGTTGCTGTTTCAAAGCTGATTACGAGAAGTAAAGGAGTTGTTTGATTTCAGCGAGGTTTTGATAAAGCATATCGCTGTCACAGACCTCAAGCTTGTTGTCGTACTCACAACTGCCGCTGCCGTCTTGCCGCCGCTTCAAGGACTACTGTTAAGCAGTGGATCATTTTGACGTGGATTCAGAGCCTCAGTGCGAGTGCTGGATGTATAGAGCCTGTTGTTGAATTATTAATAAAACAAATCAAAGAGACAGAACCTACCCATTGATTCTTGCGAAGAGCGCATGAAGCCGACTCAGTAGTGATCCATAAACCCAAGTTGAATTCAGATTCGGTGAAGTTTTGGATTAAGGCGGGGTTGTCCTTTCATGATTGAGTATTGTGCTAGACACTTTCGACTGACTCCCCCCTTATAGACCTCCGTCGATGCTTCTGAAACTGGTAACTGATTGCAAGCTGAAGCAAGAGATGATGCGCTGAAACGGGAATGGTTTCAGTTGGGTGGAGAGGGCGAGGAGGGACTTAAAGCGAGGTGTGTGTCACTTACACACTCAATCATACTCCCATTTCACGCAAGAGACTGCCGGATGTCGATCGGAAGAGAGTCATTATTGCTGGTAGAAGTAGTAGGATTGTTGAGCGAAGCGGTGTAGCAAGGTTGCTACATTGGGGTGAGGGTGTTTGACTTTGTGTGTTTTTTTGCCACGTGTCTTCTGTTGGAATGGAACGGAGCAAGCGGAGCAAGCTCCAAAGCGCCTCGTTTAATAAATAATAATTCTCCCACAAAACTCTATCGTTCACCCGAACACAGCGATCCAGTACTAAGCGCCTGCCACCGATCCCTTGCCTCTCTATCAGATTAATAGCCTCAAGCTCGACCCTGATAACGATTGCAAGCTAAGAAAACAAAACGGAACGAGGAATCTTAAGAGCAAATCTAAGTTTCCCTTTATTTTAAACAACAAGAGCTTCTAAAAGCCCAAAACAAGAACAAGAAAGCAAATTGCTACGTCCACAGTTCAATCCCAAGTCGCCTGATCAGTCCCTTACCAGACAGTGCCACCACTCTAACCAACTCTCAGTGAAAATTTTTTGCGCCTCAACGCCTCAACGCCTCAATTTCCAGAATGACGTCCAACAACACCAACAATATGCGCACTCCGTTCATGCTTGAAGCGAGTAACATCAGCGAGTATCCACAATGGGCCGAAGACATCCTCGGAGTCGCTGCACAACACAAAGTCGACCACACCATCCACCACCCGGAGGATCACGATCCAAACGACAACGAATACATGCAATGGCTTGGACCCGGTGGTGTCTTGGAAGAAGATCCATTGTTGTTGAACTACGCGTACTTTGACAATCCAGACGACGCGGATGACCCATTCGTTCTCGAATCCACGCGTGAAGAAGGAATCTGTCCAGGAGACTTCAGAGCAAACGCTGTTGCGAAAAGAATCATCAGAATGAACATCTCCGAAGAACTCTACGGCGTTGTCCAGAAGCAAACCAAAATGGCACAAACCTGGATGCGAAACTTGAAGACGTTGTACGACTCCCAGAACGAAGTTTCTGCCGAAGACACCGTCAAGGAATGGATCAATCTCCAGCACTTGTCGTCGGAAACTATCTCGGAATACTTCAACAAAATGTCGAAGATCATTAGTCAGATGGAACAAGACCGCAACAACCCACGATTTGCTCCTCACCTTGCTACCCGCATCGCCATTAACCACATCATAGACAAGCTGTATCGTCCAGTTTTTGGTTCCCAGCTTGACACCCTCAAGGGATACAACTACACCACCCGTGATGCCCTACTTGCCAAGCTCTTGACTCTTGAACGCAACCTTGGTTTCAAGCCCACGCGTGACACCACTCTGCTGACTGACCCCAGATATGACCACGGTTACGATCCCCGCGGCGAACGTGACAGTAAACGCTACCGCGGCAGAGGCGGTGCAAGAGGCGGTAGAGGCGGCCGAGGAGGCGGACGTGGCGATTACAGGGGCAGAAACGGTGAGGGTGACGTTAATAACCCAAACAAAGACAGAGGCAACGAACGTGGCAAACACCCATACGGCAGACCTAGCAATCAAGATCAACAAGATCATGAGCAAGGACCGACTCACCCGCTCGAGTCCTCCAAAGCCCGACCACCTTCGAACTGCCGAGCCTGCGGTGGACCCCACTTCAGAATCCAATGTCACAAGAATCCCAACTACGCCTACAACGCCCTCCTCCCTCTCCCTCAAGGAGCCAAAATCCTACCACCCAACAGGATCCGATCTGACATCAGACAACACCCCGCGATAATCCAACTCCTACAAACTACCTACCCCAAATACTTCCAACAGCAACAACAACAGCCCCAGCACTTTCAACAATTCCCTCCCTATCCCCAACATCCCCAATTCCTTCCCTATCACCAGCAACAATTCCTCCCGCAACCCTACGTCCTCGTCGCTGCCCAGGGACCTGCGAACGTGAATCAACCGCAACCCGCACAACAACCAACGCAGCAACAGGAACAGGAACCTCAGAATCAGATCGTTGTTGCCAACCAAACGGGTTTTCGCAGAGGCCAGCAGTAGCCTGGCCGGTCGTCGGAGCTGTGGATAGTGCTATTAAAACCAGGGGGCATGAGGGTTATTACATACCT
This sequence comes from Rhizoclosmatium globosum, assembly GCA_002104985.1. Classification (NCBI taxonomy): domain Eukaryota; kingdom Fungi; phylum Chytridiomycota; class Chytridiomycetes; order Chytridiales; family Chytriomycetaceae; genus Rhizoclosmatium; species Rhizoclosmatium globosum. Next base: position 671,567 of record MCGO01000011.1, on the reverse strand, counting down.
CATGGGGAAATCAATCCCCCCCACAACGCTAAGTCCACCCCTTATCAACTCATCCTGGTTGATCCACAGCTCCCCACCCCATCAGCACACCCGATACCCCAATCTCATCAACGATCTGATACCCAACCACCGTCTGGACCCGCGGCGCTGAACGTCGGAAATGTGGACTCGGCGATTAAAACCGGGGGGAATGAGGAAAATACACCTCATGGGAATAGTAATCCCCCCCAGAATGCTAAGTCCCATCCCCACACATCATATTCGGTTGATCCACATCTTCCCACCTCAGCAAAACCAACCGCACCTCAACCCAAACTAAAACCTCCAGACCACTCCACATTCGCGATTCGAAAAGCCCTTCGCGCTCTGAAATGGCCAGACCACCGACGCCAAGACAACTCTATGTCGCAGAAGAAAACGTTTCAGCTACCCAAACGAATCGACTATCAACCGGAAGATGCACTCACCACGAAACAGCTTCTGGATGTTGAAGTCGCAATGCTGACAGATTGGATGACTGGAATTGACCACGCACTACTCGCGAAACTCGTCGATTCAGTACCTGTTGAAAAGACATCAGAACGGGATCCAATGCAGAACTACGCGTTTGAGCTCGTACCTGAGAAGTTTCCCATCGTCATCGACGGCGGAGCTACGAAGACCTGCTTCAAGACGACCGACTTCTTTTTGACGTACAGGAGCTGCTCGCGTACATCTAAAACTGCAAATGAGAATGGACCTCTTCAAATCACAGGCGAAGGAGACGCACTTGTAGTACTTCCCAATGGAACGGAACTCTACATCAAGAACGCCAATCACGCTCCCGAGCTCCCGAACGTCCACCTCTTAGCAACGAATGATATCGAATCCAACGGTTTTCACTTCGAGTCGAACCGAGGTTTACCTGGTTACATATATGTTACTAACACAACAAACACATATGGACCACACGAACCACTCCTGCAAACGGTTAAGCTCAATGGACTCCACTTCCTGCCGATTCAAGGCCAACCAAATCCGAAGTCGCTCTCGAAACAACTACGCTCGCTCATATCAGCCAAACTCCAGGATATACGACTTCGAGACCTGTCGAAAGCACAGTTGGAACGAGCTACAAGACAGTTATTGCATGATATTGAAGAACACGAACTACGGCATCGTACCTTTGGACACGCCAGCGACGCACGCTTGAAGTACATGCAGAAACATGGAACGACGTCGGACTTGACCCCAATTCAGTTCCCAGCCCGGCGAACAGCGTGTGGATCGTGCGAAAGCTGCAAAACAAATAAGGCTCCCTTCAATACCCCACCCTCCAAACCCCCTCCCTTACCTGGCGAGCTCCTTGGATTCGACGTGTTTGAAATCTCCCCACCACATCTGGGAAAGTACCCATACGGACTCGTCATGAAGGATTATGGAGGACGACGGATAGCAGTTGAACTCATGGAACACAAGGATGAAGCCCTGGTACACGCAATCAGAATGCATCAAATCTACAAACATAAGTTTGGACTCACCACGAAACGAGTTCGAATGGACCCAGGGGAACTTGGTCGTTCTGCCGCCTTTCAAAAGTACTGTCAGCTAAACAACATTGAGTTTGAAGTAGGCGTACCTGAATACCCACAAATGGACGGCGGACCCGAGCGATCTATCCAGACCTTGACCAAGATGACAAGAACCTTCTTGTTCGACTGCGACGCACCTTGGGAATACTGGGGTTATGCCATGATTCACGCAGCCGATATTCACAATGTCTTACCAGTACTCAGCCACGGTATCGAGAGTCCAGACTACGAGACTACTGGAATCAGGCCAAAAGTCGCTCATTTCAAGCCCTTTGGCTGTGCTGTCAAGTATTTTCCAGTATCTACGCAGGTTGTTAGCAAGATGCAACCCAAGAGACTTGTTGGTATCTACCTTGGAGCGCCAACACCATCGAAGGCACGCGTCTTGGATCCAGAAACCGGCCGTGTACTTGAAGTCCGATACAAGGACTGCGCCTTTCTCCCGAAGGTATACCCGAAGTGGCCTAAGTTTGTTCCCGACAGACTCGGACCCGGTTTCGACGTCAAACGTATCAAGAACCAAGACAACGGTGCTGTTGATACTAACGTTAGACGACACCTTGAACTGCTTGAACAAGCACGAAACCAACCTCTGAGCGCGGAAACACTGAAAGCCCTCCGACATAATCGTCCCCAGCCGACCCTACACCGCTCCGTACTCAAAGCCAACGCTGCGAGGACAACACTTGAACAGATGGAGCAATCACTATCAAAGACGTTAGTGCACCCCAACCAACCCCACCATCCCTCTCCCAATCACCCCTTACCTCTCATCCTCAATCAAACGTGTGGGACGCTGCGCGATAACTGATTTGACCGAGAGAAGGCTCTGTTTGAGGGGAAGTTAACGAACAACAAAACATAACAACTGGTACCATACCACAACGACTACCGGTACCATACCGTAGCGAGCGAAGGCCTTCCAACCCCAATCCTATAACAACCCCGCTAACGCGGCTTCTCCCAACATATATACCGTCCAACGGAAACCCAAACTCCCAACCCAAACATCCAACTCATCGAACAACCGATACACTAATCACCTAAACCCTGCACCAGTAAGATAACCAATCGAATGAAAAATTCGAAGAAACAAACCTCAGCGTTGCCAACGCGACCCGGCGCAACCACTCGCCCACCTCCTCAACCTCCACCCACAGGCGTAAGATCTTCCGCCAGACTCCGAACTCAACGCAATCTACTCGCAACGACGTACTTGAACTTGGATTCCGATGACCCGTTCTCGGAGGACGCGATATCTGAGTTTGGAGAAATGTGGATGTCAGCCGCTATTGAAGACTACCTCCACGACGCACCTGTCTTTACCGTCAACGCCAACAATCCCGAATCTCCTGCAACTCGCTCCGCAGCAATGAGGAGTCAGTACCAAGAAGAATGGATCGCAGCTGAGAAAGCCGAGTTAGCATCGCTCGAAAACAATAAGACATGGAAGCTCGTCAACGCACCTGATGGAGTGAACCTAGTTGGATCTAAATGGGTCTACAAGGTGAAGCTAAACGAAGATGGATCAGTCGAACGCTTCAAAGCACGATTGGTTGCAAGGGGTTACTCACAGAGACCCGGAATCGACGTTGGTGAAACCCACTCCCCAGTAATGCGAGCAGCAACCTTCAGATGGTTATTGGCGATGACTGCACTCAACGGCTGGAGCACCAGGATGGTCGACGTCAGCTCAGCGTACTTGTATGCAGAGATAGACCAGGACGTCTATATGCGACAGCCACCGGGACACGACGACGGAACAGGACGCGTCTGCAAACTCCTAAAGTCGTTATATGGACTACGTCAGAGTGGACGACTATGGAACAGGAAACTAGTAACTCACCTTGAACAGAAAGGATATCGTCAATCTCGCGCAGACCCGTGCGTACTGTACAAGACAGTTCAGGGGAAGCACTGCTACGTATCCGTATACGTCGACGACCTATGCTTTTTCGGTGACCAGGAACTCATCGACAGGGCAGTTGAAGATGTCGCGGAAGCATTCAAAATACGGGACCTTGGGAAAATCTCCTTCTGTATCGGAATTCAGATCGAACACATGGAGTCGGGAATATTCATCCACCAATCAAAATACGTCAGCGAAATCCTCCAACGATTTTCCAAGCACTATTCCCACTACCCCATTTCCGTCCCCATTCCCACATCCTTCAAACCCCTCCCAGCCACCGAAAACTCCGAACTTTTTGACGACCCTTCCCTATATCTCGAAGCCATAGGATGCTTGAACTACGCTGCAATTAACACAAGACCCGATATATCTACTGCTGTATCTTACCTCAGCGCATTCTCCAGCAAACCGACACTGGAACACTGGGAACATGTAATGCGTATTTATCGTTACTTACATGAAACATTAGACCACGGAATCTTGTATAAACGCGACGGAAACAAGTCACCCATCGGCTACGCGGATGCTGCTTACAACGTACACTACGGTGCGAAATCTCAACTGGGATATCTCGTAATGCTTGCCGACGGCGCTATCTCATGGAAATCGTCGAAGACACCTACCGTACCTCTATCATCAACGGAAGCTGAATACATGTCCATCTCGGAACTTGGACGCGAACTTCAGTCATACGTGCAACTGTACAAGGCTCTAGACATACCATTGAACACCCCGTTGACCGTCTATGAGGATAACCAGTCTACCATCCATCAAGTCAACAACGACGTATTCTCCCATCGTTCAAAGCACATAGACCTACGCTACCACTACATTCGCGAATTGGTAAACAATAAGCAAGTTCATGTCGAGTACATTCGTACTGCCGAACAACCAGCCGACTTACTTACCAAAGCTCTCGGACGTGACCAGTTCAGGAAACTACGCGACAAACTCGGAATGGCATCAAGAAAAGTGCTACTCGTCGCTACTAGTCTACTCGTACCAGACTACTGCCCAGACTGCTCTGCTGCCAGACACATACGGCCTATGCAAGGTTTCCCTTCATCCTCCGCTCGCGGCAACCAGCCGTTGGCCGAGGGAAGAGGGTTTTAGTGAGTAGGAATCTCACACACGTGTGTCGGAGTATCAGTATCTGGAAGCCAACACTCACTCGATCAAGGGGAAGAAGACCTCGGACCCTAACCCTCAGTCAATTTGTGATCGCTGTTCGTTCTCTCATTAGTTTTTGTTAGCTACTTTGTTCGCTTGAGGGGAAGTGTTGGAATGGAACGGAGCAAGCGGAGCAAGCTCCAAAGCGCCTCGTTTAATAAATAATAATTCTCCCACAAAACTCTATCGTTCACCCGAACACAGCGATCCAGTACTAAGCGCCTGCCACCGATCCCTTGCCTCTCTATCATCTTCACACCACATTCTTCATCAAGAAACCCAGGACAATAAAGAACATCTATAAAGTTGTTTCCATGTGTGCACAGATATCGTTAACAACTCAAATCAGATGACACACTCTCGCGCCATCATGATAATATACTTGTAAAACGTAATTCCTCCCGCATTGAATATTAACTTTTATAAATAAACAAAAGAATTTTAAGTGCAAACAATATAAAATAGTCTCAGAATATCTAACAAAGCTTAATTGTGTCGGAGTGCAATACTATTCATTTGAATGGATTGTGTATTTAAGAAATGGTTTAACTGATTTGTAATGCACTGGAGATGCATTTTATCACATCCTGTACATTCTAATTTTGAGAATCCATTCTGTTGCATTCAAACAAATTTTATTACGTTTGGAATAAGTCTTATGTATTGAAATAGGTTCTGGTGACAGGGCACTTTTGCAGATGCCAGTGAGACCAATTGACTGAAGGGAACTGTCGATAAAAGAGGATTAGGCAAACATGCCAAACCTTTTCTATTCAATAATTCAGTGAACCCACATGGAAGTCAGTCTAGTCAAAGCGAAGAATTGGCTGATTTGGAGTTGGGGGAAAGTTCCTTTGTTGATGACAGATCTAGTTTCAAGGAATCAGAGTAAGCATTCGCTTGGAACAACTCGTATATGATTACGCACAAGGATGTGATCTTGTTATTGGCGTCGCATGTGGTAAACGAGGAGGGGTACTCTCCAACGATAGCTCCAGGGCTTGGTTGGCAGCAGGCAAGAGGATCGGCCTTGTCAAACACAGATGGAAGTACTTGGTTCACAATCTGGCAGTCTGTAAAGGCCCGGCCGGGAACATCAATACTCATTTTTGTGAGTGCAAATCGGAGGTGATGAAACGAAACACCACAAAGGCTTGCAACAATCCCCCCCATAACCCCAAACAAATCAAACAAAATATACTATGTATACAGCGATTGCGTGAGAGAAAAGTTTGCGAGAGAGAAAGGTTGTGAACGAGATATTCCCAAGAAATTCAAGGTCATGAGAGATTTATTCCCGCTCAGCAAGAAACTCCAATTGAATATCACGCACAAAAGCATGCACGTCATCATAAACTTTCTCCGTGCTTTCTCTTTCTTCATACTCATTCAGCCCTGATTCAACGGATTCCCCTCCAATATCCTCCACCTGATAAACTGGTTTCCTGGGCATAACTCGAGCCAGTCCTTTTATACCGCCGTCAACAAGCATTGTAGCAATCATCCCTTCATTCCATTGGACCTATCACCAAAAATCAGTCTATACGTATAGATTCCAATTGAAACTCACTTCAGGCCATTCAGGCAACCACATTGGATCTGCAACAACATTTCGGAGCTCAAATAGTTCAATGAACTGTTGGTCCATCGTTCTTGACTTTGGGTGGGAAAAGCGTCGATATTCTTCAAAGATGGAAGTGAAGGACCAATGCTGTATTTTACGGATACATCCAACGAGACAACCTGTTCGGTGTTTTCCCTTATTGCAGTGAATCAATACTGTGAGGGGATATAGATTCGTTTGTTTTGTTGGTAACTTTCGATGATCCAATTATTACAGGAACATACATGGATGATTCCGCTTATCGAGAATAACAGAAAGAGCTTCATATATGACATTCTCGGGAATATCCACCACGTCCTTATTTCCTGTGTATGACTGATAAGCAAGAGCTATAAGCCTATGACCACAGAAAAGTCTCCCACCAGCAACGCCAAATTGAAAGAGATGGATCCCGTTCTCGTCCAAGAACTTTTGGTTTTGCTCTGGATAGTCTTCGAGAATGAGTGTTCTGTTTAAGACATCAGTCCAATAGGGCCGCTTTATAGCCGCAAGCAAAGTGATTGATACATCATACGCACAAGATAGATTTAAGTTTGAGGCGTTTGAGAAAGGAGAAGTTCTTTTTCTTTGGGAAGGCTGATCGATAGACGCCTTTGACTACTAGTGAAAAGTTCTCCATTGGATTCAGGATTTCCTCTTCTTCCTGAGCTCAGTTTAATAAGGCGTTGTCTAAGATGGTCCTAGGAAGTACTTGCCGTGGCCATATGAGAATGCAGGATAAGTTATTTCTCCAGTTTGTTTTTCTTTGACGATACTTCAATTCGAACAAGATGGACGCCCAGCAGCAGCACCAGGCCCAGCTTGTGCTCAATGCCTGTCTTTCCCTCGGAAATCCACTGGTGATCCACGGGTCCCACTGCTCCCACCTGGCTGCAACTAACCACGCATTCGCTTAAGGATGCAACCGCGTACAAGCAGGCAACGGACACTCTCGAATCGCTCAAGGACGCTCCAAATGCACTGCCAACTTGTACTTTCATTCTTGGTACAGTGTTGCTTGTCTCTCTAGGGCTCCTCCTCTGCCCTTCTCAGTCTCGATACTCATCAAACCAATCCTCAAACAGAAAACACTGTCGATCCAGCCGTCCAATTCCACATTGCAAATGTAATCAAAGAAATCATCATTCGCCACTTTTCTTCCTTTTCAATTGGCGATTTGGTTCAACTTCGTGGCTTTCTGATGAACTACTTGCTTTCAAAGTGCCGGGATGCAGCTGGAACGTGAGTGAATTTGATTGAATTTAAGTAAAGTATTATACTGATTCTATGGGACAGACAAGCACTGGATACAAATAATGCGACAGTCAAGAAACTGGCTCATACAATTGTAGTGCTTGTGAAGCGATGCTGGTTGGATGAGAGTATCCGTGAAGACAGACAGCGTTATTTCCAAGGATTGGAGGCTTTAAGGCGAAGCGGAGATTTGTTTAATGTGAGAGTCGGACATGAACGTATTTGATTCAGCCTCTCAACAATCACAACGCATCTCAATAGAAACACGTCGCGCTTAATATCCTGGATCAAATGTTGGGAGAATTTTCGGCAGAAGCAAGTGCGTTTGGACTTCCGTGGGACTTCCACAGCTCCTGTCGAAGCACATTTGAGGTTCGCTATATATTCCGCACTGTCTATATTTATCGCTTTCTCGTTCATCAGGAATCTGAACTCCCACGACTCTTCCATATGGTTATGGAAGCCCTTCACGAATACATCACGAACCCGTCCATGCTTAACGTAAAAGCCGAACTAACATGTGCAAGAAGATGTGTAGCTATTGCTCTCAAGATCTTGAAGTGGGAGTTTGTTTCGCGTAAGTTCGCATACTCTACTCATTCAACACTCACCAATATACTCAACGAAAAGTTGGAAACGTCATGGCCGGATCCTTTGAAAAACTAGATGCTCTGGATAGTCATGATGGATCAGGGCGATTCCCTGCATCTTGGACTGGTGCCCTCATTCGTCCCGAAATTGTGGACACTGTTTTCAAAATCCATCAATTGCTCTTACCACATGACATAAGCGGAAACACAGCAAAATTGATTACACACTTGGCTGCCGTAAACGGGCCTGTGTTTCCAGATTCTGCCACAGAAGTTGGGTTTGTCAAATATTTACTGGAGCTTCTGGAAAGCCTTACGACCAAGTACGTGTATACTCTGCCAATTTCTTATAGCCTGGATGATTAAGTGTCGACATTAGCTTCCGAGCATCCACAACTCCATCTCAAACAAATCTTTCAAACGACGCGGGTGACGAGCTGGTGGCTCTTGCAGACATGATGAAACGAGTTTTCACGACACATAAACTGGAAACGCTTCGCCATATTCCCACATTCTTCAATTTCCTTTCGGCGGTCGTTCACTTCACACTTTTCTGCATGGATTGCATGAAGAGTGCAATCAGTATGTTGAGCGATGGCGAAGACTGTGCTGGAATGATTGCAACAGATGTTATGCTTGAGATGTGGGCTTCCTTTGGTAAATCTCTCCTCTCTCTCGCTTCTTTGTACTAACCAACTTCCAGTCGATCAATCAAACACATTACTGCAATCATCGCCACCTGATGAATTCTCCTCAACTCTCACAAACTTCCTTCGATCTCTCTCGCTCCCACTATTCTCATCCCACCTCGAAATGCGACTTGCCCTGGCAACACAGCAAGTGTCAAATGCAGATGACGACGAAGAAGGGTTAATGGAAGACGAAGTCGCATACTCTGACCAACTAGACTATTTAACAGTGATCGCGCGATGGGATGTTCCAGGATGTTGTGGCCTTCTAAAAAACCTGCTGTCAGAGGAATGGGGAAGAGTCGCAAGTATTTTTGAAGGACATGGTCTCGGCCTTGATGAACAAGCAAGAAATGTTTGTTTGGAGCGGATTCATTGGATTGTGTTGATTTGCGAGCATGTTTTGGCGGATTCGGGGGATGGAGAGGTTCCAATGGTTCCTGATGCTCTGATGACTACTTCAGTGAGTATCCCTGTTACCAAACAATGTACTCTATACTAAACCGAAGTCACAGGCGAGCGCTACTAGCTCGGAAGCGGATATTGTTGTGTCCTTATCCAACACGATTTTCCAGATTCTGGGTATTTTCTCAAACGTTCAGCCTGGATCTCCGCAAATTGATTTTTGCAGCCCCTTGATTGTTGAGACGTTGTTTTTGTTCCTGAATCGTTGGTCCAAAACGTACTTATTTATCAATTCTTCTGATTATTCAAAAATGAGGTATCTCCTTCACGTTCAGTACAACGCAAGAAGCTTAATATTATTTTCAACAGCAATTCACTGGCTCACTCGTATTCAGTGACGGGTGGTGGATCTCAACTCTTCGACTTCATGATCCAAGTCGCTCAACAAAACTTTATACTCTGGAAAAGTGAAGAAGGCGTTTTGAATGCCATCATTTCGCTGTTGCAAGGCTTTGCAGTCAGGGGCGTAGCCAGAGATCGCATGATCCAATCTGGTAGGAGTTTCCTGTCGTTTCGTCAAGAACCGTCAACTAACATTTACACAAGCTCGATTCCAAGAACTCATCAACATCTTCGTCATCAATATCAAGGATATGCCGACTTCCACTCACAGTCCCATGATTAGAGTTCTTGCCACAATCTCAACGCAAGGCTCAAACCCCGAACTAGAAGCCAACTACTTCCACGAACTCACTGCAATGCTCAAAGCGCGTCTCTTTGCAGTAGTCCAACGACCCGATTTTGCTCGTGTGTTCCAAACCCAAAAGGTCAAAAACGAAGTCGTTAATACGCTCGAAATGTACGAAGGATTATGTCTCGCTGCTGATTACAACACGGCTGGAACGATTTTCGAAGCCATGATTGATTATTTGGGAATGTTTGGGAAACTGTTTCAGTTTTATAAGAATGTTCCTGAAGTGAATTTGTATGTATTGCGCGTATTCAGCGAGGTTGCGAAAATGCTGGTGAGTCTTAAAATTAGGTTTCAATTTCACAGTTTCTCATCCTTTTTGTCAGTCATTGCATGAAGCGTCTTTGGAACACCGAAAACTATTTTATTCTTCATATACCTCTGTCTTAAAGATATATTCCAACTCTAATATCGGTACGTTCTATTTCATTGGTTGGGAATCGTGCCTAAAGTATGTCTTGTGCAGGCGTTAAAACAAGTGCTTCTTATGATGAAGATGATCGATTCAACGATTTATCAACAGTCCTTGAAACATTATCAAACTTAATTTTGGTGGAGAGCAGAGGTATGTCTGTGTTGTTATTTCGAGGGGCTCTGATGTAGTTGAATATCAGATGAAGACCGATATGATGTGGTGTTTTTTGGAGTGAATATGGTTCTGCCACTTATCACAGCCGAAATGTTAAAGGTATTTATCGGTTTTGCGTCATTTGCAGTCGTTACTAAGCGTGGTTATGTAGTACCCGTCGTTATCACAAAAGTCTCTCGAGCTTGTTGGGAACGTCGTCAAGCATTTTCCATCAAAGCTTCTTGCGATTGATACCGAAGTGCTGGACAATATCCTGAGTGTCTTGCGGTTCGGAACAACTGAGTCTTCTGTATTGGAAGTACAAAAGCTATCTTTTGAAGCCATCACTGGAGTTGTACGTTTCTGTGTCTCAGAAATGAGAGATGGTCAGTTATTGTCTGTTTCCTGATTATGTACTTACATCTTGAGTGCCTTAGGCGAAAGTGAAACAACGGCTTTGTATCCGAGCATTGATGCAACGCTGCAGCATATTTTAGACTACATGTTGTTTAAGGAGTTTGATCCAGAGTTGATTGAATCTGTTGGCGAGACGCTGTATATGCTGGTTGTTCTTCGCCATGTAAGAGCAACGTTAATTTTCTTTCGTTGATGTTGACAACTTTTGAATAGGACGTGTACATAAATCTAGCGAAACAACTTCTTGAATCACAACCAACAGCCGAGCGACGTGCTCGTCTTGAAGCTGCATTTGGAGAACTGACCGTGTGCATTGAGCGAGCGGCTATAACAGCTGGACAAAAGGGAGGTGACGGGTTATTGTCATTTGCGGAGTACAAGTTGTATTCCGAAGGATTAGTCAAGTTTTTGATGAATGTTCGTGGGTTTTTGAGAATTCGGTAAACCATCATAATGCAATAAAAAGTATAGTTATGTTTATCACCCTTGAAAAAGTCTACAGTCGTTCGTATTGTCATAAGTTCCCATTTATTACGGCTACAATTCAGCCGATTCTTACTCGTCCGCATACACATTTCCATCTTCGTCCACGTACACAGCTTCGTCCCCTCGGTAACCATCACCTCCTTCCTCTTCCCCTTCCACTTCCTCCTCTTCATCCCCTTCTTCCACCTCCCCAAACTGCACAATCCCATTCACAACGACATAACCCACAAAGAATCCAACAGCAGCAACAACAGAACCCCACTTATAAAATAAGTCCACCCGCTCCTCACGTCTCCGTTTCTCACGCAAGTCAGTTTCAGGGTCACCCGAGAGCGGTGCCGGGCTCGTGAGTGCAATGACACGTTGCTTCGATGCAGCATAAAGAGCCGCAAAGGAGGCTGTTGGGTTTGTGAGGAAGGAGAGGATGTGGAGAGGTGGTGGGGACGGGGCAGGAGTTGGAGGCGGGTATAAGGTCATGGCAGCTTGCATGCGTGTGATGTAGGTTGTGAGGTTTGGGAAGTTGAAGGTAAGGATTGCGTTGAGTTTTGGGTTTGAGAGGAGGGGGAGGGCGTGTAAGGAGAGGTGGGCGTATGCGACAGCATCCAAGGTTGTTGGTCTATCTTAGCGTCAATTGAGAGTCGAGAAGAAGAGTAGGCTTACTTGTCACCGAAGAAGAAGAGTTGGTCTCCAAGTTTATCGTTGAGAGCCTGGAACACATCCTTGGCGTTCAAGTAGACTTCATTGACAAGTTTTCCTTCGTCGTCAAGCATCATGCTGATAACAAGAGTGAGTATCAAGAACAAATCTCACGGTGGGTTGCTTACCGATATCCAACCAAACGGCCCACGACACGCTTCTTTAAGATTTCAGGAACATAGAATCGTCTCATCAAGTCCAACTGCTTTGAATAGACACGCAATGTGTCCTCGTTGTAGTTTTTGGCGTCCATGAACAAGGTATGAAGTCTCGCTTCATACAGTTTTGTCTCGATCAAGTTGATGTAACTACGTTGGATAAATAGTTCAGTACCGATGGTTGAAAATGCATCAGGTAACGGACCTGTTGGATTGTGCAAGTTGTAGGGGGGTCAAGTTTGCATCGAGATCGTAGCCCTAAGTGATACAACTCAACACCCATGCATTTGAGCTGTAATTTATCCAATTTACCTTCCGTTTCAAGTGACGAATGATGTTTGCAGTTCCGGCAACAGGAATGGTTCCGTCCCGAAGCAAAGGCAGTTCTCCTGCACCAACAACCCAAATCAGTCAAAGACTTCTTTCGAATTCAATTGTTGCGGATTCATTCATTCAGTCACAGCCAAGCTCAAATAGGATCCCTTCGCTTTTCGCTTTACATTGCTTTCCCACGCTCTCACAGTCACAGCCACCAATACACCCAATCACTCAAACGCATCCTTTTACCTGATGGAGATATCTTTGGATCGGCCGATGTTGTTGAGAACCAGTTTGCACATGAAAGCGACAGATAACACTGAACAACCAACCACGTCAGTTGTTCACACTCTTCCAATCGGTAAATCATACCTGAATCGACATGCAAAACGGGTCGAAGGACGACAACCCCCACGCGCTGCCCCAAGAGAACAGTTCAAATGGAGGAGCCGATGTGGTTGTTGAAGGAGCCATTTGCCAAAAAACTCTTTCTTTCTCTTCTCTCTTCTTTCTTACCAAAGTCAATAAACTTACTCAATCCGTTATTACTCATTCTAAACCATGATAGGAACACGAACGAAGATGTTCTCCAACCTCGGGTCTTTTTAGAAATTTTCCGAGGATGGAAGGGTATAAATTCCACACATCCTTCTTTTTTCTTCTTCTTTATCGAAGTCGGAAGCATATAAAAGCCCAGGCTAGAAGATACAACCGTTGACTCTGTTGGCGGTTTCTCTCTGATCTTGTCCTGTCGTAAATGTAACCAATAGTGAAGCCTTCAGGATATGACTTCGGGTGAGTTCTCAGAGATCCTCTGGGCTACTTCGGTGTCCACGATCAATTACTGGGGGCTCAATTGTTGTACCCATATTATCCCTACTCTCTGCTCTCATATCTGTACTCTCCAACCTTTGACAACTGATCACATGGGATCCGTTCTCAATGTTTCTTCTCTTTCTCTTCTCATCAACTTCAAAGCACAACAACTCCCTTTCTTGGTTCCTGCATAACTCTGTTTGCCGATACGGTATCATCTTGAGACATATTTGATCACGATTGATAGACGGGTAACTCTTTGTGTAAGCTCCTTCATCAAAAAGAAAAAAGTAGTGATGAATCAACAAATGATCCAATAAATAAGAACGTTAAATAGAAACACTTACGACACTACTTCCCTGTTTTTGTAAGACATTGGTCTGGTGCCGTTAAACTGAGGGGCTCAAACTGAAGACTGACTGTGAGGCTGGGTACTCGTCACCACACGAACCCACGACTAATACGGTACAAGCAGAAACCAACAGAACCCAGAACAATTAAAAATGGATAATCAAGTGGGACTTTTGGTGCATGCCTCTTTTTGAAGAAAGTGTGAAACAAAATGGCAGCCCAAGCACCACCACAAGACGATCTGGCCGTCCTTGTTGCCTGTTACCCAAAATGGGGAATCTTCGAAGCCTGGGATCAAGAAGAGCCAATGCCAACCAGAGAAGAACAAGTCCGCACAGGCCGAGATGCCAATGGACGTATCTTTGCCTTGTAAGTCTGATCACTGTCCCTTGTCCCTCCTTACTTTGTTTCATAATAGAGACTTTGAATGGAACCTTGGCTTCTTCCACCCACGTCTTTACTCGCTGACTGAACTGACTATGCTGTGAGTGTTACAAATTGAGGAAGACTGTCGCACTGACTTTTTCTGATGCCGTAAGCCGCCTTGAAAACTGCCAATTATCTGGCCCGCTTCCGCCTGGAATCTCATCCTTGTACAATTTGAAGGATCTGGACCTTTCTTTCAACTCTTTGACTGGCCCTATCCCACAAGAACTTGGCGCTTTGTCCAATTTGACATTCTTGTATGTACAGTAGACGGTATTAATCAGTTTATTCTAACATTAAAACAGAAACTTATTGAGCAATCGATTTGATGGCCCAATTCCATTGACTTTGGCAAACTGCACGCGCCTCAAGGACTTGAACCTTGCAGTAAATCACCTCTCAGGCGGTATCCCCGCATTTTTTGATACTCTCAGTGTAACCTGTAAAATGTAAGTTGTGTCGATGAAAGTCTTGACAGATCCCTACATAACGCTTCTCCACTCACAGCCGCGTCGACGAAAACCATTTAGGAGGCCGTATCTCACCCACTCTTTCCCAACTCTATGTGAACAAGGGATCTCCCACTGATTTAAAAATCGCGCCTCAGTACCAATTCCCTGGACACCCAGCCAACCCCCAAGACGAACTCCTCACCCAACTCGCTTTTATTTCCGCTCAAAAGGAAGCAGACAAGACCGGGAAGCGGTTGCTGGCTCCAGGTCCACAAGCTGCACCACTGGACCCACGTCTCACCACGCCAATGCAGAGAATGTTCCGCTCAAAGTCTACACAACCAGCCGGTCAACAATACATTCTTCCAACTCCTGGAGCACCTCGCGAACTGCCCCCAGGAACAATGTTGCTGGCCTCGTTTTTGAACAAGAAGTTTGGGTACACTTCGACTGGCGTTAACACCTTCCACCGTTCCAGGCTGGTTTGATGCCGGTGGTTGAGTCAGTTGGGAGGCAGATGAAGTGCGGTAGAAATGGTCAAGAAGGTTGAGGGTAAGGATCTTCTTGTCGGCACGCCCATGGGTGTTTGCATAGTCTTGTGCGGCAGCGATTGCTTCCTTGTCTCCAAACGACGGACACAGTTTTGGGGCTGAGCAGAGGTCGTGAGGGGGAGCACTGGAGACGTCAGGGTGGGAGACGCAGATACGACAAGCAAGGTAGTCCGGAGTCCCGCTTGTTGTTAGTGGAGCCGGACCTGAGCCGAGATTGGCAAGGACTGAGGCCTTGGCGGGCGGGGAGTGCGATAGCATTCGATAATAACCTTAAACACAGCGCGAGTCAGTAAAGGAGCGGCTGAGGGTTGAGCAGAGGACCAATGCGAACCTTAAACACAGCGCGAGTCAGTAAAGGAGCGGCTGAGGGTTGAGCAGAGGACCAATGCGAACCTGCGAAAAGGTGTAAGTGATTTCGAGGGACTCAGTCCGCTCATACCTTAAACACAGCGCGAGTCAGTAAAGGAGCGGCTGAGGGTTGAGCAGAGGACCAATGCGAACCTCTGAATGGATCAAAGGGGTTAGATGGGGGTCGAGGGGTGGAAAAGGGACTCACGCGAAAAGGTGTAAGTGATTTCGAGGAAGAAAATCAACACCAGTTCGCGTGCCGGAAATCTGATAGCAGAAATTCCCCGGTAGCCCCAGCGGCAGACAGCGAGTGGACCGATAAGGAGTGACCAGTAGGTTCAGGGAGTGTGGCTTTCACTACTTGCGTTAACCAACCTTTAGGATCTTCCCAAAGCTTCAATTAACGGTAGAATGCAGGTTCCGGAATACGAAGTTGCGTTGCAACAAACTATTAGAGATGCTGAACAGAGACGTGCGCAAACTAATGCCACTTATCTTGAGCGTTATAATCAAGCAGCGGAAAGACAGCAGAGAGCTGGGCGTCGTTGATAAAAGTTGTAGTTATGAAACCAATCAATAAATAGTAGTATATTATTCTTTTAAATTGTTTGTGAACCGTCCGATTGTAGCATTATTTGTGGTCGAAGTTTTTGCATCTGTATCTGAAAGCCTCAAAGGCATGCCCGTCTTTTGGGGATCCGACGTTTTTCGGTCTGACGCTTTTCTTCCACTGACATTAGAATCTTTTGCTCCACTCTCGCAGCTTCTGGCTGTTCCCTCGACCGATTCTCGATTCAAGTAAAGCACCCATTTCATAAGAATTTGTACAAACGTGTACAAAAACGGAGCAAGTTCAAACACTGTCGATAACGACAATAAAGTAATATTCGGGAGTGTCCCGCCGAATTGATATATATAGTACGGGACGAACGTAAAGAGTTGCCATCCAACAATCCACAAACAGCTAAATATCCCAAACCGCGATAAAATTGTAAGTTTTCGGACCAGAGCTGCATCCGTCCCAAGCTTTTTCAGGGATGTCACATATCTAATATAACAAAATAGGGTAAAGGCATCAAACGCGATGAGTAGCGCAACAAAGACTTGATCAAGTAAATTTGCAACATAGTTGATCTTTGATTCGATTTCAGAGGGCCCATTGTATAACGCCAACATTGCCAATTGCGCAATAACGCATGACCCGAATGAAATTTGTATAACGATATAGACACATATGTATCCACGAATCCAGAACAACAGCCATTTTGGAACCACCGCAGTAATGACGGGATATCCGCGATTCCAACTGTACAACATTAGTGAGATCTCAAACAGTATCGTCAACACAACAGAGGAGTAATATAAACCCAAGACAGAACGCAGTTCCGCGCCATAATCGGCTTGGTAATAAACTATAAGGTACAGCGAGTGAAATAGTATCACGAGGAGCAAATATACATTTATCGGGTTGATCACACGTTTGAAAGTCTTGTAAAATCGATACTCCAATGAAGTGACCATTCCAAGGAGAAGGACTTGAATAAGTGCGACACAAATAGCCGTCAAAACTTCGATTCGGTTCACTTGTCGAACAAGGTTTATAAAGCTGTCATCGTTTGATGTGGATGTTGAATTGGACGTGGTCATTCTAATAAACTGTAAATCTCTTTGTGTGTGGTTCAAAAAATCCGTAATGTACATTGTTTTTTCAAAATGAGGAGCATATTTACTCGTATGAAGTGTGGAAACAGAGAATTACTTTGAAACGTTCACAAAATTTTGAAGTTATTCGAACCCTTCTCCGTCACCATATATTCAGCCGCCGTCAATCACTTAGAAAGCATTCAATCAAAACTATGTCGCACACACCAACGAAGCTTGTTCTTTCCCATCTTGGTGGACCCAATTCCGTCGTCTTTGCGGATGCTACAACTCAAGCAGCAATCTATGTAGTCAACATTAACCAGTCCAGTGACGTTGAAGCTGGGAACTGGTTCTTCCAGCCTACAGCTTCTTTGCTTGCCAACCCTCCCACTCTTCCCCAGTTCGATGAAGCTACTCCCTCACTTACCACTATTTCATTTGGCACAAAGACAATTCGCAACACAATCGTGCCATTCAAAGTGCCAGAAGACCCAAGCTCCAAGAAAGACACCATTCGCTTTGGTTTCATCACAAAGACGGAGAATGGTGCTGAAATTCGAAGCTAGTTCCCTTTGAGTAAAGGACCTCGGTTCTATGCCCTTGGTTTCATCCCAAGTGAGCAGTTTGGCAAGTTTCATTGGGTCGTTGATGTGGTCTTGCACAAGTCTTTGACGCCGCAGAATGTGATGAACCCAAACGATGATGTGATTCAATTCAAGCTTGTGGGGATGAAGTCTGGTTTATTTGGTGCTAAGCCCGCCACTCTCGCTACATTTACTACAAGCAAGAGTGTTGAAGGATTGGGGGGAGTATTTGAGCTCTACAGAGCGTGGGTGGACGAAGAGGAGGCAGTTTTGATATTATCTTCGGTTGTGGCTGCATTTTTGGCTTACAAGTATCGCGTTCAGGCGATGAGACATCAAGAAATTAATGGCACAAAGTTTAGCAACACTGGCAAAGATGTTCCTACCTCAGCGGCAAGTATAAACCCTATGGCGGTGTATTTACCGTATAGCGGATAGTCAATATTTTTATTATTTCTTTACGAATAAAAGGAAGAACGAAATTCTATTATTATTGTTCAGAGATTTCAAAAGTTTCTTTTTAATGCAAATCAGACGTAAATAAGGGGAGATACATTATGAAATGCCGTTTTTGCCGCCGCTTTCCCTTTCCAAAAAAATTGGAAATTCTATGAGTCAATCAAAATGGTGCCAACAAAGCTCGTGCTGTCCCATCTCGGGGGACCCAACTCCGTCGTCTTTGCGGATGCTACAACTCAAGCAGCGATCTATGTAGTCAACATTAACAAGTCCAGCAATGTTGAAGCTGGGAACTGGTTTTTCCAGCCTACAGCCGCTTTACTTGCCAACCCTCCCACCCTTCCCCAGTTCGATGAAGCTACTCCATCACTGACGACTATTTCATTTGGCTCCAAGGCAGTCCGGAACACAATGATACCATTCAAAGTCCCAGAAGTCCCAACCTCCAAGACAGACGTCATTCGCTTTGGTTTCATTACAAATTTGGATAATGGGATTGTCATTAGAAACTCATTCCCATTGAGTGAAGGCACCAGGTTCTACGCTATTGGCTACATTCCAAGTCCACAATTTGGCAAGTTCCATTGGGTCGTTGATGCTGTCTTGCACAAATCTTTGACACCACAGAATGTGATGAGTTCAACTGATGATGTCATCCAGTTTAAGCTCTTGGGGATGAAGGCCGGCTTTTTTGGTGCTACGTCGACTACATTGGCTACTTTTACAACAAGCAAGAGCGCGGAAGGTCTGGGAGGAATATTTGAGCTTTATAGAGCGTGGGCGAGAGAAGAGGAGGCAGTCTTGATTTTGTCTTCTGTTGTGCCTGCCTTCTGGGCTTACAAGTATCGATGAGACATCGAGAAATCAATGGTACACAGTACAGTAACATTGGAAAAGATGTTCCGACCTCAGAAGCACGTATAAACCCTATGGGTGTGGTTTTTCCATTTACTGGTTAGTTTCCGGCTAGTTTGTTTTTTCATGATTAATAAAACAAATTACGATTAAATTCGATAAAAATATTCAAATAAATGAAACAAAGCTCAGCCTTTGGATTCACGCAGACTCTTTCTCCCACTCGCAGACTTAACAGTGCCCTCACTCCCCGTCTGCTGCCCAGACCCAAACCCAAACCTCCACGTATCCAAGGAAACCCTCCCCCTCTTTCCGCCACGCCCCGCACTCTCCCCACTCTTAACCGACCCCTCCACAGCCTCCCTCCCCACAAACAACACCCACTTCATCCCAATCTGCACAAACCCATTCAAAAGCGGCGCCAAATTAAACACGATATTCAAATACGCCCGATCCACAACCGGAATCCCAGGCACATAATACTGCACGAGCCCACACGCTTGCCACCCTACAAACCACACACAACTCACAACGCCGAACCACGACAGCATCGTCAAGCGTTTCACGAGGGCGGAGTCTCCGTGGTGTGATGTTACGGTGACGTACCACGTGTAGCAGAGTAAGACGAATATGTCGAAGGCGAGGAATAGGGATGCCGCGATTTGGTATAGATTGTTGTATGAGGTTTTGAGGAGTTTGTATGTGGGGACGTCGACGGGGTCGCTTGTGAAGGCGACGATTTCGAGGGCGATGAGGGTTCCGTTTTGACTGCATATTGCGAGAATGTAAAGAGCGATGTAGATTCGTAATGTGGGTAAAGTCCATGATGGGAGAATCGCTTTGATAACGGGGTACCCACGGCTCCAGCTGTAGAAAATGAGAGAAATTTCGTAGAAAGTGGATGAAACTATTGCAGCGTAAAAATAGTTTAGGAATGTGGGAATATCTGCTGTCAATGGAATCGAGTCAAACAAATTGAGACCCAAACTGTTGAACAAGATCATGGAAAATAGACTAACGTTCACTGGGCTAAAAACACGTTTCAACGTAAGATAAACGCGATATTCCAAATAAATCACAAGTCCGAGCAGAAATAGCTGGAAAATGGAAACAGCAAGTGTCGTCCAATTCTCAACCTTATTCAACAGATCTTGCAAGTCCGCTAACTGCTGCGCACTTGTATCAATGGAGGTACCTGTATCAGTAGAATTCATGTGCGTAAGATTTCCACGACGTTTTCTTGATAATCCCATTATACCCCCTACAAACCCCATGTCATCCTCATTATTCCACACATCTGGCACCCTCCCAAACGTACTCTCAAACAATAAAGTAAAACCATTAAATATTACGCTTTACTATAATTACTTCCCCATATAAAAGAAATAAAACCCAAAACCAGAAACAAGGCAATAAATCTTCTCTGCCTTCCACAAAAACAAAACAAAACCAAAACAACTCACACTCAAAAACTCGCTTTTTCACAACACCCGTCCACACTCCCCAAAGAAAACACCCACCAAAAACAAAACCGCTCCAACACACCACCCCCCTCCTTCAACCCACCTTCACCACCTTCACCACCACCACCACCACCAGTACCAAACCCGCCAAAAACCCCCGCAACACAAACCCCAGCAACTCCACCCCCAAAACTCCCATCAAAAAGCCCCCAAATCCCACACGCAAGCGTCAAAACACACACCGACGCGTTCAAATTCACACCGCCGCCGCCGCCACCGCCAACGGCTTGATTCGCGTGTTCGGCTTGAGATGACAGTTTCTGTGTGAGGAGGAGGGTTCCGAGGATCGCGGAGAGGAAGCGGAGGAGGTGGGGTGTTTCTGGTTGAGGTGTTCTTAGTGTGGTGTTTAGGTGTGTGGATATTGTTCCGATGAGGAGGGATGTGAGGCCTAAGAGGAATGGTGATGTTTTCGGGGTGGTTGTTGTGGTGGTTGTGTGTTGGTACCGGCTTGTATGATATTGTGATGTGTGAAGTTGTTGGTGTTGGGAGATTGAAATGTGGTCGAGGAGGATGGAGAAGAGAGTTCCGATTGTGAATAGGGTGATGGATTTGATGGCTTGGCGTTTGAATTGGTGGGTTGTTGTAACTGGCTGTGACTTGGTATTTGTTTGATTAAGAGACTTGGAGGATGAGAGACACGGAGGACTTGACAGTGTTTGGATCATGATCGTTCAAGGGCTGAAAGGTAGTTTCTGAAAGGATATATCTGGCGTGACTTCAGGTGTCAGCGTAAAGAAAAAGAAAGTGGTGCCATCTTTTTTTTCATGGAGGCCAGATCTCCATCAGACCACTACTCAAAAACAATTATTCAAAAAACGATACGAGACAAATAACAAAAGATATTCAGTTCATTAGTGCATGGATAAAAAACTAAGCCACTCCTCTTCCTTCCTCCGTCTTCAACATTTTAACATCATGTCCAATCAGTAAAACACAAACTAATCTACTTGTCCCGCTTAAACAACAAAATATGTGGCTCCGGACCATGCAGCATATAATGATACCATCCAGGACTCTGCTTCACACCCAACGAACGCCACTCCGCTTCCGTCATAAGACGACCTTTTTTACAAAAAGTTATTTTCATTTCTGTATAGTTGCATTGAAAGCTCTTTACCTTGAGGAACCCAACGAGCTGTAGGAGTTGCAAGAGAGTGATAAGGATTTCGCGTGATTGAAATTTGGAGTGTGTGGATTGATGAAGGTTTGGGCAAAACAGGTAAGGACACTGAGTTACAACAAGGATACAATAGGTTGCTCACCGATTTCACGGGGTAAACTGTTTTGTTTGGGGGGGATTAGCAAACAACGAGAGAAGCAAATCAGGGAGAGCAACTTACTTGACGTGTCTGTATTCGTACTTGTCGTCCGAGTATCGAGTTGAATAGATGATATCGTCTGTTATGGATGTGCAGGAGTTTGTCAAATGTTCATTGAATTCGACAGAGGGGGTGGAAGGGAAGGGATGGGTAGTGTATGCTTGGGTATCATTGGATGCAGAATGGAATGTACGCGCAGCGAGTCGCGGGTATGACTCTTGTTTGCATTCAACCATGCTTTCATTGTTTTCAAGGTGGGTTTGAGGGTCGAGGAAGTGTACCTTCGTGTTCTGCAATATCATGAGCTCTCTGAGTAGCATGAGTGTGAGTGTACAAGTAATAATAGGATAGCAAGCAAGGACCACACAGACACCACCTGTTGCTCGTCTGTCATCTTTCCTGAGCCCCGGTACGAGGATTCGCTGTTTTCGTCTGAGAGCATCTTGATATCCTTGGTCTTTGTTTGGTTTCTTGTCAATCAGAGCAAGCGCTTGGACTCAAAGACGAATGCAACAAGTTGCTTTTTTCGACAAGTTTCGATGGCTTCGTTTGCAATAACACAAATAAATCAATGTCCGAAAACATGTGCACAATCAAAAGTTGTATTTATTATGAAAAACCACCTTCATGCTTTCTCTCAATGATCCATTCATTACTGGATCCATCCTACTCATTCCTCCACACCCCATTCTCAAATCAACACCTTTACAACTTTGGATGCAACCACTTTTCAGAAGTCACATACTTGAAGCTCTTGCGGGACCACACAGGGTTCAAGAAACGCGGCTTAGCTTCCTTGAAAGGAGCATAGAGTCTGTGACGCTTAAAGATGTGTACGAGTTTATCAAACTCCCTCGCCTGTTTGTGTTCCTTCGACTCTTCAAGCGGCAGCTTCCCCAGGGCATAAATCTTGTTTGATTTTTCAAGGACGACGTGACATGGGCGGCAGGGTGGTGCATAATCCCCATTCTTCCACGGGCATGCGGCTTCATTCGCTTCAGGTACTTTGCCTTCCCGACGAAACACTCCTTCACGATCCAGACGGCCTCCTTGTCCTTCTGGTCAGCGATTCGCTTCGCAAGACGCAGGGCCTGGTCGACCTTTGCAGCGGCGCGCTTTGGACTGAACTTCATTTGGACAATTGCATTTGCGACGGGGAGGCCGCGTGCGACTTTAGCGACGAGGTTGAGTTTCTTTGGCGACTGGCGCGTGGGCGAACACTTTACGTGGACTCTGTTTGGGTGGTTGTTGTTGTTGGTGGTGGTCGTGTTGTTGTTTGAGGTGGTGTTTGAGAGGGCGGTCGAGGACATGAGCGACGAGGTTGAGGCGGCTTCAACGGACACCGCCTTCTTGGCTTCTACTTCGGCCTCGCTTAGGGCTGCAGCCATCAGTGGTGAGGCTGACGAGGACGACGTCGAGTAGTTGGGGCGGTGGGTCAGGCGCACGCAAGTTGGAACTAGCGAAGGTAGGGTTCGCAGCGGTGTCACGGCGAATGCTGGGCGGAGAAGTGGTGCTGCTCGGAACAGCGATCGAGAAACATTCGTTGTTGGTTGGTTGGTTGGTTGGTTGGTTGATGCTCAAAAGAAAAAGGAGAAAGTAGAGAAAGACTAAAAACTTGGATGTAACTTTCATAACTATTCAATATCCTTGTATCAAAACTAATCAATCAGAATCCTCATCCTCTCCTCCAACAGCTCCAGCTCCACTCGATGAATTTCCAAACTGAATCAAGAGTGCTGCAACATCATCACTCTTGGAAAGAGACTGCGGCGTTGCTCCATCATTGTTTTTGATGTTCACTTGAATATCTGGCTGAGAAAGGAGTAGGGTAACGACTGCAAGGTGTCCCCCTAAATGTCAAGTTATTCCCTATAGTTCCATCACCCATGACCCCATTAACTCACCCCATGCAGCATTATGCAGCGGCGTATCTCCAAGCTTGTTCTACATTGCCCAATTTCCACACATCAGCACTACACCCAACTACACCAAAAACACACGCACCTTTGAATTAATCGCAGGCTTCTGCTCCAACAACATCCTCACAACATCCGTCTTCCCCGCACGCGCAGCCCAATGCAAAGGCGAGTTCCCCGCCCGATCCAGTCCATTCACCGAAACACCCGCAGCAAGCAACTCAGCCAAAAACGCCACGTTTCCTGTTCCCCCCGTCCGTCTTAGATCAAGAATATCTCTCTTCCACTCCTTTCACAAAACAAACACGAACCTCGTTTCGCGGCCTCTGTTCCCACGCCTTGATTAACACATAACACTCTCTCAACCAAAACAAACCACTCACCATGCATCGGGTTCTCAATCTCGACAGTACTTTCTCCGACTTCGAAATCACACATGAATTGGAAAAAACAGAGTTGAGAAAGACGGTGTTTAGATCACAATGGATAAACCCAATAGAGGCCCTCAGGGGGGTATCCTCTCACCATAATTCGCTGGCACAAGGCCCTCCTTATCACCACTTCGACATTTCCACCACCCAGCATCGTCTTTCTGAAGGACACTGGTGTGAATACCTTGTCAGTCCTGAACCTCCCAAATCCCACTACAAAAAAAACTCACTAGAGAATATCGCCCTCCTCGAAACTTAATTCATCGGGATTTTGGGCGGTGTATGCGAATTTGGCTTCAACGACGGCGATTTCTTTCTTGCCGGGACGGGTGGGTCTTGGTGGTGGTGCGGCCATTTTTTTAAAGGTTGAGTATGAAATGAAGAAGTAGAACTTTATTCTCAAATTCATGACATATAAAACGACAGACATGACAGTAATGCTCGATCGAAGTGTTCTTTCCATAGGTAATGTGGGGAAACTTAAAAGATTCCTAAACGAATCAAACAACTGGATCATAAGTAACACGATGTCCAGGCGCGAGGTAATATCCATAAGAAGCTCCGGATCTCGTCTTGACAACCACATCCTGAGTCTTGCTTCTCTTCCAATCGTCACAGGTGTTGGGTGCAATATCAAACCAACCATCACACCCAGAATCGCCTTCCTTCTTGGAAACACAAACCGCGATTGTATCACTTGAGTTGTTGTGCACACGGATACGTCCGTCAAGGTACTCTTCCTTGGAATACGTCAACGGATGAACACTGTTCACTTTCGTAACCGTTACTGAGCAACAAGGACCCACAAGACACGCAGCAGACATGCCGTCCACGGTCGTAACTGTAATAGTTTGTAACTTGGTTCGTTCCCATGACTTAGATGCATTTGCAGAAACGCTGCAGAATTTATCAGACCCCTCGTCATTGTTGTTGGTGGAGACACAGGTCTCAACTGGTTGGTTTGTCTTGTTGTCGAGTCGGATTCCGTTTTCCAAGCGGAGCGTTACGGTGAGCTCCAAATGCTCAGTTGGTTGGGGGCAAGGCAAGGATGAGGAATCCTCAACAGATGGTTGATTGGGTGGCCTTGCGCTGTGGTAGTCATCGGCAGTGAATGATGGTGGAAAGGCATAAGGCTCAGTGTACTCAGAGTACTGAGCAGAGTACTGAGACTCATCGGCTGAGTTTGGCGGTGGCAAAAGCATTTCTTGATTCTTGTTTTCTGGTGGGATGTTGGAAGAAAAAGTGTATATACCCTTTCTGAAAGGAATAACGGTTAATTTTAACGGTTGAAATTTTAAAATTTTTTGTGAAACAGCCAGCCTTTTAATCATTCATCAAAATTGTAAACCACAAATAACTTAATTTGCAGAACGTATCAACTTTGCGATGCAGTAAGCAGAAACTTCTTGTTTTCCAATCCAGGACAGATCACGCAATGTACAATAAAAATAACATTTTGTATTTCTACGCCCCACGTTTCCCAATCGCAGCCTGCAACATCATCTTAATCCCCTTATCCTTCGCACTCATAACAGCCTCATGCGGAACAACAACCTTCCTTCCACACGAAAGCACAGCCAAAACAACCTCAGTGTGACCTAACCCCGCAGCTTTCACCAACGCAGGTCCAAACGAGTACACAACATTCACATCAACCAGCCTCTTCACAACACCCACATGATTCCCCTGCGCTGCACCCGCCAACGCGCGCGCAAGAGTCTGCGGGTGAAACTCACACACCCACTCTCCCATGAAAAAGTCCACAACCCCAACGTGTCCGCGCTCACATGCGGCGAGGAGGCATTTCGCGCTGATGGAGGACTGGAAGAGTGTATAGTTCTTGGCGAGGAATTGAAGTACGTGAACGTGGCCGTTCTTGGAGGACATTTCGAGGCACCGAGTTAGTGTGCCTTGTTCGAGTTTGAGGTTTTTGGTGGAAAGGCGTTGGATTACGGGGAGGTGGCCGTTTGCACTGATGTTGATTGTAAAGTGAGTATTTATGGGAGAAAAAGGTGGAGAGGCGGGATGTTACCAGGCTTCAAAGAGGGGTAGGTTGTTACTGACGGATGGATTCACGCCCGGTTGTCGAAGCAGGAACTCTACAACTGACGCGTGTCCATGTCGTGAAGCATATATAATCGCAGCATTACTCTGCGCCGCCGGGTTGACCTTGTTTTCCTCCCATTCCTCTGGCCCCGTCCAAGCCACCAACATTTCCGCAATCTCCAAGTATCCGCCTTTACAAGCACGTATAAACGCATCACAATCTTTCACCATAGGATTCACCACAGGGTCTTGAAGCAACACCTCTACAATCTGCGTGAACCCTTCTGCACAAGCGATTTGAACAAGCCGGTTCTGACCAACAGCAGCATCCACACGTCCCGTATTCATCAACGCCTTCACAATACGCAAGTTCCCGGCCTCAACAGCGGCCAAAATCGGAGCATTCCCATTCGCAGCAGGATCCACACGTCCATCAAACAACAACAACTCGACAATCTCCGTAAACGATTTCGAGCACGCAACAAGAATACATTTGTTGTCTTGGTCAGAAGCGTCACAGCGTCCCGTTTCCATAAGTAGCTTCACAAGTGCAAGGTTCCCACGAGTCACACTTGTTACAAGAGCCGAGTTTTTGTTGTGTGAGACGTCAGTGCCTTCACAAGTGATTAAATACTGAACAGCTTCCAGTTGTCCCTTCTCGCATGCAGCGATCAGAGCGACTGAGAGTGTGGAAGGGTAAAATGAATGGGCAGATGCATCACGAGGACATATCCGTTCCATGATTTGCTGATGTCCGTAATTCGCAGCTACAATAAGTGAGGAGGCTGGTGGAGTAATGCCAAGATCGAGTAGGTGGTTTACAGTTGTGGTTTGGTTTCCAGCACATCCCCAAGAGAAGATTGTGTTCTTGTCAATTGTTTTGAATTCCATGGAGTCTGTCAGCAGATCTATATCTGCAAACATGCTTGCGAAGAGGGACAGGAGGTATGCGTTGTTTGCGTCTAGTTTCATGAACTTGTACTGTTGAGCTAGTTTGACTGCGGGCAGAATGCGGATCCCCCTTCGAGTGAAGGAGGCATCGAAGGTGTAAGGATCGAAGGACACTTCAAAGTGGTCGATCGACTTCATTGAAAGGCCTGGCACCGACGGTTAAGTATCCTTGTATTATACCAAACAAGAGACCCACCAAAGATCGACAGGAACGCCGCGTGGTAACTCAGCGGCAAAACATGGAAGTTGATCGTTCTCTTTGCCCGGATCATTGTCAGAAAGTCTCCTTTCACTGCGCCAATGTGGTTCATCAGATTCGTGCGTGCAAACAGAAAGTCGAACCAGAGCCCATACACTTTGGCATAAAGGATCCGGTTCAGGCGGGAAATCGGGGCGATGTAGTTTGGATGCACATGCGCGAAAATGAGAATGAGTGTTTCGGTGGGAAGTTGTTCAAGAGACATTGGAAATCATTTGTTTGTGTTTCATCACTTCCTCTTTTCCCCCAATCGAATTACTGCAATTATTCTAGAACATTGCTGATGGAACCTTCTTTCATTCCCAAAAAAGAGGGCTCGACGTCAAGACAGCCAATTCTTCCTCCATTGTTCCCTTCTTCTCCTCCATTGAGAAATCTGCTAAACCAGTCATCCCTCAACGCGTCTCCATTTTTGATACCGTAGACTCCTCTAGACTGATTTTATAGCACTGATTTGATTACAATGTCTCCTCCCTCAAAGTCCCGAAAGGACAAGGATGATACAAACAACCCGGACTTTCAGCTGAACGGAATCGGGAACTACGTCTTTCAAAAAACTGTTGGTGAAGGAAACTTTGCGAAAGTGAAGCTCGCGAAACATAAGCAAACTGGTGTGGAGGTACAACGATACATTTTCTTCCCTTGTTCCCCACACCCACACCCACACCCTCCGAAACTCAATATAATTACCAAAAAAATCAGGTTGCTGTCAAAGTTATTGATAAAACAACTCTCGACGAAAAGAAGCTCGGAAAACTGTACCGCGAAGTTCGGATCATGAAACTCTTGAACCACCCACACATTGTCAAACTGTATGAAGTCATTGAAACAAAGTATACTGTCTTTTTAGTCATGGAGTACGCCTCTGGTGGTGAACTCTATGATTACCTCGTCGTTCATGGGAAAATGAAGGAGAAGGAGGCGAGGGCAAAGTTCCGTCAGATTCTCAGTGCTGTTAGTTATTGTCACAAGAAGAGAGTCATTCACAGAGATTTGAAGGTGTGTACATCGTTACATCATGAGTCTCCTTATCAATTTTTCTTAAACTCACAACCTTCAAGGCCGAAAACCTCTTGTTGGACTCAAACTTGGATATTAAAATCGCCGACTTTGGTTTCAGTAACTACTATGACCCTGATGGAAAGCTTGATACCTTCTGTGGATCACCTCCGTAAGTCGTGAACACTTAAGTAATCCGGAAAACTTAAATTGCCATATCAGATATGCTGCACCTGAACTCTTCCAAGGAAAGCGTTACACTGGTCCTGAAGTCGATGTCTGGAGTTTGGGTGTGATTTTGTATGTATTGACAACTGGATGCCTCCCATTCGATGGTAAGAACCTTCAAGAGATGCGAGAATCTGTATGTCGCGGAAAGTACAGAATTCCATTCTATCTGTCTGATGGTATGTATCATGCATTTTTGTGTTTTCGTAAGGTAATCAAACTCCATTGTCAAGTATGTGAGAAGCTGTTAAGAAAGTTCCTCATCCGTGATCCATACAAACGCTCCAACCTCGACTTCCTCAACGACGACCCATGGATTAACGAAGGATACGCTGAATCCCCAATCGCCCGAGACATATCCACAAAAGTTCAAGAAGATGAAACAATCATCAAACTGCTCGAAACAAAATACAACATTGCACCAGAAGCCGTCTACAAATGCCTCCGAGAAAACATATACGACGACGTGGCCGCAATGTACTACCTCCTCTACTACGACAAGGAAGCAAAAAGCAGACGAAGCTCAGAACAACCAGGCTCCGGAGTCCCATCCATCCAAATCCCATCCTCAAGCACATCCCCACCCATCGCCTCCCCCGTCGAAATGGCCAAATCCGCATCAGCGGCCGTCCCCCCAACATCCACCTCCACATCCTCAACCTCAACCTCAAAACCCGACGCAGCGGCCCCCGTAAAATCCCAACTCCGCCCCCAACAAGCCGGAACAACCGACAAAAAGCGCCGCTTCACAGTCGGCTCCGAAAACGACGCCGCAAAGCTCTCCGACGAATCCGAAACCCCCAAAACAACGGGTATGCAGCAAATCATGGAATCCATCGAAGTCAACACCAACGCTCTCGGTGCTCACCCAGTTCCCATGGATACATCGCGGCTTAACAATGCGCAGAGCAGAGATAGTCGAGATCAGGGTGCTAGCATTATTCCTACGATTGATATCCAGGATGACCCGACTGGAGGTAATATCGGTGGAGCTGGCTCGAAAATGGGACATTCAATGACAATGTCGGTATCACCCTCCGCGTTCCGTAAAGATGGTCTTGGTGGGTCCGCGCAAAACACAAAAGACGGGTCTACTGAGGAGGTTGGAAACAATGGCCGAAAGCGTGGGAACACGATTGTGGGTCTGTTTAGGAATATCCGTCGTACATCTGATGTGACGGCCATGGCTCCATTGATCCAGAACCTTGGCAAGAATACGGCGAATGCGAATCCGGAAGGACCAAGAGAGACAATGGCGACTGTTGCTGTTGACGAGAGTATGAGCACGATTGACACCATGATGTCTCAACTTAAGACGGAAGACAATAAGCCACGGTCACTCAGATTTACATTCAACTCTTCAACAACAAGTTCTAAGCCACCTGATGAGATTGTCAAGGGTGTTGTTGGGTCGCTTGAGAAACACAGCGTTACTTTCAGAACTGTCACACCGTTTTTGCTTGAGTGCTTTTGGGCAAACCCCACTCCGGGTAAAGATGGAGTCAAGTTTGAAATTGAGGTATGCAAATTACCTCGCCTCAAGAATCTCCATGGGTTACGGTTCAAGAGACTTGCAGGTTCATCAACTGACTATAAGGACATTTGTGAGAAGGTATTTGGTTCTGCGGGGTTGTGATTCTCCTTTTAACTATACGTGTGTGTGATTTTAATCTTGTTTCTATGCCATGTTTTTACTTATGTTCCTTTGTTGGTGACCATTTTGATTTGTTCGAGTTATATTGCCTGAGTTATTTAACAGTTTTGAATTTATTTTATAAATTCAGTATAATTAAGAAGAACAGTTTTACTCCATCAAATTCTGCCATATAGAAACCGCGTTCAACTTCATAAACTCACTCAAGTTCTCTTCAGAGTCACAAACACTCTGAACCCACTCCATCAAAGCTGTATTATTACGGATAAAGGCTTGCGTTTTCCTAGCCAAGCTAATTAAATGATAAACAATGGCAAGAACAATACTTACGGAATTCGTGAGACTTTCTGAAGTAACACCAAGATATTTTCGTACAATCCCACATACTCGTGAGGAACTGGTGTGAGCGCACATGCAGCAATTGAGTCAATGAGAGATTCGTTATCCATACATTGATCCAAAAAGTCTTCATTCCAATCTATGGCAACACAAGAAAAGCAATGTTAAAAAACCCATGATGCATCCCACAGAAAGCAGAGTAACATACCTCCATCCTCGCACATGGTCAGTATAACCGAGCTCGCCAGCAGTTTCACGGTTGGACTCATTTCAGCAGACGCCATTATCGGATGTAACAGATCTAATCCATACAGACCAAGAAACAATTGCTTCACCTCATCACCAGTCGTCATTGTATTCATTAAATCCGATAAGACGAGCTCACAACGTGGTAACGTTGCCATCGAATAGTCAGAGAGAATAATCAATTGAAGAGATAGCTTGGCGTGCAGTGAAAGATAGATATTTGGCTTGGACGAGTTTAATAATACTTGAGTAGCAGATTTCGCCAACTCGGCTCGCTGAACAGGTTTTAGCTCTAGACAAAACCAACTAACAACTCAAACCTCATGACAATCTGTAGGCAGCGACCTAACAAACTCTAATACGAATGTGAGAAGAAGAGAATACATATTTGAGCCATGTTCTGAATCCCTGGATTCGCCTGACAGCTTTTGTATGCTTTGAGCCAGTGGTTTGAAAATCTGGTGAGGTGTAGGTTAGGAGTCAAAACACAAAACGACGACGGTACCTCCAAAGCATTATGCTGAAACACATTTTGCACAATAGACTGCATATTCATCGTACCATTCGCCGATTCATCAGGATTTACCTGAGTGACCATAAAATGAGTTCGTAACAAAACAAGGATGAGTTGCGAAAGGTCATTATCCTTTACATGATTAATTTTGAGTGAAATTTGTACTTCAATTTAGAATATGAACTCACAGGCTGTAATGAGGGCCTTGCGGTTCCAAATTGTGGTTGTTCCGACGCAATAACGCCACTAGATGCTGTCTGTGTCGACGCTATTTGAACACGCAATTAAATCAGAAAAGTTTTAAAAAATTTAAGCCACAAACTTGTTTTAAGCTTGGGCTTTTTGACCTTCTCCTGTGTCAAAGAATCCACCGCATGCCTCTCAATCACCAAACCCGACGGCTTAATGCTACTCATGCTCTTCTTAAGTCTCTCAATACGGTCTTTGTATTGCTTCAACTGGTGTTGTGATTCAAGGTCACGGACGTCCCGCTCGTCAACGGCTTCCATCATTAATCGAACCTTCACCAAATAATAAGATTCTTGAGAAATGAAGAGAAGTAGGTGTGTTTTTTTACCTGATCCCGAAGTCGTCGATTCGCAACAGTAAGTTCCTTGTTTGACGAAACCAACCTCCGATTTTCTTTGGCTAGTGCGGCGACAGCTGCGTCGGATTCATAGATGATAGATTCAACCTCCTAATGGTTAACTCGTTTGAGTGTTCAATTCATTAATCCAGCAACCCATCACCTTCTTCAGATATTCATCTCGGGCCCGAACTCTCTTCGCCAACATATTCTCAACATCTAGTTCCATCTGTTCCTGAGCCTTTTGAAGATTCGCTTCTTTAACAGCTACAGCGTATTCTCGGTGTTTGAGTTCCTCACGTTTATCCTAAACATATTTGTAAGTCAATGTATAAGGCCCTTCAAGAACATACCGAAAGAAGTTTTGAGAGCTGAACAAGTTCGGCATTAACGACATCTAATTCCTGATGACGTTTCTTCAACATGGCTTCAGTAGGTCTAATTTTGGATGAATCAACAATCAACCATAAACGCGAATACTTACCGGAACGAGAGCGGAGCCCTCTTCTTCACAAAAGGAATATTTCGCCTAAACGTCGGCCTCACCTGTTCAAAACTTAAATCAGAATCTCAAACTTATCCATTAACGCTCACCTCCTCAAAAACCTGTCGAACTCCCTCCTCCAAACTCTCATCCTCAAAACTATCTTCGACCTCCTCTTCTTCCTTCTCGTCCTCAACACGTTCAACTTCCTCTTCATAACTTTCCGCTTCGTCATCCCCAAACACTTCCTGCGACCCATCTCGTTCCCCTCCTTCGTCATCGTAATCCTCAGAAATATCGTACTCCTCGTCATCATATTCGATCCACTCGCGCCGTCTGTCAGGAGGAGACCTAAGTCTGAATCCTGCAGAAGTAAGTCCGCCGTCACGATACAAAGATTGAGACTGCGGTTGCTGGCGCCGAGTATATTCGTTTTGAGCTGGTTGGGTCGTGTGTACTGTTGGTCGAGGTTGATTTTGCTGAAGGAAATAAGGATCTCGTGGAGGGACGTATTTTTGCTGGTTTGTTTGGTATGGTACAGGGTTTGTCAGAACAGGAGTTGGAGCTTTTGGTTGTTGTAACGGCTGTGACACGGGATTCGCAAATGTGACTGACGCCCGTGGTGAGAATCCGAGTATATTCAGAGATTCTGTACTTCTTTGCTGCGGCTGCTGTGGCTGTTGAGCCTGCCCAGAACCAGAAGTTGAGGCAACAGAAACACCCAAATCACTCATAGTCAAATCTGGTCCTTTCGTGTACTCCAAAGAGTCCTACAAATACCATTAAACCTTTCAAACTATCCACCAACACAAAACTCACATCTTCTCGCCTCGAAGCAGTCCCAAATTGAGCCATCGTCCCAACAACAGACCCCACGTCTCCTATACTCACTCCTGATTAAAAAATCTCGTCTCAACAACGTCAATAAAAAAGTAAACTCACCCAAACCCTTCCCAGCCTCGTCACCACCACCAACCTGCATCATACCAACCCTCAATTCCCCAGCACCACTCTGCCCCGGCCCCGAATACACAAACTTGCAGTCATTAAACGTAAACGTCGATTTACTCTTCGCCTCTAACGCGTTCGCATCCTCTCCCAATTTACTTTTTGAAGCAGTCCCAACAAGGACTTGCTCCACGCCAGTCAAAGTGGTATCCTCAACAGCGTCCGTTACATCCCGCGAAAAAAGAGACGCAAGTCTATCGCGTGGTTTCGGAACTTCAAGGGGTGTAGGGTCGTCGATTACGGGTGATGTAGTTGAAACTGGCTTTGTGTTTGATTGAGAGAACGAGATTCGGTGTTTAGTTCCGGTTGAAGGTGATAATGGTGGTGGTGGTGCTTGTTGAAGTGTGGATGAAGGTTTTGAGGGTTGGATCAGGGACGCGATTAATGTGGATGGAGCTGATTTCCGTTTTTGGAATGGGTTTGGTGGTGGTGCTAGTGACGTTGAAGTCGATGGATGGATGGTAGAAGAGTGTCGGGTATCAATTACGTTCGGGCCTAATAAAGGAGCTTTGCTGGGAACATGATATGTAATAGGTTGTTGGGCTGTTGGGGTTGTATCGGATTCATGGCTTGTGTTAGAAACTCTAATTTCATCACTTTGATTGAGTTCTGCGACAGTTGGTCCGACAATGGTTTGACTCTGTCGCATTCGCAGACTCTCTGCCTCTGTAACTGTGCCAGATTGAAAGATGGACGGTCGTGAAGAGGTCGGTACTCTCCTCCCGAAAGACTCTCCCGCACTGATAGTCGATTCATCGAATTCTAAATAATCGAATCAATAAATCGCCGCAAAGGAAATGAAAGTCACCTTGAGAAAATGAAATCTGAGTAAACGATGGCAAAGGATCTGATTTCGGTGCTTTCAAAACCGGTTTCGGAGCTGTGGTTGAAATCATAGGAGCTGTTGTAGTTGATACAGGTCTAGAAGCTGCTCCAGATGCGGTTGAAACTGTGTGACTGACAGGATGAGAACGTGAAGCTCGAACATCATCGCTCTCATGTGATTCTCGAATATCTACGGGAGGGGAATTAAACCTACACGAACAAAGCAAAAGAACACCCTACCTTGCGAAAACGACACTCGATTTCTTGCCGGCGACTTTGGTGTCTCTGGTGAGCCATCTTTCTGAACAGATGGCACGTTTGCAGACGTTCTAGCCAAAAAGTTGTGTAAATATTCTTCGGACTCCGTCATGGATTCGGGAATAGAAGTGTCAATTGCTCTAGAGGATGATACGGTCGGTTTCAACGCTGATGCACGTGGCTGTTGGGCGGTAGACGTCCGCTCTTCAATTGGAAACAATAAATCCGAGGAGTGTCGTGTATCAAAGTCGTCTAAAATGTGTTCAGGAGCTGCCACAGAGTGACCATCGTCGTAGTTGTCCAAGAATCCATCAAACTCTTCGGATGGCATTATGCTGGTTCGACCAAGTGAAGATGTTGCAGCGACGTTTTCGGTTATAGCATCTTCGACATCATCTTCGGAATCTATGGGTACGAGGAAGCGGTTGGGTGTTGTGGGCGACAGGTGCTCAAGAGTGAGAGGCTCCCGATGTTTTGTTTGTTTATCTGTGGTATTTGATTGGATAGCTGTAGATGGACGAGTGCGGGAAGTATCACTTAATCGAGTTGTTGATAAAGGTGCTGTTGCTGAGGGTGGAAGGGAAGGGGAATCATAATCTTGAGAAAAGTCCTGAATAGATTCGTCACTTTCGAAAAGAGTGTTTGTGGGTCCTACAGAGGGTTGTTGCTGTTGGATGGAAGAGGCCCTAAGAGAAGCGACGCGACTCCCGATTGTGCTTGATGCCACTGAGGACGCAGTTATGCGATTTGTGACAGAAGGATTTGCAGGTTGATTCTCGGCGAAAGCAGGTTGAGCTACAGTTTCAGAGGTCCTTTTGAATGGATTTACGGGAGTTGAAGCACGAATAGATTGAGACTGAGTTGAAGCTGAAATACTTTGAGGGACAGAGGGGGATGAGGATGCTGATGCTTCGATTGCAGCAACACTCTTCTTTCCGCATTCTGCACTATTCAGAGCCACATCATTTGCACTTTTAAGAGTATTAATATTCTGCACAGTTTTTCTTCGAGCAGATGGAGCGACTTGGGAAGTGTGAACAGTGTGAGCAGTGTGTTCGTGTTCACCAACAACCACAACCGACTTGCTCCTCCCTCGAGCCGCTGCCGCCGCCGCCTTCACCGCCGAAGGAGCACCTGGCACCGCGGATCGAAGCGACGGTGGAAGCACCGAATAGTCGAGAGAAACCTGGCCCTGGTTCGGTTCAAGTTGCGTTCTTAGTTGCCTCACACAAGTTGACGACTGTATTTAACTCACTTTCACGATGCGCTCACTCGACGAAAGCGCTGCATATACGCCGGATTCACTGCCACTGTCGCTGTCAACATCCATTCTTTTGTCCGATTCACACAGACAAAATAAGAGAAATAATAATATGTAATAACCAGTACCCTCTTCGCAAGATGCAAAAAATACTCGAGCACTGGCGTCTTTTCTTTCTGAGTCAAAGATTTAAAGATTTAAAACACTGCGATTTTGGTGACACGAAGTCCTTAATCCTCCTTGCTTCCCTCGTTCGTCCAATTTCTACCTCTCCCTGTATTGTCTTCTTTTATCGTGTGTTATCGGAAATCACTGAGGGGCTTGACCAAACCCCAACGAAACCCTTGATTTTTCACTGTTCAACACACGTATTAATAATTCTTTCGTTTTTGGAAAAAGACACCTGCAGTGTATTTACTGGATTTTTGTGTCTGAGGAGAAGAATACTGAAGGCTTTCTGGCCAACTCTGGGTGAATTTTTGGGGTGCATTGAAATTGTCTTGTTGATTTGACCAAGCAAGAACGATATTGGGTCTGATATGCTCCAAAGTCGAGCTTCATCGCATTCCATATCTTCTCCAGAGACCACAAACTTGCGGGCGAATCTATTTATCCGGAAGCTATACAAGTATGTACCATACCACCCTTATCCCTCCTTCCACTGTCTATCTGCTCCAGCTAAGCCTTTCAAATAAGAGTCGTCAGTGATCCTGATAACCATAACATCATCCGGTGGACTCCTGATGGCCTGTCCTTCATCATCGTTGACATTGCCTCCTTCGCAAACATCGTCCTCCCCAAACTCGCCACCCACAAGAACTTTGCATCCTTTATACGTCAACTCAACAAATACCAGTTCAGAAAGATTAAAGCGACAGAGCGACAGAACCTTAGCGAAACAGTGAGTCTTTAATTGTCATTACCCTCATAAGGCCCCCTGGTTACTAACGCTTCATGACACCAGCCACACCCGGAGTTCAGACACCCTTATTTCATTCATGGATCAATGCACACGCTTCATCTGGTCTGCCGTGTCAAAAAGGTGAAGTATAGATCAGCCCCATTTAATAGATAGGTTTTGGAGTGGGGTGATCGGGAAATTAGCCTCATCCGAATAATACTGACTCTCACTCGTGACAACCATCTACTAAATAAAATAGGGAAGACAAACGCGAAAAGATATCGCCACCGTCGTCGTCGATTCCGACTCGGAAACAGTTGCAAGTTCTGAGAAGCCACCTGTGACTGCACCCGATTGGACGCGTACACAGCAACTCGATCAAGCTGAAATCTGCAGCAACAGTACATTAAGTTATTCGCCTCCTGTCTCACCTTGGATCCCATTCTTCCCATCAAATCATCCCTGGTCATTCAACGCCATCAACAAAATATCTGACACGCAAATACGAATGGACCGAATACAATTAGACGTGGAAAGTATGTGGAAGGACGTATCGTCAACATACAATGACATACGGACCTTGAACAGGACACTCCTTGTTGACCGTCCCCGCGTTCGAACTATAGTCGACAACGTATTCCGTAGCCTCGATGAAGAGGAATACGAATTCGAATGTATGGACGCCGTCGAACGCCAATTCTGGGAAGACGTGTGTCCATTTCGGACAGATGTTGGGACCCCAATGTCATCAAGCGACGAAGAAACAAACTCGACAATGTTTTCTTCATCCTCATCCAACTGCATTCACGAATCCGAAGCCCTCAAGCCCCGAAATCACGTACGTCAAACAAAATCCTCCTCCTCCTCCACCTTATTCAAACTAAACCACCAATTCAAGGAATTCCACCCCTACGCAGCCTTCTCCATCAACCCCCATCCACCCTCAAACCCTTTAATCAACCCCACTTCACCACCTCTCCCTCCAAACCCCACCTCACACAAACCCCACCCACAAACCCAAACCATCCACCCCCTCCTAACCCACCTCGAACACCGCCACCTACACACCACCCACGAAACCCAAAAAATCCACGCGACCCTCGAAACAACAACCCACGAAACACACATCCTCCACAGAAACATCGTTGACCGCATGAACTCCATGCGTGACGTGATTGACGGCATTGTGCATGCGTTGGAGGGAGAGGAGGCAGAGGTTTGGGGTATGGATCCGAAGGAGTTGGAGTTTTGGAGGGATGTGTGTCCTGGTGATGAGTTTGAGGCGAGTGGTGAGGTTGGGGTTGCGGGGTTGGGGTTACATGGTGCGAAATGGAAGGAGTAAAAGGGCGAAAAAAGGGGGCTTATGGGTTTGGAGAAGTTGAAATGGAGGGGGGGGGAAAGGGTTTGAATCTCGTTGTTGTATTTGTCTTTTTTATCGTTGTGGGGACTCTACGTGTGTATATTTGAAATAGAGGGGTTAAAATTGTAGTGTTGATTTGGTTACTTTTACACTAACAGAAGTTCAAAATAATGGTGTGGAAAAGAGAGATTGAGTGGGAATGGTGTCATAGCTCTGCCACATTGAAATTTAAGGCTCACATTAATTGAGAAAAGATACCGCTATGTTTGGAAGCATTGTTATTTTGATTAGTTCATAAATTTGTGGGACCACGTGAATACTGGAGCTTACCTGAATTAAAACGAAATCGGTATATTTCTTTCGATGAGCGTCTGCCTACCAGGCATTGCATAACAACAACTCGTGCATCATTGCTGCGCAATTCTGAGTGAAGGTTAGAGATGCAGGCGGCGGTGGGCTGGTGTCCAAGACACCCATCATTGATGAGGGTTGTGAATCATGACAAGCTGTGATAGCACCACTCTGTGCCCCCACCTCATCCCTCACCCAGCCTAAATCCTCCCTTTTGAATACCCAACATTAAAAATGCTCACTTAATGTCATGCTTGCCTGAATATTTCCTTTGCTCACCTCTCAAAATTGTTCAGTCAACTTACCTAACTAAAAAAAAGGGCCGGGCGCCAAAGCAAAATATTGGCATCAAATGCTGAAGAGCCGCTCCCAATCACTTTCATCGGCAGCATCGGAAGCATCGAGCCAGCCTAATAGCTTCATCCGTAACTTGTACAGGTTAGATATGCACCGAAGAGACACGTTTGGTGGTGGAACTGATCCCTCCCCTTCATCACAACCAACGAACCACAGCGTCGTGAATGATCCAGTCAACCACACAGTGATCCGCTGGTCCAACGACGGCTGCTCCTTCGTCATTCCCGACCAGGCCGCCTTTGCAAACAACATCCTCCAGCAGCAAAACCTTGCTACCCACAAAAACAACGCCTCCTTCATCAGACAGCTCAACAAATACCAATTCAAAAAGGTGAAGGCATCAGAGCGCTGCCAACCGGGAGAACCGGTACGTGAATTGAGATTTTATTAGGCTTCTGTGTCTTAGGCTGTCCCCTTTTCAACCCTGTTTTCATCCGCCTTGGTTACTAAACGGGACCCCAAACTCAACCGGCTTATAGCCTTGCCCTGAGTTTAGACACCCCTACTTTGTCCGTGGATCGCCGGAGACGCTGCACATGGTGAAACGCGTCAAAAAGGTACACACATTGATTCGTCAACTTCCAAAAGAAAAGCCCAAAACATTTAAGGGTTAACTGATGAAGCCGCCAAACTGACTACTAATTCCCCTGCTTTCCCTTACCCACCCTTATCATACAACAGAAGCCCAAGGCGGGTCCTTTGCCTACGATTGATTCAGACAGCGAAACGGGGATGAGCACAACCACGGGTGGTGGTGGGATCCCTGGATCCGGGATGATGGGCACTCAATCAAGCAGTGAATCGCCGCCGTATCCGTGGACTGTCCCATCGCCTGTGATTGCCGCCACAGACCACGTGAACCAAGTTGCTGCGGACTTGGAAGCCAGACAGGCCCAGCTACAAAGCCACATCTGTGACACGCGATGTCAGGTTTCTGCAACGCGGAGCGAGGTTGGGGATGTTAAGATGTATGCTACGCTTGGAAAGAGGCTTGTTACGGAAGTCGCCAGTCGGTTTTTCGAGGCTTTGGAGGAGGAAGAGGCTGACCTTGAGGATATTGATGAGGAGGAGCTTGGATTTTGGAGAGAAGTTTGTCCGTATTATAGGGATTATCGGTCTCCTGTTTCGGACGGGATTGGTGGGGATGAGGAGGATAAAGTGACGGATGCTCTCTACTCTATTATTAATACCCAGAGCTCCAACTTTCCTGTTAAATTTAATGCGCCGCTAAAATATGTATGTTTTCAGCTACCTTTCGTATTGGCTAATGCTTACCTAATGTTTTCTTCAGGATTTCACCAAGGATACCTACCCACCTTTTGCGATGGACACTATCTATCCATTCGCGTCAGTGACCAAGCCAGATATTATACCCTCCGCGAAACCTTCTTTCCTAAAACCCATTCGAAAGCCAAGCAACCCCTCCAGTCCCGAAAAATTTCTCCTTCCTTCTGCCCTTCATAAAACACTGAGCATGGATAGCACCACTTCTTCCACCTCCACATCCACCGGCATCAAAAAAGAAGTTAAATTCAGCGAATCCCCACCATTAACCCACTCAACCTTCCCCCCTCTCCCCTCTCCCCCCTCCCACCTCCTCTCAGTCCTCTCAACCCTAGACCAAACCCAAACCCAAATCCTCATCGAAACCGAATCAACCCTCGCCGAAATCGCCGCCGCAAAACGCGACCTAGAGTCCCTCCGCACACTCCTCCAGTCCCGCCAAAAGCCTCTCAAAGACGTCCTCGAAGGCGTGTTCCGCGCGCTGGATGATGAGGAAATGGATATTATGGAGATGGAGCCGGAGGAGCGTGAGTTTTGGGATGAGATTTGTCCGGGGCAGGAGTTTTCTGTGAAGGGGTTGGGGATGGAGAAGGCGGAGTGGATTACGCCGTCGCCTGTGGCTGTACAAGGGATGGGTTTTGGGAGTGAATTTGAGGTGGATGTTTCGGCGAGGATGGTTGCTCCGAGTGCGCATTGATGTTTTGGGCTGCAAGGAAGGTTCCGTATACGCACCTCTATATTTTTATGTTTAGGACTCTCTATATCTGTTACGTAGCTTTTTTTCCTTACCCCCATATGTATATTCTTACCACTTTCCAATAATGTAATTCCTATGGAAGCCTTCTTCTTTTGTACGTTTTTTGATTGGGATGAAAGGGTCAAGTCCAATTTTCGAGACTGCTGGCTACGATACCGATATAGAGCTCCATCCGGAAAAAGTATCCGCTTTTTGAAAGGAACGCCAACAAATTTGAATGAATGAGGGCTTTGCCACCCAAGCATAGAGTCTTGAGAGAGAGAGAAAAAAATCGAGCCAAGCACTGACATTCAATATGACCGATCGAGAATGTTTGCGAGTTTTCAATGGCGGCTCGTTATGCAGTATTATAGCAAAGCATTTTCAGCCCTAATTGTCGAAGGGGTGGCAGCTATGAGTCTAGGACAAACAGACAATGATTTTCAAAGTGCAATGCCGGGCTCTAACTTCAATAAGTTAACAAAGTATACCGGCAACAAAAAAATCCCGAATGGGATTTACACCCAAGAAATACAACACGCGCCAAGGAAAATGACCGTTCAGACACATGACCAGACACATTCTAGCCGATATAGTTCACTCATTTCATGCAAACAAGTGATTGAATCATCGAAACATGGAAGGCGGATGCTGCCGTCAGCAAACAAATTCATCTCCTATAAACAGGTATCACAACGTCAGCCAGTGCATCAAAGATACATCAAATATAGAGACGACATACCACATACACTATACAAGCCTAGAAAGCAAGGTGCGACCGGCTTCCCTTGTTGAAACGTCTGTGATACCATTTCGGCACGCGCAGAAATTTCAGGTTTTCGGGGTGGGCTGGTGTCGGAAGTTCAAAGGTCAAGCAGAATGGCGATTGC
Organism: Rhizoclosmatium globosum; assembly: GCA_002104985.1. Lineage (NCBI taxonomy): Eukaryota > Fungi > Chytridiomycota > Chytridiomycetes > Chytridiales > Chytriomycetaceae > Rhizoclosmatium > Rhizoclosmatium globosum. Next base: position 629,767 of record MCGO01000011.1, on the reverse strand, counting down.
ACCCAAATCGAATGTGTTGACATCAAGACCGGTGGCTATTATGAACACTGGCAGTATAAACATTAGTAATGATATGCTGAACGAGTTGTTGATGTTGTTCCTTGAGATAAGAAAGTGGGGGAGGATGCTACATGTTTGAACAAGAGCTCCATCATGTGATCATCGACTATCCGAAGGAGAATGAATGGAAAGATTGGGGGCAATGAATGAAAAAGAGCTTGAGCTGATTGAGTCGTGTAAATAGTGGGTGCGGGATGGTGTGATTGGCTTTTACAAGAGAGGGATAGAAGAATGTAGTACCTCGTTTGTGCACAAGAGAATCCAGCATATATAAAAGCAATAGATGAGCAACGGAAGCATCCGCACACGGAGAGTTCCGCCTGTATCAGCCTTGTCAGAGGGGGCCAGGGCGTTGCTTATTAAGTCAGTATAATTTTTACCTGATCCACGAGTCAACAAATAATAAAGGGGATGCGGAAACATCCGCAGCATCTGAAGAAAACCCAAAAAACGTGCCTTGTCAAACGAGGTTTTGATTTTGGACCCATCTCCATTTTTTGTTTGATGGACAACCGCGACCCTTCTTCATCCTCAACTCCTTTGCTACCACCACCACTCTCTAGTGCTACTGGACAGATGCAGGGACAGAGACAGATCCAGAGCAATGCGAATGTGTTTGTGCGGAACCTGTACAGGTGAGTGAGTGAGTGTGTGCGTGCGAGTGAGTGAGTGTTTGGGTGGGTGGGGAACTCCGTTGCTGGACCGTTAGATCTATCATTGCCCCTACTAACCACCCACCATCCCACCAACCAACCACCAACCACCAATCAAAACAGTGTCCTCGGAGACAGCTCTTTCGCACACGCAATCCACTGGTCGAATTCAGGCGAATCGTTCGTGATCCCGGACATTGGTGTCTTTGTCACTGCTGCCCTGCCACGCCTTGGAACTCACTCAAACTATGCCTCGTTTGTGCGCCAGTTGAACAAGTACCAATTCAAAAAGGTGAAGGGTGCCGAGCGAAGCAGCCCCTCCAACGTGGTAACTTGCTTCTTGCTTCTCTTTCCTAAGGTGACTCACTCACGAGATTGGTAAGCAGTGCGAATTCAAACACCCCTTCTTCAAACTGGCCTGTCCGCACTTGCTCAACAAAGTATCCCGTATTAAGAAGGGCCGCGATCGGGCCGCTTCAAAACCCGCTTCCTCTGGTGTGAAAAAGTCTCCCACCCAAAGCCCAAAGGACGAGGATTCAGACTCAGACAGCGAACAACTCGTGCTTCCAATTTCAAATGTTGTAAAGAAGGAAGGGCGGTCGCTTGAATCACCTCCCTTTTCCGCGACTACCCAATCTCCCTATCCCGCCCCGTCTCCACACACTGTTCCCGGTGTGTCTTACTCAGAGTATATGCCAAGACCAACGCCTGCTGATACGGATCAGTTGCGGAAATTACAAAGAACTACAAGCACAAGTTCGTCAGTCAGCTCACTTTGTACTACCACCGGAAGCACCAGCCCTCAATTCCAAGCAGTAGTAATGTCCCCTGTGATGATGCACCAGCAGACCCAAGTTGCAGTATATTCTTCGTCGCACCAGCAACAGCAATATCAACAGCCATTTTACCCACAACAACAATTTCAACATATGCACCACCAAAGCCCACATCACCATCACCAACCCCCTCCTCCTCCTCCGCCCAACTACTACCATCACCAACCTCCTCACTACCAGTCACCTCAGCCAGATCCCCTTATTGAACATGTGCAACAACTCATGCAATCTGTATCGAATATGCAGCAAAGACATGATGCACTCAAACAAGAACTTGAGGGCGTCTGGACTGACGTCTCAACCACCAAACAAGAAGTTGTTCAAGTGAAAACAGCGGTCCAGGAACGACAAAAATCTGTAAAGGAAGTGGTGGAAGGTGTGTTGAGGACTTTGGATGAAGACGATATTGAAGAGATGGACCCTGTGGAGCGCCAGTTTTGGAGAGATGTGTGTCCAGATGAAGACTTTGGTGTCGATGATGAAGTTCAGGTGGCAGAATTTGTGCTTGGAGAACGCGAATTACGACAACATCGAGCACGTGAGCTTGCTCTTCGAAGACGTAGAATTGAGCATCCTTCTCGGTTCAACTTTAACGTGTCATCTTTACCCCCTGCTTGCAAGTAAGTGGTGATTGATTGTTCTGCGTTAGTAATGGATTTCTGATGCTTGGACCGCCACCCCCTTCCAATAGCTTCCCTCATCGTCGAGTCTTGATCGTGGATGACTGTGCAATCTACCGCAAAATCTTGTGTTCGTACCTCAGCCACCTCAACTTCACCTGCGAAACCGCGTCAACAGGGTTGGAAGCAGTCCAAAAAGTGCTTCGCCCGACTTCACACCATGAAATAGATGACGCTGACTCCACTGAATACCCAATCAGCCCTCCAACCTTCCACCAAATTACACCTCGCTTTCACAACACATCAAGCACCTTAAGTTCATCCACATACTTGAGCCCACCTGCACCCCCATCCCGCAGCTCAACCCCTGCGTTAATAACTAGCACACGCGAACCAAGCCTCCCTCCATCTCCCTGCTCATCAACCCGAACTTCATCGCCATACCACTTGATCGTAATGGACATTGTAAGTCACTCGTTACCTTAATTCCACAACAACCCCTACACCAAAGAAACCTTTCGCAAACTAAAGAAAAAGTCCCATTCTCCACCCCCACTCAACCCACAACCCAACAACAATGAACAGATGCTTCCAAGCCTGAACGGTCTCCAAGCCACACGTCAGATCAAAGAGGCAATGCCACATATGGTTGTTCTTGGAATGAGCTGTGTGGATGTTACGGAGGAGGATCAGGAAACGTATATGGATGTGGGGATGTCGGGTGTTGTTACGAAACCAATCAAGTTTGAGGAACTTGTTGAAGCTGTGGAGGAGTGTGTTGGAGGCGTGAGGAATTATCTGTTGGATGTGTGAAGAGCGCTTGTGTGATTTCATACACGTTCATACAGCCACACTCTCAGTCTCCATCGTTCTAACGTACTTGTCTACTTGTTTTGGGCATTTAACCCTCTCTGTTGATACCTGACTTTTTTTTTGTAAATTTTTGTGTTTCCCTCCCCTTTCTTATCATTTACTTCTCTCACAATCCCCTCCTGTTAAGCTTTACATATTAACTCTTTTGTTTTATCTTTAGTCCTCTGTTTGTTTCTGTGTTTGTTTGTTTTTACTTTCCCCTGCTTGTTTCCCGTCATTTACCCTCCTTCTCTCCCCCACTTCCCCTGTTGGACGATGCTGTGTATGGTTATTGTTGTAAATGTTTTTGAATGACACATTTAGCTTTGAATCAATTTGTTTGTGTGAAAATGGTGAATGTTGTGACAGTGCGACCCAGAAAGGGAGATGCAGACGATGAACTTTCCGTTGAGATCAGTGAAGCTCGCGTGAGTGTTCTCAAAGCCGCTGTGAGTACCAAATTCAATAGTTTCTCAGTCTTGTGCCAGAGTGCAACAACCAACTGATCCCCAACAACTCTTTCCAGATCAAAGAAACATTCGAACTCCAAACCGTCTCCTTTGATCTCTTCTACGCATACACTGGATCCCAAAGCACCGCACTCCACACACTGAAACCAACACCAGACGTCAAACTGAAGACCATCCTGTCAAAGTGCTCAAACCCAACAACGGACCTCATCTTCTTCTTTCAGCCGCATCCATTCAGATTTAAAGTTGTTTTTGAGGCGGGTGGAGATCCGTTGGTGTTGGAGGTGGAGGACCTTGGAGTCAAGGAATTGAGGTCTGAGGTGCGGACTACTTAAGTGTCTCTGACTCACACAGAATCTAAATCTTTCGTTTAGATTATCCGCTGTTTTCCGGAATTATCAAACTTTATGTTACAATATGATGACGATGGAATCAGTGCTCAACAGTGATTCTACGTTAGAGAGAGTATACACCGAAGCGACATCAAAGAAAGTCCTGCCATCTGTATTTGTAATCACAGCACAAAATCCAAACACGTCCATCATCCCAACCACAGTCACGTCAAAACCCAAGATCATTTCTACCACGCAGGACATTTCCTCAGAAAAGAGCTTTGACGTAATGCTATCATATTCGTACGTCCTTCACCATCTCATCCGTTGTTAAATTAACATTCCGATTCCTCTCCGTTCCAACACAGCTGGTCCACAAAACACCTCGTAAAAAGCCTACACACATCCCTCCTCCAACACACACCTACACTGCGAATCTGGATCGACGACCGAGAAATGGATACAGATATATACAAAGGAATGGTCGAAGGTGTCCTCAAATCCTCACTCCTCCTCATCTGCCTCTCCCGCGCGTACCTCTCCTCCGCGAACTGTAACCGCGAAATCAAGTTCGCAGCAGACTTGCAGAAGCCTATGGTTCCTGTGCGGATGTTTGATAAGATGGCTGGGGATGATGTGGGTGCGTTGATGGCGAGTCGGGAGCTGGCGGTTCCGTTTTTGATTACGAGTGGGTTGATGTATGTAGATTTTGAGGGGTTGGTACCTGGGACGGAGGGGTGGGAGGGGGCTGTTAGGGCTGTGGTTGAGCAGGTGGAGAGTCGGTTGGCGAAGGTTTCTGGGTCGGTTGGTGGTGGTGTTCTGAAACGGGCTGGGATTGAGGAGGAGGATGGTGTGGGAAGGGTTTTGTTGAAGAATTGGTTGCAACCTGTGGATTTCTCGGTTGATTTGGAAAACTATGAAGCTGAGTACGTGGTTGGAACACGGGAGTGGGTGGATTCGGTAGTACTTCAATGGCGCGAATCAAATGAACGTGTTCTGTGGGTGAACGGAGGGGCGGGGACTGGAAAATCCATTATTGCGTTTAGGTTGAGCAAGTTTCAACCAGATGGATTCAAACTTGGATCTGTCTTCTTTTGTCGCCATAACGACGAACAAAAGAACTCGCCAGAAAAGGTTGTAGCAAGTATGGCATGGGACTTGGCGTCTCGTTTCCCCGTTGTCAAGGCACATATGGAAGCAGTGATGGATCAAAACATATTGGAGGTTGCCGAATCTGGAAAATCAAGTCTCCTTTCACGACCAATAGAAGCATTCCAATCCCTCATCATTGGTGGACTGAACATTCTCGGCGAACATCACAAGCAAATGAATACACCATACAATGAAACAATTCTCCTGATTGTGGACGCTCTCGACGAATGTGACCCAAAATCGCGCCACCTTCTACTCAAAATCCTCAGTCAATCTTGTGAAGCCTTACCAGAATTCGTCAAAGTTTTTGTCACCGCCAGACCCGACCTCGACATTTTCAACAGCCTCACAAAGACAGACCCATTCGTTCTCAAAACTACAAGCAAAGAAAATTGGGATGATATTGAAAAGTTCATTTCAACTCGATTCGCATCAATTTGGAAATTAAGTGTCGATCAGCTGCAACAAAACCAGGAACTCACGGAGTGTGTCAAAGAACTGGTTGTTAAATCGGAAGGCGTCTTTATTTACGCTAGAAATGCGTGTGAGCTGTTGAGCAACGAATTCCAGTTTGCCGATCCAAAAGCCATGTTGAAAGAGATTCAAAATTTGGATTTTGGACCAGACAGTATCTACAGTGTGATTCTGAATCGCGAATTCCTTACCGAACAAGACCTGGATGAGTTTCGACATGTGTTTGGAACCATTCTTGGTGTCAAGGAGCCAGTTTCGCTTCCGACACTTATGGTTGTGGGTACTCTGACGTCTGTAGAAACGGGAAGAGTTGTATCTAAGGTATTTTATCGTGTTCTTTCCTCGTCATTTCTGACATTCTTTTACAGCTCCGTTCCATCCTCAAAATCGAGCAAGGAATAGTATCTGTGATACACAAGAGCTTGAAAGACTTTTTGACAGATAACAAACGATGTGGCCAAAACTTCTTCGTCAACCTCGCCGAAGTCAACCATGAACATACATTGACTTGTCTTGACCTAATGAACAAACAACTCAAATACAATATGGCGAACTTGGATGCATCCAAGGAATACAAGCATACAGAATCGAACTTCGCCATTGATAAGGACCTTGAGTACGCTTGCATCTTTTGGGGGAACATGTAACAACGGCAGTTCGCACATTTGACTTGATTACTCCACTATTGTCCTGGTGCAAGACAAAGCTATGCTTTTGGGTTGAAATAATGCTCCTCATGGGGAAAATGTACACGATAATTTCCACAGTGGATTCTGTTTCTAGCCACCTCTCGGCCTTGACCGATTCCGCAGACGTTAGATTCATTTGTCAAATTCTGAATGATGTGAAACGTGCTTGCATCAATTTCCGCACACCCCTCTTGTTCAATCCACTGCACTTGTACAAGACTGTTTTGACATGGGCTCCACAAGAGTCTATGCTTTTCGAAACATATCAAATATCCAGTAACCCAAAAGTTGCAATTGGGGCGTTGAAGAACTGGGGTCCTCTGACATTTGAGGGACATACAATTGGAGTGTTGACAGTCAAGTTCTACCTCGACGGTAAACGAATCGCAAGCGGTGCAAAAGATAATACGATTCGACTTTGGAACGCTTCAACTGGTGAATGCCTTCAAGTTTTGGAAGGTCATACAGATAGAGTGAATGCAATCGCTATTTCGAAAGACTCTCGTTGGCTCGTGAGTGGATCCAGTGACACGTTTGTGAAAGTGTTTGATCTGTGGATTGGGGACTGTGTTGTAACTCTGGCCGGGCACACTGCATATGTCACCTCTGTTCAAATTTCTGCTGATGGTTCTCGCGTTTACTCTTCTTCACTCGACGGTATCATAAAGGTCTGGGACGTTAATGCTCAACAATGCCTCGCAACATTTGTTGCTGAATCTGTGGTATATTGGATTTCTGTTTCTCACGACGATGAAATCCTCGCAGCAGCCTTGAAGGACAAGAGTATCAAAATCTTCAATCTAAGTACAAACTCCTTGTCCATGATCTTGAAGGGCCATGAACATGGCGTTCGTTGTGTTGAAATATCAAGCGACAAACGATTCCTTGTATCAGCAAGCACAGATTGTACACTCAAATCATGGTCCCTCGAATCAGGAAAATGTACACAAACCATCGAAGCACACGATTTTCGACTTTTGTATTGCAGTATGAACAAGGACAATTCACTCATCCTTTCAACATCAACGGACAAGACCTGCAAGGTGTGGGATCTTAAAACCGGGCAACTTATAACTGTCCTCGAAGGACACGCAAACTGGGTCTTAGCTGGAGATTGGAGTCCTACAAATGACATTGTGACTGCTGGAAACGATACAACATTAAAAGTGTGGGGCCAACGCGACACCCAACCCGATCAAGACAAAAGCCACACATTCGATGTAACAGAAGTATCCGCATCACAAGACAACAAATACCTCGCCTCCGCCTCGAAAGACAAAACAATTCGCGTATGGGACGTGACACAAGGCCGTTGCGTCAGCATGAAATCAGGACACAAGGACTGGGTCAACACAATTGCAATCTCCCGCGATTCCCAAATCATCGCTTCCGGTGGGAAAGACCAAACAATCAAAGTATGGTCTTCTCTCCCTAACCAACCCGCCTGCCTTAGAACCCTCACAGGTCACTCAGACTACATCAAGTCCGTCGCGATCGCCTCAGACAACAAGACAATCGTTTCAGGGTCCAACGACTCAACAGTCAAACTCTGGTCAGTCGAAACAGGAATCTGCTTGAAAACATTCCACGCGCATTCAGGGCTCGTCACGTCCGTTGCATTCTCACCAGACGACAAATACGTCCTTTCCGCCGGCCGCGATTCAGTCGTCCGCGCGTGGTCCCTCGAAACCGGGGAATGCGTGTTCCAAGTAAGCGGGGACTCAAAATGGTGCAAAGAGGTAGGAATGTGTGGGCCGCCTGATAACCTGTTTGTATTCGCGCGGTTTCATCATGGGGATTTGTGGAAACGTGTTGATGAACCGGATACGTTCACGGTGTGGAGTTTCAAGACTAAAAAGCGAGTTGATAGGCCGCTTTATGATGTAGATGGTACGGATAGGTATGGTTTGGCAGTGCGAGAAGGGTGGCTTTTTAACAAAGGACATCGAGTGTGTTGGTTGCCTGATTCAGTGCGAGGACCAACTGGGATGTGGATGGCACAAGATAATGTCTTGCGATTGGTAAAAGGAAACAACATTTTCTGTGTTATCGTTTGAAATTCGACAATAAACTATGATTGCTAAAAACAGTCTTGCAACACACAGTTAGATATATACCTTTGACTTTATTCGCAAGTCACTCTACAACAAGACAATTTCCCCTCCCAAAAAACCAATATCACTCCTTACTCACAATCCTCTCATTCACTTTCATCAATTCCACCATTCCATCCAACCCCTTCAACTGCGCAACATGGTTCTCCACCATATTCAATAAAATAGCTCCATTCGCAGCACCCCCAGCACCACCACTCGAAATCAACTTATTAATTTCAACAGCCGACGCATACGACTGTCGAACCGTTCTAGATATATACGTAATCGCAGTCTCAAACGCCTGTCGATCTATACCAAAATAAAAAAACCATCATCAAAAATTCCCCAGAACACGCAAACGAAAAAAACACACGAACCTTTAACTCCAGCAGTAGCCCCACCAGCTCCAACTTTCCCCACAGCAAGAACCGGCGTCGCAGCCCCTCCTCCTCCTCCTCCTCCACTACCACCACCACCACTGCCGCCACCAAACCGTAAATTCAATAACCCAATCTGACTCTTCATACCCTCAATCTCGCCCACAAGTGAATCCGAGCTCGCGTTTCCATTCGCCATTGATACTGTGGATGACGCGGATGCAGATGCAGCAGCAGCAGCGCGTTGGAGTTCTGCGAGGGCGGCGCCGGATTCGGGGGATGATGCTGCTTCGCGGAGACTTGATCCTGAGAGGGATTGGTTTTTGAGGCGGCGGAGGGGTTTGGAGGGTTCGGTTTGGTGGTGGTGGGGTTGCTGTTGGTTGGGGGTTGGTTGTGGTTGTTGGGTGGTTGTGGGACTGGGTTGAGGTTGTTGAGGTTTTTGGTCAGATTTTGAAGTGGATGGTTGGGGTTGAGGCTGAGAGTATTGTTTTGTGGTGAATGTTTGCTGTTGAGGTTGTTGTGATTGTTGCTGAGGAGTCGTTGAGGGTGGGTTTGGGGACGCAGTTGGTGAGTTTGACGTAGAGTTTGCGAGTGGGGAGCTTGCAGCAGGTTTTGTTGTCGCTGTCTTTTCTAGTAATGATTGGATGTAACGGGAGTGGGAGCCTAATGATTTGGGCAGAGTTGAATGCTCAACGACTGGAGGTGCTTGAGATGATGTAGGAGAAAGGGGACCACCGACGCTGTTTGCACGGAGACGAGGACTGCTGTATGATTGTTCTGATACGTGTCCTGTCGCTGATCCTGGTCGAGTTGAGTAGTGTGGGTCAGACGAGAGTCCTTGCGATGAACTCGGTCGGGTTGGGTAGTTTGGAGTGAGAGTGGGTTTTGATGGGGGTATTGTAGACGATTGATATGAAAGAGAGGAGGAGGGTTTTTGGAAGGAAAGTTGGGAGTATGTAGATTGACGGGGAGTTGTAGCACTGTAGTCCGGAGTTGCCCGATCAGATCGCAGAGACTCTCTCTTGAATTCAGGTTCAGATATATGGCAATTTAACGGTCCACAGAATGAATACTCACATCATCTTCAAACTCGACTCTTCGTTGTCCCCGATAATTCCTGGACGCACTGGTCACTGATGCACTGCTATCATAATCACTTCCGTAGTCCACAGTAGAATCTTTCCTCCTTTGGTTACGATCAAAGAAGGGATCTTCCCCATTTCTTTCTGAAGTATAGAGACGAGAAGAGGAAGAGTTTGAGGTGTAACTTGCAGCGGCTGATGAAGGCCGGTACGGATTGACAAGAGAACCAACGGAGCCCATTGGAGAAGGAGCGGCGACGTCTCTTGAGTCCCATGCGTTATATCTGTTGCAGTGTTTGAGTATTAATTTCAACTAATGACCAATACAAACCTTGGTGCAGGCCCAGCATACGACGGCATTGAAAGCGAAGCCGGAGGAATGATTGACGAGCGAGCGCCAGGAGGGATGTGGCCTGCCGTTGACGGTCTTGTATACGGGCCGCGAGACAGGCTCTGGGCGGCAGCCGAGGGAGTCACGGATGCCCGATACGAGTCATCCTGTTCGTAATCAGACGCGTAAGAAGAGGATGGCGGCTGGGCATATGATCTGTACGAGTAGGTGATGAGTATAAACTAGGGGTGAATGATATGAGAGGGTAGTGCTAGTACCGTGGATCCGAGGAGGCAAAGCGCGACCGAAGCGGCTGATTCGACACTGTTGCCGATGAGGGCAGGGACAGGCGGCCAAACGAGGACGAGTTTAGTTGAGTGTTCTGGAGTGTTTGGTTCTGGGCGTACGGCGAATTGAAGGTAGAGTGCGAGTGCGAGTGCGAGTGCGAGTACGATTGGGCATACGACGACTGGGCTGAACCAGGGCGTGTCGAAGTCGAAGTTGAAATCGAAGTCGAAGTTGGTGTCAAAGTGGATGCTGCTGTCGAAGTGTACGGCAACGTTGTCGATGAGAAGCCACGTCGCTCTCCATTTGAATTACTATTGTTGCTGCCGTAGTAGCGCCCGCCTTCTTCGGTGCTGCTGCCATAGCCATGTCCATGTCCATGTCCATATGGCTGTGTTGTCGACGATCGCATTTATCAACAAATAATGCAAACTACTCTTCTCTTCTGCAGTCCACTGTAGTATATCTGATCCCTTAATTCATAGCTACTCTCAGCATCATAGGAACAGTGTAGCCAAAGCATTGCTCCACTCCAGATCATACCTCAACTGTAGTGTATGACATACAACAAAGCAACAACAACACAACAATACTGTAATTACATCTAAACTTTATTGTAGTAGAATTCCGATCCCACTCCAACGAATTGGCATAGACAGGGATGTGAAATCGAAATCCAAAAGAGACAACAGAAGTGTGTGTCCCCCCCAATTCTAAAATAACTGAGCTTAGAGGAGGGCAGCGATACCGGCAACAACAGCTCCAAGGGCAACAGTGTTGGCGCCAGTGGCAGAGTAGAGGTTTCCAGCTCCGTAGTTTCCTCCGGCAGAGTAAGATCCTCCAGCACTTGGGTTTGGTGACCAGTTGACAGTGACTCCGGCAGTAGCGCAGGATCCGGCAGCTGGGGCGTTGGCGGCAAAGACAGCGGCGGCGGAGAGGAGGGCGGCAATGATCTGCATTGGGACTCTTTTCTTTAGGGTGGCTAAAAAGGGAACGTTGTCTTTTTCAAGGGAAATGTCTCAGGGCTTGTCCAAATCCGGGAAAGTGAAAAAGCCTTCCTGTCTCTCCCTCTCTGAACTTGTCAAATTGGTAAAATTTTTTGGTTGGAGGAAGAACGCACCTGACAAAGCTGTAGCACTCCCCTCTCCCTTTTCATCCTTCCGATGTGCCACCCTTTTTTGATTAGGTGCCACTAAAAACTTGATCCATGTCATTTCGTGACTGTTCGTACATGGATACTCTTATCCTTCTCAGAAAAGACTGATTGCATCCTTCCATTGATTCTATACTGATGACAAACAAAGTAGTACACTCGTCGATTTCATCCCTAATCCAGCCTAATAGAGTAGAGATTCCGCATCGTCTACACCATTCCATTAAACAGTACACAATGTTCTTGGACCTGGTGCCACTGTAAGGTGGTGCTTCAGCTTTCAAAGACTCCGTTCCTCCAAGCAAATTTTACCAATTTGGAAAAGGGTGGTGCAGGCTTTCCCGTCGCCAAGCCCAAACGAAGGTATCAATTGATAAAACCATGAGGTTTTTTCAGGCAGGGAATGGGTTGTGTGTACGGGTGCAATAAGTGCGTGTATCGCGGGGTGACATTGTTTAAAGCTTATTTTTAATACCATTGATGCAGATTCGTTTCCCGAAATGCGTTGAACATTCAGCTTTAGAATGAATGAAAAGGATGTTTGTGGTTTGGTCTGATTTAATTGTAAGAAATCGGTATTCCTGCCAAAGAATCTATGCCGTCTCACATTGCTCTTTCGACGCAACAGTAAAATAGCGCTTTCAAATCAAGAGTTTTACATTTCGATGCGATACTGCCTTGGTAAACTCGGAGGACTCGTCTCTCGCGGATACGGAGCTGAGGCCCTCCAGCCAACTTGGTGCCGCACCCAGCAGTGTGGAGCTGCCTTCTCTGGTTACCCAGCTGAGCTTGCTTACGGTAACCAGAAGCCAACTGCCTGGTAATTTTGATGATAAGCAAAAACACTATGATGGACTACTGTGGACTTTTTCTTTTGGTTCTGCGGGCATCCTTTTCTTTTGTTTATCGTTTCATTTGCCTTTTTTCCCCCACTCCACCACCACTTGAATTCTATACGACCTTTAGATACACTGTTTAGAATAAAAGAACTGTAGTAATTATTGAACTTTTATTATGCGCTTTTGCTATTCTGAGGAAAAGAAGAGTCGGATATTGCATATTGGTGCTATGCGATCGCCACTGACAGACTGGATTGCGACTGACTGGTGCAGACGCTCTCTGCCGCCCACCTTCCTTTTCATGTTGTATTTATGATATTTTCAAACCTCTGCATCTCTGATTATCATTTTTCTCGTGAAAAACAGAATGGAGTCCGCACCACCAAACAAACTAATCCCGCTTCTCCTCTTTGGCCTCCGCGACCCAAACTCACACCTCCACAAGTTCACACAGGACATTGATGCCTTCCGCCTCCTAATAACAGTGATATCCCGTCGCAACTTTCGGGCCTGGATAGACCGTTCAACCAAAGTAAGAAGCAGGATCCGTGGCGAGTTTGACAAGGGAATGATCTGCTTTCCCGAAGAGATTGCCTTCCCAGAGCCTCTCCGCAACGAAGACGGAACAGCGCAGGAGTTCCACGTTAACATGATGCCGTTTGTAATGGTGAATCCGGATGTTGGGCTGGATGGCAGCGTACTGTACGAGAAACACATGTACACCCATCATAAACTTGAGGAAATGCTGCCACCGGAATGTAAGCGGTATGCACCGATCATTGCGGTCTGTTTGAGACGATGCAGGAGTTGAGTCTTCCTCATACACTTCCCTTCCGTTCTCACCAATCAACTTTGAATCAAATAGAGGAATGGGGGAAAGTCGGATACCTCACAATCCACGAATCATACGTACAAGAAGGAGCCACGCAACGCCGACCGGGACTCCACATCGAGTCTCCAGGAAACTTACCGGACGACCCATTCATTGAGGCACACGCTTACCACAGATTCTATTGCTGGGGCGGTGGGAACTTTGGAACCGGAATCGACGGCCACCTCGACCAGTTTGGAAAGGTGAATGTGGAAGGAGGAATCTTTATGGCGTCGAATATGGACGATACTTGTCGTGTTTGGGATTGTATGATTAGCGAACATTGGGACGTGACTTTCGCGTTGGGAAACATTGAACATATGCGGGGTGTTATTGGTGAGGGTGTTAACATGAAGGCGAATAAGCTTTTTTGGATCACAGATCGTACGCCGCATGAGTCTTTGAAACAGAGTAAACCTGGATTCCGCCAGTTCTTCAGGCTCGTTACGAGTGAGTTGTCGGCTTGGTATCAGCAGCATAACATGGAGAACTCTGTGGGAACGAAGCCGCCTTGTGACATCATTTACGAGAACAAGTTTGTTTGATCTGAATGTATGAGGTGAAAGTAGTGGAGATTCTTTGATGGAAAGCATTTCGTTTTTGATACTGACGCATTAACTATTGAATTTGAATTTATTTTATTTGTTTTATGACTTTTATAGGATAAAGCGAGTGTTAAGATCCATGTGGAACCCAGCACTGAGTTGTGGAACTTGTTCATACTTTCCGTAAAGAAGGACACGAATTTCACGCAGAAGCTGGACGTAAGTAGGCTGGGGAAGGCGGCGAATAGCTTCCATGAACGCCCAACTCATCGCACCCGTGTTTCTTCCCTGAATAAAGGCATCGGCACTTGTTTGATCGTCACGACAGCCTGTGAGGGAGACAATTGTACCGCGAGTGACTTTGTTTCCATTTGTTTTCAAGCCTTCGCCTTGGATTTGTTGTTGCTGCTGTTGGTTCTGTCCACCTGGATTGTTAATTTCGTTCATAATGAACTTTCCAGCCGTCATAGCTGATTGAAGGGCGCCCATCTAAAAAATGTTAGATACGAAGAATTAAAAAATTAGAAACCTTGTCGTTCCTGGCAAAACTCAAAGCAGCCTGAAGCAAAGCTTTTCCGGCTTCTTTTCGGTTATCGACTTCAACGACTTGATCGTTCTTATCGAGGACATAAGTGAATGGAAGGTCCAGAATCGTTCCACTATGACAACAATCCAAGATAGCAAAGAGATAAGCCCCTACAAACACGATTAATACGAATAAATCCTGCGTAACGGGGGTATAAGAACCTTGTGGAAGAGATTGACACATGATTCTGTGCATTTCATCGTCAATAATCACGCCAGCTCGCTCATGGTCAACAGGGAAAATCGTTTCATCGAATCCATCAGCTTCATCGCCATCTTGATCGGCTTTCTGACCACCGTGTCCAGAGTAATGGAAGAAAAGGCTACAATTGGAGAAGTTCAGCACTCATCTTCAGTCACAACAGAGGTGGCATTACCGATCCCCCGGTTGAGCAGACGCAACCAACCAATGCATCGCATTGAGAATGTTCTGCCGTGTTGGATAGTAAGGAGTACTCTGGTTTTGAGGGGTGTCAACAAGGACAGTTGACTCCCACTGAGCCTGTGAATCCATGAATGCCTTCACGTTCTTGACGTCTTCGTGGCATCCACGCAAGCATTCTTTGTACCAACGTCTAGGGAGTTGGGATCAGTGAAACAGGGATACCAGGTTCGACACAGTGATGGGACTTCACTCACAGTTGATGCCGATGTACAACGCCTTTCTCTTTCCAGCAGGGAGTACAGGAGCCTGCTGTGGCTGCATGACTTGTTGTTGTTGGTACTGTGGTTGTTGCTGTTGGTATTGGGGTTGTGGTTGGTACTGTGGTTGTTGGGGGACAGGTGGGGTCCACTGGGTCTGTCCAGTTGCCGTGTTGACGTAGAAGGGAGTGTTGTACTGGGCACTCCACTGCGACACCCAGCCTGGCGGAAGTACGACTTGGCCCTGTGCCTGAGGCTGTGGAGGTGGTGGTTGCTGCTGGACCATCTGGCCTGGGTAGCCCTGGTTCTGTTGGAGGAACGCTGGCTGTTGGTACTGTGGCTGTGGCTGGTACTGCTGCTGTCCAGGGTATTGCTGGTACTGTTGCTGTTGCTGTTGCTGTTGGGGTTGTCCCCCGAGGACCTTATTCAGAAGGTTGTCAATGTTGAAGTTCATTTTTGGCTGACTTTCAATTCAATGTTCTTCTTTCCTCCTATTATTAATGCTCATTAGTTCAATGCAGAATGTAGTACTTCAGGCACAAGCGATTGGTGGAACGGTAAAGGAAGATGTTAGTGTTGAGGCTCTTTCCTACAAGCCATCAAGTTCGATAGTACTCAGATTCAGATATTTGAAGGATGTTTGACACGGGATATTCACGGAATCCAAGCAAGCAGAATAAAGGACACATAGAAGAGGGCGAGATGTGAGATATGCCATATAGCAACGTGTTACAGATTAGACGAGTTCATTAATGAGGGCACAGGAAGCATTCATGACACCACTCCAATGTTTGAATGATTCTTTCTATTGGAAGCGTGGGTTGAAGGAGGGCAAGATGTCCGGCATTTGAAGTTTGATTATTGATTTCCAACCTCCATCCAAACAAATGCTCTACCACACCACCCTCAGCGAGGAAGCAGTGTGACCTCGTCGACAGCCATTCAAAGTGGCGAATGTGTGTCCGTTGCGGCCAAGTAAGAACCCTGTTGTTTGTTTGTTTGTTTAAGCGTGTCTGTGTAATCTGAGCAGCCTCGGAAGCAGCATTTCCGTTGTTCTTCGCGACGGCCGAGTCACGAGCGAAGTGCCTTTGAACGGGCGTCTGTGTCTGGTTTGTGCGTTGAAGAGTGGTCAAGTGGTCAAAGTGCTCAGAGTGCTCAGAGTGATCGGGTGCGTCTTGTCCTAGCTTCTTTCTTGGTTTACTCCAGAACTCAACTCGCTCGCTTCTAAGGTCCTCGCTGTCACAGACAAGAGACAATACTCGCTGCTTTCCTTGAATGCGGAATCGGGCGAACTCAAGGTCTCTCTCCTCTTTGAAATACTCAATAACCAACTCAAACTCGGACACTTAGACCCTCTACTCAAACTCCTTCTACAAACAAACTGCCTCGCATGCCCCGTCAGAACTATTCTCAAGTGCTGCCATCGCTTCAATTGCCGTCCTTCATGTCCTCCAGGGCTCCCTTCAACTCTTTGTTGCAAAGCCAAATAACACGGTCGAATCCTCAACCCTTCGAATTGCAGAACTCAACGTAAAGCATTTGATTTTACTGCCGGGCTCTTCAGTTTCTCGTCCCATTCTCGCTATTCTGTATGCGGACGCGAACGATGCTTGCTTTGTTTCATTCCATGTCATTGATTCCCTGAATGCGTCCCTGCTTGCCACACCTTCGATTCTCAGTGGAGTAGAACTATTGAAGTCACTCCATCTACTTTCAAGTTGGCTGTTGTCCGGGTAACTCCATCATTCCATTAGGCGTCTTGATCAGCCTAACTCTCTTTTCAACAAGCGGTGGATTCCTCGCCTTTCCGAATCGCATATTTCATTCTTTAAAGATGGTCATTTTGTTGGGAACTCGACACCGATGCTGTATTTACTGGGGTCTGTGCACCACTTCCCATTTCAGACATCGATGCCACTTCTACAGGCACCCTTCTTGTCTCCGATTCTTTATCAGGCTTACACCTCCTCGACACCACCGTCAAGAACGGGAAAATGACGCTTCTGGGAGAGGTACTGTTTTTTTTTACAAATCCAATTGATTCTCCACACTTCCCACTCAACTTTCACACCATATTCCTAGACTTCAACTGCATCTTCCATCACCCCTTCTCCGAAACTGAAATCTACATTGGTTCCGACGTTGCCGATTCCCAAATCATTCACATTTCCACTGCAGAAGACCCTGGCGTGACTGTCGTCCACACGTTCCAAAACCTAGCTCCTATTGTTGATTTTGCGTACTGGATCCAAAGGGAAGCGGCGGTGTGAGTAAAGTAATTGCGTGCTGCGGATTCGGTCCAAGTGGGAGTTTACGTGTGTTGAGCAATGGAGTCGGGATTGTGGAGATTGCAGAGTTGGATGAAGTTGTTGGTGTGCAAGGAATGTGGGCTAGTGCCGCGAGTCTAGACGCCAGGTACTGTTATTTGTTGAATGTGTTCGTATTTTTAGGTCGCTTACCAAGAAAACTAGTGACGACGAATGGCTTGTTCTTTCATTTTTTAATGAGACGAAAGTTCTTTGTTTGGATGAAGATGGGGCGCTTGTGGAGTGGGAGGATGAAACGGGGAATGCGGGACTTTGTGTTGATGAGGCGACACTTTTGTTTGGGAATGTCGCGTATGACCAGTTGGTTCAAGTTACGGCTTCTGGGGTGCGGCTTTTGAGTTGTGCAACTAAGCAGTTGAGGCATGAGTGGACTGTGGATGGAGACCACGTGTTGTTGTCGCTAGTATGAATGTGAATCAAGTTGTTTTAGTGGTTGGAGGAAACCGAGTTGTGTATTTTGAAATTGAGGAAGGTGCTCTTGTTGAGAAGGGGTGAGTTATCTTTGTTGTTGATTCGCACGATTAACATACGCGACAGACAAATAGAAATGGAGTATGAAGTCTCATGTCTCGATATTTCTTGCTTCAAAGGTCAAGATTCTTCAAAGTATTTTGTGGCGGGAATGTGGACAGACAACAGTATTCGTATTATCGATGTCTCATCCATGAAGGAATGCAAAAAGGAAGTCTTATCCGGAGGTACTGTAAATTCTTCTTCTTTAACCACCACTCACATCTTAACTTTACCAGATCAACTCCCTCGTTCTGTTCGCTTCTCAACCCTCGGTTCAACACCGTACCTCCTAATCGGTCTCGGCGATGGTCACCTCCAAACCTTTACCTTCGATCCAACAACTGCATTCACAGCCAACCGCAAAAAACTTACTTTAGGAACTCAACCAATCACCCTCACACCCTTCCACACCTCCACCACCACCTCGTCCACCGACTCCTCAAAATCATACCTCTTCAGCACATCAGACCAACCATCAATCCTATACGCAGGACCCGGCGATAAACTCATGTGTTCCACTGTGAACCTGTCCAGCGGGTCCGTGACGCAAGTGTGTCAGTTCCGGATCCCGGGACAAGGCTCTGCCCTCGCCATGGCGAGTGAAGACGCCGGGCTTGTGATTGGATGTTTGGACAGTGTCCAGAAGATGCATGTTCAGCGGGTTTCTGTTGGTGGTGAAGGGGGTGAGACCCCGCGACGGGTTGTTTCGAGTGGGGGGAGTGGGTTGGTTGGTGTTTTGACGTATCGTCGACGAGGGGAGATGGAAGATGGGGATGGAGATGAGGTGCATTATTTGAAGGTTTTCGGGGAAGGGGCTGGATGGGAAGGTGTGTCTGTGTGTGTTTTCTCGTGATTTGGGTGCGGTTTAACCTTTTTTCCGTTCTTTAGTTTTGGACACGTATCAGTTTCCTGATTTTGAGGCGAGTGCTGGGTTTTGTGCTTTGACTGTTGAGACGGATGAAGAAGGGGAAGGTGGGGTGAAAAAGAAGCGGGAGTTGTTTGTTGTTGGAACTGCTGTTATGATGGAAGATTCCAAGGATCAGGATCCAATGACGGGCCGCGTTGTCGTGTTTGAGATGGATCCTGTCACAAAGAAGTTGGTTGTTGTTTGTAGTGCTGAGACAAAAGGAGTCGTATATGCAGTTGAGGCTGTTGGTGAATCTGGGGCTATTGCGTGCGCGATTGGAAGCAAGGTACAATATGCTTTCTTCTTCAGACAAAATAGGTTTTTAATTGCATGAGTAGGTTCAAATTTATCAACTTCATCAAGAGACTTTCAGCACCACGTTGGTTCCAATCTGTCATCATCATGGATTCATTCAAGCACTCTACCTATCAGTTCATGGCAACTGCATTGCAGTAGGAGACTTGATGAAGAGTGCAACTTTGTTGGAATATAAGCCTGTAGCTCCGCGATGGACGAAGATGCTGCACCAACCACCGCATCTATTGTAGAAGTAGCCCGAGATTACTTACCAGCTTGGACAACCGCAGTACACGCAATTACACCAGACTTGATTGTAGTAGGCGAAGCAGGCAACAACCTGTACACACTCCGACGCCAAACTGACGTCCAACTTGACGACGAAAAGCGCAGATTGGAACTTGTTGGTGCATACCACTTGGGCGACTTTGTGAACCGAATCCGAAGCGGGTCATTGGCCATGAACACAAGCAGTGGTGGGCATCTACTGATACTGCCACGAATTCTATGAGAGAGAATTCGATGCTGTATTGCACAGTAAATGGCGCGTTTGGATCGTTAGTTCCTGTCGACACGGATCGGTTCCGCGTTTTGAGCGGATTGCAGGCGAATTTGGGGAAGCATGTTGATGCTGTTGGAGGATTTGGGCATGCTGAATGGAGAACGTACACGAGTGATAAGCGTAGAATCGAGTCAATGGGATACATTGACGGAGACTTTGTGCAGACTTTGGGCAGTTGGGCGAAGAGGAAATGGAGGCTGTGTTTATTGGGGAGAAGAATGGGGGAGTGAAAGTGGAGGCGGAGAGTGTGGAGGAGGTGTTGGGGTTGTTGGAAGAGATGGCGTTGTTGTCTTGAATGTATTTTCAGTTGTTCTTTTTATTATTTACAAATATGGTTATACTAAATAGCGACGAATGTGTTTTACAGCGAGTTGAGGCCGATGATGTCGTAGGAAGAAATGACAATGACAAGTGTCTGAATGAGAGCCCAACCAAAGGGAACCCACAGCGCCATTTGAAATCCACCCAGTTCATAGACAGTTCCAATCAGAGATCCGACAATCGAGCCACTGACTAGCGCCGAGGCAAGGCCAAATCCAAACACAAACACAAACAAGAACAACGCAGTCAACGGCCGGTTCTCTCTTAGTGATCCTCCAACGGCAAACAGACTACGTGGTTGTGTTGTTTAGCTACTTGAGATACCTGCTATTAGGACTGTGGGGACTTGCCTGGCTATCCCAAACACACTTCCAAAACACACTAGCGTCCAATACAGTGTGAAGGTGAACATATCGATACGATCTGTCAACCCATCTCCTCCTCCAAGGACTCCTCCGATGCCACCGCCAGTTCCTGTGAACGCAATGTCAGGCCATCGCCATATTGGATGCACTCCCATTCCAAACAACTTATTTCACCTGAATAATAAGTTGCACAGATAAGAGTTTATTTAAAACGACTAAGAATAATATGTGGAAGGCTCTGTATCAAGAACTAAGAAAGACATGGAAAAGCGTATTAGGGTCCGAGAGTTATTTCAAGTATCGTCTACGAGCATTGATGAACCAGTCGTTGATTTGATTCAGTGTGAGCCCAGTGTCTGCTGCCATGCTCTTCTTTTCGTCTTCGTTAGGGTACGGCTCGTGTTGGTGTTCCATCAGCCATTTGAATAAACGTGCCGTGATGTTTGGTTTCTGTGTTCAAGACTGTTAGCTAAATACAAAAAGAGAAATGCATTCAAAATAGATACGTACATGATTCGGTCGGCTCTTTGTCTTAGACTTTACTTGCCGACTTTCAGAAGCAGGGGTTCCCGATGATGTGGGTGATGCAGCTTCATCCAAGTCTTCATTGACAGATCCTGTTGATGAACTCTTTGGAACTTCCCTCGATCGCAATTCAAGATTCTGCGTCTTAATTCTTGGTGCCCTTTTCGAAAGACTCCGCTTCTTCTGGTTTCCCCCCTCTGCTGCACTTGCTGCAGATTCCATCGAGAGAGAGTACATGAGAGCTTTCTCAGCCGCGATAGCAACACGCTCAGCTGAAAGACGTTTTTTCTCTTCCACAGAAGACGCGCCAGAAGATCCACAGTCTGAAAGATTCTTGGGACCCATTCGACCATATGGATGAAAGCGAAACTCGGTTTTAGATTGCGACGGCCGTGATTTGCATTCAATTGCTTCCATGGTTGAAACTTGAGACATTGGTTCAGAGGAATGTGCAGTGAGAGGTTGGTAATAGATAGCCGATGGTTGAATAGTTGGGTACGAGTCTGAAATGAGTTGGTAGTTTCCAAGAGGTTGATGATGAATGTGGTTGATTCCAGGTAAAGCCTGAGAATGCTGGTTCGCGTACAATGGGACTCCAACCATTGGGTTTGACGATGTAACAGGAACATAAGTGAAATGATTTGGCTCCTGTTCGAAATATTGTAGTTGACTCATGGGAATGTATGTTGGCTGGTTTGATTTAGCAGTGTATGTTTGATTATCGTCCGATAAAGAGTTGCTTCGTGATGAGAGAGATACAGCCGCGTCAACCAAGGTTTCCAATGAAGAAGAAGAATCATCGCCGCCGTCTCCCTCCGTGGAAGCAAATAATGGCCTTGTAGACTTCTGGAACCCCAATTCAGATGAATGAAAAACCACACAAGATTACTCACCGCAAGCTTAGATTGGTCTACAGGCGGCTGGAAAAAGTTTGGTCCATTTAAGTTGTTCGTTTGTTTTGCTTCGTGCTTGATCCCGCCCAAATTTTCGTTGTCTGTAGTCCGATCCAGACCTTGCTGGGTAGAAAGTAATTCCTGCGAGACTTGAACATCATTTGCAGTTTTTGAAAGCATCTGTATGCAACAGAGATGTTCGTTAGAGATCAGAGAAGTATCAGAAGTATGGGGAAGCCGTATAAAGACTCCAATGAGCGCGTCCAGAAACATAGTTGTAACCATAGACAAATATCCATCCAACCATAGTTGACACGAAAGCTCACATTGATGGGTGCGAGATTGACAGTTGACAAAATTTTGACAGTTGAATCGCATGAGGAAAAATCTAGCTGGGAATCTGCAATATTATATTACCTGCATATAATTATTCCATTCCTCGTATTGACGACCAGCGAGATCGTCCATTCCGATTTTGTAGGGAAGTGACTGATGCCCATGTTGCGACAAGTCCACATCCGAAATACTGTGTTCCATCGCAGGAATAGGCGGCAACCCTTTATAGTTGAAGAATCCAGAGTGGTACTGCTGCAACATCTCTCTTTCCTGTGAGGAGATTTGTTTTGCTGACGGCGAATTCCCGTTGGATGAGATTGGCGTCAGCATAGGAGGATTCCCCGCACCACGCGCATACAAGAGAGAGCTGAATGGGATTTGAGGCTCGGTATTGATGTAGTCAAAGCCACCGAGGAGTTTGTCGATATCTTCAAGCGAGTACATTTTTGTTTTCGGACTGTGGATGGGATTGATGTCGGCTCTAGCGTGTAAAATTCTATTTGAGGGGCTGAAAGAAGAAACGACAAGGCAGCTGGAGGGAGGTTCTAGAATAGATGTGCTGCAGTGCAGAGGAAGTTGTGGACCTCTTTCGGACTGAATTTGGTTGATGTGGGCGGGATGTCAAATTTCCAAGGCGGGACTGGGAGGAAGCGAATCCACGTGATTTGCCGGTACAAACAAATGGACTGGGATCTAAACTCTAATTCTTATTGAAACTATTGACGCGTTTGACATGATGTTATGACTTCATCTCTTTGAAGTGATTACTCTAATCCTGTCAAGGTTTTCCCCCCGCATCTTGACAGGGTGACAGCGACTGTCAACGCAACAGGCGATTAAAGATAGAGCATTCATTTTATTCGACATTTAGAATTGAGCGACGGCAATTCCGTCACAGCGTGGATCACAGCCAGCAACTAGAACGTGTCCTCCTGCGCTTTCTTCATCCTCTCTTCTAACAATAATTTGTCCACGACCAAAGTTTGCTCTCATCAAACCAGTAACAACCTGAATTTCATGGCCCAAAGCCTTCAAACCTTCCACAACTCCTGGACGAATGCCTTCCTCAACCAATACAACACTGCGTCCTTCTTCTTCAGGCATGATGCAAATTCTTGGAGTGTCCAAAGCCTCTTGTGGCGTCATTCCAAAATGATGCATGTTCAGAAGTACCTGGACGTGGCCCTGAGGCTGCATAAAGCCTCCCATAACTCCGTAAGATATGTGGAGCGATCCATCCATGCGTGTAACCATCGCAGGAATAATTGTGTGGTACGGACGTTTAAGTGGCGCGAGAGCATTTGGGTGGTTTGGATCCAAGTTGAAGTTTGAGCCACGATTCTGAAGAACAAATCCGCAACCCTCTGGCACAATGGCAGAGCCAAATCCTTCATAGTTAGAGTTCTTTTAAGAATAATGTCAGTTCTTGACGTCTGGGAAAGTTCAAAACTCACAATGAAACTACATGCATTCCCTTCCTTGTCAACGACGGAGAAGTACACTGTGTCACTAGAGTTCGCAGGTGACCCATGAGCGACTGCTTTTGTGTTCTGTGGATCGATGAGTTCGGCTCGTTTCGCCAAGTATTCTTTGGAGAGAAGTTCGTTGACTGGAACGTGAACCTTCTCTGGATCGGTTACGAAGAATTTAGAGTCCGCAAATGCCAATCTTAATGCTTCGATAACTGTATGAAGATAGGAGACCGAATTGACACCAGCATCCAAAAAAGCACGTTTTCCTTTTGATTGCAAAGAGTCCAAGATTCCCAACGCAATAAGTGCCGTGATTCCTTGACCATTTGGAGGGCATTCATGAACGCGCAATTGGTCATTGTAAACAATGGAAATCGGCTCAACTGGAGTGGAGGAATGGTTCTTGAGATCGTCAAGAGTCATCGTGCTTCCAAGGTCCCCAAGAGTCTTTACGATTGATTCAGCAATTCTTCCCTCATAAAATCCAGCCTTTCCTTGCTCTGCAAGGGCTCGGAACGTCTTGCCCATGTTTGGAAGCTTCATGATTTCACCAGCAGCTGGAGCAGCTTTTCCATGACGTAACATTTCGTGCCCATTAGGACTTGCATTCATAATTCTCTGCTCTCCACGCTTCCAAAACTGAGCCGTTAACTCGGACACAGGAAACCCGCGCTCAGCAAGTTCCGTGGCTGGTTCCAAGATTTGAGCGAGAGAGAGGCGCTTAGACCCAAAAAGATCAACAGTATCCACCCAGCCAGCTGCAGCTCCAGGAACAGTCACTGAATGGGCAGACGTGTTTGGCACAGAATCCCCTTCAAACCCAAGTGATCGCAACTTCTCGATAGTCAAAGCTTCAGGACAACGACCAGATGCATTAAGAGCCTTGACAGTTTTTGATTTCGCATCATAGAAGAGACAAAATGCGTCGCCTCCGATCCCAGTGCTGCAAGGTCTAGGCGTATTAGATTAGTAAAACCTTGATCACATTTGCACCAATCTGGAACCTACTCGGTCACTGCGAGTGCTGCAGCAACAGCGACAGCTGCATCCGCCGCATTTCCACCTTGATCCAAGATCTTCCGGCCAATAAGTGAGGCAAGAGGTTGGCTGGAACGGAACGATGTCAATAACTAAAACAACGCGGATTCGCACCGGATCACCGGAGAGTAAATCAAAGCGAATAAGGTACCTTGAAGAGACCATTCCGCCTGTGCTATAGACATTTGAACGTCGGGAGATATATCCGTTTGGCTTCTCTACCTCTGGGAAGCTGGTCGTAATTGTCTTGTTCACCGTCACAGTCGATGTTCCATTAGGTCCAGAGGCTGTGGTGCGCTTCGTCTCTGTCTCAATCTTCTTGGTGAAGACCATAATTTGACGTTTGTTTTGTCCTTGTTTGAAATTCCAACCTAACGCCACTCGATGCCGGAACCTACTGATCCCAAACATTTGAGGGAACATCTTTGAGTTCCAATGCACGAAACAAGACAGTACGAAGAGAATAAATAGAAACGAAAATCCCTTTGTTGCAATAATGTGATAATCCGCTAATTTTCACAGACATATCACATTTATACCTATCTCAAATATAAGTAGAAAGCTTGTTCTTCACGAAGTTATCATAGTCCCAGTCCCCCTTTCCTTTGACCAATACATCGTCCCCTGATCCGCCAATCCACTCATAGGCCCAAGCCTGAACAGCATCTTTCTCGCCTGCATATTTCTTCCATACAGTCTCAGAGACAAGGCTTGTCGCTCCGTAACCGTCTGCCGCCCCATATCCATCCCTCCCAACAGCCAATTCGACATTCACAAGAATTCGACGGTATTCAGAACCTTCAAATCGATCCAGCCTTTGCACTATTGTGTCCACGGAGAGTCCTATTTGGGCTGCCAACTCATGGACGGATGTAACCATCCCAAGTACACCAGCCGACGCCGCGGATTCATCCGGAATCATAGCCGGATAAGGGATGTTGTGAATTGGGTATCTTGTGTGGTGCTAAAACGGTTGAGCTATGATATTTAATAAGGGTGTCATTAGTGGTTCACCTTGCACAACACAGCAGCATGTTCGAACGATCGCGGATGTGCGATCTTAGATTCACCAAACAAAACAGTGAAAAGAACATGCGGATGCATCAGAGTTCCATAAAAGTACAGCAATGGGCAATCAGACATTTGAATGAAGTTTTATTTATTCAAAAATCTTCTCCCTTTGTCAATGAGTTATAGATGACAGTATCTTGGCTCCTCATGACGGTTCCGCCCATCGACATTCTGCGTGCATTCTCCACTCGACTCCGTTTTTCCAAAACCTCCCTGTCCTTTTGAATTCTTAAAGCAATCTTCATAGCACCCAAAATGAGGAAAATGATGGTAAAAAGAATAGCACCAAGTACAATGAAGACTTCGTTGTTTGTGTTGATGTAGACAAAGTCTAACACCGTCAAAAGACTGAAAGCGATGACGGACGCGATTCCATATCTTGATATGATGATAAAGTGTTTATCAATCACTCCAACTTCAGTTTGAGTGGTGTTGAGAAACTTGACAAATGCAAACAAGAAAATGGCATCCATAATGCTCAGACAAATATCCGTCGCGACAGATGTGTAGTTCTTGATTGCTAGTAATATCTTATCATTGTTTTTCCAAATAAGAACAATCCGACAAATGGCGGGAACGGCAATGACAATATTCGTCGTGACTACCATCAGCCACACCGGCGAAACAGCGGAAGGAAACTCTTGTTCGACGATGGGGTATGTGCGAACGTAGCTATACGATAGATACGTGATTTTAAAAAGCGAAGTTCCCCAACTGCGAACTGTCTGTACGATTGAAAGCGTGCGTTTCAAAGAAGTATCGAGCAATGTTCCCAAAACAACAGACTCCGCAGAATAGAAGAAAATCTGAGACATCGACATAACTATCAGGCAAGTGTTAAACGGCGTGGCAACATAATTCATTACAGAAAGTTTTCGTTTCTTGGGAATATGGTGCACCACAATTTCAAAAATGACAGCAAGCAAGAGGCCAAGTGATACAAACGCCATAACAGCGCAGAAACACAAGCTAGGGAGAAGTAATTGCGGGTCCATATTAGCACTCATCTGTACGTAAGGGAAATCAGTGAAAATCTTATCAACAATAACGGCAGAGGTTCGCGTCACCCTATGGTTTCAATATAAAGTTTAATTTATTGAATATTCATCATGCAGGATCCACTTCTTTGTCGTCAATTACAACAGTGTCCTGACTCATTAATATAGTTCTTCTTGCAGAGAGCTCCTTTGTGAATAAGTCTCGTATTCTTTGCTGTTCTTGCGCCTTGCTGTTCTTGAGTATTCGCAGTGCTATTTTCATCGACCCCAATATCACAAATATGACAACGAAATGAAATTCTACCAGTATCAAATAGACTTCGGAATTTGTGTTGACAAAGATGATGTCCCATACGGTTAAACTGGAAAACAAAATGACAGCAACGATCCCAAACTTGGATATTATTGCGAAGTGCTTATCTAAGCTTTCTCCCTCCGTCTTTGTGAACTGTAGGTGTTTGATGAACGTCACCAAGAAAATGAAATCCATAAGCGATAGTGAGACATACGTTGATACAGAAGCGTGATTCTTAATTGTCAGCAGAATTTCCAGAGGAATCCATATTCGAAGTGTTCTGCAAAGTGTTGGAATCACAGTGACCACAGTCGATGCACCCATAAATACCCAAACAGGCCAAACAGCCCTTGGAAACTCTTGTTCAATAATGGGATACGTTCGAACATAACTATAGTGCAGGTACGTGAGCTTAAACAAGGCTATACCCCAACTTCGAAAAGCTTGTCTTATGATTAACTGGTTCTGTTGGGATTTATCGTTCAAGATGATCAAAACAGCCGACTCAGACGCGAAAATCAGTATTAACGAGAAAGCCATCAGCTCCAAACAAATGTTGAACGGAGTTGCAACAGATCTCAAAATCGACATCCGTTCTTTGGGGACTTCATTTCTTGCTATCTCAATCACAAGAGCTGCGAATAGACCGAGTGAAACAAAGGCCATAGTTGCACAAGAGTACATGGCAAAAGGGGCATATTGTTGATCCATATTCTGCGTTGTGTGAAGTGAAAATCACATGGAAAAAACTCAGATACGTCACGGACGGATAAAAAGAAAAGGCTGTGAATTCGATAAACTGTATTAATTGCTATTTAATATGCCGGATTACGAAACACGACGAATCAAGTCATCTACTTCGTCGTTTTCCAAAACAACAGTGGTCTGAGTCCACAATGTAGTAGACTTACCCTCAGACATTCTTACAGCTGTATCCCTTTTGCCCTTTTTTTCTGCGGTTTCTCTGTCTTTATCTTTTCGTAAGGCGACCTTCATTGCGCCAAGAGTCACATAAATGGCCGTGAGAGTAAACGAAATAAGAATAAAATATAGCTCGTTGTCGATACTGCTGTAACAAATAGCGAAACCAGTCAAGATAAAGAATAGAATGGCTGCTGCGATGCCGTAACGCGATATAATTACAAAATGTGGGTCAGCCTTTTCCATGTTGACTTTGTGAAGGATTCTTCCAAATGCGAATAAGAATATCACGTCAACAATGAAAATCAAAACGTACGAAGCCATGGAAAAATCGCTGTTGATAGTAACCAACAGTTCAAAAGATATCCAAATAGAAATTGTTCTAGTTAAGGTGGGAAACATGGAAGTTACGGCTGCTGTTACGGCGATGCCCCTCATTGGGTATATGACTTGCGGAAACTCTTGCTCAGCAATTGGATACGTTCTCAAGTAACTATAGTATAAATACGGAAGCTTAAAAAGCAAAATCCCCCAACTTCGTATCGCCAACGTCACATCAAGAACTGGCTGACGAGTTCCAACGAACAAAATAACAGACTCAGTTGTATATATAACTGTCTGTGACACAGCCATAAGCATCAAACAAATATTGAATGGTGTGGAGACTTGGCGGAGAAGGGAGACTGTTCGTTTGGTTGGAATTTCGTACTTCGCCATCTCACGTACGTGGAAAACAATAAGTCCAAGAGACACTGGTACCATGGCGATGCAAACAGGTAGGCTGTATGTTATGAACAGCTGATCCATTGTGTAAATCTTCAAATTACAGCGGTTAAGATTTTTCAAGTCTGCGACACAGAATGAGATCGCTTGGGGTGACTTCTGTATCACTGTGTAGATAGAGACTCTTAATCTATTTTGCATCATAATATTTCTTGACTTAGCGCAGAGTTGGGGTTGTATTACCACACCAGCAACAAAGTTGGTGCGAAACGGTTTATCTAAATGGTTCAAGAAAATTGGTGGAGAATAACCTATGGAACCTGATGCTCCGCCTGGTCATCCCGCGTTTCTACAACTGCTTTGCCTTGGTTTCTGCCAATCTTTGGAACAAGTTGGTATTCATTTCACAGAAATTGAGGGAGATAAAAGAAGTGAATGATTTGAATGAAATCCATCATACAACTTTCTCTAGGATATCCGATTTTTCTCCAACGATAGTGGTTTGGCTTAACCATGTAGCAGATTTACCATCTGATGCCCTTCTAGCAGCATCCCTTCGACTCCTCTTCGCCACTGTTTCTCTATCTTTCTCTTTCCGCAAGGCCACCTTCAGAGCCACCAAAACCAAATAAATGGCCGTGAAAGAAAACGACATTAAGAGAAAAAACAACTCGTTTTGGGTCGTGACATAACAAAAATCAAAGCCAGTCAAGATACAAAACAAAAGAACCGCGGCAATGCCGTACCTCGATATAATCACAAAATGCGGGTCAATCGTTTCAGAGCTCATTTTGGTTTTTTGAAGTACTCGTCCAAACACGACCAGGAAGATTACGTCGACGACTGAAATCAAAACACAAGTTGCAAGTGCTGAGTCACTCTTGATTTTCAGCAGCACGTCGGACGGCGCCCAGATTGAAATCGTTCTACAGATGGGTGGTAGAACGGAGGCTGTCGCGGCTGTAATTGCAATACTCCTCATAGGGAATATGACTTGTGGAAACTCTTGTTCAGCGATGGGATGTGTTCTCACGTAACTGTAGTATAGGTACGGAAGCTTGAAAAGAGAAACCGCCCAACTCCGAACTGCAAGAGTCACAAACAGCGTAGGTTGGCGCGTTTCAGCGCACAATAAAACTGACTCAGTCGCGTACATTATTGTCTGGGATACGGACATCAACAACAAACAGATATTAAATGGTGTTAAGGCTTGGCGAAGAAGTGAGATGGTTCGTTTGACTGGAATTTCGTGTTTAACCATCTCATAACCGTGAAACGCCATTAGCACAGGAGAAATGAGACTCATAGCGATGCTTAAATATTGGATAGACGTTCTGAGTTGAGGATCCATGGCGAAAATCTGCAAAAACATCAAATTTTAGGTCAGCGCTTTGGAACCATCTTTTACTATATAGATAGAAGCCTTTTTTAAGTCCTTATTCAAAATCATCATACAATAATACCCACTCTCTTTTTAACTTCACTATATATACCGCTTCGGCATTCGTTCCCTCAACCACGCCCTGTACGCCACGGAAAACACATACGCCATTACACCCCCAACAAGCATCAGTACAATGTACGTGAAGTAATGGTGTTTCTGTCCTTGAACAACTTCGTGCGTCTTGTCAATCGACTGCTGTGACCTGCTCACCGCCATCGCAATACCACCCATCATCACCGTCCCTTTACTCTCAACCTTTTCAAGTTCTTGATACAGTCCGCGAATGTTCGAATTGAGAGTCGTAATTTCGGATTCGAGTTTGTTGATGATGTTGTTCATTTCGGCGACTTTCTTGTCCATGGGTGCGAGGATGCGGGACATGATTGTTGGATCGTTACTTGATGGATGCTGGTTTTGGCTTCCTTGCTGGGTACCTGAAGATGATGCTTCTATTTTTGTGAGTCGCTGTTGAATCGAATTGAGAGCTTCGAGTATTTGGATTTGAGATTGTCTGAGCTCCAGCACAACATCGGACTGTAACATTTTTAACTTTGGTGAGGAATAATACAGATTGCGTACACTAACTGCAGCGTTCTCGGAAGCGACTTGTCCAATTTCCTCCTCTGCTCGAATTTCGTCTACCATTTGATCCACTTCGACAATCTTTTGAATAAGTTTCTCGTCGAGAACCTCTTCTTCAGTGACCTAAAGTATGCATAAATAAAACACATGAAAAGGGAAGCCTTATAACCTTGATTTTTGGGTTAGCTTCGCTTATTTCCATAGACATAATATCGTGATCATCATGCAAGTGCATTCCATTAGATGCCGTAAAGCCAAAGTAATAGCCAGATGGAAGAGAAACATCGTAAGCGACAAAACAAATGCTGTAGCTTTTCCCGTCCATGAGATTGTCCATTTCAACCTGGTTTGGTATGGTTAGAGTCGCCCTTCCATACTCTTCAAGAATATATTATGACAATCTCGAGCTCATACTAACTGAAAGTGTTTTGCCGATATATGAGACCCTGACATGCACGGGATAGGGAGAGTTGCGATAGTTTCTGAAACAGTTTCCGACTGATCCCACATCAGCATCAGCAAGATCTTTGGCCATAACCTTTTTTGAACCATCATTCAAAAGGCCGAATATTTGCGGAGTCCATCGATCTTTTGTTGAGTCTGAAGATTCAAAGAGCACAGCGAGGCCTAGAGAGATTATTCAATAAGCTCGTACAGTAAGCATGGCAACGCACCGGACCACTCGTCCGTTCCGCCATTCACGTGACCCTTTTCCAGTTTGTGTTTCGAGTACCAGAACGCCAGGCCTTTTCCGCCTCGTTCCGCCGCCGCCGATCCCGACTTGAATTTGATGTTTGCGACCCATTCTGGATGCGGATTCGGATGCGCGGCCCAGATTCCGCCGAGTGCGAACGGCGTCGAACCCGCGAGTCGCACGGATTCGTCTGAGGCAAAAGCGTCTTTGTTTTGGTTGTTGTTTTGGTTGTTTTGGTTGTTTTGGTGAGACTCGACAGAGTACCTTGGAACCCACACTCAGGACAACTCACCTCCAACTAGTTCAAAGTACGGAATTGTCTTGGATCCAACCGGGAAGAAGAACGGCCGCTTGAATGTCTGCCGGAAGTCAAAGCGGGTTGCTGTTGGAAGCCCGTTCGTGGCATTCGCACGTTGCAGCCCAGGCGGGCGGTAGTAGCGCCGTGAAGCACTGGCAAAGAGGGCGAGACTGAGAAGAACGAGAAAGGAGGGAAGTTGCATTTTGGTGGAAACTTGAAAAGTATCTCGTGACCTCTCGTGACCACCTTTCCTTTTGTCGATTTCTGCCACTGTTCAAGTTTTATTCACGCCGGAGCGAGCAAGACAGATTTTTCAAGGATTTGCATTACGTACGAAACGTGGCTACAATGGCTGCAAACTTGGGCTCTCAGCTCATCGTACCAGGAATCTACTTCTGCTCCATAATGTCTGTTGTATCACTCGGGTTCCTCGCTGCAATATTGAGGGAGATAATATGTCACCACGTCCCAAAGACTCGTAAACAATCAATTTGGAAGTACATTGCGACACCTTTCAACATCTCGCTTATCCTGATGTCGATTTCCCAAATATTTCTTTACGCGTCAGAATCTATCATACTATCCACTCTTTACGATCAATCGAAGTCCTTCAAAACAATCCCTCAAGCAGTTCGAAGCTGTTGTATAACACTCTTCAACCTCACATATCTCCATTACAGTTATGTAAGAACATACCCCATTATTGAACAGGAGTTTCCAAAAGCGGTCTGGCCTGTGTGGGTCTTAACCACGTTGGCGAGTCTTGTGACTATTATTCCATTTACTTGCCGAATCATACTCATCTGGAATAATAACACCGAAGTCGTTAGAGTAATGTTAAATGCTTCAGTAGCAATGTTTGCTTCATCAAACATCATTGATTTCTTCTTTCTGTTGACCTTTATGAAATATCTGTTACACACAACGACCGAAGATCAACCTGTTGATGAGCACTTTATGATCATATCGCGTCACGGAATCGCGGCTGTAATGGTTTTTAGTGTTTTGACAACACTAGATATCTTGATAGTCTATCAATACGATGAATCACTCTTGATAGTCGCGGAACTAATGATGACGAGCATATTTTTGATTTTAGTCTCAATGAAAGTTGCATTGCGGAAACATAAGAATAAGAAAACCGAGAGACAGCACACTGTACGTAGACAGTTGATCGAAGCAAGATCGCAGGACACTGTAGTATCGGAAGGAAAAGTTGAGGAGAAGGAACTTGATAATGTCTTGACTGGTTGTTCAATACGATAAAATGAATTTATTTAAAGTCATCTCCCCCCTTTCCCCTTGATTACTTTCGGACCAGTCCCAGTCTCCATTGAGCATCGGAACGTCTCATTCTCCGTTTTGAACTTTGTTTCCCCACAAGCACGAACCATTTTCAAGAGATTTTCGTTACGTACATGACAACACAACCATGAGTGAGAACATTGATAACCAGCTCATCCTTCCAGGAATCTGCTTCTGCTCCGTAATGTCTTTTGCGTCGCTCGGGTTTCTAGCTGCAGTCGTGAGGGAAATTGTCAAACACCAAGTTCCAAAGAAACGGAAACAGGCTTTATGGAAATATGTCGCAACTCCTTTCAACATTTCACTTATTGTTATGGCCTTCTCTCAAATAATACTCTACGCGTCCGAGGCAATCATTTTATCCTGGTTTTTCGATACTTCGCAACCACAGCTGCGAACTATTTCGCGGGCTGTTCGCAGTTGTTGCATATCGATGTTCAATCTAACATACCTATACTACAGTTATGTGCGAACATATCCAATTATTGAACAAGAATTTCCAACGGTAGTTTGGCCTGTTTGGTTCTTGACTATGTTGGCGAGTCTTGTAACGATCATTCCAATGACTTGTCGCACCGTCTTGATATGGAGTTCGTATCCTAAATTGTTTGACATCATTTATAATGCTTCGATCTCGATGTTTGGCTCACTGAACATCATCGATCTCGTCTTTCTACTAACGTTCATAAAACATCTACACAAGACAAAGACAGACGGAAGAACTGTTGACAAGCACTTTACAATCATATCGCAATACGGTATCGCGTCAATTATGGTGTACAGTGTTTTAACTGGACTTGACATCATTTACGTCATTACGTACAATGAGGCATATTTACTAGCTGTCGAGTCTATGATTACATTCATATTCTTGATTCTGGTAGCTATGAAAATCGCGTTACGGAAGGAGAAAGAGAAGGAACTCAGCAGGCGGAAGAGTCGAGTTGAGACTGCAAGACGACAATCTATGGGTGGACACACTGTGAGAAGTCAAGATACGATGGTGTCTGAAGGAACAGATGGTCAAGGCAAGACAGTGATTAGTAATACTGAGTAAAGCATTTATTCGCGTTCTTAAAAGTTTAAGAGTCAAATACTGCACCACCAAACTCCATGGCTCTAAAATTCTTTGCCCCAGATACTTTGTATCCATTCAAGAACCGAGTGAATAAACGATAGCGAAGTCCAAACTGAGCAGCAAGAGCAGAAGCAGCCAACAACACGCATTCCTCCTCCGTTTTCCAAGCAACAGCTTCAAACGCTGGATACAAAACCCCATTCGTCTGCAAATTCTTGAAATCCACTACCATCTTGGCGACTTTACGTCCCCCATCCCCACCACTAATTTTACCAAGAAAGTTTTTGAAGCTGAACGTGGACTTTTTCAAAGACGAGTCCTGAATCATGGCCGTTTCATTGTGTGGGGTGAAGTGCAATGCAAACGCCAACCCCTTCACACCCATCGGAGCATCAGCAACAAAGGCATCATCCTCCAAAGCAGTGATATCCATTGCAATGCCATCCGTGCGCCAGTGGTAACTCCCCTTGGGTCCAATAAAAGAGCAAAGTTCTTTCACGTTCATACTTTTGAGGAATCGTGGGGCTTCCACATTGATCTTGTATTCATCACCACCGATACGCACCGTGTATCCTTGATCATTTTCAAAGTCGAATGGAGTCATTTCAGCGACTGTAGATCCATCGGTTCGTGAGATTGTGACAGATGGTGCGCAAGAGGAGAACTTGATTTTTGTTGCTGCAGTTGTACCAAAACCTGTGTAAGTTTGTGGATGCAGGATGAGCATGTTAAGATCAGTGAATTTCAGATTGATTGAGAAGAGAGTGGTGTCATCAATTTTGTTCAGGGTGATGGTATGCTTGTCTAGTTGAGCAAAGAGAAGGGTGGACGGAAGTTCAGTCACGGGCGCAACGTAGGATGGAAGTTCGCTGGATTTAATCATTTCTTGAAACTTATTTTGGCCACGTTTTCACTGGATTTTTAGGGCTTTCATTCACCGCAACCCGCTTCCATGTCTTAATTTTAAGTTGGGGGCTGAAATTATTTTCTTGTGTGTGCATGCATGTGACAATTTATACATTTAAGTTGATTTTATTTTTAGTGGTATCCCAATCCACCAGAAGAACGCGTGTTTGAAGACCTCATAGCTGATCTCACCGCCACTACAACCAAACCACCAACAACAAAGAAAGCAAGGTACATTGTCCAACTGCCACCTCCTCGTTTCTTGGTTCCTTGGACGACGGTAGCAAGCTGAACTGTTGATTCCAACTGGCTATTTTGACGTTCCAATGCCTCAGCCAGTCCCTTCAACGTCAAATCACCCTGAACGCAAGAATTTAATAACAGAAATCAAGTTCTAAGAATTACATACCAATGCAATAGTGGCAGTAACGGATTCGATCAGCATTTTCACATTCTTACTCGCGGAGCTCGCAACATCCCTGACTCAAAATAAGTCCACGTTCGTATTGCAATTAAGATTACTTACATCATTTTATCAATTCGTCTCTCTAAATCTTCTGTCTCAGAACCAAGACGCGACATGTGCATATCCGTCAAACGGTCAAAATGATGGTTCGCAAGCCTCGCTGCGAGAATTGGTGCCATGCCAAACTTTTCCGTCAGCAAGTTGATGGAGTTGATCATTTTTTCTTGGTTTTGAACCAAGATTTGGATTTGTGGGAGCTAGATTTACCCAATTAGCCACAAACACTATCCCACCACGAGATGAACATACCCCAAACTCTTGACTAAATCCTGTCGGTAATGACGCTTGGTTTTCAGTTTCTTCAATTTTGTCGACAAGTTCCGTGACTTCTTTGATTTTCTAAATTTAAAGCTAAGCCTTTGAGTTTAAGTAGCAAGTAATCTGGAGACCAACCTGTAGGTCTTCTTTGTTGATGGGAAGACCCTCTCGTTCCTCTTGACCCTGCGAGAAGTGTGTCAGCTGAACGAAAAGGTGCAGAAGTTCTTACCTTTTTGCCAGATGGATTCACTTCAGAAACTTCGAAGCTGAATAAATCGTGATCATCTGACAGGATGTTAGCTGCGAATATGGAATGCGACATAGTATACCATGAAGGACTTTTTGAGTCGCAGCACTCACTCCGAAATGGTATCCAATAGGAAGATCGACATTGCTCTTTGAAAAGCATTCACTGAACGCATTTCCGTCTTGATTAAGGTCCATTTCGAGCTAGCAATGTCACTTCATTAGAAGCTCCCTGCCATGTACGCGCGGCAGATTACCTTCAAGGTCTTTCCAACATAAGACAAACGTCCATAAACTCGATGAGGAGAGTTTCTATAATCTCTGTAAC
Organism: Rhizoclosmatium globosum; assembly: GCA_002104985.1. Taxonomy (NCBI): domain Eukaryota; kingdom Fungi; phylum Chytridiomycota; class Chytridiomycetes; order Chytridiales; family Chytriomycetaceae; genus Rhizoclosmatium; species Rhizoclosmatium globosum. Next base: position 593,594 of record MCGO01000011.1, on the reverse strand, counting down.
ACTGACCCAAGAATCCAACTCTGTTCGCGTCAGGACTCTTTTGGTAACCATTGAAAGCCTGAGTTCCATACTCGTTGACGTATCCGTAAATCAGTGGAACATATCGTCGCCCTGGCAGTGATGAGTCCATTCCAATCAAAAGACCTAACAGATGTTTGGTTTGATAAACCCCTTCTCATCCACTTCATCCCCATACCTTGCCAGAGATCCTTGCTTCCATAGATAGGACCCGATTGATGGGGATCCTTTGCGTAAAATATACCAAGGCCCTCGCCTCCACTGTTGACGGAAGGGTTATTTGATGGTGGGGATGAGACCTTGAATGAAAACGTGGCAATCCATTCCTTGTGCGGGTTTGGCTCAGTGCACCAGATTGCACCTTGCACTTCAGGAGCATTGGGAGCTAAGCGGACCCGGTCCTCGACGGGATGGGCATCTAAGATGGGTTGGATGAGCAGCTTAATACCACCATTAAAACACATTTAATATGCATTACATCCGGAAGCCTTCCAATGTGGGATATTGTACGATGCAATCTTTTCCGATGTTTTCATGCCTGGGTTAAGGGCAAATGGCTTCTTCAAACTCTGGCGGTAGTCATACTTTGTCGGGAAGCCCAGCGGCTCCAGCGGCCTTTGAAAGATTGGGGAATTCGCCGATGCTTTCACGGCACTTGCGCAAAGGACAAGGACAACGGAGAGGAACTCCAAAATCATCTTTTTCGTGGCAAATTGTCGATAACAAAACACCAACGAAAAGATGCCTTCTTCATTGAACCCAGAGCCAGGCTTCCTAAATACCTCTGAGCCTCTAGCAGATATAATCACTCCAGATCCTCCTCCACTGCTTTCTGCTGACAGCTCAGACACGATAATGCCTTCCCCAATAGACAAACCCCTCCCTGCAGCACCGTTAGCCCCACTCAATGATTCCTTCATCGTCTCCACTTCATCATCACCTTCGAATTCGCGGGCGACGCGATCAACACGGATCCCTCGTTCAACTCGTCCAGCTCGCGATCATCAACGACAAACCCAAGAACGCGCTCAACCTATCGCCATCAACGGAACAACTGCTGACGAAACAGGCAGAGATGTACCTTATATGATATTAGCATGGCGGTACGCATTAAACTTCATCATTCAAGTTTCCCTGACTAAAGTCCCATGCAGGATATGGCTCTGCCTTGAAATCACGCTTCTAATTCTCATGCTCTCACTAAGCATATATGCACTTTTGAAAGACCGTGAGCCATGTGACTCTGGAGTATGGGTGTTTGCTCTGTCAAGTGCTAGTGTGATGCTCGCGCAGATCCTCCTTGCAACCGGACTACTCATCAATCTACCTAATCCAAAACTTGGATCTACAATGAGAATGACGTGGGAGGTGTATCGAAGGTAAGAGAGAAAGAGAAGGCCTGGACTTTGCTGTCGGCCTCAGAAATCTGACAAACACAAACGAAAAACAAAATAGATTCGTGCTTTCGAGATGTACATTCTTTATGAGCTTTATAATCTCTATGGTTCAAATTGCTTTGATTCCAGCAGGAATTGCGATTGTGAAAACAGCGGATCAAAAATGTGTAAGCCAGTCTCATAACTTGGACCTCTCAAAAATCTAACATAATGCTTCCACAGTTTACTACTCCAACTCTGACATACACATACACATTCTACATATCTCTCGCTCAATGCATTATTCTCGTCTGTATTTCGATTCCAATCTGCTTCATGGCAAGTATCCATTCAATCGACTCGAAACACTAACATCGCTCCTACCTCACAGCCATGCTGTTTTCTACTCTTTGATTTACCAACGTATCACGGTGTCAGTCCACAAGCTATTCGACGACTTACAACAATCACATACCTTGACCCAATATCCACCGAGACTCTCACCGAAACTGCTCTTTCACTACCGTCCAAAGATACCGAACTCCCACTTCCAGCCGTAACATCCACACCTCCCTCACGAATCAACTGGAGCCCTTTCTTTCCCAAAAACCAAACAGCGGCAGCAGCGGCAGAATCACCTCATTCAAAAAATTGCAAGCGTGGAAACCCTAGCAGACATGAAACCGTACGCGAAACAGAATGCGCAATATGTTTGGAGCCGTGGAAGAATGGAGAGATCATCAAAAGGATGCGGTGTGGACATTCGTATCATGAAGATTGCTTGGTAGCGTGGCTGGAAGAACATGATCATTGGTGAGAATTTTGGTGCATATTTTAAAGTGTTTTAAAATCTTTGAAAAAACAGCCCGTATTGTCGTGATCGCATCAAAAACCGTACATTGTTTTAAAGAGAGTATAATTAGAGTGTGATAGATGAAATGTTAGAGTAGATGTTAGAATAAATGGGGTTGAATTGTATTATCGGACTTTTATATCTCAAAGGATATATCAGCTGTCTGCGTTCTTAAACCTAGTTGTACTATATTTTCTCTTCTCTTTGTTCAAATAAACCCCCCTGAGGGTTTGGCTTGCAAACCCTCGCACATCTCCTCCGCTCCTCCGCTTATGAGCCATCTTGATAAAGAGTTTACCATTCTTATTCTCGCCAGTATTAAATTGTGATGTTAATACGGTGTTAAAGGCGAGAGGAAGGTGGTCATGCAATTGTTTTTGATTCAAAACGGTCAGGCCACCTCATTCCAGAAAATCAGGCCATCATCGGGCAGTCGGCTTGGCAAAACAAAAAACAAAAAACAGAGCACCTCAACACAACCAAAACAGTCTACAATTGAGCAAGCAACGATGGTATCTCACGTTAAAGAACCCTCTCAGTCACTACCACCTCGAACGCGCAGCCCATCATCACCTTCATGCCCACCGAGTAGTAGTTCATCAAGGAAACGCAAGAGCCCTCTGAACCAAAAGCCGCTCTTACACTCAACAATCCTATTCACACTCGGCTTCTCCCTTTCCCTCCTCATCGACAACCTGCACCAGTCACACGGAATAACATCTCACAACGCACTAAACCAATCCTCCGCCGCCACTTCAATCCCAACAACAACACACAGACCAACCCCAAACGGCATCCCTCTCCGCTTCAGCTCCCACCACCACCCAAACCCACCCCTCCTCTCAGTCCTCAAAACCGCGCCCTGGCTCCCGATATCATTCGGCGTAACAGGAACACTCGTCGGCGCAGTGTTATACCCATGGGCCGACTCCCTCATCCACTTCCCCCTCGTAACACACCACCACGCACAGACACATAACACACCAACACCGTCAACCCTCCTCCGGCTTCTCGGAATCACCCTTGGGACGCTCTACGCGATCCCAAAGATCCAATGGCCGAGTGCAGACCACGCGAACTTGGCGGCCGCGTTTTTGTCGATGGGGGTGTGGTGGCTTTTTGATACGACTGCGAGTGGGTTGGTTGTGTCGAGTGCGGTTGCGGTTGTGGGGACGTGTGTGGCGGTTTGGATGTGTACGTGGGGTGGGATGTATGCGTTTACGGAGCCGGATTTTGGGGGGTTAGGTTTTGGGTGTTGAGTGTTTTGTTTATGGGGAGTGTGTTGTTTGGGGTTGTGGGTCGAGGTTTGAGAGGGGAGGCTGAAGGGAGAAGGAGGAATGAGGTTGAAGAATGATGATATTATGGCGTTGATATCGCCTGAAACATTGTGTTATTTAGGATGGCAGCGTGTTGATATGATAATAGCTCATCAGTTACCAGCATTAAAATTAGAATAGATACCAAAATGCGTAGTATAATCGAATATTACTTTATCTTTTTTATTGTTATACAAGCAATGAATTAGGATCCTATGCGGTCAACAAGGGCGTTGCAAACTCCCTCCAAAGTCAAATACCATCGATCCCATTTCCTCAGAATATCCTCCTTGTCTGCATTGAAAATAAAGATGATTGATGACCCTTTCTTGAATTTGAAAGGATATGGATGGACTGAGCATTGTGTGATTAGTTTTTGTTGCTACACTCTCAAATACACAAGGTACTTACACCAATCAAGAACTTTCCTACAGTAATTTGGATGAAACACAACTTCAGCTTCTCCGCGGTCCTTCAATTCTTGCAAGTACAAATCATGATCCTCGCCTACTTTCCCTCCATCCGCATGATGAGGCAGTGCAGCACGATACGCCGCCTGTGAGAGTACACGCACCCGAATCACATCTCGTCCATTCACCAGGGTGCCCGGAGGCCTCTTATCTTTCCGTTTCACAATACCAGCAGGAAGCGGATCCACCAAAACCGCATCGAGCCTTCGCTGAGATTTCCGTTGTTCAGGGGTGAGTGGTTTGTACGAGTTACGCGTTGACGCAATGTAACCATTGAGGAGTTCGTCCATGCCCCACTGGTCGTTGAGGTCTTGAGAGCGGATGTAGTTCCAGAGGGAGATTGTGCGTTGGTTCGAGCGGATAAAGAAGAAGCCGCCGCAGATTGAGGGGATACGGGGTTTTCCTTCGTAGGGGTCGTACATGTTGTGGAAGTAGTCGCGGGAGTCTGTTGAGTAGACCTACAAATATTATGAGTGTTAGATGACTTGTTTGCATATGCTCGTTCCTCGCCCTACGACTTGCTCGTTCTTTGTTATACAATCCACATGCATTCCTCGCATCACAAGCCAACTGATCAGTCAAAGAATAAAACATACCACATCAGGCAGGTCCTTCCATACAGATTCCAATTCCACACCATCAGTCTCAGTCGCCGAATTCGGGCTCAGATCCAACTTCCTTGACTCCACCAGAGACTGTGGCACACCATAAGGCACATTGAGGTCAAGAAAAGGATCGCGCAGAAAGACGACATCGAGATCGGTAAAGATAAAGTTGAGTTCGAGGGTATCTAGAAAGTGAGTAAAGAGGATGTTCCTAGCATGCATGAGGCGGAAGAACGAGTCCGGATCGTTGACATAGTTTGCATGTGAGTTTGGCAGGTCAGCCGTGGCATCAAAGTAGACAGAGAAAGCCGAGTTGAATGTGTCCCGCGACAGGGCGGCGAGGGTGACGGCGGCGGCCTCGTCGGTTGCCCAGACCACGGCCGAGGTGAGTGCGAGTGGCGCATTCCGTTTGAGCGAGCAAAATAGATTCGAGGCGAGGTTCGACTTTGCGGCGGCGGCGTTTGCGGAGGCGAGAAGGATCGAGTTGGTGAAGTTGCGCTTTTTGGTGGCGAACCAGCGCTGCTCGTCAGAGGCCTTTGTTGTTTGTGTTCGGACAAAGAGCAGCGATGTCGTGAAGTTGGATGGCGAGAGTGGCGAAAGTGGTGGTGGTGCCGGTGTTTGTTGCGTTACTTGCATAGGTGTGTCAACTTGAACACTGGGAACAGTAGAGGCCGACCTCGTGCCCTCCCGCAATAGAACAAGCCGTAGCTGAAGTAGTAGTACTATGCATACTACAAAGAGCAGTAGTCGCTGTCCTGTCGTTCGTGTGAGGTACATTATGCTTTTGGTGACTGTTTTTGGTAACAGTGTGATCTCCAACTGCATTTGTAACAAATAAATAAATAAACATTTACAATCTGAATTTACAATCTGAATTAGTTCTATGCGTTTCCGAGCTTGAACTAGGCATAAGTGATTCAGATGTGGCGGATTCTGGAAGACTCACAAACACATCCGCAGCACTCTACGTGCAACCTGGAATGCTCATTTAAATTACATTCCTCAACAGTCAGTGAATGTTTGAAAGGAAGAGAAACGATGTCAGTTGGAGTTCTGCGCTCAAAACTCAAAACTCTCTTTCAAAACGATGGCCTCGTTTTTCCAAAAGAGTCTCCACGACCTGATCCGCGGCATCCGGACGCACTCTGCCGATGAAGACCGGTACATTCGCACGTGTCTCGATGAAATCCGGGGCGAGGTTAAAAAGACGGACTTGGATGTGAAGGCTGTTGCGATTGCAAAGCTGTTTTATGTGCGTGTCCCCCCTTGAACCATGGATAATATCCAAGTTCCAACTCATTCATTTGTTACTCTTCTTAGCTGCACATGCTCGGCTTTGATATGGGTTGGGCTGCGTTCCACGTGGTTGAAGTAATGAGCTCCCACAACTTGGTCCACAAACGCATTGGGTATATTGCTGCTGCCATTTCCTTCCGCCAAGACACTTCTGTTTTGATGCTCTGCACAAACTTGATCAAGAAGGTACTGCTTGTCTCTCTCTCTCATCCTCCTTCTAAAAACCCTCAAATCAAAGGACCTTAACTCAAACAACTACCTCGAGACCGCTCTTGCTCTCAACGGATTATGTACAATCGTAACACCAGACCTTGGCCGCGATTTATCTCCTGACTTGATTGCAATGATGAACCATTCACGCCCATACATCCGCAAACGTGTCATTCTTTGCCTTTACAAAGTCTTCCTAAAGTACCCAGAAGCCCTTCGCGTCGCTGTACCAAGACTCAAAGACCGCCTCGAAGACGTTGATCCATGTAACTAGAACCATTTTTTCACCCGTCCCCTTCCCCAAGCAACCTAACCAAAAAGAACCAACACACACACACACCCAAAAATCAGCCGTCGTCTCCGCCTCCGTAAACGTAGTCTGCGAACTCGCCCGCAAAAACCCAAAATCATACCTCCCCCTCGCCCCGCAACTCTTCACAATCCTCACAACCTCCACAAACAACTGGCTGCTCATCAAAATCGTGAAACTCTTTGGCGCGCTTTGTCCGCTTGAGCCGCGTTTGATCAAGAAGCTCGTGGGTCCAATTACGAATTTGATTCAGACGACGAGTGCAATGAGTTTGGCGTATGAGTGTATTTTGACGGCGATTATGGGGGGTATGATTGGGGCTGAGGGGGAAGGGGATGGACATGGTGAAAGTGGGGGTGCGACTTTGGGGAAGAAGGGGGAGGAGTCTAGTGATTCTGTGTTGACGAGGATTTGTGTTAGCAAGTTGAAGGTGTTTATTTCGGATAGCGATCAGAACTGTGAGTAGTATATTGTTGTAACTTAGGGATACTTATTGGTTACAGTGAAATACTTGGGTTTGTTTGCTCTGTGCAAGTTGCTTCCCCTTCGTCCCCATGCTGTTGGGGAACACAGAGACATCATCTTGGATTGCTTGGAAGACAAAGACATCAGTATTCGTATGAGAGCTTTGGAGCTTGTGTCCTCAATGGTGATTATTTCCTTTAATACGATAGCGTCAACTGATACTCATTTTGATATACAGGTCACCAAGCGCAACTTGATGGTTATTGTCAAGCATTTGATGAAGCAGCTCGACCCTACGTCCATAGCCGCTGCAGACGACCCTATCGCAGCCGCTAAGGCCGTCAAGGATGGACACAACCAGCCAACCAGTGCCAACTTGACTATTGCTAGTGACAGCACCTATGGAAACCAAGTGATTCGACGAATCTTGGAAGTCTGTAGCAAAGACACGTATCGCCTTGTGACAGACTTTGAGTGGTATGTGGGAGTGTTGATTGGATTCGTGAAGGTGAAGGGTAGTTGTGTTGGTGTCGAAGTTGCTGAGCAGCTCGTTGATGTTTGTGTGAGAGTTGAAGGCGTCAGAGAAGTTGCTGTTGCTTTGTTGGTAAGTTAGCCGAATTCAATCTGTTTGTGCGCTGACTCTTATGTAGACGGACTTGATTTTGGACCCAGACTTCCATGCATCCACCGCTTTTGAGAAAAACAATACTGATGTATTGTATGCTGCCGCTTGGGTTGTTGGAGAGTACTCCCACTTTGTCTCAATTCCTCAGAAACTCATTTGCCACTTGGTTGACTCTTCAATCACCAATGCTCTTCCAGCAACTGTACAAAGTACTTATATTCAAGCGGCACTCAAAATCTACAGCGCTTGGGTGAATGGAACCACTTCGTCGCCAAAAGAAGCTGACTTGCTCGTACTTGAAGAGGAAGTTGAGACAGACAAGAAAAAGTCGCCCATGACAAAACAAGAGTTCCAAGAAACTACAACTCAACTGCTCAACGGTCTCCAACAGCTTTGTACCTCGACAGACCTCGAAGTCCAAGAACGTGCATCCACATCTGTTCAGATCATTGGTCTTATTCAAGACCTCACTTTGGACGATTCTGAGACAGAATGGAATGTTCCATCTACCGCATTGGACTTGAGTCTTCTCTTTGCCGGAGACTTGAAACCGGTCAACCCACAAGCACAGGCGTTGGTGCCTATTCCCGAGGGCCTCGACTTGGATGCGTGGATTTATGAGCCTGAGGCGGACTTGGTTTCTGTTTCTACAGTGTATTCTGATCGTCATGGAATTGACTTTGAGGATGACGATGAAGGTGGATTCTTTGGGAAAAAGAACAGTGTTAAAAATGAGGTGAAGCCAAAGGAGGAAGACAAGCGCAAAGTTGAAGCTTATTATATCGGAAACAATGCCCCAGCCCCTGCCGCTGTTGTTCCAGCTGCCTCATCCAGTTTGAAGGAGAATGGAGACGTTGAAGAAGGTATGCTTGTTATCCCTTGCATTCAGAAGATTAATTCGCTCTCATAGCTCCTAAAAAGAAGAAAATCATCAAGAAGGTGGTTAAGAAAGACTTGTTCGCTGTTCCCTCCAATCCTCGCACACAATATGCCATCAACCGTGACGACGAGCTTCCAATTGGAGTTACTGGACCTCAACGTTCCAACAGCAAGAGAAACGAAGAGTTGGATGAAGACACTTTGAATATTCGAAGCGTGGACTTGACGGCACCAGCTCCAGCCACGTCATCTGTTGCCAACAAGCTAGGATGGGAAGTCGACAGAGCTGCTTTGCTATCTGAAGAGACTCCAAAACTTGCCGACATTGGTGTTGAAGTTGTGAGAAAGGTTAAGAAGGTGGTCAAAGTCAAGAAGGTGACGCCTGTGACATCAAGCCCCATTGCGTCTGGAAGTGAGGCTCCTGAGCCCGTAGCTGCTGTGAAGCCAAAGACTCCAGTTAGATCTGATAGTCAAATTAGCACTATCATTTCTGAGACCTCTAATGTTGAAGTGTTGCCAAGTTTGATTGATGAACCTCTGCCAAACATCTCGATATCCACGTATGAGTCTATGGAGCCTGAATCCATTGCCGCGTTGCCTACATTCCGTGCTTGTGTCGAGAACGACGACGTTATTTTCGGATATGACTGGTATTCTCAGGGACTCGTCTCTGTCAACCAAGTTTGCGTGACTATTTGTTTAGTGATCTTCAACAAAGCTCCTGAAAGCTTGAAGGACTTGTCTTTCACCATTGCCACGCACCCTGGAGCTCAAGTTACTGCCTTGGACGGATCGTCTGTGCTTCGCATTCAGAACAGCGATGAAATTCTTTCTCAAGGCTTTGGAAAAGTTTTGATGAATGTCGTTCTGCAAAGAAACCAGGAAAGTGGTCTCCGATCACACATTATTGAAGGCGCAAGCTCCGCGGTTCTCGGGGATGACAGCAACAATTCGAGATTGGTCCCCTTCACCATTCACCTTCCAGCAACAATGAACCTGCACCCAGATCTGCGTATCTCTCCAGCAACTTTTGCAGAATGCCTCTCGAATGCGTCCAACTTCCCACACTCGTCGTCGATTCAGTTCCCAGTCACAGACGTGCAGGAGTTTTCCGAGATTGTCAAGACCCTTGCTGCGCGATTGAGATTGTCGGTTGTTGAGGAGGTTCCACTGGCAGCTTCCATTTACGGAAAGAGTGTGGGATCTGGTGAGAATGTGCATGTTGCTGGATTGATCAAGGCGAGAGCGAAGGCCAAGCCAACAAACAGTATGATGAAAGTGATTGGAAGTGGAGCGGCTTCTGGTGGTGGTGCTTCTGCGACGACTGGTGGAGGGTTTATTTCTGTGGAGTTGAAGAGTGGAGACTTGGGGCTGATTGATGTGTTGATTGAGGAAGTGAATGAGTATTCTGGAACTTTGTGATTGGGAGTTGAAGTGAATACAGATATAAGCCATGTGGCTGTGATTTTCCCCGTTCAACAAAAAAGATGAATGAATCATTGAATGATGAACTTGCGGCGTTGGAAGCTATTTGGAACCAACCACCACAGTCGCAATTCTCGTGGATTGAAAAGGAGACTTTAAATGGCGCACTTGTCCAGGCTCACGTTTCATTCTCAACTCAGGAACCTTCAAAGTCCGCTCGCACTGCTTCGGTTTCATTTGTGATTACGAACGAGTATCCCACTCAAATTGATAGCGACAGTCTAAAAGTTGATGTGTATTCTACTGATGGTTCTGTGTCTCCTGGTGGGATTGCCACTCTGTCGTTGGTGGCAAAGAAGGTCCTGTCAACTGCAAGTGAGTGTGATTCATCATTGCCATGGTCAAAATACTTAACCACCTCCTAGCTTCTGGATGTCCTGTTTTATTTGACATTGGAGATGCTGTGATGGAGGCTTTCCTTGCTCTATTGCCTGAGAAACCGGCGTCTGCGAGAAAAGATCCAACTATTCCTCAGCTTCCGAACCCCACTGAGCTCTGTACGCCCCCATTTAGTATCACAAAGGGAATCAGGTCTCATTTGGCTGACCTCTCGCTTCAGTCTCTATTGGAAGTTGCAGAGAAACACGCCAAAACCCAATGCTCTGAATCAAATCTTGGAAATGTCTTCCATATTCATCCGATAGCTTCTCTTAAATTGCTCGACGCATTTATCGAAAAGCATTTGGCTTTACTTGAGGCGGACTCGCAAATTTGGACTCCCAGTTTAGCTTTTCATGCAACCTGCAACAAGGACTTTATACCCAGCATCATAACGAACGGCGTGCTTGGTGCTGGAGATTTCACTGAGGACGGAACTTATATTCCCATGAGGCATGGGGCAATGTATGGTCAAGGAATATATGTCTCGCCTTCAATGCAGTACGCGGACAGATACTCGTTTGAAGACCAAATGGAAAATAAGCAAGTGATTGTGTGTCTTGTTCTGCCTGGAAATGCAAAACACCTAAGTGAGCCAAAGACAAAGGATGAGTGGGAACTTCATAACGCTACAATTTACAACAAACCTCTACCCCTGGGAACAGATTCCCATATTCTTCACGGTCGACAATATGTTCTTAGGGAATCGACTCAAATATTACCACTTCTGCTTGTGTCTTATGGCAAACCAGTCACTCTATCCCAACAATTTGCACGCTTGAATACAAGGGATCAACTATCAAATGATCCAGAAAAGGAACCAAGACTTGAAGCGTTCCCTCTGGCAGAAAGCCAGGATTACTTCACAATGTCCATTTCAGAAACGCTACTCCAGCGTTTATCAATTCCACGTATCACAACCAGCACGCACCTGATTCTTCTCATATCTCGCTCGAAATCAATGCACCGTACATCTTTCCGTCATTTAGTGTTACCTGCGTGCGCACATCTAGCTCGAAAGCTCCAGCCTGCTCGAACGGATGCCATTTTCTTTGGAAGCACTGTGAGCGTATTCCCTCGTGTCAGTGGAGAATCTTTCTTCACTTCCCCAAATGTCTGTGAAATGGAGCTTGAATCTGGACGAGATTTTGTTGGAGCATATCAGGCAGGTGTTGAAATTGCCCTCAGACAAGAAGAGGAAGCGATTCGGCAGTGGGAAAATCGCGCGAGCTTGGTTGGCGATTCCGCCATTGAGGAGCTTGAGAAAGAAGGCGAAAAACTGAGAACCGAGTGGGAGAGACTCAGTGAGGACAAAAAGCAGAAAAGAATTCTTGAAGGAAAAGGGCCTGTGATTCTTGGTGATTCGGAGATGAAGGACCAAAAGGATACCATCAAGGAACGCTTTGTGAGAAAAGAGCTGAAGCTAGCACAACGAGAAACCATTTATACATTTGTCTTGATTACTGATGGAGAAGATACCGTAAATGGCGACGAAACTGTGGAAAAGACTCTCGAAAAGTATAACAAGATGTTGAATGGTTCCGGCATGAAGACTTTATTCAAGGTTGGTTCAGTATTCAAACGCAAATGAATCTAAACTTTGACTTTAGGTTATCGGAATTGGAAAAAATCCAAAGACAACGACAGGGCTGCGAGCGAAACTTGCGACTCAAACTCTCTATCAAGACGCTCATGAGTCTCCAGTGTGGAAGTGTGCTCAGGTTCATGAAATTCCAGTTGTCGCTGCAAACTTGGGATCTGTGCTTTTGAGGAATCAATCGTTTTTATCACTGCAGTATAGTGACGTTCATGTATCTAACGGTTTCATTGTAAACTGGACCCATCCACCTGTCAACACAGTCTACACGAGCCTGACTGATTCTAAAACAGTTGTGTTTAAGGGAAAGCCGCCCACTTCAATCACAGTCAATGGAAGTGCTGTCAGAGTGCACATACCTTCAGATACATTCAAGAACGATTCTTTTAACGGAGTTCTACAACTCCTTCGTGAATTTGTTTTGGACGTGAAAGTTGCCGTTGTCACTCGAAATCATTTCCAGCAACATTTAGATGCTCTTCTCTCCATCATTCAATCGATCCACAATTCTCAAATGGACTCCGCTGTTTTCAAGGAGTTGAAAGCTGGAGGGCGTCTGCAACTGATGAAGGAGAAACGCGGGTTGTTGATGGATTTGGACGCAATGCTGAATGAACTCAAAGTTGATTTGGCTCAAGTATCCAGCAGCATAGACTCTGAATCGGCAGTAAAGTGGCTAAAACCGTTGCGGTCAATTACGTTTGCGAAGGATGCGTTGAGTATCGGTGGCAGAAGGGTCAAAAAGTACACATTCGAGTAAAAATCAGGTTTCGTTTATCAAATAGTCGGTTTATCTTTGTATTTCGATAGCCCCGGTTCGGTTTATCAATTTCCACACTAACAAAAATTCATCCAGTCGAGACATCAGTTCCACATGAGCAGAAAAATATTCCACTTGTCGTCAGTCATCAGATTATCATTAATAAACCTATTAATACAAATGAGTTACAACAGGGTTTATATATATCTTTGGAGATAAGACGCAAAGGGGCGATGATAAGGCTCTGGTGTTGTTGAGTTAGCTGTACTATTGTCAGCTTCGGGGCTTATTGCAGGCGCTGCCGCCGATTAATTGAACGCAATTGCCCTTATCACCATCAACTAAGTACCTGGCTGTTAATTGGTTTATATGGTTAATGTAGAAACTAAAGAACACAAATCAAAACAATAGTGCCATGGTCATTAACCTCTCCTTCGATCTTGCGGCTAAGGTCGTAAATCCCAAGCCTATTTCTAGAAGAACCCTATGCAGGCAAGCAAGACTATTTACGAGCGGGACAGGTAACATATTTCATTCAATATTCGATTTCTGATGTGGAACGCGAACACTGAACAAGTGGAATCAGAAAAGTTTCAATTGGAATTTTTGATTCAGTTCGAATATTTGATACACATTTTGACCCATCCGCCGCCCATAGTTGAGAAGGACTGGAACTGGGGAAATAACAGTTCAAGAATTGCAAGACGATTTAACGAAAGTCAAGGAATGGGCTAAACTCGGCGAAACAACAAACTCTCAAAAGAGGTCTTTGCTCAGCGGAATGACGGCTCTGGAACATATGAAAGATATGGCAGGGATTGATTCAAAAGGCTTAGCAGTTTCAGACTTTCTATACTGTTGTGGAATCCCAGGAATCGCTATTAACGTATATCGAAGTCAGTCAGCTATTGTGAATCCTTGGAATCTTGTGGTTCGCCATGTTTCGTCGGATTGGATTGATTCAGCCTCCGCAATGTGTATGTTGCATGCCGGAATTCAATGGAGAGACGGAGAAGCTCATAACGCAGAGGTATTGTTATCAGTATCCCATGCCAGGCTTTAAAGGTTTTTTAGGATGTTCTTGTTGTGATGGATCCACAAGAAGACAAGGCAATCAATCTCTACACTTCCTTACAGCTTTCAAAAGCATACACAAGTATCGTATGTACAAGAAACCCAGATCTATATAATCGTCAACAACGTATAGCACTTCTCGGAATCTCATTTGTTCGAGCAGTCGAGCAACTATACCATCATGAACCAACTCCTGATTCTACCGTTTCCCAATTTGCAGTTCAGAAGCTTCCTTTGGTGGAAAACCTGTTTCATATCATCTTCACGATTCGAAAGTTCAAGTCGTATTCTGAGACCTGGGCTCACTTCCTCCAGCATCTGTTGGAACCAAATCCTTCAAAGTACTTGACTGAAAGTGAAGACGACGGAGTGCAATCTGTCGCCCAGATTTTGGTCGCAATTGGCTGTATAGCCTGCTTTGACGAAGGCGAAGGAATTCTTCACGCAAGCAATGAGCCCAAATTGTCTGAAGCAGCTTTGGCTATTCTTGGAGAAAGCGTATCTCGAGGTTGTCGTATCAAGATCAAGTCAGCGGATGCGATTAATCCAACAAAATACAGAGAATTTATTCGCGAGGCTTTGTCCATATCAACAGAAACAAACGAGGAAGGAAGACCCGATACTCCAGCGACATTGACGTGGATTCACAGTGGAAAAAAGTATTCGGGGCGATTCTTCAAGAGTGAAAAGTTGAGAACAAACGCGAGTCCACAAGCTGTTGCTGCCTGTTTAGCCTTTTCAAGATGGTGTGCTGAGTACTGGAAAGACGTTAATGATTCCGTCGAGAACGTACTCAAGGATTCTGATGCTAAGACCAGACTATTTAAAAGTGTGTTGGAGGCTGCCGAAGCTGACGGTGGAATGCACGACTTTCTAGTTCTTTACAGTGAAGATTCTGCACAAGTTGCGAGTGATGGTGTCACAATGGCTTCCAAGGACCTGCTTCAAATTGCGCTCTATGTTCAAGGACTACGTTTTCACGACAGCAAAACCCGTAGAACTGGTCTTCTCAGCTTGAAAGATCCTTTTAAAGTGATTCATGAAATCATGGAAGAAGAGAAGGTTGAAATTTACAAGGAGTGGTTAGCTGTCAAACAACGTGAATTGCTTGCAATGGGAAGGGCCGAAGCCAAGAAACTCAAAACAGATTTGCTATTGCGACAGCAGAAGTTATTCCTGGATGTCCACTCTGGATCTCAAATGCCACGAATATTTTCAAAGACAGAAGTAATTGAACTGAACAAACATCGTCCAGCCAATGACCAGCTGGAATGGCTTCCCGAGTCCGGTTTGCTGAAGCATCATTGTTCAAATCCTGCATGCCCAGAATATCTCGTTAACCAAGCTACCGATAATGATCGAATCTTCAACCGTAGAAATGGACTGTTTCGTCATCTGAAGTGGTATTTCCAACCGAAGAAACAGATGATATCAAACTATCACATCCTTCTCAAGCATTTTTTGCGACAACACCAACATCGTGTTCCCAAAGATCGGTTATTCCTAGCGATATGCGAATCCTTTAAATCCAATCCATCAACGAGTGAAGTCGCGAGACGAATGGGAGATGATAAATTAATAGCTTTGGTTGAGACATCCTTAGTTGGTGTATTGTGATTATAAATGGCAATAAAACTATAACGTCTACATGGTATCCAACCGAGATATGTCTCAAATAAGTTCCGAGATTTCATGAAAATGTGCATAATGTTCTTTGACCTTCAAGTCCAAACTGGCCAGGTTTGGAAGCAGCAGAGGGGTCAGAGGTGATGTTTGCAGTTCCTTTTTCAGAGTCGCCAGAAGTATAGCTACATAAACATAATGTTCCGCCAAAGTCAGCGATTCAAGATTTGGGTATTTGAACAAGAAAATTGTTAGAGCCGCTTCGACTTCGGAATGAGGGTGTGTCACTTAGAACTGATTATGTTTTAATGAAATAATAAAGGAATAATATTATCTACTCATGAGAAAACCCAAATCTCGAAGCATTTCCAGTATCTATCATCAATCGAATAACATATCCCTCGCGTACTCCCAAATCACATCGCCCATCGTTTACGAGGAGCTCAACAACATCCCAATGCCCATTCCGCGCAGCAGCTCGCAAAGCATAGCATTCCTGAGCTCCAGGGTCTACGCCGGTATCATTCCCCAACTGTAACAGAATTTTAACAATTCCAATATGACCATACTCGCACGCCATTCTTAATCCAGCATTATCACCCGCAGCTGGGTCAACAACAGGATCCTCCAACAACCTTTCCACGATTTCCAAATATCCTCGCTCACACGCATTTCGAAATGCAATATCGTCCAAAGCGCTTGGATCAATCAGGTCCGGACTTAGGTCCAACAAGAGTCGAACTACTTTGGTAAATCCTTGCGATGCCGCATATCGAATCGGTCGATTATTTTCAGTTGTTGGATCAATTGAATCTTGTGCACGAACGAGCAAAAGCTCAACAATATCTGGATGGTTTGATTCACATGCCGAAAGAAATGCTTGCGTCAAGTCAGTCGAGAGAAGTGACGGAAATGTTGCAGCAGTGGTTGTGGGTGAGGGAAGAAGAAGGTGGGTGCATAATTCTAAATGACCAAGCTCACATGCAAGCATAAAAGAATTGAGCACGTCTTTCGGAGATAGAGTGATTGGTAACGAAAGGATATGTTTGACCATTTCGATTCTGTTTGGTTCAATGGCTGGCAAAAGCGCAACAGATGACATGGCAGAGGGATCATAGTCAATAAGTAATTGAAGAATATCGACGCGACCCATGGATATTGTAGGAGTTATTGCAACGAAAGCTCCAACCGAAAGAAGCATTTGAACCTGCGAAGAACTTCCCACTTTGCAGGAAACTGTCAGCATTTCATTCAAGCTGATGGCTGTTGGTAGCTGTTGCGTATCGAGTTCTGTGAGCAAGCGTTCCACAATCGATTCATGATTTCGTGCACATGATTGAAACAGAGGCTCGTCCAGCGATAACCGAATAAATGATTTCCTCGCAGTACTCAGTATCATACTGACAATAGACGCATGTCCACAGGAAGCTGCCAACTGTAGCCCTTGATAAAGCAGAGACTGTGTGTTTGCCATTCTCTCAGCTTCCGATGCCAATACCTCAGCCAAACGATATGAACCATTCATGCAAGCCCAGTTGAATGTAAAATCAAAGTTGGACACACTTGGCTTCACTAACGCAGGTGAGTTCCTTGCCAAGAACACAGCTTCTTCAATAACAGTCACCAATTCAGGCGAGAGAGCGAATAATCCGGTATCATTGATACCAGAAGAATTTAGAAATGAGGATTCAAACCAGCGTTCTGTTTGAACAGAGAAGCCTATGAGTGATACACAGCCCGCCATGTACTGAACTCCAAGTCGAATCCAGTTTAGCTCCTCTCCAATATCTTCCGTCAAAAATATATCCAGGTTCGCAATCGCAAAAGAGTAGCTGTGACGGAGAGCTGTGCTTTGGATGAGCCAGCCCTTTGCCACAGATCCGATAGAGACCACTTCTACGAGCAAGGCCTTAGCCATATTAATTTCACGAGCTATATTTACCATGAGGATGTAACCATTGAGCAATCTGTCCAGCCAATTCGTGTGGAAGTCCCAGCATAATCTTCTGTTTTGTTTCACAACTTAAAATGCCCAATACAAACTTCGTGATCATCATCGCGCTCAGTGTCTTGCACCATTTGAATCCTGCTCTTTCTTTTGCTGCCGCAGCTAGTGGTGATTTGTCGTTCGATCCTTTCATGAAGTTATTCAAACCTCCGAACAGATCAACACACGCAAACTAACTACGCTAAGCCTCCTTCTAATAACAAAGCCGGCGCTCCAGCGTGTACTATATTATGCACAGTTTCAGCGGTATTCGCCGCCCCTATTGTGTCGGATGTTCTGGTACCTTCTGTCGTGTCAACCTTCATAAAGGATGATCCGTCTTCAACATCAGCCAGAGAACACAACGCGTACATAAATTTTATGAATCGACTTCATGAGCGAGTTGCGTTTTGTGAGCACATTTTGGGATGTAAAGCCATTGACTTTGATCCAACTCAGGTATCCTGCATACCAAATTCCCACGTGTATGTGCTAACCAGAATATAGAATTCTAACTCAACGGCTTTGGAAGAAAAAACTCCTGATATCTCGTACTACTCGAAAGACGAAGACGAAATTCGAAAGTACGATCCTGATGTTGATGACTACGTGGTTCCTTCTCAAAATCCACAAAAATTGCACTCTAAGGATGTTCAAAGAGTTCTTGCGGCAGAGAGGCGAAGGTTGGTTGGAAGGTTTCAGCGTGGTTCATTTCACCAGACATCTGTTCAGTGTGTAGAAGGACCCAATGAAGGAAAAAGGATTAATAGTGATAAATTAGATGGAATGATTGTGAAGTTGGCACTGGAATTATTGTTTATTGGCATTGGAGTGGCTATTTTGCTCCATGGCCCCAATAACGCTGCGTGAGTTAGTTGAATAAACTGCGTAGTACCATAGAAGCTCATAGTTGAGGAAAGTTAGTTTGCCCTACTTGAAAGAGATCAATCAAGGAAAAGCTGAATTTCAGTATTGAGCTCGACTCATGTCTTCTTTCGCTAATCATGCATGGATGACGATAAGTCATCGGTGCCAAGCTGGTTGACTTATCACCAATATTCCGACGATAAGTCATCACGATGACTTATCACTTGATCTGAATTTTTTCATAAAACGATAAAACGAGCCCTTCTGCCATTCTTTCCTTCCAAAAAACCTCTCCTTAGCTCTGTTCATGGCCATACTTGAGAACCTCAGTCGCGAGACTAAAATCTATATCGTTGGAGGATTGGTATGTTGACTTCCATGCATCGGCGTCATTCTTAAAGTATCCTTGTTGCAGACACTCGTCCTCTTCCTGATGGAAATCATTGTTGGGTACATGGCGGAGTCTATTGCTCTCATAGCAGACTCGTTTCACATGGTGCGTGGATGCTGATCCAGTTGCGCCTCCTTTGTGTTAACTGTGCCTTTCAGCTATCAGATCTTCTTGCTCTTGGTATCGCCTTCTACGGTAAGCGCTGTCACTGCTTCAATGCGACATCAATGCTAACTGAGGTTCTCAGCCATCAAGCTTGCGAAACAACGGACCCGTTCCAACAACCTCTCTTTCGGATACCAACGAGCTGAAATCCTTGGTGCCTTTGCAAACTCTATCTTTCTCTTGGCTCTATGTTTTACCATCATCATCGAGGCTATCCAGCGATTTGTTACACCTGTTGGTGAGTTCTGTCTATTACTCCATGTGACTCGCATCTCACCAAACTTGTCTAGAAATCGAAAACCCAAAACTAGTTTTGATTGTGGGATGTGTTGGTTTGACGACCAACATTCTGGGAATGATCCTCTTCGGAGGTCATGTTGGGCATAACCATGATCACGGAGACGGCGGTCATGGCGGCCACGGGCACTCACACTCACACGAACCAAAGGGAAATCACTCTCACGAAGGATCCCAGCACGAACACGGACACGGACATGAACATAAGGAAGTGGAGTATGTTCTGCCAGACAACGCCAGTTCGGACTCAGTTCCAATGAAATACGGTGCAAAGTTAGCGACAAAAGTTCAAGCGGAGGCGGACAGAATTCGTGCGCATAGCCATGATCCAGAGTCTGGACATTCACATGGACACTCCCATGACCATGATCGCCACAGCCACGAACATCATACCATGGACATCAAAGAGAAGCAAGTTGCTGAAAAGAAATCTTCACATGGACACGCTGGACACGATCACGGAAATATGAGTAAGTCTTATTACAGAACACAAAATTAAAATTCTAATCAACCAATCAATCAAAAGATATGCGCGGTTTATTCCTCCATGCTCTTGGAGATGCTCTCGGTTCAGTTGGAGTTATTCTCTCTTCCCTAATCATCATGTTTGCTGACGGAAAATGGCGATACTACATGGATCCAGTCATTTCACTTCTCATCTCCGGTCTCATCATCTCTTCTGCTGTCCCACTTGTTCGATCAGCTAGTTTCATTCTTCTTCAAGGAGTCCCCAGCAACATCAGCCTCGAGACCATCAAGAAAGAGATTCTGGAGTTGGCGGGTGTCCTCGGAATCCACGAGTTCCATGTCTGGGGTCTCAGTGATTCCAAAAATGTTGCAAGTGTGCATGTGAGGGTTCTGGAAAATGGCGCTGTTGGGTATATGGAAGTCGCGACCTCTATCAAAAAGTTGTTGCACGGTTACGGAATCCACAGTACGACTGTTCAACCAGAATTTGCCAGACCTGCTTCTGTTGCTAGTGACTACGATGATGAAACGGGATGTCTGTTGAAGTGCGAAGGTGGGGATTGTGCGGAACAAGTTTGTTGCCCAGATGATGAGGAGCTTCTGCCTGTGCTTGCTGCTGTTGTATCAACTGGAGGGCCTGCACCTGTTCCTTTTTTGGTTTCTGAGGCCCAACCAACTCAACCTGTACGTCATGAATCCCCAACATCATCAGTAAAGGGAAAGGTGGCTTCTTTCACGCTTGGAAAGAAGGATGAGACTGCTGTCCATTCGCACCATACAGAAGGTGAGAAACATGAACATTCTCATGGTCATGGAGGGTCAAGTCATGGTTCTCATGGCCACCATCATTGAAAGACATTAAACAAGTTTTAAATAACAAAATAATAAAACATGCTCAAAATAATTTTATTCTTAAATACCAAAGTCCTTAAACGCGTCCAAACTCATTCCAACAATCTCCAAAGTCTTTATGTGAGTAGCACTCAAAACGGCTTTTATTCCGGCTCCCTGGAATAGCGCCTGCTTCCAGCGTTGAGCATAAACACACCACCTATCACCATCCTTCAAACCAGGGAAAGTGATTTCTGGATGTGGAGTAATCAAGTCGTTTCCGTTTGAAAGCTGGTTCTGAAGGAAAGCTGTTGTGATTACACCACACACGGTATGGACTCCTCCATCGGTAACTGGGTCTGTCGCGCAGGTTCCGTTGCGGAAGAAACCGGTACCCGGAGCGCAGAAAGTGAGGGGTTGGCCGTACACGTTAACTTGAGCAAAGTCCGCTTGAACGAAATGGGCAAACGCAAAGACAAGCGCAAAGACTGGGGCAAACAAGACGCGTGCAATCATTTTTATAAACAAGTTTTTACGTAACTTCAAACAAGTGCAATTTCAAATTGACAGCTGATCGAAATACCCCAGCGATCGCCATCAAAACACGTCGGTTTTCTTTTCACTTTCCATACTGCTGCAACTCCTCCAATGTCATATTCAGAACCCTCAATGTTTTCATATGTGTGCTCTGGAGTTTCACTTTCGTTATAATCCCAGCATCCAAACTCTCCTTCCACCGCTTCGCACAAACGCACCAGTGGTCTCCAGGCTTAAGTCCCGGGAACGAAAACTGAGGGCGAGGGGTGACGAGGTCGTTCCCGATTTTACGTTGGTGAGCAAGGAACTCTTCGGTGACGTATGCGCAGATTGTGTGGATGCCCAGGTCTGTTTCTTCTTCGGTTTCGCAGTAACCTGTGCGGAAGAAGCCGGTCATTGGGTTGGTGCAGCAGACGATGAGGGGCTCGCCAAAGACGTTTAGTTGTGTGGATTGGGAGGACATTGCGTGACCGGCGTAGCTCCTTTTCGTGAAAGATTGAAATGACACTGGATTGAAGTGACGAGTGGCAATGGCGGGTGTGCGCTGGTTCAGGGCTGCTCCAAAACGAGACAACATTGGGACTTGTTTTTGGGAAGTGTTTTTGGCATACGTATGTATCCATGGGAGAATTCAGTTATTAATATCTGGCAACTCTAGTAGAGTAACTTGTATCGAAGTAGTTGAAGCAAGTCAAGTGCTGAAGAATTTCCGAACTTGTTAGCTCATCCAGGTCTATCAGCCTTCGTTTTTAGGCTTTGGCGATGACAGTAGACGATGAGTAATATTGTTTCAGTTCGATAAGTCATCAAATTAATCATGGCTTGATAGCCGTTATCACAACCATAAATACACCGCCAACCCGCTTGCGACAGGAATTCTGTGGAAATTCTGTGGAAAATTCCGTCTTACTGGTTCTACAGAATTCCTACATTATGTGTTGCTACATAATTGCCACAGAACAATCCACCACAATTCTGTCAGAAATTCTGTCAAAATACTGTCGGAATTCTGTGGGAATGTTTACCGAACTCGGTATGGAGATGTCTATACTTCCGATGTGTTTAATCCGATCCGGCTCAATTAAGTTATGATGATAAATGTTGTTTATTCAAATCAGGGAACAGAAAGAATAAGAGAATAAATTGATGACTAACATATTTTTCAAGCATCTTCACCGCTGTTGGCTTCGTTGGCTTCGTTCTCCTCGAGAAGCTCTGTGAAGTTTGCTTCGTCAGTGCGAATTAGTTCCATAAAATATCTAAGGCATTTTAGATTCTGGCATACAGAATACATATAAATGGTTACCTCTCCTTTGCCTCGCTAGCCATTGAGTCAACACGAACAAGTTCGGTGTTCAGTTTTTTCCAGAATCCCTTACGTGACACATTGCTTTCTGGATCGAAATGATGAAATCTAACATATCTCTGTGACTGAGTTAGATGTTTTGACGCTTGCAAATGAAGCACAGACCATCAACGCAGCCCGTCTCAATTCCGTTTCTCCAACAGAACGCCCAGGCCACAATAGGCCTGCAAAGAGTCTCAATCGTATCTTTGGTACACGTTCCGCCGCTTTGCCTTCCCCGTATTGACCGAAACACTAGCGTAACGAGTTAACATATTGCGATTGCGGACTTAACCCACCTTTTTTGACATATTCTCCCTCACATAAGTGTGCCAATCGCGGGCAGCCAATCTCATGGCCCCGTAGTTGTCTGAAGTAGGATCCATTGCTTGCAGTCGAGTTTTGAGAGCGGCGTTGCGGATCTTCGACTGCGAGAACGTAAGATTGAATGATAAACTTAATGACTCACTTACAATGACGTTTCTGAAGTTAAAGGCCCCATACTGCTTCACTTCAGGTCCATGACCACATTGCTTCGTGGCATGTCTAATTGAAGCCTTCCAAACCCCGGCGTCACCCTCATCACAGTTTTGATCAACAGGGCGGAGTATGGTTCGAGACAATGGTACAGGAGGTGGAGCAACCTGCTGTTGTTGATTGTGGTGGTTGTGATTTGAAGAAACAGACCTTCGTTTCGAAAATAAGGGGAAGGGGCAAGAAGAGACGAAGAAGAATTACCCATCACCAAAAGAGGTTCCCGCGCCATTTGGTTGAAAGCTGTGCGGAGGCAGCGATTGTGGTTGTTGCCAGGAGTGTGGAGGAAGGTTTTGGTTTGGGAAGCTATTATTAAAGTTGAAGAAGAATGAAAGTAAAAGAATGCAACTGTAGATTGTACCTTGGAATTCCACTGTTCTCATCGCCTAAGTACGAGGTAAATGGTTGATCCATCATGCGCGAGAGCATTGTGTTTGTGTTTTGGAAGTGGTTTTTTCGATGAACTTCGACACACCTTTTTTCCACAACAACAATTGCATCAATTTGCCACGTTGAAAATGCCAAAAAAGCAGTGCAGGCATTGTGATAGAATCTTTTCACGGTCCTGGACACTTCAGCGTCATCAGAAGTGGTGTTCTGGTGAAAACATTGATCCTGAATCAAGCGCAGAAGATGAACAAGAACCAGGCAACCAAGATGCAACCTTTGACAATTACGAGCATCTCAATAATGGCAATAACGTACAATGTTTTGATTCCAATCCAGGGGAATCTGTGGCTGAAGACGAACAATTCAGTGATGTCGATGAAGTTGGAAACACCTTTGAAGATACTGACAGCAATACTGACGGGGACTCAGAATATGAAGACATTTTGGAAGAACCAAACGATTATTACAACGATTTTCAACCGTTCCCTTCGAAAGCACTTGCTATTCTTTTTGTTCTACTCTTTGGATGCAAGCGACGGATGAGTATCCAGCAAATGAAGGTTCTTTGGGTTGTTTTCAAGACTCTGAACGTGGAAGTCCCAAGCTTAAAGTCTGTGTTGGCCTTTCGGAAAAAGTTTGGCGGAATTCAACCACAGTGCCGACAGATCAGACCAGGTGTTGCTATTTATGTTCGTCCAATTCCTGAACTTGTGAAAGTGGTGTTCCGAAATGCAAAGTTGGCAGCTGCAATTCAACGTGGTCCAAAACCTTCATCAAACCCAAAGGAAATGTTTGAATCTCAGGCATATTCAAAATTAGCTCCACGTTTGAGTGCTGTTTGGTCAGGGTCTAGATTTTATCGAGGGTAAGTGTGAGATAAAAAGGTTGTAACTAAACTGATAATCAGCGACACACTATTACTTCAGACCCATCAAGTGATAGTTCACAGTTTTTCCCCAGATTTGTTAACTATGTATGTTTTGGCTGGCAATAGTTTGCATCCTATTGCTATGGCAGGACCGCCACCGATCTGTTTAGAACGAGGCAAGCTGTCGAAGCGAGGTGAGCTCTTCTTAAGCTGAACGTTATTTCTAATGTTGGAAATCAAAGCTAATGGTTTGGACGTTGTAAATTTTCCTTTGGTGTGGACGACAGATGAAACCTCCGGTAACAAAACAAAGCGCTATAATCCGTTTGAAAGCGGACTGGCTATCTGGGCTGCTCTTCCAAAAGAATATCATTCATCGGCTTATATCAACTTTGTTGCAACAACTCATGAAGGTGATTGGCGAGACTTGGCCGAAGCTGCTCTGTCAGATTTGGCTGAAGGTAATAATATTTACCGCTGTCATGAATTAAACTTTTTTTAGGCTCCGATCTTGCTTGTGGGTTGAAAGTCTGGGATGCTCACACAAAGAGCTATGTTCTTGTGGTCACCAACCTCTTCTGTGTATTGGCAGACAATCCTCGTCATTATCAAATTTGTAATCTTGCTGGATCAAATTCAAATTATAACTGCCGAATTTGTACTGCTAAGAAAGGAGACCTGCATCCTAGGCCATTGCGTAATATATATCAAACTCATCAGATTTTACACGCAATGAATATGTCATCCACTATTTCTGCCAAAAATCAGTTACGTGCTTGTACTGGGGTCTCGATCCCAAATGCTCTGCCGAATCCATATTTGTTTCTCCCCAATTTCAATCCACATTTACAGACACCTATTGATATTTTGCACACAAGCAGTCTTGGCATTGTTAAATATGCTGCAAGGGCTGCAAAGCTTATCTATCAAAAGAAGTCTCCAACTGCTGACTCTAAACGTCTTCAGGCTGCAGTTGGAGTCCTCTTTACGTCTGTCACAACTTACAAGGGTCCACACTCTGTGACTTCATATCAATTCATGTGGCATGTTGGAAGTATGAATGCAAAGGATTTCAAGGCCTTAGCTCAAGTTGCTCCGTTCATATATCCATGGTTTGACTGGGAAAAGCGATGGCTATGGATTGCAGTAGCAAGTCTAAATAAGCTGATTTATGATACACATTATTCCAACCAGAGTCATCAAGCAACACTGATTGAAGCAGCAGCAATCACTGTTCAGAAACTTTTTGACGTCCACCTTAGCCAACATCGCAACTCACCCAAGGTTCATATCCTGGTTCACTTTTCGTCAATGTTTTTATACTGGGGTCCACTAGTCTTGTATGCTGTTGAGGTTCCAGAGCATACAAATGGAGATGTTCGTCACTTTGTTGTTGTTTCGAATCGGCAAGACAGCTCACAGGACACTGCCAACAATTTTTCAATTGTGGAAGGCGTGGCTGATCTTCTGAGAGGTGGCGAAGCAGGAACAGGACTTGTGGATCTGTCGAAGAAACCTGACGTTCGAAAGATTTTACGTCTGGACCCTCCAATCCAGCCGAAACGAAGAGTTTCGTGTGGAGACTACGTATTCTTCAATAATTGGACACAAATTGGGCTTGTTTGCACCTATTCTCAAGAAACTTCAACTTTAAGGTTTCTTACAGAAACTGGCATCAATTACTGGGGAGCAAAAGCATTTGCACTTTCCTTGAATTCACTCACTATAGATTCAAATTCTATAAATGGACACGCAGACATTCTTCATGATTGTTGGGGAGCAACCCACCTGTGTAACTGGAGATCGGATGGAGTTGTTGTTCACGATTCCCGCAACTGTTATATTCTTAACCCATTCCGATTAGAAGAGCATCACACATTGCCTGATGATTTGTTCTACAGACTGATTCAATATGCAGGACAAGCAAATTCATAGTTCATTTGTGATACTTGGGTTCTTTTGTATTTTCTTTTATCTTCATATATAAATTACGTTCTATTGTATCGCCATCTATGAAAGCATATTTCACTCCCCTCTTTTCTCTATTACATATTAAAAAGTCTACAATGGTGTATGCGTGCTGAGGTATACCAGGCGTGTAGCTTAATGGTTTGAGCGTGGGGTTCCGCTTTCCGCTGAAGGGCCCCGGTTCAGACCTGGTTTTGGTGAAAGACCATATTGCTTCACGTTACACAACGGCTTGACCGAATTCTGTAATGATTCTGTGGCAATTCTGTCATAATTCCGTGAAAACTTGAGACAGAATATTCCACATCACGTTCTGTCAAAATTATTTAGTAATTCCGTCAACTATGTTTACAGAATTCCTGCAGAACAGTCATTATGTAGGAATTCTGTCGGAAAAATGGTTTGGCGGTGTAGGGTTCAAGCTCGTCTCCAACATCTCACAAAATCATTTGAAAAACGTCCAACAATGCCCTTATTCCCTGACTGGTCTCGTGAAACAAAAATTCATATCGTTGGTAGCTTGGTAAGGTTCCCCTATCTCCCATTATCCCATCTAAAGTCGATTCATGATAGACACTCATCTTCTTCTTGATGGAAATCATTGTTGGCTATGCCACACAATCCGTAGCTTTGGTTGCTGATTCTTTCCACATGGTACGTTTAGTCCAACGGCACAATTGAGTCTTCTAATGAATCCATCAATCAACCCATATTAAGCTATCTGATTTACTCGCACTCTGTATTGCATTCTATGCTATTCATCTTGCCAAACAACGAAAGCGCTCGAACAAGTTATCATTCGGATACCAAAGAGCCGAAATCCTTGGAGCGTTTGCAAATGCCATCTTCCTACTCGCTTTGAGTTTCACGATTATTATCGATGCTGTTCAACGTTTCGTCACGCCAGTTGGTTCGTGCCTTCTTCTTACACAACCACTTCAAGACACTTACTCTTCACTCAACGTAGAAATCGAGAACCCTAAGCTTGTACTCATCGTTGGTGGTGTTGGTCTAACATCAAATATTCTGGGAATGGTTCTCTTTGGTAGCCATGTCGGACATGATCATGGTAGTGACTCTGGTAACGACGCCCATTCTCTGGGAGCTGCACATGAAGTTCATTCCCCACATGAATTTAATTCGCATGAAATGACCGAATCTAGCCATAAGCACGATGGCCATGACAACAACAACCACGGTCACGATCACGGAAATATGAGTACGTCATACAGTCAGTTTAATATAGCAAACTTATCCAAAGTTGAATTATAGATATGCAAGGACTCTTCCTCCACGCCCTCGGCGACGCTCTCGGTTCAGTTGGAGTCATTCTCTCGGCACTCATTATCATGTTTGCTGACGGAAAATGGCGATACTACATGGATCCAGTCATCTCGTTACTTATTTCTGGTCTCATTATAGCTTCAGCAGTTCCACTTGTCCGTACCTCCAGTTTGATTCTTCTTCAAGGTGTTCCTGACAGCATTTCTCTTGAAACCATTGAAAAAGACATCATGGCATTGGAAGGTGTAGTTGGAGTACACGAAGTACACGTCTGGGGACTCAGTGATGTCAAGAACGTCGCGAGTGTGCATGTGAGGGTTCTTGAAAATGGCGCTGTTGGATATATGGAAGTCGCGACCTCTATCAAAAAGTTGTTGCACGGTTACGGAATCCACAGTACAACTGTTCAACCAGAATTTGCCAGACCTGCTTCCGTTGCTAGTGACTACGATGATGGATGTTTGTTGAAGTGTGAAGGTGGGGATTGTGCGGAACAAGTTTGTTGTTCAGATAATGAGAAACTTTCAGCTGTTATTGCTGCCTGAAGGAAGAGTTGAACGCGTTTTAATTGTTTTATTTCGTTTGGTCATTGACCCCTCACTCCAGGAAATAAAGGGTGATGACCTCAGACATCTTTTGCCATCAAAGCGTGAGCTTCCTTCACAAAATCCAAGCTTTTGATTCCGTCAAAGTATTTTTGAACGTTTGGGTACTTGGTCAAGTCAGCCTTCAAAAAGGGAGACCACGAGAGGACAATGTACGCATACGCGTCAACAACTGAAAAGTCATCTTGTACGAGGAATGGTTGACCTTTCTTGAGCTCGACGTTGTTCAAGTATGTGATCTTTTGGTGGAGACGATCGGTAAAGAAGGTTTTGACATCAGTGCTCAGTTTTGGGTTGAAAAGAGGACCAGCAGAAGGATGCAATTCAGTTGCGACCCAAGATAGTTTTGAGTTGAGCAAGTGTGCGGCAGAGGAGCCTGGTGGAGGAGAAACACGGTTGGTTTTCGCATTCTCCGCAATCCAAAGCAAAGTAGCGACATTCTCGTTGAGTACAGTTCCGTCTTTCAGTTGGATTGTTGGGACATTTCCCTTTTGTTGAAATGGAAAGCGTTAGTTGGAATTAAAAGGGATGGTTGGTTTGAAATCAAAGGAGAGTCACGCACCTTTGGGTTGATTGCGAGAGGGGACATTTCTTTGATGTTACTTTTTATTCTATTTATTCTTCTCAAAACCCAACTTCAAATGGAATCCGACTTGAACCAACTCCGCAATGTGACATCGATTGGCACGTGGTCTGTCTCGTCGCACAAAAGCGGCGGCGGATTCGGCGTGGAAGCACTTCGAGACGGAAGCCCGGATTCGTTTTGGCAGTCGGATGGTTCGTTGCTGCTTTCCTTTCAAAGTTTCTGCCACAACTGAAACCTGACTTCGAACTGGCACAGGTCCGCAGCCGCACTTTGTAAACATAAACTTTCTCAGAAAGACCGAGCTGCAGCTGCTCAGGATATACATGGACTACAGGCAGGACGAGTCGTACTGCCCGTCTCGCATCTCGGTGCGGGCTGGCTCAACCTTGCAGGATGTTCAGGTACTTGTATTAGCCCCTCTTGCATCTTAATTGCTTATCTATATCCTGTAGGAGCTGCATTTGTTGGAGTTGGAAGGTCTGCCCTTGCTCACACGTTTAAAACCACTCACGACGGACGTTGCTAGAACCCTCTGGTTGGACTAATGTAGATTTACGCGATGAAACTACGGGACATCCACTTCAGGCGCATTTTGTTCAGATTGCAATCCTTGCGAATCATCAGAACGGAAAGGACACTCATGTAAGAAACCCCCATATCCATTTCACGCTAAACCATAATTACTAAATATCTACAGATTCGTCAGGTGCAACTATATGCTCCTCTCAAGAATTCAGTATTGGAGGAGATTCCGTTCTCAACGACAGAGTTTTTGATGTAATTCTGTCTTCTTTGCATCCTTATTTTCGACTGAACATTCTGCTTAGGTACTCTATGATTCGGTGAAACCCTCTTTCTACTCAGTGTTCCAAAACCAACAAATGGAGGCTTCAAATTATGACGATGAGTATGTATTGAATAAAAGATTATTTATTATGACATCCAACAAATCCATTGCTCCCATTGTCGACACAGTACGTTCCATGTTGACACTGCGATTGAATCCACACTGGTAAAGAGTGCGTCCATCACTTCCTCACGAAAAGCTTCCATTGTAACAGGAACCAGAGGAGTAGGAATCGTCAGCCTGTTTGTTCCCTTCAACATCACGACGATAACCACCACTACCGCTACCGTGCTCGTGCCCACCGTGGTATCCACCATGTCCTTCATATCCATTGTGACCGCCGTGACCGCCGTGACCGCCGTAACTGCCATGGGAATGGTAATCTGCATCGACATTTCCTTCAGTATCACGACGATGACCACCACTACCGCTACCATGCTCGTGTCCACCATGGTACCTACCACGTCCTTCATATCCATCGTGACCGCCGCGACCGCCATGGGAATGGTAATCTGCATCAACAGTTCCTTCAGAATCACGACGATAACCACCACCTTCGCCACCACGGCCATATTCACCATCCTCATCGCGCCAGGGGTGACCTCTGTAACCGCCGTAACCGCCGCGTCCACCGTAGTAATGATAATCCGCAACGGCATCTTCACCCTGCTCAACACCATGAACTTGGCTGGGAGAAGCGACTTGACATCCAACGAACCCGTTTGGCCCGTTATCAACACAAACAGTCCCCGTTCCGCACTGAGAGTGGAGTCTCCAAGAAAGAACGTTTCCTTCAGTGTATCCGCATTGGTAGAGGGTGCGTGTGTCTTTGGCGCAGGAGAAGAGTCCGAACGCGGTACATGGGCTTGGTGGTTTGGCCTGTGGGGTTGGGGTCGCCGTGGCTTCAGCTTGAACAACCTCAGT
The DNA here is from genome assembly GCA_002104985.1 of Rhizoclosmatium globosum. Lineage (NCBI taxonomy): Eukaryota > Fungi > Chytridiomycota > Chytridiomycetes > Chytridiales > Chytriomycetaceae > Rhizoclosmatium > Rhizoclosmatium globosum. The sequence continues at coordinate 563,360 of MCGO01000011.1, read as the reverse complement.
AGCAACTTTGCGTGGGGCTTGTACTTTGGGTGGCTGTGTGGCTTGAGGGACTGGAGATTCAGAGACTTGTTTGGGCTCTTTAATAGTAGCAGGAGCTGCAGAGACGGCGACAGCCACAAGAAGAAGAGTATTGAAGATCTGCATTGCTTTGCTTTGCTTTTTTTGGTGTTTGTTTTATGAGTTGTGGTTTGTAAAAGTGACCCCCTTTTATACTTATTTCAAGAAATCGGATCTTCAAAAATACTTCTGTTCTTCCCAGTTTTAGTTGTACCTTGTTGTCTACCCAGTTGAGATTGCCGTGCAAAACAGCAGAACATTGGCAAAACATTGGCAGAACAACACAAACACCGAAAAAAGCCGTCACGCCCTCGTACCATCCCCACATGCCCCATATAAACGAATAACAAAATACTCTTTATTTCCAAGAAGCCCGCTATCCTTCCACACTCTATCAACTCTACAACTGAATCGGCCCTCTCACCCTTCGTTCCCCATCTTTCTTCTTTGGCAACAAAAGCCCATTCTCAACAATCTTATCAGAGCTATACCATTCCAAAGAATCACTCGCCCGTTGCGCCTCTATCACCTTATTATAAACGCGGTAAAAGTATATCATAAGGGCACAAATGACGAGGAACCCTGCTACAGCACCTCCAGTTACTTTTCCAACGAATTGGGAGTAAGATTCGACGCAGTCGCTTTGGTTTGGGAGGGATGTGCCGGAGAGACAGTTGTGGTCGAATCTGGAGGAAAGTGAGTTTATGGAGAACCGCGAATGAGAAACCTAACTGGCTCAGAAAAATAGTCAGACTGGGCGGAACGGGCCCTGAAAAGTGGTTATTCGCGAGATTGAGAACTGCAAGCGTGGTCATATTCGCGAGGAAGTTGGGAATGGGCCCTTGAAATTTGTTGTTGTTCCTATATAACCGTAATTATTCAGAAAAGTGCGTCATGTTGGTTTGCTTGATAAGCTTACAAAATCAACACTTCAAGGCTCTGCAAGTTGACAAGTTCCTGAGGAATATCTCCATACATGTTATTAAACCCAAAGTCGATCAGGTTCAGATTAGTCGCGTTTCCAATAGAAGGAGGGATAGTAGAATCGAGACCATTGTTGTTAAATCGACTAAAAAACAAATTATTTAGTGGAAACTCCCTATCTTCTGACGCAATCGTTCTCACAGAGTAGTCAACTGACTCAACGCAAACAGTTCATCCGGTAACTGTCCCTGCACAGCAAGCGACGCGAACGTGACTGTCTGAATAAACCCGTTCTTATCGCAAGTCACCAAATTGAGTTCCACAAGCAGCAACTTGCGCGAGGGACAACAAGCGGGAACTTGAGCTTCAAGAGAGCGATGGCGAGGTTTTCGCAGTCGTTATTAACAGATGGAAGGGGTTTCGCGAATTTGTTGAAGACACATGTAGAGTCTTGGCGAGGGAGGTCTGGGAAACAGTTTCTGTCAAAGTTGCTAGTATTTAAGATGCCTTTTAGTACGTGTTTTATAGAGGTTGGTGTATTCATACTTGAAGGGAAGCTTGAGTAAAGCCGCAGGAACAGTTCCATTCAAATGGTTCTGAGAAAGTCGTCTTGGAGCAGAAAATGTGTGTCAAGAACGAATACGATGAGAGGAAAGACTTACATGGATCTCAACTGCTGCATCTGCGCAAGTTCAGTAGGGACATTTCCCGTCAGTTGGTTTGATGACAAATCCCTGTAGAACCAGTTTCAGCAACGATACAAAAATAAATAGCATATAATTACAGTTTAGTCAATCGAGACAAGTTCCCAAGCTCAGTCGGGATTTGTCCCTCCAAGTTATTCCCACTCAAATCCAAGGAGTTTAGGTTACTTAAAGCCCCCAACTGCGTCGAAATCGATCCCGAAATAGACATACTAATTTTCCTGCAGTTTTTGTATGAGAAGGTGAGAGAGTTGAAAAATACAACAAGGTTGTTACAGGGTAAGTATGTTCTTTGACCCATCACAAGAGACATAGATAGGAAGCATAAGCTGCTGCGTAACCCCGATTCCGGTTCCAGGTGTACAACACATATGAAGCCATGGAAACGCCTTTTTGAGCGTGTCGCAATCCTTTGACATCTTCTTCCTTCGTTTGTTGAATGTAAATCCCTTCTTTCAAGAGTCTATACACAGATCATCTAGATTTTTATAAGTAGATTTGTTGAGTTTGTTTTTTATAAACTGTAATATCTTTGCAGGACAATCAGGCTAAGATTGTAGTTTCATCCAAGGCATGAGAAACTTCAAAATCTGTCACCATTCCGACGAACTATTCAACAAGAATTGATGTAACGACCCTTTCCGTTTCTCAAATTCCCTCCTCTTTCTCATTTCCTTTCGGTAGAACCAAACGAAAAAGACAACGACACCCACAGCTGCTACACTTCCAACCGCTTCTCCAATCGTCGCCAGCATGCTACTTGGAACACAGTTTGTTTGATTTGGTAGAGTTGTTTTTGAAAGGCAGTTGTTATTGAAACTGGGGATATATGCAGTTCAATACTCGAGCGATGGTTGAGAAAGATGCTTACCCGTTTATGAATAAAGCCAATGAATCTGGAATCGATCCTATAAGATAATTTGTCCCACAATCTCTACGTCACGTAGTTATTTCAGATGTTGCACTGGGGGTTTTGGGATACATACATATCCTGTAAATGAGACAACGCCCCCAAACTGCTCGGAATCGTTCCCGTAAGCTGATTATTGCTCCTAACACATTGTGTCAGCCATTTTTTTCGCCCAAGTAGCCAGATACTCAACAAATATACCCTTGCCAACAAATCCATCCCCGAAAACACATCCGGAATTCCACCCGAAAGCTGATTAAAACTCAAATCCAATAACTGCAGCTGCGTTAACTCGCCAAGCTGTGTAGGAATCTGCTGCGAAAGGTAGTTGTTGTTGAGGTTCCTAAACATCACCAAAAAATCAATTATCTCAACCCCAACAAAAGAAAAACTCACAACATAGTCAACTGACTCAACCCAAATAAATCCACATCAATGCCACCCCGTAACTGTGAATGCTCGAAATTCAAAGCCGTCACAAACCCCTGCTCATTGCATCGAATATAACTCGTATCCCATGTACAACACTGTGTCCCCGTGCTTGGAATCCGCCTCGCGAATCCCATTTTCGTAAACGCATTAGAAACAATCGCGCAATCGTAGTTGATGCTTGGTAATGTGATGGATGCGAAGGGGGAGGGTGGAGCGCAGGATGTGTTTTGGTTGGGTGCGTTTGTGAGGCAGTTCATGTCGAAATTCCTGGTGGGTAAGGGGAGCGGCGAATTGGTAAGATGGAATTGGGGTTTAAATGGCAAGGATGGCATATACCGCTTTGGTAGAGTCAGTAGGGATGAAGGTATGGTTCCATTGAGTTGGTTGTATTCCAGATGTCTTGGTTGCACAAGGTTAATCGCCAATTTCAATCTTCGCAGCTATAAAACTCACAAATAATCCAAATTCTTTAAGTTTGCCAGTTCTGGTGGTATCGGTCCTGTTAATCGATTGTTGCTCAAGTCCCTATTTCGTTCTAAGTAACATCAACAGGTAATGAAGGCGTACAAATATCGCAGCATTGTAAAGTCAGTAATCCAAGAAGGTATTGTTCCGTTGAGCGTGTTTCCATTCATATCTCTGAGTTACAAACAAGTTAGTATCCATAACTGGCTGAGAAGGACATTACAAATGTTGTAAAGCCGATAAGCTTGTTAAAGTAGCAGGAATCTCGCCGGCGAGGCCAGGAATCGTCCTATGTGTATCGAGTGGTTACAAAGCCGAAGAATCAGGGTCCCACCAAAATGGCTCACAACTCAACAACGCGTCCCCGTTCATCGCACTTGAGAGCTAGAAACCCACTTTTTCCTTCATCGCAACAATTGGGCCGTATGTAGTACTTTGGAAAGTCAGTCGGAGGACCTGGCAATCTGTGGGTTGCATGTTTTACGTGCTTTGTAAATCTCATGGTCTTCCCAATGCATTACCGTCTGGAATCGGGGAAATGATTTTGACCTTGGACAAGTATAATGTTTGAATTTGCATCCAAAAATGACGAGTTCATCACCAGAATCTGAATCTGAGATGCGCAGTCGAATGCGGCAGGACTATTTGCGATACTGGATCGCAATAGCGACCAAGAAACCAGAGGCTACATTTCATATGTACAAGAAGTGCGTGTGCTTGTTGTGGGTTTGTTGTCTTCTTGTCTGATTATCTTTGTTTGCAGCACAAGCGTCACAGGAAGACTGGAAGGCATTGATGCCACACAATCCTATTGCAATGTTTCTGATCTAAAAACTCCTATTGGGACATACAAAGAAGCAACACTGAGAGTCAATGATTGCCAGCAAGTCGTTTTTGATCTTTGAAGTTTGAAGCTGGTTTCTCACACCATCAGCCTTCCATAATACAAACCATGTACATATACACAACCTTTTTATTTGATATTTACTGCTTTGATGGAGGCAGTGGTGCCATTTTGAAAGGAGTAAGGGTCCAGGACTCCCACACTTTGCCTGTAACGTACGGGTCAGCCTTGACATAGGCTTCCTATTTGTTCGACGCACTTAGCAACAACCAGCGATATTCTATGCTACGGGGTGAAGCAACTCACCGCATCCGCCAAAGTAGGAAACTCAAGGACAAGCATACTACCATTCATTTTCGCGACAGCTTCATCCGTAGACGAAAGAGTGGCACCGCCAACAAGAACATTCCCATCGAGTTTAGATTGTCTTGCCCTGTCCAATGGTTTTGACGCACTTTGAATCTTCTTTCGAGAGCACCCGCATCCGAGTAGTCTTTAGCAATCAGAAGAAACTGTTGCGAAATACGCGGAGTTGACGAGAATGCACGGGTGAGTGTTTTCGGAGCGAGACGCATTTCGTGGGTTGTGACAGATGATTAAAAAAGTGAAGAACAACCAATTTAACCTCATCCAACAACACAACACATCAAACAATGCTCTTCTCTCAGGTGACCCGTCGTGCTGCAGCCTTTGCCGGTACCACCACCACCACTGCCGCGCGTCCTGGTATTCGATCGTTCCATCGATTGTTGGAACCGGTGCTGGATCGTCAGTTCGCGGCTTCTCTCAGATGACAGCGAATGGTCCACTGGGTGCATCGATTGGCCGCGTGTCTCCCTTGACTTCGTTGTCTGGATTCAGTGCGATGAATGCGATGAAGGCTGCTCCAGCTCGTGTTCCCGTTGTTGCTCATGGCTCCCTCGTTCGACTTGCATCAACTGCCTCCTCTGCCTCTGCCTCTGCCCCCGCCCCAACTCCGGCCCCAAAGACCACGTACATGCCTCCAAAGCCACGCGCCCGCCGATCGTTCTTTGCGACCCTCGGAAAGGTCTTTGCGGCACTCGTCCTCGTTCCCGCTGTCTTGTCGCTTGTGTTCCCCGACCTGATCGCCTTCCTCGTTCCCGCTGCGACGCTGATCACCGCCGGCGCCGTCGTCGTTCTGACCGCGGCCCTTGCCCTCGGCGTTGTCCTGCCGCTGCTCACAATCTGTGCCGTTGCCGCCGCCATTCCATCCGCGATCGTCTTCACCGAGCTCTACAAGATGCGCAAGGCCCACAAGTTCGACTCGGTTGCCTGGGAAATCGGCGTCCCCCGTCGTCCATGGCACTTTGAGACGTCGGCTGAGGCGGAGGAAATCGATAACGGAACCCACACGGGCAGAAAGGCGTACAACAAGCGTCGTCAACTCGTTCACATTGACACTGAGTCGAAGGACGGCGGTGCATTCGAGGTTGTTGGTCCTGTCGCTACCCGCGTCGTTGACTTCTTTGTTGATATCGGTGCTATCGTCGAGACAGAGATTATGCGCCGTGATTTGATGGGTCACTCCGATACTGCTGGCCCATACCCAAATGTTGTTACCATTCAGGGAAAGAACATTGGTTTCTTCGGTCCTTTGATGTCCCGTGTCTCCATCCCTATCGACCGTGCCTTTATTCGTGCAAAGATTGCTGAGCGTGCCACTGGTTCCAAGCCTGTGAAGGCTGAGAAGATTGAGAAGGTTGAGAAGCCAGTCGTTGCCACCCCTTCCAGAGTTGAAGCTGCCAAAGCCGCTGTTCAGCGTTTTACTGTCACCAAGAAGCAACCTGTCGTTGAAGACTCTTCAGAAAAGAGAATTGACTTCAACTGAACAGTTCAAGATTCTTTGAAAGTCTAGAATTCCTCTTCTTCTGTTGTTTTGCCCATGCCTCTTATCTCAACCCCCTGTATTACTTTACGTGACCTCTTTTCTCTGTTCTAATTCCTTTCCCTCCAGTCTCTGGAAGACCTCATAATATGCCGGATTAGAATAAAACATGTTTCTTAAAATAGAGATCTGGGCATATTACAAAATCACCCAACAAAACCAATCAATCACAAATGGCCCAACTTGCCGCCCCCGCCTTCACCCTCGGATCAGCCACCAGCGGCTCTGTGACCCTCACAAAGTCGATTCCACCAATCTCATTCCGCGTGGGAGACAGTTGTGACGCCAGCCAAGGTAAGACAATCCCGTCTGTCTCCCAAAGTGCCTCCCCTCAAAACTCACTCACTCACTCACTCACCACATCACCAAAGATCTGTCTACCAGTGCTCCTTCTCCGCCGCAACAAACACTGAACAAATCGTTCAATGCGCCAACCGCCAAATCGTCTTTGTGAACACTTGCACGGCTGTCGCAGGGATGCAACAGTCCGGCGGCGCCTGTGTCTGGTACGACTACGGCTCGCAGGGGAACAATGCAAAGTTGGGGTACTACTTGCCTTACTGTGTGAACTTGGTTGCTGTAAGTGTTCTTGTTGCAAAAACAAGTCTTACGTGGGTGTTGACCTCGTTTTTTGTTTTTTGATGTTGGTATAGGCCCATACTTCCATTCCTACTACGGCGAGTGTATACGTGAACGGTCAGATTGTCCAGGCTCAGATCCCGGCGTCTGTGAATGTGCCGGGATCGCAGGGACAGGGTGTTCCAGCGGGTCCAGCGGCTGCTGCCACTACCACAAAGTCTTCTGCTGATATCGCGAATGTCGGAGTTGTTGCTGCCGCCGCGGCTGTTCTTGCCCTCTTCTAAAAATCTGTTTCAGACCATGGGAAACGGCAACACATTATATACATATAATATAGAAATGTGAGAAAATAAACTCAACGGAATACTATGATTGACTTTGAGATTTTATTCCTGGATACACACAGAAAGAGATGAAACTAATCCTTGATATCTAATTTACCGTTCGAAGGAGTTACACCACGGGAAAGTCGTAGAACATGAGGAGCAGTACTTGGCGCTGCCGTAGAAGAGTTTCGAGTGATTGAATGTGTGGATTGGTGGGTTGTGCCTAGCCCCTTTTCCTTAATTGCTGCCTCCATCATTTCGTTCTTTCTGACTATATCAACAACTTCATACAACCTATTTTGTTTGATTTATAAATTAGGAGTGGTGTGTAGAAGAGCATTTCGCACTTACAATTTATGAAAAATGTACTGTAGAGTCCCGATTTCATATACAAAATTGCGTTCCTGTAGATATCCTTCCCGCATCCTCGAAAAGTCTAAAAGCGTTGCTTCCTGCATTCCGTTTGTGATTTTCTTGATTGGAGTCATGATCAGCCATGCAAACAAAGCAGCGATTCCAATAGCAAATACAGATAATACAACCACACTTATAATCGCGCCTTTCATCCCGTCTTTCACGACAGTACTCAAATCACTTGAAGGTATTGCAAGAACCAAAAACCAATTCAATCCCGAGCTCAAATCAGATATCCAAACCGCATTAATGAGAATAACATCTTGCCCGTTATTATATGACGTGATGATGGGCTCAGGGCTACGTGGAATGCTTTGCACTGTTTGGAAAGACCCAAAAGTGTTTGCAAGAAACGTAACAGACTCTGAAATAAGCTTATGTGGGTTCCCCATAGCAGTATATGCAGCTCCTGCCGCGGAATTATACGTGACATTTGGGTACGAGGACGCAAGCATTGTCCCAGTATTTCCATCAACAAGCACCACAACCCCATTCATCGAAATATTCATTCCCATATAAAAATTAGTCAATGACGAAAGACTCAGCGTCGCTATATACGCTGTATCTGCGTTCCCAAGCCCCGCACTTCCAATAGCTTGGTTCTGCCATGTTTGTAACGTCAACGGAATCACAAACGTTTTCAAACTCGACATGTAAACAGGCGTTTTCCAACCTGGATAACCGGCCGCGTTTGGCGCGTGTATGAGTTTGTCCGTTGAGGTCCGATGCAGTTGGACCATAGAACAAGGTGTTGCTTCCGTCGATACCAAGTATGACTCGATTCTGTGTCGTGAAGCTTGTGGTTGGATCTACCAGTTGAATGGACTGGTTTGTATTAAATACAGTTAATGAGCTTTCTTGTGTACGGCCGTTAGAGATCGTCGCCCAGTTGGAGCACACAATTCCTAAACTGAAGAGGGTTGGAACTTGAGGCCAATATTATAGTAATCCCATATTAGTTGTGGGTTATTAAGAGTTACAGCAGTTTTAGCTTGGTTGGATAGCTGGATTGCATTGAAATTGGTTGATATATTTTAAGGGCTTGTAAAGTTTCATCAACAGTTTTTCGCGTTACAATGTTCGCTTTATCGAAAATAGCAGAGCGAAGCTGGTCTGACAGAGAATTTATCGAGGTCTGAGCGTTGAGAAGAGTGATGCAACCAACAACGATTCCTGGCTGGGTAAAATTAGCTCAGTTTCGACTCCATAAATGGATTTCAAACCAAAATGGTCCAAATAAACGCCAGAGCTCCTAAGAAAACGTAAAGAGGGATGTTGGAGCTCGGTTTGGGATGCTTTTCTTTTTTGGTGGTTCCTTTGAGTTTTTGGAGTCTTTTTCACTAGTGGTGGTGACGCAACAGACTCAGGAGTTCCCTTTTCTATGTCTAGATTATTTCCACTAATGGACGCCACCTTGTCGCTTTCTGGTGTTGGGACATTGAGCCGTGGGGCATTTTTTTCTTGCGAGATTAACTGGTAAATCTTTCATATAGTAAGAGAAGTTAAAAATAGTGATAAGTTATTATAAATTTCGGATAAAGAAATGAGTTGAGCTGCTTTGACTGCTTGCTACAAAATATCACACACAAAGTTATGAGCTTCGTTCCAGTATTTCGCGCAGCGACAGGCATCACTCTTCCCAAGCAAATTCCACCAATCGGTCTTAATGTTGGCGATTCATGTCCAGCCGATGCAAACTTGCTGTATGCTTGTTCCTTCAACTGGAAGACTAACCGAGATTCAATCGTCCATGCGTCAAAGGTTGGTCCTTTCTGATACATTAGCAAGAACTGATATAACTTAATGGACTAACAGGTTCGATCATATTTTCGCAAGACTGTGTCACGAATGCAACAGTTGCTGGATCTGGCCCTCAATGTGTATACCAAGACAACGGGGCAGGCAACAGCAACGTATACTATCTTCCTTTCTGTGTTCCTGGACCGGTAAGCTTGTGAGTCTTTGTTTTCTGTACAAACAGCTGACAATACTATGGTCCAAGCAACCAACAGCTCCTGCTACAGTTGCAACAGTAAAGCTTGGTGACAGTACCCTTGTGTCTGTTCCAATTCCATCGCCAATTTACAGTGGGAATATTGGACTCATCACGGCATCCGTTACTGGCTCAATTGTTTCTCCAAGTGCAACAGCGAATGCAACGGCAAAGCAAAACGCGGCTTGGTTAGGCAGCAGACACTCATTCACATTAATGAGCGCATTTGCTTTCTGGTTTTTATGAAGTAACATTGAATAAACAAGCTGAATGTGATAAGTTAAAGGTTTGTGAAAAAAAAGTGTTTTGACAAAGTCAAACCATGCCACCACTCTCATCCCTCTCGCGCGAGTCCAAAATCATCATTGTCGGGCTGCTTACTTTGGTACTGTTTCTACTGGAAATAGTGGTGGGATACCTGTATGGATCCATCGCACTCATCGCAGATTCATTCCACATGGTATGTGCTACCCAACCCCCCCCCAGTATCTTTAACGCACTTCTTGAATCCATCTTTATATTAAGCTATCTGATTTACTCGCACTCTGTATTGCATTCTATGCTATTCATCTGGCCAAACAGCGAACCCGCTCAAACAACCTGTCATTTGGATATCAAAGGGCTGAGATTCTCGGGGCGTTTGCAAACTCCGTCTTTCTCCTCGCCCTATGCTTTACAATCATTATTGAAGCGATTCAGCGCTTTGTGAATCCTGTGGGTGAGTAATAGAGAATCGGAATTGTTTTGCTTGTTATGGGCTGAACAACCCATTCGTTATCAGTCATCGAAAACCCAATCATGGTCCTCATTGTCGGATGTGTTGGACTTTCCACGAATATTCTTGGAATGGTGTTATTCGGAGGGCATGTTGGGCATGACCATGGGCACTCTCATTCCCATACTCATGAACCCAAGACATCTCACATTATCGTGGAATCTGACGCCAAAGTCGAAACTATTTCTATCAATATCGGCGAAACACCGGAAACTATCGACCTTCCTGCTCCAGTTCTGCACTACTCACATCAAACCCGTGCAACAATTATGGCCACCGCAGATCGCATCAGAAAGTCCTCACAGTCTTCTTTGCGTATTAAAGAGAGTCATCATGATTTGAACGAGGCCACGGTCATTCTCATGACAAACATTCACATGGAGGACATGACCACTCGGAGCCTCATGGGCATAGCCACGAACATCAACATCATTCAGAACATGCTCACGCGCATGATCACAGTCATGGCCACGACCATGGGAATATGAGTACGATTTCATTAATCAAAAATAACGTTACTAACAAAACATAGATATGCACGGCCTCTTTTTGCATGTACTCGGAGACGCTCTTGGATCAGTCGGTGTCATCATCTCATCGCTCATCATTATGTACGCGAACGGATCCTGGCGATATTACATGGACCCACTTATCTCACTCCTCATCTCTGCCCTCATCATATCATCTGCTATCCCACTAGTTCGTTCTGCAAGTTTTATACTTCTTCAAGGAGTTCCCTCTAATGTGTCAATGGATAAACTGCGCCAGGAAATCTCGAGCCTTGCTGGTGTCCTTGACGTGCATGAGTTCCATGTTTGGGGTTTAAGTGATTCCAAAAATGTTGCGAGTGTTCATGTGAGAGTCCAGGATCCGTCGAGTAACCCTCCGCAAAGTTATATGGAGATTGCGGTTGCTATTAAGCGGCTGCTTCATACTTATGGTGTCATAGCACCACAGTGCAGCCTGAATTCGCCAGACGGAGAACAGTAGCGAGCTACGGTGGAAGCTCTGACAATGATGTTATATTTATTGAGGACGATGACGCTGGCTGTTTGCTGAAATGCGAAGTTGACTGTAATGAACAAGTTTGTTGTCCAGAAGACTTGAAGCCAGACTTCACTCATTAGAGCCCGTTGGAGCTGCTGGATTTGTATCCGGGAAGGGCGCGCCACTGGAACTCCACCAGCAGCGGAGAATAATGTGAATTGGTTCAAAAAAGTTGCACCATTTCGGTTGGGAAAGAAGGATTCAACTGCCACTGCTCATGAAGATATGCAGTCAACACAAGGGCATGAACAAACACATTCTCATGATGGCCATGGTCACAATCATGAACATGGACATGAACACGGGCATGATCACGGACATGATCACAGTCAGCAGGAAGAACTCATAAATATCATGAATATGTCAAGAATCTTTAGCAACGAGCGAACAGAACCTTCAAGACACGAATTCTCGTGCTACTGAAAGGCATTTACGAAGCCACGATCATAGTCACACAAATGAGAACCATGGAAATCAACACGACTTAAGTGACGTGCAAGCAGATCACAGTCACGACAATGATCATGGGCATGGTCACCATCATTAATTTTTGTTTATTTTTCAGTGAATGTATTTCTCTATGTTTCTGGACGACAGGTGAGCAGGGACAAATAATAAATTGACGAGTATTTGCTTTAATTAGTTTCATATGATCGAAAATACATGCAGAACACAAATTGTCTGAAAAGTTTGTGAAATGAGACTCAAGATCCATCAAGACGGCACCTCGCGTCGTATGTACCCGCCCGCATACCAATCGTCGATTAACGCGTATTATAAACTTAATTAGACAGCGACATTGTATCCTGCGTCGGATGGACCGGAAACAACGAACTATATTCATGCGGGTAAACAAACAACCACACCGCCAACATAACCCCTCCCTCTAACTCAACAAAAAAATAAGCGACGATCAGCGTATGCACAGATGGAACGGCGACGGCGATTACATCGGTCAAGCAACCTGTGCCATATTTGACACCCATTCAAAACACTCAAACCCAAACCTCAATGCGCCTCCCGTATACATCACTGACATTCAGTGGTTTCCTCAAGCGCCTGGGAAGGGCCAGAATGTGGCATCGGAAATGTATGCTGCGGCGGGAACAGATGGTATTGTCAGTGCCTCGTCGCGTTTTAAATTACTGATCCGATCGTAATTCATCAGGAAAATTCTATTTGTGCTCGAAAGTTGGACGCGTGGAGAAACTCGTGGATGCTCATAAGGGGGCTGTGTTGGCTTTGAAGTGGAATTATGAAGGATCGGCTTTAGTGACAGGTCTCTAACCTTTCGACCATATAAAAAGTATTAATTGGGATTGGGTTTTCAGCTGGTGAAGACGGAAATCTCAAAATCTGGTCTAGAACAGGAATGCTTCGATCGGGGTTGGTGTCGTCAGGTGAGGCTTTCGATTAAACAGTTCATAAGCCTGAATATTCTTTACTAGGATACCCGATCTACTCTGTTTCGTGGTCCCCCGACAATGACAGTATTCTATACACAAATGGTCGAAACTTGGTGATCAAACCAATTCAACCTGCAAGTAAACCAACTCTGGTTCGTTATATATGTCACAAAAAACCCCATGAATTATTAAACTATGCATTTTAGTGGAAAGCGCACGATGGTGTCATTCTCAAAGTTGATTGGAATATGGCCACAAACTTGATAGTTTCCGGAGGAGAAGACTGTAGATACAAAGTACATAATCCTCAAAAAATATGAGTCGCTGCTAACTACTATCTTCTGCAGGTATGGGACTCGTTTGGCCGTCAAATCTACTGTAGTGTTCCTCACGATCACCCCGTCACAAGTTTGGCTTGGAATCCAGCCGGCGAGATGTTTGCAGTTGGATTATTCAACACCCTTCGTGTTTGCGATAAGCTTGGAGTAAGTGCATTATTAAGCTGACAATTTCAAACAATCTCCTGTAGTGGTCGTACGCCGTTGAAAAGCCCGAGTGTGGATCGATTTTCAATATTGCATGGACTCCAGATGGTACTCAGGTTGCGTGTGCTGGAGGAAATGGGGCAGTTGTTTTCGGGCACATCATCGATCGGTTAGGAACACCTTAAATTTAATTGTTTGGTTCTGATAATGTTTTGTTATATTAGGCGTCTTGAATGGAAGAATTACGAAGTCACGCTGTTGGATGACCGTAAAATTCGTGTCCATGAAGTTGTGCACGGAGCCGTCGAGAATTTGGGTTAGTACATGGATTTAAGACTGATAATCATCTAAGGCTTGTGATACAGAATTTCGCGACCGCGTCGTAAAAGTCTCTCTTTCGTTTGGGCACTTGATTGTGGCAACCTACGCCCAATGCTACGTCTACAGCGACAAGAACTGGAACACGCCCGTCATCATCGACATGACCAACAACGGCCGTGTTATTTGCATCAAACAATGCCCCGAGTTTGTTCTCTCTACTGCTGGAACAAAGCCATCTTAATCGATTCCCTAGGTTCTTCCTCTTTGTCGACAACGCCACAGGAATCCAAGTGTTCAGCTACGAAGGCCGTTTGATTTGCTCTCCAAAATATCCCGGTCTTCGCCCAGACTTTATCACGTCCCAAGCAATCAGTCTCTCCAACGATACATTGGCAATCAAAGACCGAACCGATGAAAAGCGTGAGAACATTTGATGATGGGTTTAAAATATTGAACTTTTCGTCAGTAATCTATGTGTTTGAGCTTAATACGGGTCGTCTGATTGGTGATGGGACTCCAATCAAACTCCCCTGTGAAGCCTTGGAAATTGCATTGAATCAGGTTATTGGTCCCAGTGGCTGTCGACAACTTGCCGTCGTGGACAAGAACCGCGAAATGTTTATAACGCCAGTTTATAAACCCGATATCAAGAAAATCGGTATTGGCGTCCGCAGATAGTTTTAATTCTCACATATTTTATTAAAACACATGTTATAGGAACTATGGTTGATACATTCAGCTGGAACGATGAGGCGGATATGATATCTGCTGTGGTGGATTGGAAATTTGTGGTTTGGTATTACCCAAACGTTGTTTTTATTGATGCGGATATTGAACCAATGACTCGGTTCGAAAAGGACGGAAGGTGAGTCTTCGGCTGTGAATTTCCATCTCAATTTAAAGAATGGAACAGTATGTTTGGCAAGAACGCTCAGTTTGTGAGTTTCAACGGAACACAGTGCACACTTCGTAGAGCTGATGGGGCTTTGATTACAGCAAAGTAAGAGTTATTATTTTCGTTTTTAAGCCGATTAGTCCTGAGTTTGTATTGTAGCAACATTTCACCACTTCCAGCCATGCTTCAAGAAATAGTGAAAAAGAAGCAATGGGAGGAAGCTATTCGATTGTGCCGTTTCGCAAAGGTTTCTTTTTGTGCTTAACACTTGCGCCTTCTGATTCGTGATTGTAGATGAAAGAGCTTTGGGCTTGTCTCGCCGCCATGTCTGTCAGTGGCCAAGACTTGAACACAGCAGAGTTATCATATGCAGCAATTGAGCAGGCGCAGAAGGTGCAGTATATCTGCTATATCCGTGATATTCCTTCCCAAGAAGGCCGAGCTGCAGAATTGGCGTTGATGAGGAAACAGCCAAAGGAAGCCGAGGCCATCTTGGTGTCGGCGGGCCTTATTTATCGTGCCATTATGCTCTCAGTGAATCTATTCCGTTGGGAAAGGTGCGTACAAAAAGGGAAAGATTTACATTTAGACGGAGAGAAAAGAAGAAAACGAAACTGATTTCTGGCAACGAAATAGGGCGCTCGAGCTTGCAGTGAAGCACAAGACACACGTGGATACAGTGCTCTATTTCCGAGAAAAGTATTTGAGACAAATTGGGCGCAAGGAATTTATCAAGAGTTACATTCAATATTCCAACGGGGTATAGAGTTATTTCTAGTTTGTTGCATATCTAACTTTTCTTGAGCAGATTAGTGTTGATTGGGAAAAGATTCGAGCCAAGATTGAGATGGAGGAGAATAACGAGAGGCAAAAGGGAACACGCAAAGGAGGAGAGGAGAAGTCCACACATGAACGCACCCGTACGAACGAATCACGTTGATAAAATGAAATGAAGTGGGAGAAGGGGGGATTGACTTGACAGCACTCAAAATATCTTATCTTTGTGGAAAGACGCCTCAAAACAATTTCCTGTTCCCACAAAAAGTAGTTTGGATTTTCGTCCAAGAACCACGCGCCACCCACGTCGACATCCACGCCAACTTCCTTGTCTTTCGCCGCCGCCGCCGCCACAGCGCTGACTAATCAAAGAGCGGCGGCTTCTGATTGGCCGAGCGCACCCGGATCCAACTCTGAGTCACAGAACAACCACGACCACAACCACGACCACCGCCTGAATTCTGCGAATGCCTCTGAATTGAATGAACCTCGAATTTGGAGAAGATCGAATGAATCTGAAGGGACAGGACAAAGTATTCCACCTGCTTCAACAGCTTTAACGGCTTTAACACCGACAACTACACCGCCTCCCTCGCTTCACTCTGTTGCAAAGAAGTCATCACTTGCCCTCTTTGAGTACTGGTCCGAACTTGTAAAAGCACTGCCAGGCCGTGCAAAACCATCCCTTCTTCAGCCACAAATACAAATACAAGGACCCTCCCACTCTCACCAGTCCCTTCCACACTCTCAATCGCCAACTCAAGCAGTGTCAGTCAAGCGCAGAACCCGTGCATTCCTCGACCAGCCACAAGCATTTGCAAGGGAACTCTCACCTCCGCCAGAGTTCCTTGACCTGGCACGTCCCTCTTACTCAATAGCCCCTCAATCACATTCACGTCCGATCCGTCGACACCATCGAATCTCTTTCTACAACAGAAGTGTCAGATCAAGTCGCTATGGCTTTCCTTTGGGACCAGGAAACTCGCGCCCGACAAACGCAAGTGCTTCAGCGTCCACAGCCGATATTTACTCTGAATTCGGTGGTTCTAAGGCCGATGGTGAAAGTGCCACGACTGGAACTGAAGTTGAACCTTACAACATCGCGTCACCGTCTGAACAACTCATGCTCAGACACATTGCTATTCCAGATGACTCGAGTGCTGGAGGAGGCGGTGTCATTGACGAAGATGAAGAGAACGATGATTTGGATGATGACGAGTTTCAATATGACGGATGGAAGAGCTTTATTGAGTGGAGGAATGGAATCGAGACTCTGAGCCAAGATCTCATTGATCCTGATGAGCCTGTTGAGACGAATTATCAAGATGGCGAAAGTGGGGTCGATGATGATCTCGACTTTGACCGTGAGTCGCAACAAGACTTCAATATTCAACCTCAAGACCCTGATCGGCTGAGTCTATTTACTATCCGTGCCTCAAATGACGAATATATTACCCCCGAGGAAGCTGTAGAAGAAATCGGAGACGCCCTTGATGTTAATAATCCAAGTTCAACTACAATCCTTGATCCATCTACATTATACGACCTTGAATCCTGGTTACTTCGCTCTCTATCATTGAATCCAATCACTGAATTACCACAACTTCCTCCTCAATCAACGACTTTATCCCTTCCAAGATCAACTGCAGTTGTGGCTGTCACACAAGCAACAGCATCTTCACGTCTTTTAACAAACCGAAACCCACAAGAAATTCATCGCCAGCCACGGTCATTTTCCGAAACGCGAGCAACACAAAATGGACCCCCGTCCAATCTGTGGAAAGACGTTCCACTCATCTTTTTCAGGAATGGGATACACCTCTCAGTCTCAGGGAGTTCTCATGTGCGCGGTTCGCCTTCTTTACTGGGAAGCATCATGGACAATACTGTTGGTACTTTGGCGAGAGTGAATGGTTCCAGTCACCCTGGTACTGGTCATACAGTATATAATGTTACATTTAAGGTAAGGACCGTTGATCCTTCGTTCAGATGATTTAGCTTTAATATTTCAGATCTTACGTCCACAAATTGCACCGTTTTGGAACAAGGCACCAGTCGCATTTACATTCACAAGACGCTTCTCAGAGTTTCATACCCTTTTTACGGATTTGATAAATAATTACAAACAGCATGTGCCAAATTGGCCGGAATTCCCACAACGACACTATTTTGGTTAGTTCCTTTTTAATCGCGCTTACCTTGTCAATCTGACCCTTTTCATTGTAGGCCGTTTCAAGCCGGAAACAATATACCAACGCATCTCTGCATTTTCAGCTCTGCTTAACTTTATCTCGTTACATCCTGTCATGTTCAACTCTCCACCAGTACTCAAATTCTTGGGTATGGAATCTCCACTGGTTGAAGAGGATACTGTCGTGTCAACTGAAGGTGTACAGCGTGTTACTTTGACAACGTTTCCAGAGGTGGGACGTGGTGTTGTGATTAATAAGAGATCATTCTCAAATCCTTTGCACTAATAAAGTTACTTTAATGATCAATTTATTGTTTGGTTTTTATGAGACCGACTCTCAAAGTGAGCCGTTATTGCAAAGACTCAACACTTGGTGCGAACGTAACCATTTTCAGTTCAGCTGCCGTTGCCGACTGGGGACGATTATGTACCATGATTGATACAGTTGGTACACCTGCCATAGCGGCTGCTTGTGCAGCATCTGCCTCTTCTTGAGCAATTTCCTTCAATAGTTGAGCACGTTGTTCCTCAAGCTGTGTTCGCAGCGCCGCAATTCTGACATTATATTCTGCTTCATCCTCCTCTACGGCTTTAGGTGCCTGAATCGATTGCACTGACACAGCCACAGGCTGCTTTGAAGACCCCTTCACAACACCCTTAACACTTTTCCCTCCCACCACCACACCCACATCCACTTTCTTTTTTAAAACAGGTAATTTCTCAACACCGATGCTTTTCAAGGCACTGCCCAAACGTGAATTCGAGATGCTAGTTGGACCAGTCTTCTCTTGTACTTTTTGCACAAGCATCGAAGCTGCAGTTCCGCTCAATTTTTTGCTTGAAAACGCGTTTTTGGCTTCAAGCCGTAAGGCGCGCTTTTGCATGAGCTTGTCATGTAACTCTTTCATTTTGGGGTCTTTGTTCAACAGGGCCTCGCGTTCCTGCATTTTCAGCGCGACTTCTTGTTCCAAGGCAGCGACGGAAGAACGGTGGCTTGTTGTAGAGGAGGATGTGGTTTGGTGGTGTTGCTCCAGTCGGATTAGTTTACGTTCTTGTCGTTCTCTGTCGATTTCTTCCAGTTTTTCCGAGATTTGTGTGAGACGTAAGGTTTTGTGCTGGATAATTTCGGCTCTCTTTTCTTCGGCGCGTTCGATGTGTTGAAGTTTCATCTGGGCAAGACGTTCATGAAGCTAATATTGTGAAATTCTTTAAGTAAAGTCATGTAATAGGTTTTCACTGAAGACAAAATTGCGCTATACCTCAACGATTGACATTTCTCCGAGTAAGCCCAAGTTTGATGTTTCAGTGAGATCCAAAGTTTTGACAAGTGCTCCGACTGGGGGGATCGCCTTTTCAAGCAATCGAATTTGCTGAATTAGTTCAACTTTTCGCGCCAACTCTTCTTCCGCTTCCCGTTGAGCCTTTTCACGTAGAAGTTGCGTTTCCGTCACGATGTCGGCAGCTGAATCCAGTAATTAGCACTAATAAACTTAAAGAAGGAATCCTTACCTTTCTTTTGTTTATCAACCATAACTTTTTCTTTCGCTTTGATGACACCCTCCATAATCTCATGAACATCCTCAATTTTCTTTTTGTTTTCGATGTCAAGTTCTTTACGAGCTTGTTCAGTGAGTACTTTCAGTGTCTCTTTTTCTTCTTTTACTTCTTTGACAAGAGTTTGGTTTTCGGCAACCTTTTCTTGTCGGGAGAGGAACGACTCTTCATGAAGAAGTTGAACTTTTAGACGCAGCTTTTCCATATCAAGTTTTCGTTCTTCTTCCGCTATAGTAGAAATCAGCATTATATCTTCAGGTACTGCCGTAATTTACCTTTCTTCTGTAACTCATCCCTCCAATTATGAAACTCGTTCGTATCCCTCAAGGTGAACTCTACTTCACTCACGAGCTTCTCTTCATCGAGTTTCTTTTGCCGAACTAAAGCATCTTCACGGAGAATTGTAGCTGTTGTCATTTTGATTGGAACGTGGTCGTATAGAGAAGTTGGAACAGGTTTCGCTTTCACAGATGGATGATGAGAAGGTTCTGGAGAATCGACTTTTACTTGGACAGGACGTTTGGATCGTTCGATGGCTTTTTTGGCGATTTCGTATTGACTTTGGTCAAACTTTTCGTGTTGCTCCTACATTAATGAAGAACATATTATAAGACAGATTTTAAAGGTTCTCAAGAGTATTTACCTGAACTCGGCGGCGGTTTTCAGCTTTTGCCTTTTCGATAGCCTCTAACTCGCCAGTTCCAGTGTACACTGATTTGGGAATCGGTCGCGCCTAATAATCATTAATGCTTAAAAATATGAGAGCGGAGGTTACCTTTGTCAGAGTCGAGTGAGTGTAAGGAGGTTCAGGAATCTTTCTTGGGTTTTGGACTGTTAATACAAAAGGGGCCGCCTCTGGATTTTTCGTAAGTTTCAAGAAATCTTATTGAGATTGAGTGAAGTTATACCAGTGTTCGGCTTGGTTGACTTTTTGGGAACCATTCCTTTTTCAGACCGAATAATTAAATCTTCTATCAGTGTTTTAGCTTCATCCGCGTGGCTCAAGAGTGGAAGTAACATTTTAGCCTGGAATCAATTTTAGTATTCAATTCTGTTAGTGCTTGAGACTTACTTTGATGTGGTCTCGATCTAATATAGTCCCCCAAGCTCTCGAAAGGATCCCATCATCAATGAGGTGAGCCGAATCAAACAAAAAGGCGAGGAAACGCGCCATTTTAGTTGGGTTGTACGATTTGAAGAATTTGGTCAGAGTTGAAAAGGGCATGTCTTCGGGCAACCGGTAAAGGCAAAGGAATGCAAGAACTAGAGCAAAATTAAATGGCACCAGCCAGAACGTGAAAGATATGTACCTGCAAAGAGGTTGTACTCGCTCTTCAGATATCGCCCACCAGTGTTCTTGTAGAAAAGCTTCAAAGTAATCTTTTAAATGACTATTAGATCAATATTTTGAACGCTAGAGTCGCAGTACATCAATGACTTTCTCATGTCGCACACATCCCATCAGTGTTTCCTCCATAAACACTTTGTCTGCTTCAAGTTCGATCTTTCAATGAGTTAACACAAAGATTCGTTCAATTATAAGAGATCACATTGTTCTCTTTCCAATACTCTGCCAGCATTTCTTTCTCGTCCACGATAATAACCGGCTCTGTGAAGTCATTGATATCACAGTCAAACTCATCCCCTTCAAGCCCATTCAATCCAGACTCATGGACAGCCCCAGCTCCGATCTTATACGTTCCTCTCGCCAGCGCGTGATGTTTAGAGAGCAGTGATTGGCAATGCGAGATGAGAGCTTTGTACATGAGAGCGTTGTTATGAGGATTGTCAGTTTTCAGATTTCCTTTCAAATGATCTCGCTCACTCCAGAGGACGACAACGCGCACGAAGTCTTCAAAGACGTTGTTAAACTGAAGAACAAGCGATTTCTTCGTTGAGTTTCGATATCTGAAACTCCCTTAACTTATCATTCTTTATAGAACAAAGGAAACTGATGGATCCATATGCCGGAACCCTCCATATGTACGTCATTAATATTTAAATAAGTAGATTGAATTGTGTTTTTAGCTGGGGCTATATTACAGGTGCCGTGTGAGTCGCGTGTGATTTGTGAAGCATACTGTCTCACAATTCATCAAGGATTTCTGGAGAACTCGCTGGTTTCAGTACCGGATACAAATACGGTCTTGGTTCAATGATTGTGGCTCATGTGTTCACGTCTATTTTGATGATATGTGTGTCCGTGAACCTTGTCGAGCTGACTACAACACTTCCCTTTACTTCCGGTTCGGCAACTTTTGCGAAGGCCGCTTACGGAGGTGCAGTCGGATTCATCATCGGGGTTGCGTACTTGTGTGATATGATATTTTTCGGCTTGGAAGCTTGCCAATTTTTTGCTGTTGTGTTGCAAACGGCATTTGAAACAAGTGATGCAGTCAATTTCGGTTATTGGGTAGCCACAATTGCCCTATGTTTCGTTTTAAATATGCGACCGAAAGTATTTTTCAATGTTATCATGGGAATCAGCATTGTATCAGTACTTTGCATTTTGGTTCCAATTCTTGTGTTTTCCTCCCAGTTCAATGCAGCTAACGCCTGGAAAACTATTCTGCCAGATGGAAACATAACAAATATATGGTTTCCATTTGGTGTTTGGGGCGTGATACAAAGCTTTCCTCACTCGCTATATCTCGTTGTCTGCTTTGAAAGTTTGCCTGTTTCCGTCGAGGAAGCCGACAATGTGGGATCCAATATGCCCCGCGGAATGTTTGCAGCTGTAGGGATCCTTCTGGGTTTGAGTTGGATATCACTGATTTTGTGTGCTGGCTTGCCACCATTTGCCTCGGAGCTTCAAAAATCAGATGTTCCCTTTTTGACAATATTTTCAAAGTTACTACCTGACGGACTAGGCTTCATTGTTTGGATCATTGCATTGCCTCCAATTTTCGCAAGTCAGTTGTCACTGTTTTATGCTGGGACGCGTTTTGCATATGGACTATCACGATCGGGATACTTACCCTCAATTTTGTCATGCACAACAGCTCATGGAGCTCCATATATATCTATGGGCTTCATATCATTTATCTGGTTGCTGTTTGGGGCCATTCTTACATTCCAACAGGACTCGGCAACATCTCCAATTTATCTCTCGATTGGATCTATGTTTGCCTTAATAGCTTATATTGTAGAGCCTCTAGTGTACGTCAAATTGAAATATTCATTAGTGAATATCCCTCGTCCTTTCAAGATATCTGAACTCAGTGGAATCAGCACATCAATGGCCAGTTTCTTTATTGCTATGTCATTTTTGTTAGGAAAAATTGTAACTGATCGTTTTTGGCAGTGGGGATTCCTCTCTATTGTGATCTTATACATCACGGCAATTCCATTTATTACTTTGTTGTGCGTCACAATCTCGAAAATTCTCCAGAAAAACTGTAAGGAAGTAGTTTTAGCGATAAAGTATTGAAGTTCTAGCTTAGATTCATCACGGAAAAGTTAAAATCGGAAATGAGAAGATCAATTGTTGCAGAATCTCCACGCGATACTGTCTCAGAAACTCGTCAAAGTACTGCAACGCGAGGTAGTGAGGCCATAAAACGAGATAGCTTTTATTTTTTGAAACGAGAAAGTGTGGTCCGTTTTGATAGCCAAGAGTTACCAAATTACCAGAGATCTAGAAGCTCTGCAGTATCTGCAAAGTCCTCGGGGATAAAGCATTAATAATTATTTATTTTCTTTGTAAATCTTATATGAGTGACGGTGCTCCAAACTCTCAAAAGACAGATCCCAAGGTACTTTGGGATCATGCAACTTATTGCGCATATTATATTTCATATATGGTTTGTTTGTATATTTCAATCAGACTGTGTTATCTCCTCCAAATCTCTACTATGCCTGTCTTTTTGTTGGGGAGTGCTCTCAATGTAGGCTGCCTACTAGCAGCCCCACAAAGAACAAGAGCCATTCTACCGATTCTGATGCTGGCTGTTTCTTTTCTCGCTTTGTTGTCAATGGAGTATCCCCAATCGGCACTGTTACTTTCACTTGTATTCATAGTCGAAAATGTCTTGACTGTGTCTGTCTTAATCTGCATCTCTAATGATTACCGCTTTGAAAACTTTGGAGCTGCACCAAAGTTTGCCGCAGTTGTCGTGATAGTCCCGATAGCAGGCGCGAGCTTAAGGGCTGTTGTTAGGTATTATTCTCAGTGTCGACAATATCTATTATGCAATACGGGATTTTGGACTGGTCGGCAGAAGTTCCGTTCCTCCTGACTTTAACTCCAATCATACTTCAATTGAAAAAAATTACCGTCATTTCAATATGTAGAAAGGAAGCTTTGATAACTATATTTTCATGTGTCCTGAATATTGTAATTCCCACCAGTTTGAGTTTTGGAATTGGACTTTCTTCAGCAATGTCAGCAACATACTTAACTATCTTAATATCAATCGTTTGCGGCAGCTATAATGGAGTTTTAAGTCTTTGTTTGACATGCTCTACTGGGTTTATTGCGACAGTGGGGGTGTACACCATGAATCCAAATGTTCATAATGTAAACTTAGCTGATTACACACTGATATCACAAGCATTTACGTTTGGACAAGTTTTGGGGCTAGTTTTAGTCACGTTTTTATTTATCTCAGACAAGGAAAAATGCCTCCGTTTGACTGTGGAATCAAAAGCAGCAAGTGATCGAGGATTATACGAAGACGAAGTCCAAAAGCTTAAAGACAAAAACATTCTTCAGTTCAACTCGGTTGTTTTTGCCTTCAAGCAAATTAATGAACAGGTTACTTCGCTTTTGTTGTCACTTAAGGACACCGAGGGGAATCATGAATATCAGCCTTTGATGCAGAATATAGTGGGATGGAAATCCGATGCAGCTAATATTTTAAGCTTTTCGGATGACATGATGTACTTGGTAAGACTCCAGGCTAAGGCTGTCCGTCTCAAACCGTCAAAAACCAATTTATCACTGTTCTTCACTGCAACTATTTCTTCCTTACAGTCACTATTGGAAAGAAACAAAATTTTGTTTCAATGGCTGGTGGAAAAGCTTCCTGAGACAGTGTATATTGATGCTGTCGCGTTACAAAGGATCTTATATCATTTAGTGTTGAAGGTACTAAGAATGAAACCGATTACATTTGATGTCTAATCGTTAAAAAGCGTGAATGCTCGCCGAAAGTCGTTAGTCTACGGATTCGAAGCACCAGCTGCTGTTATGACACCCACGATGAAAACTTCTTGCACATAACAGTCTCATGCGAGGGACAAAAATTTGAACTCCCTCTTGGGCAAAGTTTGGGAAGCCGACTTGTGGAGGAGCTACTGGCCTTGTTCAAGGGCACTGTAACACAAGAGATCCAAACAAGTACAAGTATGCAAATCAAACTCAAAATTCCATACACAACTGAGTCTGTGTATGAAGAGGATACTGTACCATTTTTAGACTTTAGCTCTGCTCCATTCATGGCTGGCAAAATTTACATGCACAGCATGAAGTTACAAAGTCAAAATTATTTCTTGGATTCCTTTCACTCTACAAATAGTACTCTGAGAAGCTCTAAATCGGTTGTGAGGAGAGGGGGTGAACGGAGAGGATCCGGTTTCTCAACAAAGAGCTTCAAAAAGCATGTGACTATCGAGGAAAATCCACAGCCAATATCAAGAAATGCTAGTCTGTACGGAAGTTATCGTGGTAGTTTACGAAGAAATTTGATGGTTCCACCCGTCATAACGCTAGAGAAATCGCCTAACATTTCAACAAGCTCCTCCTTTGAAAATATCAACTCTTTGAATACAATTCAAGGCACACAATCCGGAAGCACATTAACACGTCTTCAAGCGAAGGCTTTATCTCAAAGTGTTAATTTCAATGGCAGCGACGATGTGTTAGGACTCGAGCAGGCTCGATTGTCGCGCTCTATTTCAACTGGACAAAAATCAATTCTCAAAAATGGTGGAGGAACTTTAAAACGTGTTTCATACCATGAAGGAAGAAGATCCAGCTTGCGCAGCACCGAGAACATATTTGTTGAATCTGTTTCAACTTCAAGTCAAGATCGTTCGCTCACGTTCTTACTTGCAGATAAATCTACAGTATTCAGAAAGCTGCTTGCCAATATGCTTAAGCCCCACAGCATTCGGGAGGCTGAGAATGAGACAGACATTTTGAATTTGTGCGCAAAAGACAAGTTTGATGCAATCTTCATGGATTTTGATTTTTCTATTGTCTTAGTAAGTGAACTCGAATTGTATTTAATGAGTAACCTAATTATATCATAGGATCTTGCCAAAAACCTCGTGAATGATCGATTACATCCGCCTGCTATTGTCCTTATCACAAGTCAAACGATTAGCAGTAAAGAAAAGAGGATATTGACTTTGGCTGGTGTATTCCAGATACTGGAGAAGCCTATCACCAAAGACATGATTGCTGAGTGCCTCAAATCGCTTTCACTTTCACTGGTACAAAGTAATGCAAGTTCGAATACTTTAAATCATGCTATAACAACGGCAGTTAAGTCCGAAACTTCCCTAAGACGGAAATCAACGACAAACATTCATAATCGCTCCAGCGCGGTGCAGTTCAAACATGGCCACATCTACCAATCTCGAATGAATAATGATAATCGTATAACAGAGCAGAATGAGACGAATTTAGCACATAATCGGTCTTCGACGACAGATGTGGTGATGATCGATGTACACGAAGACTCGCCTTTAGAAGCTAATGTTGAAAAAACTCCAGTATTTCTTCACGTTATGTCAAATGATACCATTACAAACTGATTTATTTAAACTAATTGTAACTTTATTCTAAACTTGTTCCTTTTTCATTTCTCTAATGTGCCTGCTCAACGCAAACTGATTTAGAGTCTTGCTGTCAATATGCTTTGCGCCGCGAACGTGTTTCAAGCACTACTCAACCTTTAGAGAAGTAACAATAACGAGAATAGAATAGAGTTTACCTTTGGACTTCCGCACCAGCACTGGAAAGGTTGATCCATATCCCATTCTGTGGAAGGGTAAAAGAAGGTGATGGCGTCTCCCTTCTTGATTTCCCTTGCAGCAGCCACAACACCAAAGTCTGTGTCCAGTACAACGTTGGGATCACAGCTGTGATTCATGTACAGCAAGTCACTGTTGAGTTCAACGTGAGAGTCTGGGCCAGTTTGAACAGTACTGTAACGTTTGACGTCGGTTGGTGTCATGGCTTCCAACGAAGCTAGGACTTGTCCTGGAAACAGGTCCACTTTTGAAACCAGTTTGGAAGTGAAGTCCCCACTCTCGCCCTTGATAACTTGGACAGTTTCAGTCAGAACTGGACGTTTCTGAAGAAAGATGTTATCTCACACACGCTGATAAGGAACAAAGGCGAGGAAAGCTTACACCAACAGTAGAGTGGCCATATCGCCGATTTGATACTCGGACGGCGCGGTTAAATGACGAGATTCTGAGCATAACTTGGATGAAAAGGAAACAGATAAGGTTGGGAGAAAGAAAAAAAGTGGCGACCAATGTCATCAAGTCTCATGGGTCAGCCCCTTGACAAATACTGTTCACAGTTTATTCCCATGTGTTATGAGAGATACAGAATCATACGGAATTCCCCGCTTCGTCATTTCATCATAAACCCAAACAACTCTGCCAAATTCTCCTTGATTGACAAATGCTTCCAACATTGTCTTGTACGTAGTAATCATCTCATTCTTTGCGGCGGCAGAATCCTTGCTTACTGCCAGAAATTTGTCAGACTTGGGTCGCCTCCATGAGCGCATCCTTTTCAATTGTTGTTGATGCAATTCGTAAAGAGAGTTGAGTTGAATGCTTCCATTCTCCAACCCTTCAATAAGCACGTAATATATATCGATCATGTGATCTAATTTTCCTGCTTTCCCGAAGGCAGTTATCATTGTGTTATAGACAATATGGTCTGGTTGCTCCAACTTTGCCTTCCGTAACTTGGCAAACCACATCATCATCTCCTCAACTCTACCAGCTTTTCCAAATGCATCAATAATATGAGAGTATAGAATAGCATTCGGCCGTAGTTCATATTTCGACTCCATTGTTTCCAACATGTCAATCATTAATTCAATTTTGCCAGCCCTGGCGTATCCCACAAACATGCTTCCAAATATATAATGGGACAAGTGTATTTTCTTTTGATTAACAGCTACGTTGAAAGCCTTCTCCATAAGTCGGATATGAGGTTTTGGTTGTCGTTGTCCACAGGCATCAATCAAGATTCCATACGTCTTTCGTAGTTCATCTTCTGGGTAATAATGATTCAAGAGTCGAAATGTGTCTAATAGAGGTCTAACTGCTGACTGTTTTGCATGCTTTATGATGCTTGAATGTGAGTGAAGACTTTCACAGTAACTGGTGAACAGAAGCACTAACCACATTGAGCAAAGCTTGAAGAGTCTTAACTTGTGGAATCGCATTATTGTTATCAATTCGCCATTCATTCACGAGACCATTCGCATACCAAGAGAGTTGATTTCTGTTCGCCTCTTTGAGACCAAACTTTTGCGGAGTGGCCTTAAGCGTATGCACCGAGATTGAATTGGGTTTGCTGCTCTTCGCTATGACTCCCAGCATGGCAGTTATGAGGACTTGATCCTTTTTGACGGGAAGCAAACGATGGTACTCTTCGAGCATTGCAGTTACTCCTTGTGTCCGTCCAACTGCAATAATATGCTGTGTTCCATAGTACACTTTCCATTGTTCGCGGGACCATGGCGCTCTGGGTAATGCGAGACATCGTTGTGTGGAAAACATTTGGAAGAAAGAAACGGAAGAAAGAGGGGTTGGTATTTTTATGTAAATAATGATAATAATAAAGATATGTTATACTAATGCGTACGATAAAAGTGTCCTGGTTTCAAAGTGAAACTTGTTGTTGCGGGAGTGGCGATGAAGTCCTTTCGAGTTTCGCAGCCCGTTCCAACGACAGTTTGATGCTCTCTAATTCTAACATATCTCTAAATGTAAGCTCCGCTTTTGAATGTGCAGATCGGTTATCTGTATTTGTGCGGAATAAGAATGTGGCTCAAGCAATAAACCGTTACTCACATTCTTGTCTGGAGAATGTCTCGTGAAAGGAGACTGTTTTGCTAAAAGTGATGGAACGCTTTCGTTTTCCGAGAGGAAGAGCGGGGGACTGGCGATCGTGAGTGTTGGAAGATGGTTGTGGGAGACGATGCTGTGTCTGACACGCTGCCTCTGCGTTCTTTGGATTGCTGTCCAATATTCGCATGGAGCAAGGCAGAGGACCTCTTAGCGATGGATGAGGGCAGCTTAAGTTGCAGTGAGACTCGAGGAATCGCTGGAGGGCTGTCATGGTCGGTTTTTCGGGAATCAAATGTTGGAGCACAGGGGAGCCACAGTTTCTAATTCTTTTGCAGTCAATACTGTATTTCTCCAGAATGAAGCAACTAAAAAAGAAAATGAAACCACTTCCTCCAAAACCCCCATTCCATCGTCGAAACGGCAGTAATAGAAGCCAAGTGGTTGTCAAACGACCCACCCGGCTCCAAATATACTACCACCAGTATTAAAAAATAAAACTAAGAAACTCGATAACCTTCAACCAAAACCAACAACACACACTCCATTCATGCTGGTCTAGAAGCTTTTTTTTTGTTGCTTGAGAAAGGGAACGAATGTTGGTTTGAGAGGCAGTGTTGGAATGACATTCAGTGGGAGTAGAGAGCAGACTCGGAGCGAAGGTCTCTTGGAAGGTTCCAGGAGAAAATGGGGCCATCTTGTCTTGGAGTCCGAGACTTGGAGTTTGGTCGGCAGACCAAGAAGAGAGCTTTTTGGTTGGGAGAAAAAAGAAGCGCGTGATTATTTATACCTCTTGGTGGCGAAGAGTCAAAACAAACAAGAGTCATTTGGACACTGTGATTATGTGGTTAAGTTTTGTGAAGAAAAAAAGAATAAAGAGGTACTTTCTTCATTTTGGAAAATCTCTGTAAATAATGGGTGGCGCAAACAGACAAATGCGTCTGAATATTTGACTTCATTCGGATAAATACACAATTAAGACACTATCATCATTAAACGACCACAGTCAGTTGGTCCACGGCAATATACCCCTCAGTCGTCCACTCCGACTTTTGCTTAATGCTTTCAATAGCTCCTGCAACTTCCTTCATCACTTGTCCACTGCGATATCCGTTCCCCCAAATCCACTGCCTCTGCGCCTTCTGCTTGTGTGCAGGGCCAGTAGGTTTCCGTGTTTTTGAATACGGCTCCAATGTCTCATACGCATTTTTCTCAACGCCTGTGAAGTGGAGATACAGTTTATCAGCCACGGATCGAGTTCGATACGATATAGTCGTATTCCAGTAATTGGCAGGATATCCTCCCGCATGCTTTACATTATGCTGCCTAAATCCTGTTTCCGGGGGGTGGCTGAAAGACCAGGAGACGAGGTCGGCGGCAAACGATAATGTGGTGGTAAAGTGTTGTGGATGGAAGCATTTGATCAACACCTCCTTCACGCCAGTTTCTTGGTTGTATGATAAAGTTTCAACTTCAACTTGCGGAACAGGATCATTTTTGATTCCTGTTATGGTAGGGACATTTTGGGCTCCAAAGTCAAATTTGTAGACTTCGATGAAGCGAGTGAATGGTAAGAAGGAGATGTACTGATGTTCATTTTCTTCTGACGACAGTCGAGTGTAATTCACATTTCCAAGAGACTGCGAAATTGAGGCGACAAGTGAGGCAAGGGGAACTGGGTCGGCATGAGCCACAAGAATCGATTCGGCTCCAGACGTTACGTTTTGCGTGTACTGAATGTATACTCGCTGTCATAAATTTTGTTAAAAGAAGATAGACACAATTGAAAACCGAACCTTGGGATGTAACTCATCAAACTGATTCCGCCCAAACAGGACACCCAAAACAACCGCAGAAGTTACCAAACTCCACAACAAACCACGCAGCAACCATTTGTACGAGCACCGCGCTAACAAAGTGCTGAATATGCCACTCACCCCACTAGCGATCAGCAGCCCAACCAAAGCCCCCACAATCGCATCAGTTGGAGTTTCATACCCCATCCGCCCAGTAAGCGGCACAAACAACATCAAGAAACACCACGCATTATTCATCATGATGAAAAACGGCATGAAACTCGCGATGAAGTAGGACAACGGATTAATTGGGAAATGCGATCCAATCGCCCCGTTTCCAGCAGGGTTGATAAAACGGTCCATCCACAATGCGACCAAATAACTCGTGAGTTGGATCATGACCAAATACATACTACCAAGCCCCGCCCAGGTCATGATAAGGATGAGCAACATGGAAATAATCATGGATGAAGCGTAAACTCTTCGTTCAAAGGCAACTGGGGTGTCGAGAGGGTCGGTTGGGACAAACAGACGGGCGAAAATGTGAGTTGAGAAGATACCTGTGCGGGTTACAATCGAATCAGTACAAAAGATCAATGAACATTAAGTTTCATTACCCATCAACGAGATTGGCCCAAAGAGGGCGAATGTTGTCCATTCAGCACGGAAATACATTAAGGGTTTGTTCAACACAAATTGAGTCACGATTCCAGCCACAAGTGGGGAAACAATAGCTGCAACAAAATTGCATAATACAAAGACAGTTGTCATAATGAATGCTGTGAGACTCCTTGCCGGATTTGGTTGTGAGTCGGACTTTACTTTTGACGCTACAGAATACGCAGGTCTGATAAGTTCGAGCAAGGCAACAACGATAACGATTCCGTGGATCAAATGAGCGGTTTGAGTTTTGTAGACGAAAAAGAACGTATCTGTGGTGTCTAAGTAAGCCCGACGCAACGCATGGCAGAAATGGCTCACCAAATAGATCAAAATAAATAAAGTCGCGGCTCTGCTCAAACTTTTCAATCTCAGCCTCCTTCATCAGATGCAATACAAGGTCCAACGTGTTATCACCGACATGCTGAATCAAGCCTGTCTCGATATTCTCCGCTGTGTCCAACATGGTATGGTACCTGGTTTCGATAGTTACAGACAACCAAGAGTGTATTGAATGAATTTACTCACACAAACGAACTCTGGTAGATTGCCAAATCAATGCCCACCATATTACCATAGTCCACAAACTGTCTGTAGTCGGTGTCACTCATGATAAGTCCCGTTTTGAATAAATCATTTGAAGAAACAGTGCCGTGAGGACGGCGGACGGATTTCCCATAGGCTTCCACAAGCTCTCGCGAGTTTGCTTGGAACAACACTTCCTTCCCGCTGTTTCCCATGGCTTCCATGTTTATGAAAGCGCGTACTTTCTTTGCAAGAGGGTGGTTCACACTGGCAATTAGTTAGTGCCCTGTTAAATCAGCCATACACCACAAACCTGAATGCATGCGATGCATCCTGCAACGTCTCTTCCGCTCCATTAAACAACAAGATTAAAGAATTCCGAAAGGTTGCAGGGTCTTCCTTTGACACCAGGGACGCCAATTCCAACATTACCGCCACACTCATTCCATCATCACACGCGCCAACAGTTCCCAGCTGCGTATCATAGTGTGCGTTCACGAGGACAGCGTTCTCGTCACAGGCAGGGCCGCACGAGATGTGGACGATAATGTTTGTCACGTTGATGTAGTTTTTCATTGTGCGTTGGTCCATGAGCGTGAAATAGTGAGAGCCAGAGGAGCGTTGGACTGTGATGGAGAGCGGGGTGCGGGTGTCGCTGTTGGATGCGATGGAGTTGAGGGTTGA
Organism: Rhizoclosmatium globosum; assembly: GCA_002104985.1. Taxonomy (NCBI): domain Eukaryota; kingdom Fungi; phylum Chytridiomycota; class Chytridiomycetes; order Chytridiales; family Chytriomycetaceae; genus Rhizoclosmatium; species Rhizoclosmatium globosum. Next base: position 531,645 of record MCGO01000011.1, on the reverse strand, counting down.
CAGGATGTAGTCTTCGGCGGCCTTTTCTCCACGCGTTCCGACTGAGCGCATTCCAATGTCTTCGGCGAGGGCGCGCACGTGGGCTGCGGCGCGTGTCTCTGAGAAGCCCGTGTGGGATACGGGCTGGGGTGGTGGCAGCGTGAAGGTGAGGTACGTGGCCATGAGTGTGGCTGCGGCGAACGAGGCGGCGAGCGAGAGTGCAACCCAGAGTGTGTACGGGGCGTGGAGAGTGAGGTGCGCGGGGGCTTTGGCGCGGGGCCGGGACCGTGACTTGGACGGTGCCTTTGTTGTTTGCATCTGTATTTTTGATGGATGCTTTTTGGAATCTTATTATTCGGCTTATTATGCTGTTTATTGAGAACAAGAATGGAATCACTTGCGTCCCTTTTGCTGCTGTCGACGTGCCTTTCCAGGCCTCTGTTGTTTGCCAACACCCCCCTTCTTGGCTCCCTTCAAAGCATCCCTCTTCATCTTGCGACCATTGAAACTGCTCATATCCGACGTGCTCTCTCGGTCATTGCTCTTGGAATGCCTCTTCTTTCCACCAAATCCAAACTTCTTGTCCTTGGAAAGTCGCTTGTGGTTCACTTTCGCTTTTGTGGCTGCTTTGGTTTCCGATTTACCCGTTCCTCCATACTCCTTGTCTACGGCAATACCAAACTCGTCATCACCACCATCTTCGTTGTTCTTGGTGGAGTTTGCCTTCTTACGGAGGAGTTTGACTTTGTCGAGTTCCTCTCGTTTCGACTTTTGACGTTCAAGGAGCTTCTCTTGTTGCACTTTCTTACCGAACTGTGTTGAGTGAAAGTTAGAATCAGACCGTTACAAACTTTTAACCAGTTAAACACACCTTCTTAGCATCACGCAACTTCTTGGCTTTTTCAGAAGCAGCAATTGCATTCGCCTCATCAACAAGCTTCTGTCTAACCATATTCATGTGTTCATCAGACTTGATCATTTCAGCATAGTAATCATCAGGTCTGTGGACTGGCACGTTGAGCTTTCTGAGTTCCTTGTAACCAACAAGAGCAGCTTCGAGAGCCTGCTTATAAAAAGCCATTTCACGTTTCAAGTCGTTGTCTACTTCAGCAGGAAGGAGGTCGAGGGGCTTTGAGGCAGTGACACGTTGGAATTCGATCCATGGGAGGACAGCTCCAGGAGTGTTGTCGAGGCGGATATGGTCTAGTTTGGCACGGAGGGCAATCTGATTGAGGGAACAAGGGTTAGAAAGTGCCTAGCAGATTTCACCAACAAGATTTCCCCCAACAAACCTTGTCGTTCTTGAATACTTTAGGTTTGTTGTCATCCGCATCATCGTCGTCCTCATCATCATCCTCGTCCTCATCGTCATCGTCACCTTCGGCCCCACCAGTCAGCAAGCGCTCGATCGCCTTGAGTTCCCTCTCCGCCTTGCGCTGCTCCTTCTGGATTTCCTCGTACGCCTTGAGTTCCGCGAGTTCCTCGGCGTCCATGTCGTCCAATTGATCGTGTTCGTGATCCTCTTGTTCCTTCTCCTTCTCCTTCTCCTTCTCTTTCTGCTTCAGCTTCTTCTTTGAAACCTGGCGCAGCGACCCGCCCGAGAGCAGCGCATCGACGCCGCCGCCACCGCCGCCCGCCTGCGCAACAAACGCGTCAATGTCGAGATCGAGGGCCTCGCGCTTCTCGGCCGCGCTGGTCTTTCCTTTGGGTGCCGATGTGCGTGCTTTGGGCTTGCGGATCCCACCGCTGACTACTGTCGATGCCTTGCCTTTGAACATCGGTTGGTTGGTGGTTGGTTGGTTGGTTGTTGGTGTTGGTGTCGCAAGAAAAAAAAGAAAGAGAGACTGGTCCTCATCCCAAACAAATCGTAAAGAATCACATGTTAAACAAAAGAAAAAACATAGCAGGTTTTAAGACAGAGTATCTTCCCTAAACACAGAACCCTTCCCAATCTCCCCCACAACTTCACACCAAAACACCTTCCTCAGTCTTACTTCTTGTTCTTCAAGTGTCTGTAAATATCAACTCCTCCGTATTTGATTTGGATCCTCTCAAACTCCTCCTTAGGATACCCTTCAACGCTTCCATCGTTCCAGGGACCAATATCACTGTGCTCACATCCTTCGGCTCCACAACTCGTACATGTTCCTCCCAAGAATCGGGGCAAGTTGTCAGATTCGATACATGTCAGAAGGGCCTCCTTGTAGTTGCTACCAAGGATATTGATCTTCTGGACAGTTGCTTCATCCAGCATTGGTTTCACCAATGACCAAACTAATGAAGATGTCTTATTAGTACTTGAGTGTGGTGGATCAGAATATAGGAGAAGATTTCGCAGGTCAATTTGGAGTTTCGACCATCCACTTCCTCGACAAGATCTGATGGGACTCTCACGAAAACAAGGCTTTACATTTCGTCGACGTCCTTTCAGTTATAACACTCTCGCTGTCCTTTTCTTCACTCAGATCTTACCTCCAGTAAACAGCATGGGTGCATTGATCACAAACATCTTGCCCAACATCTCTGGGTAATAATCTTGCGCAATTGAAGAAACAGATTTGACGATTCCGTACACTTGGCTGAATGTGCTCAATTGAATACCCTATGAACGAAAGTGTCAATCACGGTATCACTGTCTGACACACACGTACCTTCAAATCCAAAATAACAAGACTCTGTTCAATGTGTCTACCGCTCTTGATGGCACAAGCAACCATCCTGTACTTGATGAGACGCTCGTACTCGTGAACGTGGTTTCGCTGCATTCGCTGCTCGGTCGACACAGACATGAGTTCCGCGAGCTTCAAGGCACCCAACTGCTCAATGTAAATAGGTCTTCCGACTTTGTCAGTCTTGTGGTAGAATCTGGCGCCCAATTTGTCAGTTCTTAACCAAAAGACAACGGTTTCACATACCTGGGGTAGTACTTGAGTGCTGCAACATGTTCTGGGAAATCAAAGGTCTCAATGATAGTGTCGGTTCCGAAAGACGCACGCCAGTTCTCGCTGTCGATCCACATCTTTTTGGATGCAACGAGTTCAAACTTTCTAGCACGCAGGAATCTAATTGTTTGTTTCGAATCAGATCTTTGTTCTGGAGGAGAACGAGCAGGGAGCATTTCGGTATTAGGTGCAAGTGAGGGTTCGTAAGACACGCCTCCTATCTTTGACATTCAGTCCTCTCTCTCTCGCTCCACTCCTGACAACCAGCGACACAACCAATTCGTATCGTCAAGCATCCAATCTTCTTGTGCATTCATGTTTCCAGCTCCAGTTTCAAATGATGACATATTGATGATGTTTTCGAATACCACGACGTTGTTTAACCGTCTACACCATCGCCCGTTCAAGTCACTCAAATAAACCTTCGATCACAATCGGTCTTAGAGGACCGAAAGAGAGACTTGCAGGACAGGTCCACGCCAGACGCATCCTCCCCAATAGTGAAATTTCATTGGCCTGCCACTACTGCCCACCTCCAAACCTCCAAACTCCACTATATCCTTCATTCAGATCCATATGTGCAACGCAGGACAGGGCAAGAAGGAGAGGGGGCGATGACAAACTCCCAATTGTTTACCTCAACAACTGATGATCGGTATGCTTCTCAGGGATGTAGTACTTCCCGCCCTCCAGCTCTAGAAGGTCCTTCTTCATTTGATCGAGGGCGGCTTGTTGGTCAGGGGTGAGGTGGCCTAAACGGCCGTTGAGGTTTTCCATGGAGGAGACGAGGGATTCGCTGGATGCCGCGGAACGAAGTTTAGACATTTTTCTCGACACCTGCGTACCACTGCACTACCACACCATCAACATCATGCATCTTTGCGGAGAAAGGGATGATTTCGAAGAGAGAATTGGTTTATTGGATCGAAAGACATGGTGTATGCAGAGCATTGGCAACACATTTATAAAAACACATCTGTAATTCTCAACATTAATTTCACCATAAATTGTGGTTTCTCGAAGTCAAAGCCATTAAATACCTCAAACCAGCCTTTCTGGGCTTCTCTTCGTATCATAATCCAATTCAAAGTCCCTGTTACACCTACCGAGGTATATGATTATATGTACAAATGACCAAGAGGTTTAAGAGAGTATATACCCTCTTCTGAGGAAGGGATTTGCAGGTTGTGTTGCGAACAAATGCACATATGTCTGGGCATATCTATTTGGATACTACCCTCTTAGCATAAATATATGTTGGTTAGCCTTTGAAGCAAGAGTCTGCCTTTTGTTGGCGGGTAGGCATTGAAACTTATTTGGACCATGAACCCCTTCCTATTAAATTATGAAAACGACAAACCTCTCATAAACTGCCTTCGATCTAACCTGCTGACAAAGGAGAAGGTGAAAACGCACGAATGAGGTGTTTATTCTAATAGACGAGAAGACAAATTGAGGAATATCACAAAACCATGGCGGCAACGGCAGCAGCCACACCAATCGAGACAGAGGAAGTGAAAGCGTTAGACTTGATTTGCTGGCAGGCAGTCTGCATGTTCTTGATACCTGCGAGGGTGTTGCTATCATTTGGTCCGTTACAAGAGTTGGCAATCTTGATGAAGATGTTCTATTGAGAGAAAGCAAGCAAAGTTTGAGATAAATGCCGAAAATTAACAGGAATGAATAGTACCTGGTTGGCGGTGGAACACAAGCAAACTTGCTGGTCCTTGGTAAAACTGGCTGGAGGAGCCAAGGTATCAATCTTGCATCCGGAGTAGACTTGAACCAAACCCATAGCATCGTTGATGCATTGCTGGGATGCAACACTGTCTGTGCTGGAAGCAGTTGCGACTGGACCGGCAAAAGCAGTGGTGGCAAGGGCAGCGACGGCAAAGACAAGTTGAGCGATTTGCATGGCGTTGATAAGAGGTTTCAAGTTTGGATTTGAGTCTTTTGGGTAGGCGCGTATTTATAGTGTTTTTTTTTTGGTGTGGCAGTGTGGAATTTGGTGATCGGATTGGATTTGAAGAACACCTGTCCACATTTTGCTTCAGAAAGCTTGAGTGAGTATCTTTTGTTGCCGCTAGGGTAGCTATGATATTTGATGGGTGGATAATATTTGAAAAGAGTATTGCAATTTTAACGTCAACAATTTTTGTGGAAACGTGAAGAATATATGTAGTTTAATTTTCTATTATTTGTATGGGGTTACAAAGTGTTAAAGTGTTGTATATTTCCTTTTTGAAGGGGGGATATGCTCCCCTCTCTTTATGTGTTGTATGCTAATTGCCTGATGAGGTGTGGGCGTCTTATAGCAACTTTGAGTCTGCTAATTGCCTGTTCCATACTCCGTTGAAAATACATACAGTAGAAGCACAAATGAGGCATTATTCGAATGTAACTAGATAAAGTGCAAAAGGACTCTCACAAAGCCATAGCAACAACAGCAGCGGCAACACCAATAGGGACAGCGGAAGTGAAAGCATTGGACTTAACCTGTTGACAAGTAGCTTGTTGACTCTTGATACCGGCGAGAGTAACGCTGTCGTTTGGTCCAATACAAGAGTTAGCAACCTTATTGAAGACGTTCTGTATTCAACGAAGAAGAAAAGCATTGTGATTAGATAGTTGTCGAAAATAATTCGGAATGTAGAAACCTGGTTGGCAGTGGTACACAAACAAGACAAGTTGTCTTTTGTGTAGTTGGCTAGAGGGGTCAAAGGATCGACCTTAAATCCGTAGTAGACTTGAGATAAACCCGCTACGTCGTTAAGGCATTGCTGGGATACAGTAACGTCTCCGGTGGCAGCAGTCGCGACTGGGCCGGCGAAAGCAGAAGTCGCCAAGGCGGCAATGGTGATGACAATCTTGGCAATTTGCATTGTGTTATAATAGTAGGAGGTTTCAAGTTTCTGATCAAAGGAGGTAGAGTGGAGGAAAGCGCGTATTTATGGCGTTTTTGGCGTGGCAGTGTAAGCTGATCGGATTGGCTTGAGACGAAGAACACAATTCGCAACAGAGGCTTTATCTGCTTCAGTTAAGTGTTAGAATTCCCACGTTTTATTGAGTCACGAGCGATTTGAGATGAAACTCTTTTCACAAGTTAGAACAGTCAGGGCTATTTTTTGAGAGCAACATAGATCGGATGTAGTTTGGGGCTGAAAAGAATGCTTCAGAAATGAGTGAAAGGTTTATTCAATGGCGTCAAAGGAAAGGCGAGTCTAAACCGAAAGTTACTACAAGGACATAGCAATAGCAGCAGCAGCAGCCCCACTAAAGGCGAAGTTTGTAACACTGGACTCTTGGTTTCCTGAGTTGATGTTCCAGCTGGACCAGCACAGACGGTGAGAACATCAGTGAGAACCTTGCGCGGCGTTGTTGCAGGCGTCAGAAACCTTACTTGCAGAAGTTCTAGCAGCTGGGGCTTGCGCAAAGGTAGTGGCAGCATGGAGAATAGTTGAAATAATTGAAATTTGCATCTTGTTATGGAGTGCTGTTTTATTGAGCTTTGGATGTATTAGAGGAAGCACCATTACGTGTAATTTATAGGCCTATGGTATATTGAGGCTGGCTTGAGGCGAGTTGATTGTGAAACTTGGTGCTTACTGGGCGATGGACTTTTCTCCCAGATTACCGGCACAGCCATTATTCAGGCTTGAATTGCGGTCCATAATCCATAATTAGATTAGGGTATGGGTAATTCTGTCTCATGATTTCTGGAAACTGAGTGGTTGAAACAAGGGAAACCAGTTGATAGTGTGCAATTTCTCCAGTATTTCTTTATATTCCCAGTGTTGTGTTGGCGATGGCGAGAGTAAAGCCGATCAAGAGCCAGTCTTTTTATGTTTGCAGGAAGGGGGAGTTTGACTTCGCCACAACAAAACACGTGTCTCATGAATGGATTGAGGGAATCATTGGAAATACGATCGACGCACATGGACTACTACGTGAGCAGTAAGCAATAGAATAGAAAGAGACGGTACCATGTGCTAGTAATTCGAGCCAAGCAAAGTTTGGAAGAAAGTGTTTTTTGTTTTTGATCCCGCTCTTTCATTCTTGTCCAACCAAGTCAAAGTCAAAGTCAAAGTCGAAAGAATCGAAATGATGGCCGAGCAGCCTTCAGCGAATCCCAGCACATCGACGCCGTCCTCGTACCACGGCGTGCGACGATTCTCAGCGACGGGCGGCGTTGGACTGTCGCTGCGGCCGCTGTCGTTGGCGTCGTCGCAGCCACAACCACAACAGCCACAGTCACAGCCACAGCCGCCTTCGCAAACAACAACTACTTTGTCTTTGACTGGCTTAAACTCTGCCGCAAACACCGCAAGTGCCCCTCGCCAACCTGAATCATCCGCAACGCCAACATCAACACCGCCATCAACAACCTCCTCCTCAACTTCAACATACGGCGTCCGTGGCTTCGGCGGCTCGAAAGTCTTTGCGAATCCTCCAATGCCCGTGCAAAAGGACGAAGGTGTGTTGCCAGTGCCCACGATCGCCTGATTGCTTCCAGTTGGCAAAACAACAACGCCCCCTCCCTTTCCCAACATCTCTCAGATCAGTCTCCCTCACTCTAGCTTAACAGCTGAAGAATGAACATCCGGCTGGGACTTGGGGATCATGCGATAGTCAAACAATGGGCTTGTGTCTCGCATTATGTAACCTGCTAGACACTTGCGTCTTCCTCAATGCTTCCATATAGATCGTTACTGATATAGATCTTTTTTAATAGTTCCACGGACCATGAATGATTTTCGGAATTTCGAGTCACTTTGCCCTTCATCAACGACTCCACCTCCGATTTCAAATCCTACTCAGTCTTTCTCTGGTTCATACACCAAGAAAGGTTTTACATCGTTTGGTGGTGCCGGTGGAACCAGTCCCAATCTTACAGCTACTTCTTTGCATCACCCTCCATCCATATCTGCCGCCGCCGCCGATAATAATCAGCCCCATCGAAGCAGTACACCAACTCAATATGCATCAACTAATAACAGCAATAATACCGCATACGCAACTTCAACTCGATACAAAGGATTTGGCGTCTTTAACCCAGATGGGCCCAAATCCCTCTCGTCCTCGCCAAACACACAACGCTTCAACGCTTTTGGAGGCGTTCGTAACAATCTCCCACCTCCTGCGACTTATGACTCTCATGTGCCTGCCATACATTCCCAACCACCCACGCCAAAACTATCCCCCTCCTTAACAAATGAGGCAATCGATCCCTTCTTTCCTTCTTCCGTCTTTTCCAAAGTAGATCCAACTGTATCTGCATCCAAATCAGCCAACACGACTTCTCTCTTTTCGAAACTACCCAGCCCCGCAACATCAAATGACCCGCCTAGCACTTCAATATCTCTCTCAGCAAATGACGGGACCTCGGCTTTTACCAGGCGGAAAAGCTTTGAAGTCTCAGGCAGCAACAGCATCAACTTCACCACAAACATTTCCCGAACCACAGCTTCCACGGCACCTCAAATCAATCTTTCGACAAGCCCTAACCGTGTCAATATGGAATACTCGCCGACATATGAAGCTGCACGTCAACTGATGGATCAAGGGCTTTCGACTCAAATGCGTCAATTCCTTTCCTCCATTCCTCGACTCCAACAAATTGCTCGCGAACAACGAAGAGAACATATCCTACCTGAGAAATTGTTACGATCGTACACCCTTCATTTCCCACTCGGCGAAGGTGCAACAGGATTTGTGGCTTACGGAACGAGGAATTCTGATTCTTTGTCTGTCGCAATCAAATGCACATTCAAAGACCGCCTTGTTCCAGGGGGATGGAAAAGGGACAATCAGCTTGGTATCGTACCGAGTGAAGTGTTTATCATGAAGCGATTGGAGCATGAGAATATTGTTCGGTTTTATGAACTGTTTGAGGATGAATTGGTGAGTTAATTTAGGGTTGTTGCCAAAAAAATATTCGTATGACTAATTTTTGGGGGCTTTCATAGTTTGTGTACATTGTTATGGAGGCTGTGAAGCATATTAGTTTCCCGCATCATCACCACCATCATCATCACCAACACAAACGACCAGGCTCTACAGCTGGAAGCAACTCACCCCGTCCTTTCACAAACACTCCACCCACCCTTCCAAACACCCTTTCCCTCTCTCTTTCGTCTATCCCAAACTTGAATTCTCCAATCTTGTCATCCACAGCGTCCTCAGAATCATCACTTGCTGTCCCTCTCACAACAACAAACCTCACGTCCCCTACATTCGCAGTCCCACATCCACACGACATTTCATCTCCAAGTTTCCCTCTTCTTGTCAAACTCAACTCCAAAGTCGACTTGACGAAACTGATGCTGGGAGACTCATCAAGCGGCAGCGAAACTGAAAGTGAGGACGACTATACAAGCAGCGGGACTGAAGAAGGAGAAGAGGAAGGTGTGGATGAAGCCATGGCGATTGTGAGTGGAGCCAGTGGAAGCTTTGAAGAGCCAATTATCTCTGGAAAGGGGTTCATTGTTGGGGATAGCGATACAGACGATAAACCAGATGTTCAACATCCCAAGAAGAAAAAGTATCAGTTGCGAGGGCGAGCTGGGAGTCACAGTGAAGACGCACTTCTGAGCACATCTGCAGTCGGCGGAGAAATCGGTCTTGGATTAATGCAACGAAAGGGCAAAGGAAGTACAACCAGTCTCGTCAAACTGAGTGTAAGCGCCATATCTGGCGGCTTCCGTGCACCCATCGGGTCCTTGGGCGATAAAACACCCACAGCGTCTGGCATTGTGACGTTAGCTTCGCCCACCACTGCGACACAACATCATAACCACCGTGGATTCAAGAAACGTGCCGTCAGCAAAGACTTGTTTGATTACATAGAGCAGGAACCGCGGATGGGAGAGAAAGTTGCGCGAATGATTTTCAGGCAGATTGCAGAGGCTGTCAAGTATCTTCATTCCAAAGGGTTCGTGCACCGGGATATTAAGGATGAAAATGTAAGGAACCTGTTTCTATTCTGGATTTCATTGCTAAACCAACCTTTCATGAACAGGTTATCATTGATGACTCTATGCGAGTCAAGTTGATTGATTTTGGAGCGTCAGCGACGATTCCGTCTTCGCGGGCCGAATACTTTACGTCGTTTGATGGAACTTTGGCGTATGCCCCTCCTGAATGCGTTGCACTGAACGATATGACTCCAATTGATCCGTACCGGGGCCCAGAGCAGGATGTGTGGAGTTTGGGAATGCTGTTGTTCATCTTGGTGGTGAGTCAAACTTGATTTGTTTTTGTGAACCTGTGATACTAAATCCCTCCTTTTATAGGAAACGAAACCACCTTATTCGAAAACTGCTTCACGGGAAGAGCGTTCTGTGCGACCGGTGTTTAGTGCGGGGCGGTCGGACCAGGTGCAGGACTTGGTGTTCAAAATGATGGATCCGAATGTAGAGACACGAATTTCAATGCAAGGGGTGTGTGACCATGAGTGGTTTTCCGGTGTCAAAGTGTGATTTTTTTGACATTTTCAGCCAAGAAAGAGGAGAGACGTCTGTCCCTCACTTGGCTACTTATTTTTATGTATATATTCTTTGGGGTGGTGCTTGGAGTTTTGGGACCTTTTTGTGGTTGTTGTGTATTTGTGGGGTGTGTGACTTTTGGACTGATATTTCGCTTTTCTGTTACCTGTTTTCCCTCTTCTACAACATTCATTGCTTACCCAAACTTACCGTGTTTTTATTATTACCAAACATTTACCCTAAAACAAATAAACGACTTTCGCTTACATACTGAAAATAGACTGGTCGCGATTGCTTTGCTTTGCTGTTGGTGCTGTGTCGCTGTATTGCTTTTTGGTGGCATTTTTGGTCAAAGCTTGCTTGGCACTCCTTCGTATAAAAGCATGTTTGCTAACCTGTTTGCTAAACCTCGTTCCAAATCAGCAACCAAAACAACTTCTTCTCTTCTCTTCTCCTCTCTCTCTCTCTCTCTCTCTCTCTCTCTCTCTCTCTCTCTCCTCTCCTCTCTCCTCTCTTGCAAAACATTCTTCACTTGTAGTCCCAACGCAGTTGAAAGTTTCCAATTCCTAGTTCCAACTCGGTGTGATTCGCCTGTTGCCAACAACAGCAGAGCATTCTATTCGACTTGTAACTTGGATTAGGAAATTTTTCAACACCGCTCGTACTCCACTCATATGCAGACTTCATCCCTCGGTGCAGCCTCAGTAGTTTTGTTGGTGTAGAGCTTGGCTGAAAGAAGCTCGCAACGAAATAAACCCAGTCTACACAATGAACCAGTCTTTTATTTGTATCAATTACTGCTTGCTTACACACACTATCGGAAGAATCCTTTGAAGATGCTGTTGGCGCTCTTGGACACACTTGCGACACCTCCAGCCAATGTCCCCAACACAGATTCCTGCTGGCCAATGGACTGCCTGACAGGCTCCTCAACAAACTTTACGAGTTGGAACGAATCAATCACCAGGCCTGTCTTCCAACTGCCTGAATGATCCTCCATCCGAATGCGCACTGTTTTCAAACCATCCAACGAGCGAGCGTATTCCGGACCCACCCAAATCTTTGGCAGCGACACGACAATCCACGGAAACGAAGCCCTCGAGTTGCTCGCAATCAGACTGGACAACTGCATGGACACCTTGTTTGGCGTTCTCGACGGCAGGATCTCCGTGTTGCCGTCCGCATCCACGACTTCGGCACTGACAACAATCTGCTCAAGCGACCGAAAGGGCCGGCGCACAAACAGGGTCAGAGTGGGTGTGTACAGCGAGCCCACACGCACATTCGGAATGTCGCCAATGACATCGAACCACGACACGGCGATCAGGGCGTACACGCGCCGCGACACGTGCACGTTGAGGGCGTCGTGGACTGTTGTGACGCCGTCGACGCGCTCGCTCAGCGTCCAGTACGACTCGTCGCTGCCCCAGGCCACGCTGAGCGACGGCGCGAGGACCGTCGTCGAAAGTGTCTTGTACAGCGCGATTGGATCCGGTGGCGCAACGAGTAGATCCGTCGAGGGCGGCGTCAGGGCCGACCAGAGAGTGCCGTCAAAGTAGAGGGGTCGGAGCCGCTTGTTGCTTGCGCTGAAGCGTGCCAGGTGCTGCGGGTTCTTCAAGTGGCTCGCAATTTGGAGAAGTAGTTCATACGGAAGGAGGAGGAGGAAGGGCGGGGTTGGCGGAAGTGGTCGACGAGGTGTTGACATCAGAAGCAATTTGTTTGGCAATTTGTGAGTGCTTTTTGGAGACTGTAATCCACGTATTGGTGCTATTGCATTTCTGATACTTTTACAAGTATTGCATCAAACTGAGGGTACTGTTGAAAAAACAAACTTTATCACTTCTCTTTGGTGAAAACTAAAATTGGCTAGTATATATACGAAGAAGTATGTTGTTTACTTCTTTTGGTCCTTTGGGAATAGGTTTTCTATTCATGCAAGGGAAACAGGCAAGTTAGAATCAAACAACCCCAAACATTCATTGGACTCACCTTCAAACATCTTCCACAAAACACTGAACATGATTCCTTGCAATCCATTGGTCAAGATTCTAGTCTTCAAACCACGTCCAAACAGTCCAACAACACCATCCTTGGCAATAACCTCCTGAACAGCCTGTCTGTAAGAAACCTTGGTCTCGTGAGTCTGTCTGTAAGTCTTGATCACACGCAATGAGTTGGAAATACAGTCGGACACAATGGAGGCGGAGAATCCAATAACAGCGTTTCTAGCCAACTTCTTTCCAGTTGTAGTTTGCTTAGGAATGTATTCCTGGAGCATGTTGTAGGTCGCGAACCAAGGGTACTATACCAGAACAAGCCATAATCAGTTACCAAAATACACAAACCAATCAAAAAAAAACTCACGTGTCCCACAAAAGTAGCCGCGGCAGTAGCAACACTTCCATACCAAAGCGTTCCAACACCATGCGCCCTCACACGCTCCCTCAACAACTTTGTTCCAGTCGCACCTTGAGTCTGCATTGTCGTCTTGAGTGTATCAATTGGCGTCAACAACATTCGGAACGACGCCGCAAACGCACTCGCGAACAGCGTCTTGACTCCCATAGGCAATGTACGCGTCAGGTCAGAGCTTTCGAGCAACGCAAGAGCTCCAGCGTTTGAAGCCGTGTCTCCGAATCGAGAAATTGGCCCTTGGATGAGGCAGGTCCCAATCCACGGTAGTAACGAACTAGAAAATTTATAGTGTATTAGTGATTTGTTTCAGGTTGTGTGTGTGTTTTTGACAAATGCTGATGTATCAGTGCATTTGAAATAAGTTTGTTTGGACACTCCATGAGTTGCCCAGCCAGCACTCGTGGATTGTTTCAATTTGTTTGCCATGCACCTCGCCACCACAAAATGTGATCGCTCTTTAACGTACCGAATCCTCCGTCCTTGTAGAGCAATTGGATGGCGGTCTTGGTGTCCATTCCGTTCTTGTACTGGTAGTTCATGACAGTTCGAAGTGGCATCAATGTAAGGACTTGGACAACCATGGCAGCAGCGCCAGAGACTCCTCCTCCAAGTGCTCTTTTGAGAGCCTGTTATTCAATCTGTTTTAGTTATTCGGTTTCTTTGGTTTACAGGCCTTATTTACCTTGTTGAGATCAAACTCGCTGGAGGACATTTGAAGGGGAAAAGCTGTCAGATACGAACCCTGAAAGCGTGACAAGATATGTTACTCACTTCTTCTTGGTTGTGGTGGAAACAGCGACCGCAGACATTCTTCAACTGAAGTGTAATTTGATCAAATTTGGAAAGGAAGAGGGGAAAATGAAATGACGACACCTCGCCAAAATTGCCACATGCCTCCTGTTCCTTCCGAATGTACCCGATCTTTTCTCCTGCTTTGGTTTTCCATTCCGAATCAATTTGCTACGAACCCTGCCTTTTTCCTCATCAGATTCGGATAAACTCAATTCGGGATAAGTCGGAAGTTGCACAAGCCAAGAAAGCCGCAATGGGAAACATGAAATCTATTTATTGCAACTTTCTGGGTCCAAATTCGTTCACAAGCAGGTCAAGGCAATCCTTTCCCTCATATAAGCCTTACTCCTCCACACTAAACGTACATCGGTTAACGAACAAAAACGGCATAAAACAATTCACACACCTTGCACAACGCCCTCACTTTCCTCCCCGGCTGAAACATTGTACCCACTCAACACAATCCCATCATGCACTGGATCTGAGTTCCAAAATGTGGAAAATACCGGAACACCCAAATGCTGTTGATGCAAAAACACAGTCTTTCCCGTCTGTTCCCCCAAGATTCAGTCCCAAAAAATACAACAAATATCTATCACTTACCATACTATTCAAGACAGTCACACACCCATCCTTCCTCGTAGCCATCAACAGTTCACGACAGTGTGGGCTGAACTGCAGTTTCTCGATTTCAGATGAAAGTGTGACGGTGGAAACTGGTTCAGGAGCCTTTTTGTTTGTGATTTTGCGGACATCCCAAATCCGGATTTCACCGTCACTTGATCCTGTTGCGACCGTGGTTCCGTCGACTTCGTTCCAGTGCATGGATGTGAGTTGGGTTGCGTGGCTGTGGAATAACTGTTGAGGTGTGGAAGGAGTGAGGATGGTGTGAGTATTAAAGACTTGGGGGTTGAAAAAGAATACCTGAGAGAAAATGTGGCGTTTGGATCGAACGTCAACGAAATTGATGCGATCTGGGTAAGCGATTCCAATGGTTGGGAATGACCCATACGCACAAGTGAAGTTGAGTGCCACAACTTTCTTTTGATGGGGTTTTAGAGTGGATGCGTCGGGGTGCAATACGTTTGTAATTTGAAGGAGACGGCCATCTGAGAAAAGTCGAATTGAGTGTTTGAAAGGTGGAGGTAATCCACGAACCTCCTAATACACTATTCTCCATATTCCAAATATATGTGCTACCATTTTGATACGATATTGCAACCATTTGATCGTTAGGTGAGATTTCCATAACTGACGTAGCGGGGGTAGATTGACTTGACAAGAGAATTGCCGGCTGTTTGAACGGTGATTCCTCCCCCAAATTCCAAACTGCATGTGCATCTCCACACCAACTCGTAATCAACATATTTCGTTTCCGAAAAGCCCGCAGAAACCTCCCAGAATCTTTTGGAATAAAGAACGTATCAAACTGTCTCATATTCTAGCATCGAAAAAAGAAAAACAGTTTTCATACACAAGGCTTGAAAAAACAAACAGCAGCACTTACATTAGACTCCAATGCATCTTCCCCGCCACCTGCGATCCTCAAACAAGCCTCCATACACTCAAAACTAGAAGCCCGATACAACCGCACCTCCGACTTCCCCACCAAACTCCCATAATCCCCTGACGAGAGCGTCCACACTGTTGCTCCTTTGATCTCATTAACCGTCTTGGGCAGTGACGGCGTAACAGAATCATCATGCCAGGGACCCCAACACGCAGACTTCCTCGCTGAAGAATGTTGCACGCGTTTGTTGTATAAAAAGTTGTAAATGAGGGGCGTTGATTGTGCGGCAAGGGTTTCGGGGGTATATGGGGAAGTGAGTTTGGGGACAAAGGGGAGGAGGTGTTCTGGTTTTATGGAGGCGAGTATTTCGGCCATTGTGCGTTTTTTGATTGGTTTAGGGGGTTTCGGTGGTGGTGGAGGGGTAGCTGAAGCGCTGGTGCTACTATCTACAGTGTTGTTATTTGTGGAGGATGAAGGTCCGTCTGGAAGGGGTATCCGTAATTGCTCTTTTCCAGAACGTTCTTTTGCAGAGGGTCCGGTTTAGATGTTCGAGTAGATGAAGTTGAGTTGTTTTCATCATCTGTTGATGCAGTGAGGTCCAGAGTGGCAATGACGATTCCAGTCGCCTTTTCCTTTCCCTTTGCTTTACTTGACTTTGTGGGTATGTTGATTTTGGAAGATGCTGAAGCTGAAACTGAGGCTGAAGGGGCTGAAGGGGCCGGTAGAGATGATTGATTCGAGATAGACAATGAGGATGTATCTGCCTGAGAAGTAGTTGGATTGGTAGGCAGAACCAGATTTGATTGTCCCTTTTTCTTTCTTCCGGCACTGGGGGCAGCAATGGGTGCATTGCTTGGACTCCCTTTCCATGAAACTGATCCTTCCTCCATCTGTACCTCTTCAATGACTGAATCCTTCTTGTTTTTCTTTGAAGGAGCACGCGGTTTCTTTGCAGCAGGACTCTCATTTGCGTTATCTTTCTCTGGTGCAGGTGTTTTTGGTTTCCGCTTTCTCTTTTCCTGAGGAGGGATGATTGAGCCACGCAAAGGAATGGCAATCTTTGTGGGTTGAGTAGTTGGAGGAATGATTTGCGATACTGGAGTAGCATTAGAGAAAGAGGGTCTGAGGGGAGAGGAAGCGGAGCGGGGAGGGATCAGTGGTTCAGTGGACGAGCGTCTTGAAGGCAAGTTGATCAGTGGATCAATAGCAGGATTCAAGGGTTGCGATGCGATTGAAGAAGAGGGTCGTGGAAAGGAAGATGAAGTTGAAGATGAACCAGGCATTTGGATTGGAGTTCCCTTTTTTGAGCCATCTTCTGTGTCGCCTGTTGAGTAAACAGCGCGCCACTCGTTTGTGCTGTTTAAACTGTTTCCAGTGATATTATTGTTGTTGTTGTTGTTTGAAGAAGAGTAATTCGAGTGGTGATGGTTGGCTGTGTTGGCGACGGATCACGTTCACGATCATGTTGTGTGTTAATAGTTAATTGGAGTAGTGCGGGTGGTAGTGCGAGGGTGGAAAGATGCGGGGGTGGTTTGGGCGGTACGAGTCGCGGACGCGTGGCTCAAACGAGGACGACGGCGACAGCGACGAAGAACCAGAACCGGAGAATCGGAAGTGGCGGCTAAGTGGTTCGCCGCCTTCAATCGGATTTGGATTTGACGTTGACGTTGTGATCTGCTTTCGCTGACATGACGCGACAGTGACATTGGCGTTGGTTGTTCGCTGCGATGCCTCCGCGTCCACGTCCGCGCCGAGAAAACGACGGCTGGAACACTGGGACTGTGCCACGCCCCCGTCGCGCCACTGGATCACGTGGCGATGGTTCATCTCCCATCACAACTGATTTTAATTTATTTGCTTTTTAATTGGACTTTCTCAAGCTTGGGAATAGCGCTTCCAACTTCGAAAGTGCCGTGCCTGAAGTGTGAGAATTGCGGAATACGGTTTGATTCCAACCACGTTCAGCTGTCGACACTCCAAGCCAGTCCAAAAGCTTCCCCATCTTCTCAGGCATCACAGGCTGTAACAAAAGCCCAGTAATACGAATAGTTTCAAAACACACATACAGTGCTGTCTGCAATTGTTCTTTGGCTTGTAAATCCCCTTCTGAGGCTTTATCTGCAAGGATCCAAGGCTTTTGATGATCCCAATATCGATTCGCCTCACTCACAACTGCAATCACGGATTCAAGTCCTCGTGAATACTGTGCGTTCTCCATTCGCAGAGTGACTTCATCTATTACAGAGTATCAGTAACGTATAATACAATGCAATAACCACAAACCTCGAATTCCTGTTAGCAATCCAACCAATTCTTTTTCAGAGTCACCAAAGCCTTCTACTCCAGGAGCAACGGGAACGCATTGTTGCGAATTCACCTTGACTCCACTGCATCGTAACGCCAAATTTCCCAACTGATTAGCCAACTCGCGATACCTCTTTGACACAATCTCGCTAGAAAATTCCGCGTCATGCTCAATCCCTCCATCTCGCATTAAAAAGTACCGCACAGGATCCACACCAAACACCTTCATCAATTCATGAGGATCAGTCACATTCCCCAACGACTTGCTCATTTTCGTCTTTCCTTGCAACCAATGTGCATGCGATACAATCTGCTTCGGAAGCGGGAGACCAGCAGCAATCAAGAACGCAGGCCAATAAATCGCATGGAACTTGATGATATCCTTCCCCACGATATGCCACTGCGCAGGCCACGCTGACTTTTCCTGTGCTTCCACATTCGGCCAAGGGTACCCAGCCACCGTCAAATAATTCGTGAGCGCGTCCAACCACACATACACCACGTGTGAGTTTCACCGGGAACAGGAATGCCCCATTGTAACCGCGATCGCGGTCTTGAAACAGAGATATCCGATAACCCATCTGTTTCTGACGCGGGTTGCTTCAACATTGTCAATACGTTCATGTATTGTGCCTTTGGGAGGATCGCATCAGGGTTTGCTTCGAGCCACTCCACCAATTGAGCACGAACACTGCCCAGTCTGAATTTATAGTTTTCTTCAACAGTCCATTCAACGACTTTCCCGGTTTCTTTGGATACATGGATAGAGGCGTTTGTTTTCGGGTCTGTCACTTGTTCAACTTGCGTTGGGGGTAGAAGGTTTCGTCGGAGATGGAGTACCATCCTTCATGCGTTCCTTTGTAAATATATCCGTTTTCGACTAGTTTCCTCTGGTTTGTTGGTGTCAGTATGATATACCAACACAAACTGTTCACAACGCACCCAAATCGCTTCCACGGCACGTAATGATCAGGATCCGTTGTTCGAATAAACCGCGTGTACCCAACATTAGCTGCATCAAAGAGTTCCTAGAAAGGATACACCATTTCAACAACAAAACACATCACAACCAAATACAACAAAACCTTGAACTTCTCCGAAATTCCGTCACAAAATAGCTTTGGATCTTGTTTCCCTTCTTTGCTGCCTCTTGAATCTACACAGAAGCTGCTTAGTTGAGGGTTTGCGGTTTTTTACCACCCCAAACAACAAGCTCCCACCTTCAACCCGTGTTCATCTGTTCCGGTGCTGTATATAGCTTTGTGTCCTTTGAATTCATACCACCGCTTCAAGGTGTCGGCAAGAACTGCTGAGTATAGATGACCAATGTGTGGTACTGCATTGACGTAGAAGATGGGTGACGTGATTTGGATAGGCTTTTGATTTGATTTCGGGGATATTGAATGAGTGAATCGAGTGGTTGAGAGAATTCGGGTTGATGAATGTCGCGGTTGAAACTGGAGTGTTGTTCGAAGCAACATCATTCTCTTTGAAATCAGATTTTTTACGGGGTTACTTTTACGATATCCTTTATTGGGTTTTATCGGGAAAGAATGTCGCACTTGCTGTAATCCTTCCAGAACAATTGGAATCTTTGTGGTTTACCTACGAAAACACGTTTCTTCTTCTAACAGAAATGGAAGCTGTACGTAGTGTGTTTGCCAGATATGACACGGACAAGTCTGGTTCAATCAATGCCTCTGAGTTTAAAGCTCTCTGTTACGATATGGGTTACTTTTTGAGTGAGGAGGAAGTGCAAATGGATCTGAAAATGCTGGATTTAGATGGTAGTGGCGCCATTACGTACGACGAGTGTAAGAACACGTTGTTTTTTTTAAGGGTATATTCCAGGATATTGAGGAAGAGTTTTGTAGTTATCAAGTGGTGGAGACGAGATGACCGTTTCCAAATCCTTCAAGTTTCAAAAGAGGAAATGGATAGGCTGAGTGCATATATGGCACTATTCAAGAAATACGATTCGGATCAGTCTGGGTGTATTGATGTGCGCGAGTTCAAGAATCTGTTCATTGACTTGACTAAACGAAAGGTAAACATTCTGATTATTATATTCACGCCACTAAAGTGATACATTATTAGTTATTGAATAAGTCACTTATGTCGGCTATGAGAGACTTGGATCAAAATCACGATGGGAAAGTTTCGTTCAATGAGTTCGTTGTGTGGTCGTTACGAAATGAGCCACCTTCGCGAATGCCGTCAACTATGGCTCTTGCTTCAATTGCGTCTGAACCCGATAAGCCAATTTCACGAAGAGGAACTAGCGTCAAGAAAGACGCACCTTTATCTCCTTCTCGAGCTACAAGTGCCTCAAGAAGAGGAACAGCTGCTCAATGAAAAGGATAAGGATATACAACGGGTGGGATGAAGTCAATTCGATAGTAAATATATTACAGCAGATACTTAAATTTGGCCTTGATTCCACAACCAGGAACAAATAGCATTCACCAACTCATTCACATGCAAAAACTCAGCTTCATCCACAAGCCCTTCCCTATTCACAAGAACGATATCAATCTGGTATTCACCCGGCTTAGCAAGCTTGACACCCAACGATTCAAGCCCTCTCAAACGGGCTTTGACCGACAACCTATCATCCTCATCTATTTTTCTCTGAATAGAGTTTGAATTAACCCGAAGAGGTGCTCCGCTTCCCGTCCCAACTGTGCCACTACCTAAGAGCCCACTTGCAGCTAGACCAGATTTATCCTCCACTTTCAGTGGCTGTGGCAACCCTACGTCACTCACTTTCCAATAAATCACATGAATCAAGTAATCAGAGTTCCGCGGGTTCAAGAACAAAACATGCATCCGTCCCAATTTGGGGTCTTCGTAGATAACCCTTGCCGTTTTTGCGAATCGAGTTTGGAGGAAAGCGAGGAGTTGCGGCCATGGAAGTCGAGGGTTTCCAAACAGATTGATGAGAGAGGGTACGATCTGTAAGAGGCATCGGGAATTGGGGGATATTTTCTCCAAGAACATTTTTGTCCATTCATAGGCACCGTCTGAGTCGGCGTTTCCGGTGGTTGGCGTACTTGTTGGATGGTCGTTTGAGAGGAGTTGACGCCAGAGACTGTCACGGTCGTAGTAGCGAATGGCCTGCAAAATTTAAGTAAGCAATACAAATGATGAAACTGACGCAATACCTGCTCAACAAGTTGCTCAATCTTCTTTTCTGCAAACTTGGCAATATCGCCAAGATAGCAACCGCCCGACAAGTATTCCTTGAGACTCTCAGCGTAACTCTGATTCACAAACGACTGGTTCTTTGTGTCTAAACCTTGCAGAGGTGACGAGTTCTCCCGATCGATTATCAGCAGGAAATAGCGTAAGCGAAGCTTCGACTCTCGATGACTATTTGCTGAAGTCTCAGAGTCTGACAACGAAGTTCCGGAGCCAAGATTGGTATCTTGCGACATATAAATGACGACTGTGTAGCAGAATGGTCCCTTTTCAAACTGAGAGTGTTTGGCAGCGAAATCTGGGAACTCAGAGGTCAAAAAGCAAGCCGTCGGGACACCATTGTGAGAGATGGATTTAAAGCCGTAAATGCGCGGATTTTTGAGGATATACTGAAACAACGACGCAGACAGATTTTGAGCTTCCGTTAGGCATTCTCCCACCAGCATTCGTGATCGAGCATATACGAAACGACTTGAGTTGTACTTTTCGAAAGTCTTCATCACATCCAAGAGATCAATAACACAGTTTGGTTGGTGATCGAGAATATGTTGGAAGTAACGAATGTGGAAGTCATAAGAGACTAAAAACGAAGATAAGAATTGGCGGTAAGAAAACCTTGGACTTACATGAGTGAACATGAAGGGATCCTTTAAAGAAATTGCAATCAGATTTAAATTGAATGTCGCTCTCGTTTTCTGCTCCGTATCGTCGCCCTTCATCGAATGGATTCAAAGGTCCAGATGGATAGCGGAGCATATAAGAGTTGATGGCCACGCAAAAACCGTCCACACCAATTTGTACAATGAAAACTCCACCTTTGATATTTTTGACAAGGTACAAAGGCGGGACTTCAATGCGTAAGTCTTTCGTGATTGCGAAACTTGGAACGCTGATCCACTCGTCTGATGCTTTTGGTTTGTAGTTCTCCATATTAAGAGTCTCAAAGCCAAGAGAGACGAGATATGAAACATAGTCTGCAGAGAATTTTGAGATCATCTCATAAACCATGTCTCGGATGTGGTTGCTGGTTCATCTTCCGAGTCCTCAGAAGGATGTTCTGTAGCCAGCAACGATTCTCTCAAACTTGAAAAGAAAATCGGATAATGCACAAAATGCAGGCGGACAGATCTTAAAATTGTTGCTAGGTCTGCCGCAGAAAGAGTGCTTTGAGTCTCCAGTAGGGAATTTGAGCTCTGTGGATTTCTCCAAAATTCATCATGTGATCGAATTTGATTGGCAATATAGTCTGGAGTGTTGCTCCAATGGCCTGCTGTGACAGAATCTTCTCCAGTACCAATACGACGCACGTAAGAATCCAACAGAGCAACTGCACTTCTTTGCAATGAATTCGAATTTGAGTTATACATTTGTCTCAAATGGTCTGCATCTGAAGATTCGGGAACGTTGGTCATCAGTGTTCGCTTCTCGAAATGTTTCATCGCAGCATGTCCGAGACCCCCAACACCAACATAAGAGCTGGAATAGTCAATTGTAGTGCCCATTTTTTGCGATTGATACCGATTCGATTTGGATGACTCTTGTTGCCCCTCAAATCCGAACCCGCTTTCCAAAAACTGCATGCGAATGTTGTTCCAACTCAAGATTCTGAGGATGTGATTGAAGATGTCTTCGCAGGCAGACTTATTCAAGTTGTAGGTGGCCACAGAAATTCTACTGGACTCGATTAGCATCATAAAGAAGCCGCTGCGTACTCCATATCCTTTCGAGCTTGTCAAGGCACTGTTTTTATAAAACATGACTTTTCCATATTTACTCGGCGAGAATCAGCACCTTGGTTAATTGAGGTTGGGCGAGCTTGCTCTCCAATCAAGCTTTCTGAAGAAGTGTCAGATAAGCTTCCACTTCTTGAAGGCTTTTGAATAGGGCCATCTGGTTTTGATGAAGTGCTACCATACATTTCTTGAAGCTCTTGTAGTCCAGAAAGAATCAAAATCTGTCGATCGGCAGATTCAAGAGACTTCGGTTTACTGGAATAAAGATCTAGATCCACAACACCTGAACCACTGGAAACTCGCGAAATCAATACAGGACTCAAAGCAGACGATGTTTCAATAAGCAAATCTCGAGACTCTGTTGCTAAGCCATCCATAATAGTGGCAGGTAATTTGATCGGCGAGCTCAATTCCTCAACAGCGCTGTTATTCAGACATGATGCAACCTTCAAGTGATTCAACATTTGGTCGAATAAGTCTCCAAACAGCGGATCTACTTTATGGGTGGGAGTATTGACTAAAGACTTCACTATGTCCAATTGTGATAACGAGGAGGCAGGTCTTGAGGCCAACAAAAGTTTGGAGAAGTACATCAACGAACATTCTGCGAGATAATCCAGCATCGTGTCGTGGTAGCACTTGAAGACAAAATCCAACAAACAGTCAGCGTTGATTGATCCAGACCACCAAATCTCAACGTTGAGCATAACAGGACATTCATCATGGAGACACAAATCATAATCTCGCAACCTAAGTGTGTTTGAATTGTTGCGAAGGGTTTCATAGACTTCTTTGGCGATGTTTGGCTCGATACTTGAACGTGTTGGTGGAGGCGGTTCAGAAACGGTTCCAATAACTTGTCGGTTTGCATTCAACAAGGAAAGACAAACAACTGCAGTCCCAGCTCCAACAGAGTTCTCAAACCTAGAAGCTCCTCTTGCTAAAAGAGAATTGTAAAGCAAGGCCATTTCTCCGAAATTGATATCTTGGGCATTATCCCTTTATGAAGTATTAATTGACCAATAACAGCAACCAAACTCTTACTTTGTTAAATCTGCATCTGAAAAAGCAATTCCATAAACTCTATCGTAGTAGGCCGTCAGTGTATTCAGGAGGTCATTTGGTGGCAACGAGGTCAAGTTTAGCAAAAGTGCTTGCTTAAGATACAGCAGAAATTTGAATGGATGGTCTATGACAGCTGGAATCTTGAAAAACTCTCTTCGCTGAGGAGATTTGGACGCTGCAGGAAGAATGAAGTCCACGTCAGAGGGAGTAAGCCGAACAGTCTTCATATTTCGTGACATATATGTTCCAATTTCACGTTGAGTAAGTAGACTTAATTTGGATTCAATCATCGTGACAAATTCAGAAGTAATTGTTGGCCCAGGTGTATCAACTCCGAAAAACTCCAACAATAAGTACGATTCTGAGGATTTGTGGGCAGAAAATGAAGATATTGGCGCACCTCGCGTGCGTGAAAGAACCGGAGAAGCTGTTTTAGGAGAATCCTTATTCAATGCTTCGGTGGACAAACTGATTTCATCAATTGATCCCATTCTACTGGTATCTGTGGGAGAAAACTCGCCCTCAACCTCCTTAATTGAAAGTTTGAAGTACACAATTATTCCACCAGCTTCAAAAACGAACATATTCTTCCTGTTCGTAATGGCTAAAACTGATATGGACGAAACGGCTGCGTTCAATGCCAGCGATGGTTTGACTCGCCAATGTATAGAGAATTGTCGAGAAAACACCATGGGACATGCAAATTGATTAGGAATAAATGTAATAGCATTTGAAGAAGAAGAAGCATCGTCGTCGTCATCTTCGTCGTCAGAAACTTCATCATGTATACTTCTTTCAATCAAAAGTCTATTCGCTCGATGTTTCTTCTTAAGCAGCTGAAGAAGTAACATCTTGCTAACTCGATTACAAGTATCAAGAATTGCATTTTGTACCCAACTAAGCATATTGAGCTTTTCATCAAGAGACGCGAATCTGGAAAAATACCAAACCCGTGCATAATCATTCTTGAATGTCAACAGAATCCAATTCTTTTGTTGTACAATATGCGAGCTTGATAGAATCTCATTCACAGAAGCTGTGAGTGAGATACCAAGACCATGGTTTGTTCCTACCACATCACCAAATGGCCCATGATCGAGCCGAGGTTCTAAACCAGCTACATGCTTAACACCAGCAAAACTGAGACGTTTAACGTTGTCCCAATCGCAGGTTCCCGTAATGCAGAAGTATTCTTTGATTTGGCTGATGGAGAGGCTTTTTGTTCCTAATTTCAACTTTGAGAACTCTGTTGAAGCGAATTCTGAGTTTGGAATTTCATGAACAAATGTCAACGGAAAATCGCATATGCAGCTCGATGAAAGGCTGATGCTCTTTTCAAGATCTGTTTCTCCAAAGTTGGATGGGATTTTGTGTCGCGCTGATAGTGAATTCTTAATGTACTCCATTGTAAAGAAGTCTGATTTGATTGGCAACTCAAGAAGCCCATTCATAATTTCATCTTCCAAAATCGACTTCAATTGATCGACAGTTTCATACAATGCAGAACTTTTGCTTCTTGATAAAATTAGCCGCGGATCATCCAGTTCTTTTTCATATCTAACAGTGACGTGAGTGTGTGTTCATTGTTCATTAACACTAATCAAGCTTACACTTCAGCAGTGTCATCATAATCTGCATCAAACTTGGTAGGCCTCATCAAGCAAAGACATGTTATTTGGAGGATTCCGATTGTGCCATCTGTACTTTGAAGAGGATTCACGTCTGTTCCTATGCCGCGGGGAGTAAAGTCGATGGGGTATGCGCTGGCATCAACGGCATCAATATCCCACGAGCTTAGGTCGGTTACAACGTATGAAGTTGGAATAGCCACAGCTGGAATCTGCACAATTTCCCCTTGCCCCAAACACGACTTTTTGAAGATACATTCCGTTTTAATGAACAAGGGAGACTCTGCGCAGTCAAGTCGTGTTGGTGTCAAGCATCCATCAGCACCATCATCTGGATTGTAGAAGTATATATTTTGCTGATCTGGAACAGTCAAAATTTGCTTAAAATACTTATTGAGCGTTGATCGAACTGAGTTCAAAATGTGAATTTTTTCGAGCCTGAAAGTTTCAGTGTTAAGGCATTTACAACGTGAACCACACTCTTACCGAACAACTTCTGGATTCATAGATTTATGACGAAGGGTGAGAACGTTCAAATATGAAGTCAGATCAATATCGATTCCAATTTCAATGCAACTAGAGAGAGCTTTTTCAATATCTGTGGGGCTGACGGCAATATCTTGTAACAAAGCGGCATAAACTGTTTGACAATGGGCGTTTCCATACGCTGAATTAACTGACGCAACGAAATTTTCAATGTATTCGGCTGAGGAAACATGAAAATCGTCAAGGTTTTCTTTTTCTGCTCCAGCTGCTCCAGTTTCACCCTTTAACACAATAGCACCGTCAGAAATAACATTCAGCGTATCGGCTTCAGTCATTTGTGAGCTCCAAGTGAACTTGTCTTTGATATTCGTTGCACAACGGTCGAATCCCATAGGTGCCAATCTTTCCCGACCTGAGGAGCTGCTATGAACTTGTAACCTACTGCACTGCAACGTTGTAACAGCAAATGCAGCCTTTTTTGAAACACTTTCAAACAGCATAGCCTTGGGTATCAAAGTCAAAATGAACTGTTCAGCGTCACGGATTTTGACAAAGCAAATGCTTTCCTCCAAACGAGCAGTTAGAACTTCTAATTTGGTGAATGACCTGGATAAAACTCCGTTAATTTTCTCAAGAATGTTTTCATCGAGACCGGAAATGCCTTGAATATCCAACGTTCCATTTGGAGTTGAAGCCTTTCGACGGATGGTTTTCTTGAAAGCCACCTCTCCATCAGTGACAAAATTCATGGATATTTGAAAGAATTTGTACAGCATCAATTGTGTTCGCTCAACGGGAGAGCACGAAATTAAAGTATCCCAACACAGACCAATCGACAATACAGGCTTGGTTACCGCTGACGCAGACTGAGATTTTCCAAGGGCAAAACTCTGAGAACTTCTACGGTTGTAAATGTAGTCGTTTGAGACCGAACCGCGCGCCGAATCAGTCGCAAGATTTGGCGAAGTGTTCCGTGAAAGAACAATATCACTTTCACTTTTAATTGCCATAAGAGGACTGAAAACACCTGATGCCGGTCCCGCATTTGAGTCTTTCGATTCATCAGTTGAGCCGATGACGGTTACGGGAGAATACAGCATTGATGCAAATTCAGCTTTTCTCAAAACTGCGTCCATGTCATAATTCGTTTGCATTATCGCAGATTTTCGACCTGGTTCACTCGCTTCCACTATGATATTTCCGGGAAACTCAGTGTCCACCACATTGAGTCCACCAGGAAAATAGTCTTCTTTGACTTTCGATTCCTCTCTGTGTCAGATGTATCTGTGAGGCCAAGTCTTCCAATATGATGAATACGATCGAATGTGTACAGACTTTCAATAAGACGAGAGTCAATAGCTGACACATCCTTTGCAATGACTTCATGAAGCTCTTTGAACAATACGTTCACGTCCGTTGAGCACGGCGGGATGGTTGGGTCTCCGCTTCCTTGAAGGATAGGTTCTACCCACAGTTCTGTTACAACCGTCTTTTGAATTCTGTCCACCAAAATTATGTACTGAACACCACACACAATTTGACGCTGCGGTAGACTGTCGTACAAAGGATTCCTGTTGATTTCATTTCCTGCTGCATCCAAAAGTTTGACAGGCTTTTGAACGACGACTTCCCGATACATTGTTACGCAGTCTTGCAAGTGTGATACAAGGAGGTATCCGTCTTCCAGCCGTGAGAAATAAAGCAAATATAGAGCGAGATCCAGGATCGATAGTATCGGGCGAACATTCTCTGCTTTTGAAAAACTGACAGCTGGTGTACCTTCAAAGATATTAACGTCGGCAAGCCATATCCAGCGGTATGATCGCAAATACGAACGAGGACCAACCGGCGAAATTAGGTTGGCGTTGACTGCAGACAATTCAGCCTTTGTAACAATATCATTGATAGAAAGACGTGCAGTTTGGTCCCGGGACATTGATGAAGTCAGCTCAATGTTTTTAGAAGTATCTGTCGATTCTTCGTTTGAGGAGAATCTGTACCGCAACATCATCCTGCGAATCGGTTTGGAACAAATTCTGATGGGAGAGTATGTCACGCCAGGACTAGAAGCATCTGATTTTGTATACGAGCTTGGAACACTCAGTTGCCCCAAGTCTGTGCAAACGCGACGTCCCATCCTTTGACGACCCTCAATAGGAACATTGAAGAATGACATTCGAATCGAAAGAAGCCAATCCGTTTCATATACAAGACGCAGGACAGCAAATCCAGTTGGTGACGTATCGTCAGGGTAGAATTTGACAAACGTAGCTGGTAACTGTTAGACAATAAACACCTGAACGAAACTTACTTCGGTTGATTGCAAAGGAACTCCATTGGTTCGCCAATATATTCATGATATGTATCAGAGCTGAAGGAAGCCTAGATCTACCTTGACTGCCTTCACTTGCTTGACTCAGTTTTGCAGCTGTGCGGGACGTAAATACTCCTGACGGATATGTGGAAGATACGTCAGTCAAGGCACGATTTGGATTTGATGACCGCAGAATAACATCGCGGTCCCAGTCATCAAATGAAGCTGCCTTATTAATCATAAACGAACAAATGACGTTCCAGATGTTTCCTTGATCAGCGTTTGACAGGGGAGCACCGGCTCCCCATCCATGAGAACCAATCGAGGCTGCGAAAATACGTGGATCTACTTTGGGAATGGCATTCATGACAGTTTTTTGATTAAACGCGATCAATATTTTCACAAGCGCGTCGGACTCATGAATACCACTACGCTTGTCATCAGAAAGGTCAATGGAAGAATAGAATCTTACCGCAGATAGTTGTGCAGCTTCAGTAAGCGATCGTTCGTGATATTTCCACCTTCAACGTTGACAAAGTTAAGGGCAAATGAATGGTGTGCAAGAATATTGAGTTCAATACGAGGTGCCTTTCCTTCCACAGCCCATGACAAGAAGGGAGAACATACATTCTCAGTATCAAAGACAAATCGAGCCTTGATTGTATATTGGATGGTGACATTGGGAAGCCATGGTCTCATCAGGATGATTTCAACCTTTTCAATACTTTTCCCTGTGACCGTCGAAGCCTGGCTCTGTTTCTTTGAACCACCACCTCCAACATGAACACTCTTGACTGCAAATCCCTCCAATAGCCTTGTGTGAATCAAACCCGCTAAATCCGTGCTCTCAATAGTGTAGTCTTTAAATCCACAAAGAATTTCGCCGACAACTGGTGGAAGACTCTTCGTGTTCCATGGAAAAACAATCTCCTCATACTCGTTTTCAGGATCAAGTGCGAGACTGGATTCCGTGTTGGAGTTTATGAATTTGATTCTGGGTGTATCCACAGGACGTTCAGGGCCAACAACATAACGGTACAATTCCACCTTCTTGGATTTCTGCAAATGGGTTTCACGAAACAGAATATTTCGATGGTAGAAGTTTGGCGACGGTGTACTCTCGGGTTGGGGAGCTGATTCTTCACCAAAGATGGCAGGATCCAAGTAATGACAATCAGAGGAATAGATAAACTTTCCAAATGCAGTCAATGCAAGGAAGCGCAGAGCTTCGTTGTCTGGGACTAGAAGCGAGTCAAAAAATGTATTGTTGAGCAAGTGAACTCTCACCATATCCAAAGTTGACTCCTGGGTAGAATCCCATATTTGATCCCACTTGAATGATTGTCACATGAACGGTGTCCTTTGCTAATCTGCGACACACATCGCGATAGATAAAGTCTCCCTTCATCAAACTCATTGAAACGCCATCAGTAAGGACGATTAACACTGGCTTACAATCAAGTGGTAAAAGACGTAATGCAAGTAAGCCATGTTCCAAAGTATTAAGAGGCGCGGGTTCTGTAAACAGGGCCGACTTTTGGAATGATTCGAAGGATGTTACAGATACTTGAGAAGGCACTGATGGCGTCGGAGCCATAGAGACTGAAGATGGATTCTGATGCTCTAATGGTCCATTTTTATCATCCATATGACGTAAAGCAATCATTTCGTTCTCGTATGCGTTCAGGTTGTTGTAAATCCACTCAGAAACTACATGGTTTAATAATCACAAAAATATGAGAAGATAAACTTACCACTGAACAAATTGCTGCTATTTACTTGCACGTCCTGTAATATCACATGAATGGGATGTCGCGAAATATAAGAATGTGCACGAGGTGACAGATCCGGCCGATAACCCATCGATGCGCCGGCTTTAGCGATAATAGTTACATATATTTCAGGATGAACCTATAATCTGATTTAGGCATACACCGTTCTAATTACAGCCCACCTCATGAGTTTCCCCAGTCCAAGAGTTTTTGATGGCGTATGGACGGCTCATTCCATCCAGACAGTTACAGAGGCTAATCATAACACTCAATTTGACCGTAGAATTTGAATTGAGTCCTCACGTTTCAAAACAGAGGGGAATCAGCACTCGGTTCATTCCGCTGACATCCACATCAACGACACGCATCGACGCAGATACATCCACTACAATAGCAACACGATATTTTTGAGACATTGAATAGATTCTAGTTGCGGGTGTAATGCGAAACACCTCGCCCTTGAGACCACTTGTTGGAGTTGAGGGCCGAACCGAAGTATCGCCCTTTGGCAGCGTTTCTTCGGTCAGACAGCCATTGTCCCAGTCAAACACGTTCTTTTCAGTTGAAAGATCGAGGACTTTGAAGTACGGATCCTGCGGCGGGTCAGCAACACTTCATCATCAACTGTCTCTGTCACTGTACCGCAAGCAGCTGCGCCCCCGTCACTGGTTTGTATAAATTCTGCAGAATCCAGCTGTGTTTGTCGGCGCGTGTGGACGTGACGCCCGTCTTGTGGTCAATCTGCCACAGAAGGGCAATGGCTGTGATGTCCCGCATCACAAAGAATTTAAATGCGATTTATTATATAATGAATGAAGGAGTTGTCCAATCCAAGTCAATTAGGTTTGTGTTTCAGACAAAGCCTGAAGTAAACACTCAAGTTCACATTATACGACAGGTTTCGGGTCTCGCGGTTACCATGGATTCGATATTTCTGTCCCACCCAACACGGATCTTGTGTATGAAGTTGAATTACTGAAGGTTGTTCCCTACTCCAACAAAGAGAACCCGAAAGAGGAGGAGACGAAGCAGAGCGAGGATGAGAAGGGAACAGAGCTTTAAATTATGTATCTTGTCAAATGAAATAAATAGAGTCCCAAGTAACCAATCAGAAATCACCACCCAAAACCACAATCATGCAGATCTCATCCATCATTGTCTCAGCACTATGCATTATGGGCGTCATGGCGGAAGCACCTGCCAAGAAAACCCCGAAGTCACTCCAGATTGGTTTGTTTAAAAAAAACTGATGACGACACTAACATATTGAACAAGGTGTTTTGAAAAGAATTCCAGCAGCCGAATGCCCAAGAAAGTCTCAAAACGGAGATAAGCTTTCAATGCACTACACTGGTACTCTTTGGGCCGATGGATCCAAATTCATAATGAAGGTACGAAAGTTCCATTGTACTCAAGAAGGAGAATACACTTACACCCGCAAAGATGGAGCCATAAACACGCAACATTCGTGATACTAAAAAATTATACCCAATGATAGAAATTGTTCCTGCTATCAGCGAAATATTGACGTTTCTTGAATGTTTTCCAAAATGGATTCAAGCCGTTCTGTTTTGTCTCAACAAACGCCATGAACCACAAAACAACATGTAACTGAAGAATGGATAGAAATACGTATTTTCTGTTCATTCTCTTTCCTCTTCCTTTTCAATAAGGGAGACAAATTTTGAAAATCCTCACAAATTTGAACAAACGCTTGCAAGTGAATCCCCTTTTTCCCCTTCGTCCCTTCCCTTCCCTTCCCTTCTTAAAGCTGCGAGCGATAGTTGTCGTTGATTGAGGACTGTTTGTTCACCTTGAGTCCTCTGCGATCTTACGGCATCCTCTCATTCCGTGATCTGGATTGTCATTGGTCTGGACCACCGTCCCCCACTCAATTTGATTACGATCCCATCTGCCCATATCTCACCCTTCAATTCCTCTTGATACCATCGGTTATTCACTCCTCCTTCCCTATGAATCTGTGGTTGTGTCAAATGTTTGTTGTTGGTGAAGGAGTGGAACCTTGCAGAGGCAATCTACGCCTAATTCCTACCATGCCTTTCCTCTTTTTCTTGATTTAAGCACTGATACTAAATAGCCAAATAGACTCAAACGATGCTATTCTGTTTCTCCGTTGCCGCTCTCTTTGCTGTCCTTTCGAAGGTCTTTACTGCTGGAGGTGTGTCGTGTCTCCTGAATCGCAATAAGCATTACTGACAATATTGACACATAGTATCCTATTCGTTCCGTGGTCTCTCGCTCATCATTTGTCGGTGTTTGACGTCCATTGTCCATGTGAATGTAATCAGGGGTTTCAAACACTGGTCGCCAACCACCGTGGGAGGATTCTTTGCTTCAATCTGTCTTCCACTTGTGGACACGCAGGTACGATTCTTGTGTCCTCTTGATTCGCATTTCTTAACGTTTGTCTTTTCCTTTCCCCAGATCACCTTGAAACTCTCTATCTCGTCACTCCTTTCCGTGTCCATCTCATGCCCTCTTCCATTCTTCCTACTTGTTTGGGAAAGATTTCTATTCCAGAACTCACTGCGTCTCCAGTTCAAGTTCCACTCAAAATGGTTGAGAAATCATCCTCTCTTTGGACCTGCCCAATCCGAACGGAGAAGGAAAGAACATCGCCGACACAAGTCTTGGGCCAAGAGGAGTCTCAAGGCCGTGGCTAAAGAACTGAAGCTGGCTCAACTGGTGGAGCTTCTCTCTGGCTACGAACGACTTATCCAGGAGATTCGTGTTGCTGAGTTACTTGCTCGTTATGAGAACCTTGTTCTCCCGTTCTACTCACTACTGGTCTTCTGTGGCTTTATTATTGGCGGGCCGTTGGATCTCATCAAGTATGTCTGCTACTCTTGGCTGTCCAGTTGCAGTTGGTTATCAGTGCCGTTGAAGCCGCTGTCCGTTGATGACAAGTTCTATCTATCTGTTATCGTACCAAATGGATCAATCGTTATGGTTCTTGTCTCCAACGATTCAACTGTGCTGGAAGCAAAGCAGGCTGCATCTGCGGCTGTTGGCCTCCCAGTTGAAGGCCTCCAACTGTATCGACCTGGCCGACACTGGAAGCGATTAACATCTGGTGCAACACTCTCAGGTAAGATTCAATTCATTTAAGGTGTCTAGAGCTAATTGTTGGGTCAGGCCTCGGTCTAAATCCCAGTACTCTTGTTCGTCTTGCATCACGTCCAAGGCCACACAGCCCATCAAATACCACCAAGACCTCCACTCCAATTCCTGCTTCCAACCAGTCCGATTCAGTCATTTTGAATCCTTTCATGATTCCAAACACTGCGTCTCCAAATCCTCGTCTGTCACAGACGACGTCAGGCCAACCGAAGATTCCATCTACAAAGAAGAGTCATCGCTATTCTGGGATTTGGTTCTCGGACATGAATCCTCAATTATCTTCTTCATGGTGTCCTCCCACCTGTCATTCTGCAATGGATGATAACCCGTCCTTGAATTGGCTGTCTGCTTCATTACATCGTCACTCAATATCGTCTGTTGTCACAACTCCACCAATCCCGTCTTTAGTCATCAAAAAACGAAGGCTTTATTTGCCACCGTATGAACCAATCACCTTGATTGACTTCATTCTACCACGTATGCTTTCTGAACTTGGTAACTATTCGACACAAACTCTTTGCACTATTTCTCATCCATTATACTTTTATAGGTTTTTCAATTCCACTCGAGGTTGTTGACTCACGTAACGCTGCCAATACCATACCTCAGGGCCACAGTCTTCCACCAGAACCTCCTCCTCCACCAACTCCGCCTCCGCCACCAACACTCGTCCAGCAACTCCAGTCCAAGACTGTAATCAAAACAAACGCATCCTGGTTCTCTTTGCAATCCATGTCGCATCATGATTGGATTCCATCACCCGCACTTGCACTGGCACTCTTTGAAGCTTCAGATGCTGCACCAAGTGTGATGGAAAAACAAGCTATTATTAAAACAAGCTTCAATACGTCTTTGACTCAAGTCCTGGCGTTCTTTGTCAAATTGCTGGACGGGAAGCATTTGTTTGTCGAGATTCGGCAAGACGCCACTGTTCTCGAGCTTCGAAATTATCTCGTCCAGTCCAGAAATGTTGCGAATGCTTTTTCGCTTCAGTTGGTCTTTGGAGGACAGTATATGGATGACTCTCATTTACTATCGTGTACGTTTGTGATGTTTTGTTTAGATGTGATCTAACATTTTTAATTTAGCGTATAATCTCGTTGTTGACTCCACTATCAGATTTGTTGGGAAACTACCTGGAGGAGCCGATAATATGTACTCAAGTACTGACCCTAGCCAAAAAGTTGGTTCATCCAGTACTGATGCATCACCCGTCGAAAGTCAAGAACCACCGTCTGTTCCTCTTCGTGATGAGTCCAATGAGCTTCCATCTCTTAGTGGTTCATCAGTGGCTGGTTCATCTGTCCCAAGTTTCAGCCCAATCCAGCCATATTCTCGCCGAGGTCGTCGCCCCTTCCATTATTCCCGCCAATCATCCACAACTGTAAGTTTTTTCTTTTTTGTGCTCGAAATAGTGTTGTCTCACTGGTTTTTTAGGATTCTGATCTCAACGTCGGCGACTCTTCTGCGACTATGTCACGCGGTGATTACCTCGACGTAGCTGCAACACCAACACCAAAGAATCTGAACCAAATAGATTATCAGTCTGACGAAGAGACGACTGTCCCACTGAGGTCCAACACTTTAGCCACTTCTGGTGCAGTCGAAAGCGAAACAAGTTCTATTTCTGTTTTGACTGCTTCTCCGTTGCCTGAATCCGCCCCAATCGAAATGTCTGGCTTTGATGCGACTTCTATTTCTTCTGCCTTGTCTCAAACCGTGGAAGCCAAGTCAGGCCTTGTGTCCACACTGTCTGCTCCTCCGGCTCAAATATCAGAATATGTTTCGTTTATTGTGTCTGATTCAGAGACGGAAAGTGAACCCTCAACGTGTAACAATTCCGACCCTGAATCTTTGGCTGACGGAGAGGTAATATCTTGATTGATGCTCTGTTGAATCTAACTCTTGATGATAAGGTCAGTGACATTGATTCCGAACTACTTGACTGGTTTCAGCGATTTGGTTTCGATGACTCCAATGACTCTGACTTGGACTTGGGTGTGGTGGACTTGGAGGTGGACTCAGACGTGGGCTCAGACGTGGACTTGGAGGTGGACTCGGAGGTGGATTCGGATGTGGACTCTGATAACGGACTGGAAGATTTGCTGATCGGAACCACAACTTTGAATCTGAACAGCTTTGATTCTGTTGATCTGTTTGAGCTCGAGCAAGACCTGGCAGATTTGGATCTTGGCTACAGTACGGCTCCATTCATTTCAGCTTCTGGAAAAGGGAACAAGAAAGCAAAAGAGTCAAACCCACCTGCAAAACCAGTGAAGGCGAAAGCAAAAGCAAAAGCGACGAAAGGGAAAGTGACGAAAGGGAAAGGAAAGAGACAAATGGAAGATGATGGTGCAGATGATGTTGAAGAGGATCCTCCTTCAGATCCAGTACCAATGGTGAGTTTAGCGAAATGTCTCTCATCTTGATTCTAACCACATTATTATTGTTTCGTAATAGGAGTCTTTGTCTCTGACCCGCGTCAAAGTACCTCAAGGTTCTATCTACGTTGATGGCAGCACATCGTTTATTCCCAACACCCTGAGGCCACGCTATCGTTTGTTTGCTCGTGCTTATGATAGGTTCTTGAGTACATCACAGTCGCTACTTATTTGTCAATCCTTTTTGGATACTATTGACAGTATGACCATCCATGAAGCTCTGGCCTCTTTTGAATCTCAGTTTGGGTTCATTCATCCAGCTGGGTCTGCCTTGATTGCGATTCGAAATCGCATTATTTCCGTGCGCAGACACAATGTTGAAAACAATCTGGAGGGTGAAACGCAGTTCAGTATAGTACCTCAACTGTACAAGTGTCCTCAGGGTATGATTGACGGATTGGATCACTGCAGCTGTTTCACAGGGGACTGGAGCTACAGTATCAATCAAGCAACTTTTGATGTGCTGCGAGAAACTCACGCCGCTACTATATTTCCTCTGAGTGGAAGGTTGGAACAGTTTAGGCAGGAGTTGGTATCTCGAAGGCGAAACGTTGTTCCAACTGTTGTGTTTATCTTGTCGCTGAATCGGTTAGTTCTCTTTCTAGTATTATTCTTGTTGGAGTTGACGCGTTTTGCTTTTTAGGTATCTGTTCTGTCCAAAGATACTCCTGGACGTTGGTGTGTGTGCTGAACCAGTTCTTGGAAAGAAGGTTGCAAATGTTGAGGCCATTCACGAAGCCATGTACAAAGTGACTTTGGCGCTCATGGTCAAGGCTGGTGCTGCTTCTTTGATGGATGAACCAGAGATTGATGTTGATGTTGATGTTGGTGTTGGTGTTGGTGTTGGTGTTGCTGCTGGTGCTGGTGCTGGTGGGAATGGGAACGGTGGTGGTTCTACTGGTGTTGGTGGGAGTGGAGGTGGAGGTGGAGGTGGAGGTGGAAGTGGAAGTGGAGGTGGAAGTGGGAACAGGAGTGGTTCTACTGGTATTGGTGGAGGTCGGAGCGGGAGTCAAAGTTTGTTTGTCGCGGACAAACAATTCACGTCTGTCAGCAGTGGTGGACTTGGAATTCTCGGAAGGTCATCCAATGTACTTGGAGGTGGTGGGGTCAAAGATGTTGTCGGAACATCCAATGTACTTGGTGGAGGAAGACAAGAAAGACAAAGTAGCTCTGTTTTTGGAAGCTGGCCTCAACGTCCTCGACCAGATAGCGGAGCAGCTTGGAAGAAGGAGCACTTCATACTAATGGACAAATTGCAGAATCAAGATTATCGACTTGCAGAGGTTTTTACTGAACAACACTTCTTGGTATGATATTTCATATTCGTTTGTCATACTAATTTCAACACTTAGAATGGCTTCTGTCCACTGTGTCGGACTTCTCACCAAAAGTCAAGCGACGCTGCAACATTGGCTGCGTTTGAAGCCCACCTGTTGGCTCAACATTTCCATCGACCTGCTTCGTTACGGCCTACCTTTCCTTCGAGAGGATCGTACACAGATGCCAATCTTTTCAACAACCATCTTGCTCGACTTATTTCAAATTCACCCAAAGCTGGATCAACGGTTTGTTTTGAATCTTGCCAATTTTATATTTTACTTATGTGGTATACTGTTATAGGACGATACTTGTCCTGTCTGCCTTCAAGATGGATATTGTCAAGACTTGATTCGACATATGATTGAGTCACATCCAAACTATGATCCAGCCGTTACCACTGTTCCTACTGTTCCCATTGCTCCCGTAGCTCCTGTTGCTCCCGTTTTTCCCGTTGCTTCTGTTGCTCCTGTCGCTCCCGTAGCCCTCGTTGCTCCTGTAGCCCTCGTTGCTCGTGTAGCTCCTGTTGCTCCCGTTGCTCCTGATTCTCCAGATTCTCCGACTCTGGCTGATCCAAATGCTACTGTCACTCCATCCACAAGTGCCAACTCAGTTGTGAATCGACAATTGGTGGCTGGTTCTGACGCCTCTCGCTGTGTCACGTCGCTTGGGATTATGGACGCTCGTCTAGTAAACCAGGCCTTCGAAATGGGATCAAGTCATGTATACTCAGTCAATCATCCAGCAACAGCAGCTCACTCTATGCGTCCTGGCAGTTATCCAATTTGGATCAAGACCAACGATGGAAAACAGTTGAAACCTCCACGGACAGCCATGACAAATCGGGAGCTTAAACTTCATGACTTTATTGTTCTTCGCCAACTGGCTGCTACCTGGCAGGCATTCACAAATGGTGATCCGACTGACGTTGACATGACTAACGTATATCACGCCGTGAAGAATCAAGACGTTTCTCAAAGCTATGGTCCGTACTTGGCGCACCGACTTGATTTCGCAGCAGCCAATAAATTCAAGCTGAGTGACAAGGAGGCAATAGAGTTGTTTGGTGCAGTTCAGCAGTACAACAAGAAGGGCGGGATCAAGAATGTGACTGGGGTTATTGTGGAAACTCTGCACTGGACAAACAGTGCACGTTTATTGAACACCCCCATTCATCAACACCGAGTCCAAGTTGCTCAGGACAACCAGCACCGTCTCAATCTTCAAGTTGATGCAGTTGGAAACGTTGTTGTTGGTGGTGTTGACGTTTTGCACGATAATGAAGACGTTGAGATGGGAGAGGCACATGGTGAGTGTTTGTTGTTGAATTAAGTATCGAAACTTATCATTTGACCAGGATTGGGAGAGTGTCAGCTGTTCATTGATGCCACTCCAATCAGTCCTGCATCATTTCTCCAGTCTTCTGAAAACTACACAGAGCTGATGGACTTGAGCAAACTGATGTTGATTGGACTTTCTTTGCTCAACAAGAAGGTTATTGGTCGCAGCCTCAAAGTACAAAAGAATGGTATGCATCACGTATTCCAATCAGCGTTGACGTTACTGAACGGGCTTGCTGGCAATGGGCCAACGTTTACAAATGGAGAATGGTGTTCTGGGTCTGTCTTGTTCAAGCATTATTCGAAAGCACCTGATTTCACCAAAGAACCAATGACGTTTTCAGGAGCTACGGAGCTTGGTGTTGTGTTCTTCAAGAATAAGGATTCAAAGATATCACATGTACGTTTTTCTATTCTTCCACTTCTTTCCAATTATTAAAACCGAGCATTCAACAATAGATTCTACCTTTGTTTCAAGTGCTGGCTACAACGTCTTTCAATCCCACCAAGAACCAACCTGTTTCTGCCAAAATCAAAGTGTTGGGTCTTCACTCAATTCTTATGGGCGAGACTGTGGTTCTTCGGGATTTTCGATCTCAAACAACTCATTTGCTCCACGTGGGGAAAGAGTCGCATCAAAGACTCTATTCCATTTCTCAGTCGTTCATAAGTCCTGGCGGCAACAAGACCCAAGTCTATCTATGGAATGAACTTATTTCTCCAGCTTGGAATGATACTCTTCGACGTGTTCGAGGCCACTCTGTTGCTGTTGGAATCCAAAACTTTGTTGCTGGCTTGGTACATGAACAGCCTGTCTCTCTTGTTTCTGCGTCTATCAGTCAAGACAATGCCTCTGTGTATCGCAACAACTTCAACACAGTCATAAGGAAGCTCTTGTCCCGTCACCCAAAGTTCAAGAATTCCAACAATCTTGTTTTGAACGCAGCAATCGCAACCCACTTTGGTCGAGGTCGGGTCGCACAACCCATGTCGTCTCCACTGTCTATCTCGAAGCTTGGATATGCAAACATGCGCGCAGTAGTTCAAAGGTGGTTAAAGCTGGAAGAGACTCTGCAGTATATGGAGCAACGTTTTGAAGGTGGCGCGCAGCTGACTCTTGATTTTGTCCTGCATCAAAGAGTTCAAGAGCGCTTCAATGATGAAGACTGGGATTTTGTATTTCCTCAGCACAACTTTCCGAATCTGACACTTCAAACCAATATTCTTCCGTCTGATTCAAAAGTCTTGAATATCCGTCCAGTTGTTGTTTCCTCAGATGGGTCCAAATTTACCTTCAAACACACTCGTGGATACAAAGGAGCCCACTTGTCTGGTACTATGCCTTCACAACGAGTTCCGCAACTGGGCGAGGTTCCGCGTAACTGGTCCAACAACAATCAATACGAGGCCTTGTTTCTGCCGCTTTTCAAACAGAACAAGACTGGAGATTCTGAGACTGAGAGTGACAAGACCAAGAGTGATGGCCCCATTGAGATTGAAGAAGTTCAAGTCTTGGTATAATATTTGAAGTATAGAACCTTAATGTAATCTAACCGAAATACCTAGAAACAACCTCGTCGCAAGATTGATACTTCAATCTTTGAACTAGACAACAAAAAGCTGAAACAAATGGCTCCCAAAGTAATCAAGATTCTCAAAGAAGAGCAGGAACGTCAGCTGAAACAAGCATTTGTGAACCGTCGCAACCTAGCTGATGATGCAACCCAAGAACAGATTGATCTTGCGTAAGTGTTCTTTTTTCTTCAACGTTGGAATCAAAGAACTGACCTTTTCTGGGTTTAGGGACATGACTGCTGCACAAGCAGACATGATACTTGAGCGGAAAAGGATGACGGTTGACAAGAAAGACCACGAACAGCATTTCTTGAATACATATGTAGCTTATGGTATGTTTACTTTACGTCTCAGATAACTTTATACTCCTCTTTGCTTTTCTCATTTCATCACTTTTGCTGAATAGGAACGGTTCCAAACGAAGCTGAAAGACAGTCACTCAAAGCTTACGTGGATCTTTCAACCTTGATCTTTGACACTGTCCATGTTCTTACTCCTGGAACCATCAATTTGTTCAACAAGTTGCATGCAGCCGCTGTAAACATCAGACTTCAAAATGGTCCGCCCGAAGATCAGAATCAGTTTCCAGTCCACCACAGAATATTATCGTTTCTGGACTCTCCAACATTCAAAAGAAACCAGAGCCCTGAGATTGAGAATAATCGTCTGTCTGCTGGCCAGCAACCTCAACATCTTCTTGAGATTCTACGCGACCTGTTTGGAGATAAAAATTCAAATCCACTGAGAATTCTGTTTGATATTGTCACGGAACTTGATGGGCTCAAACTTTCAAAGTCGAGTTGTTGGGATCGAATGATCATCTTGGCCATGTTGTTGGGAGCAGCAAATACCAGTGAATCGCTTAAAGTTTGGGAAGAAGAAATGAATGACGGAGCTGTTGGGTTCATCACCGATTCTGGACAGTATTGGTATTATCCGACGGACCACTCTGCCAATCAGCTCGCGCTCTTAAGGACTGCTGTTGTTACTCAACTTTTGGATTCAGAATCTGGCTTCAACATCCCCAACAAGGATCTTTACCTTGCAAAATACTTGAAGGACTATAGCATCTCAGCGTTGAAACTGAGTCTGAGCATCTGGCTTGAAGATGACTTGAAGAGAGAAAAGAAGGCTGCAAAGGAGGCTAAAGCAGACAATAGTGATGATGAAGAAAGTCTTCAGGGTGGAGATAATGAGGACTATGTTCCACGCCAACAGAATACAAGTGAAGATTCATCCGGAGAGGTTGTTTATCGAGTTC
This sequence comes from Rhizoclosmatium globosum, assembly GCA_002104985.1. Taxonomy (NCBI): domain Eukaryota; kingdom Fungi; phylum Chytridiomycota; class Chytridiomycetes; order Chytridiales; family Chytriomycetaceae; genus Rhizoclosmatium; species Rhizoclosmatium globosum. The sequence goes on along the minus strand of MCGO01000011.1, from coordinate 490,945 downwards.
GGCTTGCACCAGGTGTTGGTCAAGCCATACCAGTTCAAAATCTTCATGATGCTGCACAATGTTTTTCGAATCTCTTGTTTAATCGCTTCCCTGATTCCAAAGTCCCTTTGACTGATGCAGAACTTGGCACCACTAGAGCCATGGATGTGATTATTGAAACTGCCCCGTTCAGCATGGTTGATGGGTTTCTGGTTGGTACTGATCATCAAGTGAATCTGAGTTCTTTGAGTCCACATGAACTTTCCATCTATCAGTATGTCATGAATTTGCCTGTCTATCAAGTGGAAAATGAAATCGATGATACTATACAGTCGCGGAATAATATAGAGCGTTACAGGCATCCAGCAATCATCACTGGAGTTCGGCCTGCTGTCGGAGGCAACTTTTACGCCAAGGCTCTTTCCCAGTTTCTCGATGCTCTTGTCGTTTCATTTGTCATCAAGCCTGTGAAAGAAATTGATGTTGAAATACCTGTTGGAGTTGGAGTTGGAGTTGGCGTAGGTGTTGGAGTTCAAATGGAAGAGGGAGTGGATGAAGAAGACGAAGCCCCAGAGGACAACTCCCAGCTAACTCTGGCTCAACTAAGAACCTCGTTCAAGACCTCTATTCTCCAATATATCCAGCCTGTTCAGTGGGGCTTGTGTCTGGAAACTGGAACACGACTAATATCTGCAACACCATATGTCAACATCACACATTTATGCCGAGATGATCTTGTAAACTTGTTCACTGATATATTTAAGCTGAGTAAGAGCAAGTATCTGTTGTTTGGGAATGAAGGATTCTTGGAAAACAAGGTTGGTGAACAGCTCAACAACACAGGTGTTGTGCAGGGTGCGTTCAAAGGCGCTATTGCCAGATACAAGACATGGGCTACTACTGGCCTGAAATTAGGTAATCTTTTTTCCTTTCTCTGACATCATCTCTTTCATTCCACTTTCCTAATCCAACACACTCAACCAGGAAAATCATTCCATGAACAGTTCAGCCACTCAAATCGTCGTTATCTCTCGGTTGATGGTCACACCATATTTCCCAGACTGCCTGACTCTCAAGTTCGGGGGATGCAGTCTGCAGTCTTTGATCAGAACAAACATACAGCTCCACACATTGAAGGCTATTTCCTTGATTCTTGTGATGAACCCACCAGAGAGATTCCATGGCCGCCTAATTTCCCTTCTGTCAATTTGCATTACCTGAACTTGATGCGTCTGGCTTTAGAAAAAGGAGGTCCGCTCTGTCAGAGGCTTGTTGTTCATCCACTGGGATTCAAGATATTTGCGAGTGCAAGGAATGTCATCCACCTTCGTCTGACAAAGAACTCAACAATCAACTTCCCGGCGTCCAAGAATAAATTCATGACGTATAGGCCAGGTGCAATCAGCATTACGTATGACAGGGAAACTGGAATCTTCAAATCAATGTTGCCGCTTCAAACTCACCACATGAACACCAAAGAATTAGGACAGATTACGAAACAATATTCATACAAAAACGCCCCTCGACGTTATCCAACAACAACACCCGCAGTCAACTGCGATTCCATTGATGTCAGCTTTAATGAAGTCCAAGAGTTATTGTCAGATTCTTTGAAAGAGATGGCTGAGACTCGAAAATACTATGCTGCAAATCCATCAAACTTGAAGGCACGTGAGGAATATCGGCATGCATCGCACTTGGTTCGGTACATCCGAAATCGAATTCAGAATGAATGTTCTGCAAAGCACCGACGCAAACTGGAAGATGCCATGATTGTTTATGCTCGGCAACACAACTTTGGATCCTTTCGTTACGAATCTGTCAAATTGGGCGCAGTGCATGCTGAAGATACTGAACTATTCCAATCTCGGATGGGATCCTTCCACAGTCCTGATGTTTGGATCACGAATCCATCAGAAGCGGTTCAGTCTGCGTTTCGGAATGCGTTTGGAACATCTCGTTTATTGTTGAGCAGTGATCCAGGTGGGAGAACAGTGGAAACGCAGATGGCGAGCACTGGCCATGTTGTCCAGATTGGAGTCGGATTTGAAGCAGTGATTTGTCGTCTTCAGAAACGCATCAGCACACTTCAATCGTTTCGAGACAGAGCCATTGATCAACTTGAGGCTGTGGTGGAGTTACGGAGTCTTGTCGCTGCTGCTGTACTGGATCTTGTTCAATACGCCTCTGGTGATCAAGTTGTATCAAAAGAAACATTGCGACTGGAAAATCTTGTACTTGTAGCGGAACAGGAATTGGATGCTAGGTTGAAGGATCTTCGCGCGTCAGCAAGAATGGTTCGTAAACCAACTCCTGGCCCAGATGACATGAATGTGGTGGAGGAGGAAAATGATTTTCTGGATGAAGTGGGGAGAGTGGATAAGGAGTTGAAAAAGATGCGAAATGAATTCAATATCACCTTTGATGGAGGTGGTGTTGGAGGCGGTGGTGGAGATGACACAAACCTTTTGTCACGGCTGCTCAAGAACGCACAGGACAAATTGAACAAGTACGCTCAACGAGTTCGACGATCTGCCGCGGAATGGAATTCTGGTGCAGACTCATACGCTACATCTGACTTCAACTCCAAAACCACAAACAAGAAAGTGACTTCTGGGAAGGATGGTATTCCAAGTGAGTATGATTGATCACTTAATTTTGAATCTAACCTCCTCTGTCTTAGAATGGGTCAAGACGGTCCTTTCATATGCGGCTCATGCTTCCATCAGGAAACAAACCACAATAATGGCGTACAAAAAGTCAGAAAATGACGGCGCGTTCTTTAATCCTGGTGGACCTGCCTGGAACATACCCACAATGAAAAAAATCATGGCCAAAGAATTTGATCCCGCGTTTCCTCTTGTTGGCAGAGTTGGAAAGATCAAGGCTGTAGTCATAGTGACTGAAGTAAGAGTCTCATGTATTTTACTTTATTTAACCTGTTCACTGTTCACTAGATTGGGTCAACAATCATGTGCTTCTGCGGCCGCATCTCACGAATTGGGAAAGCCAAGACATTCAAATGCTCCAACCCACGGTGCAGCGGTCGTGCAGTTTCTTCGCGTGATAGCCTAACCTTCCGTCTCCCACGCGACATCAAAAGCGGCTTATTCATTGAGAATCTAACATGGGCGATTGCGTTGATGCGGGTTCATCACCACATTCGAGGTGGTGGGACAGGCGGTGCTGAAAACAATGACGGAAACGGCGATCCAGGTGGTGGAGGACCGGGAGGAGGGAGAGGTGGAGGGAGTGGACGAAGTGGTGGAAGTCGAGGCAGTGAGGGAAATGGAGGACCAAGTGGCAATGACTCCAAACTACCGCCTGCAAAGAAGCAGCGAATTGTAAAAGGTCGTTTAGAGTATGTTGTGGTGGAAGAAGTGGAAGGGAGATTGGACGAAGGTGGGATTGGTCCCACTTCGAGGCAGGCTGAGGATGACTACCGAGGATCTCAGCGAGTGGATGACAATCCACATACTTTCCTATCTTGCATTTGGCCTCCCGTGGAGCTGCTGGACACGTTAGCGACGTATAGCTGATGTAAGTTCATTTCCAATTTTAAAAGATCTCATCCATCAGTACATGAACCAGAAATGCTCAGCCGCCTCACGCATACTCATACGTTTCTGGGGATCATCAGCCATCATTCCATCCAACAAATCTCGCAGAAACAAATCAAAATCATCCTCCTTCGCTGCATCTCTTGCCTCAATCAATTTTTCAATCATTGCTCCCATAGCATACACATCCGCCTTTGCTCCATCAACGGCAACACGTCCTTTACAGGCCACAAGCTCTGGGGCTGCATTTCCTTCAGTTCCAATATGCTTCATCCCATGAATCAGAAAGTCAGAGTGACCAAAATCGCAAACGCGAATATTTACGTTGTAGTCATCGATTGGTTCATCCAAATTGGAGGCACGAGAAACTAAAATGTTTTCGAGCTTGATATCACAGTGAAACATTCCAAGGCGTTCATGCAAATGAATCATAGCAATCAGGACTTTGTAAACGATCGTCTTGATAACACGGATCGGGAGTTTGGCTGGGGAATTCTTCGGGGTTTTTTTGGCCCACGCGATGCAAGACTCATAGTAGGCCCAACCCCAGCAATCAGAGGCTCCGGAAGAGAAAGGAAGAGAGCTTGGACCCCAGAGTTGGCTGTAGTAAAGCAGTGGGGCAAGAGTCTGAGTTTCGTTGTTTGCGTAATGCCCTTCAGAATTCTGGATCTTGTAAGTTGGCTCAATCCAATCTGTGCCAAAGAGCTCCGTGACAAGGTAAAAGTTCTTTTCGCTGTTGAGAATGAAGCCTGTAAGTATTGAGAAAGGGCTAATAAGCCAGACTTACTCCTGGAAATCATTGATGTAGCGAAGAAGGCCTGGATGGGGCTCCGTTGCCATGGCACGGAGAATTTTTATTTCGCTGGGGATCTTGTCGTTGTTTGTAGGGGCCGGTCGGTAAACTGAAGCCGGTGCCTTGTAAATCAACTTGACAGCGACTTGTTCAACACTACCCAAGTAGTTAATGGTCTCTGCAGCCAATACTATTGATAGATGCGGTGTGTGAGTAATTTTGAAATTTCCCATGAAGGGGAATTTGATGTGACAAGGGAATTTGATGCTACAACTCACCAACACCGTTCGCTCCGAAGCCAATAACTTTAACAATAGAGTAGGAGTCGAGAATTGTGCTTCCTTCAAGTGCTTGACGAAGAGCTTGACGAGCTCGTTCTTCGGTTGTGATGGTTGGGATTTTCACACTGGTATCATAGAAGTACTGGTCTTTTTCGCCAGCTTCGTTGGATGCAGGTGGTGTGAGGTATGAAGAATGCATTCTAAGTCTATGATGCTGGTGATGCAGAATGTGGACGCTATGCAGAGTTTTGGATTTAAAATTCCAAGGGGCTCACAGACAGCGGCACTGTTTTGTATTTTCTAGATATGCAAATAATTTCGGAGATGGAAAAGTTAACGTTCTTCGTTTCCCCTTCATTCAGGTCAAGTAATAATCTCCACATGCCGCAAAATGTGATTTACAACGGGAAAGATGAAGGAAACTCACCAATCAGCAACATGTTAAAGGAAGAGTGCTCATCTCCTCTTCTCAGAAACAACAACAGTTAGAATTCTGTGAGACTTGAGTTTGTCTTGCATTTTCCCAATCAGGCCACCTTCCAAAAAAGATGGCAGTGAAGGACACGAAACCCGCCGCTGCCGCCAAGGCCGTGCGCAATCCAACAACGCATCACTTTGAATTCATGGGGCCTCACTTGTCGCCTCTGGTTATTGCCGGCCTTGCGATCGTCCCAACTCTCCTCAACTCACTCTGTTCAAACAACCAATGCCCTCCAACTCCATCATCTTTCACCAGAGAAGGACTGATCGAGCTGCTTCTTGCTACGTTCGACAAGACTGTGGGATCTCTGACGTATGAGGACGTCACACTGGCTGGTGCTGTCGTTGTCGCCTGGTACGCGTGGCTTGCAGTTCTGTACTATGTGCTTCCAGGAAAGGTTGCTCAAGGTAAGTTAACGTCTTCCTTGGTCTCAAGACTTACCCGCAGCCAGGTACTTTAATTCGTGACGGCACACGTTTGAAGTACCCAATCAACGGCTTTTCAGCCATGGTCACTTCATACGGTGCTATTGCGGGATTATCTTTTATCTTTGGCCCTGCACCACTCTTGTGGGTTGCCTCCAACACGCTCTCACTCTGTGTGGTGAGTTATTATTCTTCAAGCCGAATTTGTCATACTGAATGAAATGCAGGCGTCAACAATTCTCTCCATCGTACAATCTCTCGGTCTTTACGTTGCTTCATTCAGATACGTTGATGTGAATACCGATGCTAAGTCGCAAAAGGATGGAAAGACTGCTTCCCGCGCCCCGGCCCTTCTGGCTGAAGGCGGTAACTCGGGTTACCCATTCTACGACTTTTTCATTGGACGCGAGTTGAATCCTAGAATTTTTGACTTCGATCTCAAATACTTTTGTGAACTGCGTCCAGGATTGATTGGTTGGACTTTGCTGAATGCTGCCAACGCTGTGAAGCAAGGTGTTTCTGTGGCTGGCGAAAACACTGACGACTGGGGTCTCATCGGTTCTTCTATTTCCAACTCGATGTGGCTGGTTTTGGTATTCCAGCTGTATTATGTTGTTGATGCTCTGTGGTATGAGGAGGCGATTTTGACCACTATGGATCTTACCACTGATGGATTCGGATTCATGTTGAACTTTGGAGACTTGGTGAGTATTATTCGAGAAACCTTCTTATTTACTGATGAAAACGAAAAGGTCTGGGTTCCCTTCACTTACACGCTCCAGTCAAAGTATTTGGCTATGTTCCCAATTAACTTGAGTGCTCCAGCTTTTGCGGCTCTGATTGGTCTTAAGCTCTTTGGGTTGTACATTTTCCGTGGTTCTAACGGTCAAAAGAATGCGTTCCGAACCAACCCTGATAGCCCAGAGTGCAAACACTTGAAGTACCTTGAAACCAAGAGCGGCAGCAAGTTGTTGATTACCGGATGGTGGGGTGTTGCTCGCCACGTAAACTACACCGGTGACTGGCTGATGGCACTCTCATGGTGTCTCCCAACCGGTTTTGGAAGCATTATTCCATACTTCTACGCAATTTACTTTGGTATCTTGTTATGGCACCGTGAACAACGTGATGAGCACAAGTGTAAGAACAAGTACAAGGATGACTGGAACAGATACTGTGAGATTGTCAAATACCGCTTTGTCCCGGGAATCTATTAGTTGAATAAAGATGATTGCATTCTTCTTACAACATTAAATCTGCTTCAGAACTCACTCGTCATATGGCCGCCACCATCACCACAGCAACGCCGTTACCAGCCGCCAGTATAAAAGTTCTCGGGGCCGAAAACGTTATCTGCGAAGATACGGAAATCCGAGGCGGCATCATCTCGTTCGGCAACCACAACATCATCCATCCCAAATGCAAAATACTCAGTCCAGGCGGAGGCCCAATCATGTTCGGCAACAACAATATTGTCGAAGAAGGCGTTGTCATCATTAATCGGTGTGTGTCGCTTGAGCGAGAGCTGAGAGAGTGGTTGGAAGTTGGAACTTGAATCAGTCGGAACAATCGAGCGATGCTGGACACATCATGCAGTCCCGACTCCTTCTGTCTGAGATATATCAAACTGATTTGCGCATCTGGCACAGAACTGCTGAAGACCTTCATATTGGCGATGAGAACATATTTGAATGTGGTTCAGGTATGCCAAAATGCAACGTGATTGTAGATACTCAATTCCGTTATTGTAGTTTTCGAAGGCAGCGGTATGGGAAGTGGCTGTGTTCTTGAGCCAAAAGGTGGTGACTATTGACATTGGTGGAATCAACTTACCTTCAAACAGCAACCGTAATGTCAGGAACAAGCATAGGAGACAATTGCGTGATTGGCACCAGTTGTTCAACTTGGCCCAACGAGAAATTAGCCAGTAATACTGTGATCTATGGACTCAACAACGAACGACGAACACAAACGGGCAGAAATAAGGAGCAAACCAGCCTTCACTTGAAGCATGTTGAATATTTGAAGGATGTTCTCAAGCGATTTCATGCTCAAAAGGTATGTCGTCCTTTTTCCCAAATGGAGGAGCTAATCAAGAGATTCCAGGCTGGAGTTACACAAACTATTGGAGTTGTGTCCTAAATATTGCAGAATATTTGCAGAATGTATGCATTGTTTATTTGTCTGTAGCTGGGGTTGTTTCCCGTAACAGCCTGTACTTTTCAAACTTGAAATAATCATTTGCATCTGGATGATGTTGTTTCATAATTTCCCGTGTCGCTTTGTAAAAGTCGCTCGTCTTGTCCCTTGAATCTATGATACATTGCAGGCAAGATCGGTGATACCTCCTCACCAAGAGGTACGTAGAACCAAACCCCCAGCTGCAACTGCCACCATACCAAATAGCTTCAAGTGAATAGGGATCTTGCGGACGTTGACAGGATCCATGGCAAAGTAGCCCAGGCCTGACCAGAACATAAAGTTCAGAGGCATCGTCAGGTTCTCAGAGGAAGTGAACCCCTTGAGACAGGCTTGCTCTTCGGCATTCGGCTGAGCAAAAGATCCATTCTCGACGCCTTTGCGAATGTGGTTGACGATGGCGACTTCGATCATTGACTTGACAGTTTGTGACTGTGTTGCAGAAAAGAGAACAAATAATTGTAGAACAAAAGAAATAATTTATTGTTTAGAATGGGATTACAAAAACATAGCTCCAACGACAGCTGCAGCGGCATAGGAACCAGTCGAGATAGCACCTTGGGCTAGAACAGTCAGAAATCATCTTCGAGATAATTTGAGTGTTGGCCGCGGTAACAGGCAAGAGACTTGGTCTTTGTTGGAGTGAATGTTGCATTGGAACTCGCCAAAGCCATAATATCAATTTTGCAGTTGCTGGCAACAGTGACGAATGAAGTGAGGCCATTCAAGCAAGCATCAGAAGGCATTCCACTGGTTCCCGTTGGAACTTGGGCAAGCGCAATGGAGGCGAGGAATGCAAGGGTAAGGGCAAATTGCATTTGGGAGAAGGTTTTTCTTCGCTGTTCTTTCTTTGACAGGAATTTAAAGCCGCCATAACAAAAAATCAGGTAAAAGAATGAAGGAGGAGGCGCTTTATTATGAGGTGCGAAGATGCGTGATATCGAAATGGAATCACATCACAAACAATGCGTTTTGTTGTCAGTCCGCACACACTTGCTCAACCAAGCCCTTACACAAAGTCTCATAGAAATGGCAAAGTTCCGTACGAAGTTAATAAGAAAGGAGCTAAGGGTTGAAGAACAACCAGTTTTGCCAAGAATGTCACGGTTCCCACCTAAGCCATTTATTTGGAAACACATTTTAATACTATGTATCCGATATACAATTTATTCTCATAGTTGCTGTGCAACGTCAATTGTCTCCAAGATCCAATCCCCGCCACCAACAACTCTCTTAAGCTGCCAAGTTCCGAAGTAATGAGTATTGACACGAATAGCCAACACTTTAACAAATCTCTGGAAGTTGACGGTCTTGACTCTCGCAAAGCTATCACTGGGTATCTTGCTGACAGCCTCAACCAAATCGTCGAGGTTGAGAATTTTCTGACCATTGATTTCAGTGACCCAAGAGAGAGGTTGCAGTTGATAAAGCTGTGCCGGAGAACCGTCATACACTACTGAACACAAAACTCCCTCAGGAACAGTCTTGAGTTGGTGAAAGATTGCTCTGTGCGGCATTTGGAACACGGCACCTGACCAACCAACAATGCGTTCCGAAGTGTGTATTGACATTAAGGAAGCCGGAACTGTTAGACTGAGTTCTTTCTTGTCGCGCATGATGGTCTAAAAATGAACATCAAAAACAGTCTTGCGCATTCCTACAAATTCTTACCAGATTCAATTCACTTTTGTCCGTATGCTTCATAATTTCGTTATAGTCCGCAACAGCATTTCCATCAACTGCAAGAATCATATCACCTTCCTTCAACAACTTGCACGCCTCAGTTCCACTGGTTACACGCCTTATAACCAACACATTACGCCTACTCAAATGTGTGCCTTCCAGTCGCTTGACCCAAGAGTCTGGCAACCCAAGAACACGAGCCTGCGCCACTTGCGCGTAACTTAACTCGGCTTCAAGAGTATAAGCATACGGTTCCAAGACTTTCTGTTCCAACAACAGATTACGGACGTGTGTCACAGTTGGTTCGATAAGTGAGATTGGCATTCCCATGAAGAACTCGCTTTTTCCTTTTGAGGAGAACTTGCTGTGTGCAGCATAGAGTGCTTGAATGTGCCCAACTTCGTCTGTCAAGACTCCCGCATTTGAGATCGGATTTTCGAGTTCAATGCCTACATAAAACGTCAAAAATTGGCATAGCAAAAAATCTTCTCACCTTCAACATTAATGGCGCGAAAGCAAGGTGGAATCGGCTCTGCAACAAAGAACTGACGCTTGTTTGTAACTACGGTTTTACGAACCAAAGCTTGATATGCTTTTGACAAACAGACCATATGAACTGAAAAAATTGTCAATCACAGACGAAAACAAAATCATGAAAGTAACATACCAGAATCTCCTTGCGACAAATCCTTTTTTGAAAACACAGCGGACTTTACAAATGTTTCTCCCAACAAGGTAACGTCATATCGCAATAGAACGAAATTGTACACTTGGTGTATAAATAGAATCTTTCCAGGAATAATGATTGAGTTTGCAAAAGTGAGCATAACATCTCCAAGAGAAATAGGAATTGTATGACGGTCGCCAAGAACGAGTCCTAGCTCGGCATCAACAACAAGACCGATACCAGCTGCCACAGAATTCGCAGCGCCATCAATATAAAATGGCATCTTAATGATTGTTAGTTCAAAAAGGCAAACAGTGTCAACTTACGTGAACTTCAATGTGGATCAAGGAAGGAATGACGTCTCGTCCCGGTCCCAAGTTTTCATCGAGGGCCAAATGAGTAGCTGTGTGAGGTTCATAAATAGCGGGACCAATACAAGGAGCCAATTTTGAGTAATTCCATAGTCCACTTGTTTCTGTCAAAAGAAATTTAGCACAGGAAACAGGAAAATCATCAACTCACCATCCCGCACAGCTAAATTGAATCCATGCCATTTCCGGTCCACCTGCATCAAACTGACCTTTTCCTTGTTAATGTCCGACAAATGAATGAACCGTAATGGTACACGCTCGCCATCTCTCAATGTCTCCATCACTTCCACAAACTTTTCGAGGGTGGGGATTGGAACGTTATTGAGTTCAATGAGACAGCACTTTCGAGAAACGCCTGCCATTGAAAGCATATAGCCGGCTTGAGCGACAAAGACGCCGGATGTTGGCACCATGAAAGAAACAGCCATTTGATAGGACACAGTATTCAGAATTCCGCCGCCGACTTCGACATAACGGTCGGGAGTGATGGAATGTAAGTCTTGAACGGACACTTCAATGTCTTTGAGTTCCACGCCACTAGTATTAAAAGTTGTGAGTTAAAAATTATTTAGGGGGGACCAACAAAGCTCACCGTTGGACACTAAAACTAACAGAATGCCCAACAGAGGAATCAAAAACCTCCTCAAGAGGCACAAACTTTGTCACCATTTTCCCATTCAATTTCACAATGATATCTCCCGGTTCCATAATTCCTTCAGCAGGACCTTTAGGGATGACCTGCGAAACAACGAGCATTCCTGTCCCATCCGGAAACTCTTTTCGAACTTCTGATTCTACTTGAGGGAGAAGGCCAAGTCGTTTGACTTCATCATATGGCGAAAACTTGAAGATTGTCTGAAGAGTTCCGCGCGGAATTTGCACAACGCCAGTTTGAAGGTACTGAAGGACACGAACGACACGGTCGAGAGGGAGGAAAAAAGACGACGCGGCAGATGTTGATCCACCGGCATTAAGAGCGATTGCCTCTCCATCCACATTGATGACAGGAGAACCCGAACTTCCACCTGACGTCATTGAGGCGGCTTGATAATAGAACGTGTTCCAGTCGTTGTACTTTCCAGCTCCATAGAAAGGCGCCTTTCTGTCTAAACGTGCCAATGTTCCACTTAAAATGCTGAGCCGTTCTCCACTGTCATTTCCAACCTATTTTACACGGTACGTCAATGCATGGAATGAAATCAAGATCTTGAAGTAATTGACAGCTTACCACACGGATATCAACACCAACTCGCACCTTCTCTGGAGCAACAACAAGTGGAATTTCAACAATGTCCATGTATTTGATGTCCTTCACGTTGAACTGAAAGAAACCAAAATCATGGACCGGATCACGATAGATAGGAGTCAATTTGATTTCTTCCTTGGATTGGTTGAAGATGGCTTCTGCGAGAATTGGACCAGGATGAACGACATGTCTATTTGACAAGATAATCTGGATTCAAATGTCAGCGAGCAGCGTCTGAGTTGAGTCAGCGATAGATGGAAGGATGACTCACGCCGCGCTCTTTGTCAACGACGAAGCCGGATGCCTGAGAACTCTTTTGCGAGTCGGTGTCTGGATGGAGTGGTTTGGGGGTCAGCAACAAGTTAACAACAACGGCTTCCAAACAAAGAAACAAAGACAGCCAAACCGAATGCGCGGACAACAATCATTTTAATTGAGACAATCGCGGGGATGCTGCGAATCCAGTCGTTTGGATTCAATTCGACCACCAAAACAAGTCAGCGACAACAGCGTCTCTCGTTCAACTCACTCACATGCGCGTCAATGTCTTCTCCCACTGCGCCGATGAATGCGATGCTGCGCCGAGAACTGGCGCGGGAAGAATGTCAGAGTCGCCATCCGCAGACGCCTGGTTTGCTGGGCCATCACCCTCTTCAACTTCCATTTCAAAACACTTTTAATTTGTGGTTATTATAATATCTCTTCTTTTCCTTCTTATATAAATTATGGAATTGGAAATAAGGCCAAATTAGCCACCCTCCACCGTATTCAGCAAAACATGAATAAAACAGAATCATAGAGAACGAGGTTTATTTCAACGAGTATGCAAAACTGTAAAAATCAAGAATCAAACTATTACAATTTACAAGAACATGGCTCCGACGGCGGCGGCAGCGGCAGCGTATCCCAACGTCTCAGATCCAGACTTGGTGGTTGGAACAACACAAGATCCCTGCAAAGTAGTAATCATACCGGCAACGCCCTTGTCGTTTGGTCCAGTACAGGCAGCAGCAGCCTTCTTCATGGTGTCAACACTGGATGGGGAACAGAAACAGGTAACCTGGTCCTTAGTGAAAGTTGGAATAGCTGGAGCTTGGGCAACAATAGCCAACAAGTCAACCTTGCAGTCAGTGAAGATCTTGGCCAAAACGGCTTCTTGAGCGGCACAAGTGTCAGAGAGACCAGCACCGGCAGCAGCAGTAGTAGTTTGAGCAGAGACGGCAGCAACGAGGGCAGTAAGGGCAAAGATGGACTGCATTTTTGGTTTTAATTGAAGTTGTGTTTGTTATTTTGTGAAACATGTCTATAGTTTCGCTGTCGATTTTATATGCAGTTTGTTGGGGCTGAACTAATTTCTTGAACAATTTTCTTTGATCACCATCTGTGCACAGCCTCAGTACTGCCTCATTTTTCCCAATGTCCTCTCTTTGTGCCTCCTTGCACACAGCCTCACACAGCCTCGCATTGCTGCCGCTGCCACATGGAATTGCTAGTTGAAAAATGAACAGTATCTTGTGCATTCCACGTTTAGATAGCTATTTCTTCAGTTTATTCATTGAATAAGAAAGGCAAATCACAAGGCGAAAGTCTTTCCACCAGAAATCCAGTGGTTAATAAACTCCTTGGAGTGTTCTGGCTGATCATATGGAACCATGTGCCCAGCCTCATAAATGGTCAAGTAGGTCAACTTATCATAAGTTCTAAAGATTCCAGCCTTCTTGCCAGTCACCTTGCTAACCCAGTCCAATTCGGGAGCGGAGTTGAATTCGTCCTTTCCGCTCCACTCCAATTCAAGAGTCCAGGCACGGTTGCCCATGTAGTTACAAATGTAGTCGGCGTCACCGGCGTAAATGAGGGTGCGTACACCACTGTCAATAATGTCTGGAACGAGGTTCACGTATGGGCGCATCCAGTCTCCAGCCATCATGAAACGCTGGTTAACTTCCATGTTGCATCCCTTGTATTCCACATCGACTCCAAGTTCTTCCTGAACATCGGCACGGTTGAGGTAGGCTTCAATGTCATTCAAAATCTATGAGACGCGACGTGGATTAATAAGAGCAGCATGAGTTACGTAAGGTTGACAACATACAGTGTAACAGAGAGGAGTGCTTGGGTCACACTTGGTTCGGACATCGTAAATGTTGAGACCAGTGTGGAAGGGGAAATTAGTAGGAAAACGCGTCTTTGAGTTTGTATTATTGTTTATATTACGTAATGTGAGTAGTAATAGAGTTTGTTTGTGCCAAATTGTGCAAGTGACGTTGAGAGGAGAGGAGTCATAGCTGACCAGGACACAGAGTGTGTGACTGTTACCCTCGGTTCAGCTGCTCTGTTCGACTCGAGAATGGTACGATCTCTCTTGTATCCGAGTGAAGGCCTACGTGTGCGCTGCAAGAGAGCCTTTTCTACCGTTCCGCAGATGTGCCTTCTACCAGATGCGCTCGTTCCCGCTCCGTACCGTCTCTCTGCTTCGGTTCTCGCCAGTCCCTCGGTTGGTTTACGCTGGATTCAAGCCTTGCTGTGCCGGGAGCCTCGAGCTAGTGAAGTGTTTTCGCCTTTTCATGTCTGTCCACTCTCTCCACAGTCGCTCTCGCAGCTCTGCCAACAGCATTGATCTCAAGTTTCGATTGCTACAGCCTTGCAGCAACGCAGCTCCCTGGATTCGATTTGGAACGCAAGAAAGTGGCATACTACAAGCACTACTCAACGCTACCATTCAGCTTGCACTTGAAACCAGCAACACCACTGATTACTGCCAACTAGGATCGAAGTCGAATACATTACCGAGCATTGGAGGAGCCATCTTGTACTGGATTGTTGTTTCGACTGCACTCTCAACTCTGGTTCCGTTCCTCGCAACCTGCCACGCAGCAAGCTCGAACGCATAACGCAGACACGAGACTGCTTCAACAACCACAACTGCCAACATCACAATCACAACAATGGGAGCAGGTTGGGACTTAACTCCACAAGTTGAGGCATCGCGACTTGTGAACTGCCATATTCTAGGAGCGGGGTGTCCAACTGGGTTTGCCATCTTCGATGGCAGTGCCGCAATAAGTCCTATCAGCGGATCACACACTGGACTTTGACAACAGTGTGTGGCCGACGGCTGTCAGTCCGCAAACGCATCAAACGCACTCGCAGTTGGATTATGGATGGGTTTTATTGAATTCTATTCTTTCCCTTTCTCCCCCTCCTCTCTTCAGCTTCTTTTATTACTGTTTATCTTTCCCTTTCACGGTGGTGGGTGGTCTTCCATCAATCTCCACATTTTCCCAATTGTGGAGAGTGGACTCGGGGCAGCGGCCTTCTTTTTCTTGCCTGCCCCTGGACTGCAAACCACTGTGCTCACGCTGTATTGTTTTCAAATCCCAACCCGTGACTATTAGGTGATTGTCTTTCTTAATAAACTGCCCCTGGACTGCAAACCACTGTGCTCACGCTGTATTGTTTTCAAATCCCAACCCGTGACTATTAGGTGTACAATGCAGGCTCAACAACTCCTCCAAATCATCTCCGCACTCTCTGGTGTCTCTCCCAACCTGTCCTCCGATCCTGACGAAGCCGATTTCATTGGTCGCTTCGACGGTCTTGAGGTCAAACGGTTCACCAGAACTATGCGGAAGCTCTATGCCTCAGTCATTTCCAGAGGCGGTTCAAACGTACCTTACATTCACATTGACGACATTTGCGAGAACCACCTTGGTCCCAGTGTCAAGGATCATGTCAAGAAATGGCTCAAGGACCAACTCGATCCAACTGCCTTTGCCGCGGACCCGCACAAGGAGCGATTGCGAAAACACACATTTGCAGCCTTCTTTGAGTGGTTGGAGGACCAGTATATTGGACTGAATGGCGACTCAGTTGCAAATAAGTTCGTTGCTCTCTATTCAGCTGCCAGCACGTGGGACGAATGGAGTGTCAATTGGTTGAGTATTGTCGCGCGAATCAAGTCCTTGATTGCAGACGCTGCTGTTAAGTCCGATTTTCCTGAGGGAGAACAAGTGAAACGTGTCTTGACAGCAATGCCTACTACCCTTGCCTCAGATGTCCGTCGCAGAGTGTATGATGAACGTCAAAAAGCCTATGAGAAAGATCTTAGGGATGTGTTGGAGAAGGGGGCAGTCACGACAACCAACAAGCTTCCAGACATGCCTAAGTCGTTGGATGTCGAGCCTTCGTCCCTATCGGAACTCGATGTCGCAATCAAGAAAGCTTTTATGGAATCTCAACGTCTCTCCTCGTCCCCTCGACGAGCAATGCCTTCGATTGAAACCCAACAACCAACCAACCAACTTCCCGCTCCTACCCTGTCCTCCATTTCGACTCCTCCTGTTTCGCTTAAGACAAACGTCGATGAGAAAATCCTCGCAGAAATTCGAGAGGGTTTCAAAGGCCTTTCCCTTACGCTCCAACAGTTCCAAAGTGTTATGCAAGGTTTTGCCAACCAGACAAGTCAATTCAAACCCCCGCCTTTTGTGGATTCACACGCTTTTGAAAAGGTCAAGTTCTGTGTTTGGTGCGCCTGCGACCACAATTTGGGACAGTGCATGCGTTTCTTTGACGACGTCTTCAAGCGAGGCATCCCTGTTGCTCGTAATATGCACGACAATGGTAAAGTCTGGAAAATTCGGAGGAACGCCGATGGATCATCTACCTTTCTGGAACTTGTCCCTCTCAGCAAGGAAGGAATGCGTGCTCAGTTCATCAAGCCCTCCGACGATCCAGCGTGGCAACAGGAAGCAAAAGCGTGCAAGGATAAAGCATCAAAGAACTCGTCTGTTTCAATGCTCATTCAGGACGCTGAGGGTGGTGGTTTTGTTGGGGATTCATTTGCGTTTACTGTTGACACATTCACTCTTGGAACCAAGACTCCAGCGGCTCCTCGCGACGTCCCAGCTCTGTCTGTGTCTGACATTAATCAATACGAAGTTCTTGCCGTCGTTTCGAATTTCCCAAGTGAATCCGGATCTGATTTCAACGTTCCAGTCTCTTTAATTGTTGACAAAGTTCGCCAACAGCGTAACGAGTTCTCACATGGTGAAGTCACTTCCGCTCCTGTTCTTCGTGGCCGTACTCGTGAAGATTTGGACGTTTCTTGGCCTCCAGCTCAAGGTCAACTAAATGTTCGTGTATCTCGCAAGCCAGCCACTCCCCGCGAATCTGCTGCTCCCTATGTTCCTCCCAAGTCAACCAAGGATCCAAACGCACCTCGCCGCTCTTCTGAAATGGCCACTGATGTCGAGTCTCCTCAGACCATTCCCATGGATCAGGTACAGCGTTTGATTCAGGAAGCGTTGGACAAGCGTAGCAAGGAGTTAGGGGGTTTACAAGGGGAAAAACAGGCACTTGAAAAGGGGAACAAGGCTGTGACGTCAGACGTACCAAAAACAACAGGAAGTCCCTTGAAAGAAGTAGAGACGGTGGACACTGCGAAGGAAGAAGCGGCAAAGGCGCAAAAGAAGTTAGCAGCTGAGAAGAAACGATTGGAGAAAGTCGAAAATGAGAAGAGGTACGAGTTAGTTAGTGAGGATTTGGGAGGGAGGTTGTTGCAGATGGATGCTCCTCGGATGTCTGTTGCTGAATTCCTGACTGCCGCTCGCGGCGTACGCTCTTTCATCCATGAAAAGATTGATCCCAAGTCTGGTGCTCCTCTTGTTGCTACGTTGTCTGTTGCTGCCGGGTGTGCAGGTCTTGTCGAAGGTCTCGACACTCAAGTCCTGGCCCTCTTCCAGGAGTTTGTTCGCTCAAACTCTTCATCTTCTTCTCCATCTGGTGATATCCTGGCTTCTCTGGTTGTCGACAATTTCCGTACCGCGGTGGTCATTTCAGAGTGCCCTCGTCTGGACGAAGTCCTTGTCGCTATGCGTGTGTTTGCTCGCGACGTTCTGCTTGATCAAGGTTCCCAGATCAATGTCGTTATTCTCAGTCTAGTTCGTAAATTTGCAAGACATATTTCAGTCCAACAAGATGCTTTCATCAACATGCGCAGTGCACAAGGCGCGGTTCGCAAGCTTTCGGGTCTCGCGCTAGTTCCTTTGGACGTCTATGGTCATAAATTCTTGACGCCTTGTTTCATCTTGGATGATACGGACGAAGCTGCACCTTTCGACTTGCTCTTGGGAATGCCTTTCGTCAAACATGCACGTCTTGCTACCTACGTTGACGAGAAGGACAATGCCACGTATGCCACTTTTATTGGTCCTAAGGACGGACAAAAGTATGTCATCCAAACTTCAGGTGGTTCTGCAGCTTAAGGTTGCTGAGTTTTGAGTTTTTCTTTCTCTTTATTGGGATTTCTCGTCTTTCTTCTTTCTTTCCGTTCTACTTCTATTCCTTTCTCTTATTTCTTTGGTGGCTGGTTGGTTGCATTGGCTCGGAGTTCTGCCACACAACAGTTGGGGACTTGTGATTTTTTTCTTCACCCCATCTGTGTGGTTTCGCGACTCTTGGTTCAATCAACTGACTGACGCTCACCTGTTTGATTTAGGTATGTCTTTGAATTCTGTGTGTTTCGCGACTCTTGGTTCAATCAACTGACTGACGCTCACCTGTTTGATTTAGATCCATGAAGCTCGCTGCCATACTGAAAACCGCCTCCTCTCACTCGCTCTGGTGTGAGGAGTCATGGGATGACGTTCGCTCCTACGTCGATACCGGTTCCAAGACGTCGTCATTTGAGTTGCCAGACGAGTACACTGGTTGGGACGCTTCCCAATTCAGACGCTCCTACCGTCGCTCAGTAAACCGTCGTCTTCGTCATCAAGGATACCTCTCTGCCTCTTCCGGTTTCCTTGGTGTCATGTCCGTTGCCTGCAACATGGACAATCAAGTACTTTTGGAAAAAGCACTTCAACTCCGTTACCACGGCGTTGTCGACTCATGGGCTGATGCGAGGATGCTGGATTGGTGCATGGATCAATTACCCGATTCAAAAGGGGTTTCGTTGTCTCCGGTTGTCGACGTCTTCACAATGTACAAACCGGCAGCGCGAAAAGTCCGTCCGGCAACGGAAATGCTCCCTGATGGTGTTGCTCCATCCCCGTGGGTCAATTCTTCTCCCGAAACTGTTGAAAAGTCTCGTCTCTCGGATACCCATATTGAAACCTTGTGTAGTGAGTCCAGTTGGCTTCATGCCGAGGAAGGCTCCTTGTTGCGCGAAGTCCTGAGAGAGAATGAAGATGCCTTTTCGTTCACTCTCAAGGAACGCGGTCGTGTCAACCCCGACGTTTGTGAACCCATCAAGATTCATACTGTCGAACACAAGGCGTGGAAATTCAAGCCTCGCAGGATTCCTTATTCTCAACTTGAAAAGCTCATTTCCTTCCTCAGAGAGAAGCTTGATTGTGGTATTATGGAGCCCTGTTTTGGCCCTTATTCTGCGACTTTCTTTATTGTCCCTAAAAAGGACGGTGGTATTCGTTTCGTTCAAGACTTACAACCCCTCAATGCCGTGACTATTCGAGATTCTGGTGTTCCACCAGGTTCTGAGGATGTGGTGCAGCAATACGCTGGGCGGGCCATCTACTCACCTTTAGATTGTGCATCGTTTTATGACCAGTTTCTCATTGATCCGGCTAGCAGGGATCTCACTGCCTTTGCTACTCCTCTTGGCCTCATGCGTATGGTTACTCTCCCTCAAGGTTGGACAAATTCAGTCGCTATTGCTCAACGTGCCTCACTCAAGATTTTGGCACCTTTTATTCCAAAGTTGGTGTCTCCTTTCGTGGATGATTACGTCTTGAGAGGTCCTACTGTTTACGAGGCTGACCATTCGGAGGTTTCCCCTGGTATTCGTCGTTTCGTTCAAGATCACATCTTCGATATTAGATCAGTCCTAAAACGCATCATCGAATGTGGAGTTACGCTATCTGGGGTCAAGTCTAGGTTTTGTGTGAGGCAGTGTGAAGTTTTGGGTCATCTTGTTGGGGATTTTGGTCGCTCTCCCGGTTCAAAAGCAGGCAGGCTTGCAACGTGGCCGGACTTGAACACAGTTCCGGATATAAGGTCCTTCCTGGGCCTTGCAACGTTCTTTCGCAAGTACATTCCTAAGTTTGCCCTTAGAGCTGACGTCCTCTACAAAATGTTGAAGAAAGGTGCGGTTGTTACTGATTTCTGGGATGCCGTTCAAGCTGCAAAGCGCGATCTAGTCAATGCTATCACGTCTAATCCAGTCTTGTCTCCAATTCAATATGGTGTGGGTTCTGGTCAGATTTCTGTTAAGTCCGACGCTTCTCCAGACGGTTGGGGCGGTTGGGTCTGTCAAGTCAATTCAGAAGGTTTCCCTCACCCTGTTGTCTTTGTATCTGGCAGGTGGAATGATAGAGAACGCAAGTATAGTCAGCACAAGCGAGAACTTTTGGGTACGCTCAAAGTCCTTCAAGCCGTTCACACTTACGTTTGGGGTTCCGACTTCGTATTGGAGACAGACGCGAAAGCATTGATTGGGTCTATTGACAAGGTTGCTACTTTGGATGAGGCGGAGAAACGATGGCTCCTTACTATTCGAGCATACACACCAAGATCTGTTGTTCACATTGCCGGGAGGAGTAACATTGTTTCTGATGTTATGAGTCGTACTGAGTTCGGTGAAACGGACGATGCCGGTGATGTCGAAGACCATGTGGAGTCTGTGCTGGGGTTGAGTTTAGCCTTGGAACGTAGTCTCAAGGTTCTCTGTTGGAATGTCAATAGTGTAAACAGTGCGGTGACTAAGTCACCAACAGTTGTCAAAGAGCTGGTGCTGTCGCATGACATCATATTCCTTCAAGAAACACGCATGGGTCGTCGTTTGTTTGATCGTGCCTTTGGGTTTGAGTTTCAGCTTTCACATTTTGCGTACTCGGTGGATTTTCCTGTTGAAAGAGAGGAAGATGGGAAACCGGTGCGTGGAGCTGCTGGACTTGGGCAAAATGGTGTGGCGGTGCTGATTAGGCGTGGCCTCTTCAGTTCAAATGAACCAGATTCGGTAGAGTATTTGTTCCATGGTTGGGATGCATTCGACATGGAGGGTCGGTTCCTCGCTTTGCGTTTCGGCAAGGTTGTCGTTTGTTCCATCTATTTCCCTTGTGTTGTTGAGTCACGTATGCATCGCTTACCTTACAAAATTCGTTTCCAGAAAGCCGCTTCTGACTGGTTGATAGAGTGCAAGAGCCAAGGCCTGACAGTCATCGCTGGTTGCGACTTCAACGTTGCGTCCTGTTTGCTTGATATTCACCCTAACTTGATACCCAAGATCCGTTCTGGGTTCAGCGCGGGTGAGCGTCTGTGGTACTCTGGTCTCCTATCTCACTTCCAGGATTCTTTCCGGACTTGTCACCCTTCCACAGTGTCCTTCACAACGTGGTGGCGGCAGACTCGGAAGAATAATGAAGGGTTTCGGTTCGATGGTGTTTTGGTTTCATACGATGTTAACGTTCTTGCAGCAGCCCATCTTGACTATGTAACCGCGTCTGATCACATTCCAGTTTCAGTAGAACTTTCCTTAGTTCCTGTTGTCAGTGTCTGTCGGTGGACATTGGATGACGTTTCGACTTGGGTTGCGGATGGGGGTGCATCCGAGATCCACGTTCGTCGAAGATGCGAGTTTTTGGGTTTGTCTGGACGTTTGGGCATGCTTTTCTGGTTTCTCACTCTTGGTACTTGGCCCTCTGGTGCTCCGGCAGCTATTCTTGCGTCGCTGGAAAGACAAGTTACTCTTTATCAGGTGATTGAAAATATGCTCTTTCGGAAGGCCAACGAAGGAACTCGTGCGCCTCGTCGTGTGGTTGGCTTGGCGCGTGAAAAGCTTTTCTTGTTGAAGGAAGCTCATGAAGGTTCTGGAGGTGGACATCGAGCAGTCCATGCAACAGCAACGAAGTTATTACAACGGTATTGGTGGCAAGGAGTCTGGCAGGATGTAACCCTATTCTGCAAGACTTGTGATTCTTGTCAACGTTCTAACCCTATTCGTTATCATGAACCTCTCCAAACTATGTGGGGACGACTCCCGCAAGGATTATTTCGCCGCTGGTATTTGGACGTCTGTACTATGGAGGGAACCAACCGGTACTTTGTGCTTGCCGTCGAGGAAGTTTCAGGTTGGGTCGAAGGATGTGTTCTTCGCCGGAAATCTTCTGGACCTATAATCAGGTGGATTGGCAAGGAGATTTATCAGCGTTATGGCGTTCCCTTTGAGTTAGTAATCGATGGAGGGGAGTTAGATGGTAATGAGTTGAAGAACGAGGCTTTGAGTCTAGGTTTTGATTTGCGGGTGGTAATGGCGTACTCCCCGCAAGCAAACGGTAAGGTTGAGCGACATAACCAACCTATTATTGATGCAGTGCGGAAAATGACTGAGGGTAAACGAGGGGATTGGTATCGGTTCTTCTCTATGGCACTCTGGTCTATTCGCGTGACTATCAATAGAGCTACTGGATACAGCCCTTACGAGCTCTGTTTTGGGCAGGAGCCAGTACTTCCAATGGAATTCTTGATTGAGTCTTTTGCTGTCATTGAGTGGAGGGACATGACAACTCAGGAGTTGTTGGAAGCTAGGTTTAGGATCTTGGAGCGTAAACCAGAGGATTTGCAGTTGGCGCGGGAACGCATTGAGCGGGCTCGTGAACAACGAGCAAACCAGTTTAATCGGGAGCATCGTCTGAGACCAGATTCTGAGTCCATTGAGGAGGGGGATATGGTCATTGTTCGCGATTCAAAACTTGACACGATTGCCGGTGGAAAACTTCGTTGGCGTTATTTTGGACCATTCTGGGTTTTTGCGAAAGGAGAAAGCGGATACTGGTTGACAGAAATGGATGGTACTCGGATTCGGAAGCCATTTCAAGGATCTCGCGTGAAGCTGTACAGGAGAAGGGAGGATTATCTCGGTCATTTCCCTCTGGAGCTTTTAGACGAGGAGTTGGATGCATCTGGTGTCGTCTGACGAGGGCGCCAGACCGATTTCTTTGGGGTTTGCCAGCTGTGGAAGGGGAAATTAGTAGGAAAACGCGTCTTTGAGTTTGTATTATTGTTTATATTACGTAATGTGAGTAGTAATAGAGTTTGTTTGTGCCAAATTGTGCAAGTGACGTTGAGAGGAGAGGAGTCATAGCTGACCAGGACACAGAGTGTGTGACTGTTACCCTCGGTTCAGCTGCTCTGTTCGACTCGAGAATGGTACGATCTCTCTTGTATCCGAGTGAAGGCCTACGTGTGCGCTGCAAGAGAGCCTTTTCTACCGTTCCGCACCAGTCTTTTGGAAAGGAGAAATGAGGCCAGCATTACAGTAGATTGCACTTGGAACACAAGTGAACTGCGACTGGTAACGGTAGCAGCCTTCAATGAGGGACTTGCAAGTTCCGATCTTTGTCTTCATGGCTTTGCATTCAGCTTCCTCAAAGACGGGACCGTATGGGTTTCCACAAGCATATTCAGGGTAGTATTCGTATTGGTTCAAAGGATCAGTGAGACCGTTTCCGATCGCGATGGAAGTCAAGTTGATGACAAGCAAGTCATCATCGTTGTCTGGAGCCTCAGCGTCAATGTTTCCGGCCAAAATAGTGCTGGCGATGGCTGGGACGTAGTGACCAGCGTAGGATTCACCAGTAACGTGGAATTCACTGGCAGCGAACTTAGGGTGCGACTTCAAGAACAATTGCAAGAAGGCGTAAACGTCGCGAGCGGCATCTTCGGTGTTGGAGACATCCTCGCTTGGGTTGTCACTGTATGAGAATCCGACGGTGGTTGGTTGGTCGAGGAAGACTATCGATTGTGCTTGTCAGCCAACTAAATGCGGATAACGCGAATTAAAAAGACGATACTAAACTGATGTTGGCGTTAGAGTTCCAAGAGTTCTCATTGTACGGAGTGTCCTTTCCGCCTTCCGATACGGAACATGGTCCCAACTCCATGAAAAGACCAGTGAGAGACGAGCATCCAGGACCTCCGTTCAACCAGAGAATCAAAGGATCCGTGGACGGGCTAGAACGCGACTCAAAGAACCTGATGAGAGTGACGTGGCGTTAGTGATGTGAAATCGGATTGATTAGGGAGGCACACCAAACCAAAGGACTACTCACCAGTAGAAAAAGTGCTTTCCCTCAACATCCAAATATCCCACGCTCTGTTTCGCTGTGTCAGTGCCAAGCACACCCAAGCACACCATGGACAAACAGAAGAGCCAAACAAACCTGCTTCACGTTGGCATCGCACAACTTTGCATCCTTTGTGCGAAGCGAGTATCCCGGAAGATCCGTGTGTGAAAAGAGCGAAAACTTTCCGGATTGAGTCGCGGTCAACTTTGGAAGCAACGCGGCGCCGTCGTTCGCAACGCCGAGTTTGCCAAGGTTTTGCTTCGAGTTCAACGGCGCGGCAAAGACACTCGCGGCGGCGGCGGCAAAAAGAAGTGCGGAGAATGTTCGCATTTCAAAGTGTGTTTTTGGAGAAGCGAAAGCAAAAACTGTTTCTCACAAAAACCATCATGCAAATCACTGCTGCTTTGCTCTTTGCCTCGATGGCCTTGGCCTCTGTCAACAACAAGGTTGCATCTAAGGAGCTTGTTATTGGTGGGTATTTTGGCCTTGTTGTGCCATGTTGATTTCACTATCTTACCTGAGCAACAGACGTTACTCATAAGGTAGCCGAGGAAGACTGCCCATACAAGTCTCAAAAGGGTGACCGTTTGTCCATGCACTACACTGGAAAGCTCTGGATTGATGGCAAGAAGTTCGACAGCTCAAGGACCGCAACCAGCCATTCGACTTCACCTTGGTGCCGGCCAGTACGTTCCCATGTCTGCATTTCTTAGAAAACACTAAATTGGATTTTTTGCAGGGTTATAAAGGGATGGGATCAAGGTTTGTATGGCTTTCAAATCCAAACACGCGATGCTAACCTCATTAATTCTCTTCAAGGACTCACCGATATGTGCGTTGGCGAGAAGCGTACTCTTACTATTCCTCCATCCTCGGATACGGTGACCGTGGGGCTGGTGGTGTTATTCCAGGTGGTGCTGTTCTTGTTTTCGACGTTGAGCTTCTTAAGATTCACGGAAAGGGCGGAAAGAAGGATGAATTGTAATTTGTATGAGGTATAATAAAGACTGGAATAACTTTCAAAAATCTGTCATGGTTTGGGTTGGTTCCCTCTTGATTGTTCTTGCTACTGCCGCGGCCTCTGCCTCAGCTTCCACTTCCGACGCAACGAAGCCACAACCTCCAACAACTTTGTCGGTCGAAGTCATCAAAGCGATCCCGGACGATGAATGCACTATCAAATCTCAGAAAGGTGATAAGCTCTCCATGTAAGATTAGAAGTCAGAATCCGTTTTTAGAACCGTCATAACCTTTCCATTTTCCAGGCACTACACTGGATACTTATGGGAGGATGGTAAGCAAGGAGCACTTAAAGGGCTATATAGCTTGAGCGATGTATTCACCAATCTCTCAACCAACAGGAAAGAAGTTCGATAGCTCGCGAGACAGGAAGAAGCCTTTCCAATTCACCTTGGGCGTTGGACAAGTGATCAAGGGCTGGGATGAAGGTTCGTTTTATGTGATACAAAGCCCTATTTAACCTCAAATTAAATCAAAGGACTCTTGAATATGTGCATTGGCGAACGCAGAAAGCTACTCATCCCATCGGAAATGGGATATGGAGCCCGAGGATTCAGTAGTTTGATTCCTCCAAACTCCCCTCTGGTCTTTGACGTGAAACTCCTGAAGATTATTGACAGAAAGGATGAACTTTAAATTAGTTAAATCAATACATGAATATGAAAGAAGGAAGGGGGTTGGGCTTGTGGTGCCTCCCAACACTTTCCCAAAATCAACTTCAAATGCGCTTTCCCGTGTTGCCCTTGCCCTTGCATCATTCGTTTCTGCTGGAACTTCATCATCAAAAGATGTTGCCGCTCAGGGTGTCAATCAAGTGATCCCAATTGAAGAGCTGCACATTGGTTAGTGGCATAACTGTCATAGACAGCTGCTGATCTCCCTATAGAAACCATCAAGGCTGTCCCAGAAGCCGAATGTACATACAAGACTCAACGTTTTGATGAACTCACTGTTCACTATGATGGCTTTATCTGGGAGACAGGAAGGCTGTTTGACAGTACCCATAATCGCGAAAGCCCTTTCAAATTCTATTTGGGTCGATTGGAAATGGTTCTTGGATTCGATAAGGGACTGTTTGATATGTGCGTTGGTGAGAAACGGAAGTTGTCCATTCCAAGTCAACTAGGTTTGTGTTTCAGACAAGGCCTGAAGTAAACACTCAAGTTCACATTATACGACAGGTTTCGGGTCTCGCGGTTACCATGGATTCGATATTTCTGTTCCCCCAACACGGATCTTGTGTATGAAGTTGAATTATGAAGGTTGTTCCCTACCAACAAGAGAACCGAAGGAGGAGGAGACGAAGCAGAGCGAGGATGAGAAGGGAACAGAGCTTTAAATTATGTATCTTGTCAAATGAAATAAATAGAGTCCCAAGTAACCAATCAGAAATCACCACCCAAAACCACAGTCATGCAGATCTCATCCATCATTGTCTCAGCACTATGCATTATGGGCGTCATGGCGGAAGCCCCTGCCAAGAAAACCCCGAAGTCACTCCAGATTGGTTTGTGTTGTGCAAACTGATGTCAACACTAACATATTGAACAAGGTGTTTTGAAAAGAATTCCAGCAGCCGAATGCCCAAGAAAGTCTCAAAACGGAGATAAGCTTTCAATGCACTACACCGGTACTCTTTGGGCCGATGGATCCAAATTCGACAGTTCCAGGATCGCAACCAACCATTCGATTTTACCCTTGGTTCAGGCCAAGTCATCAAGGGATGGGACCAGGGATTGCTTGATATGTGCATCGGCGAGAAAAGAAAGCTGATTATTCCTCCCGCTCTGGGTTACGGTGACCGAGGAGCTGGTGCTAAAATCCCTGGAGGAAGTGTTCTTGTGTTCACTGTTGAATTGCTCAAGATTAACGGACAGGGTGCTGCTGGAGAAGCTGAAAGGGATTTGTAGAAGCTCAATAAATAAAGTGTTCGTTGACGTTCCGTTGGTCTCGTGTTTTGGTCGCGTGACTTGGCTCCCAAAAATCATCCCAAAACCAACCACCGATGCAGCTCTTTGGCCTCATTCTCGTCCTTGCTTCTTCTATTGTCTCTGCCAATGGCGTCCAGCAAAGGCGAGAACCTCCTCAGCAGCTCGAGATCAGTTGAGTTGGTTCAAGCTGTGAAACAAAGTTATCTAATACAGAAAACAGAAACCGCAGTTCCTGTCAAGGACTGTCTTCGAGCAGTTAAAATCAGGGACAACATTGGAGTTACGTTTACCGCAAACATCTGGAACACTGACAAGGTTTCGACAAGAGTCCAGAAAACGGAATGGCCGAATTCATCGTCGGGAGAAGAAGCAACGACTATCCAGCCGGAATGCAGGAGGGATTAGTTGGTGCTTGCCTGGGGGAGTCCAGACACATCGTGGTTCCATCTGAGTTGGGTTTTGTGCCTGATCCAATCTATGGTTACTCGAGTGTACCACCAAAGGCACCGTACGGAAGTGTATTGGAATACCATATTAGAGTAGACAAGATTTATGGGTTTAAGACTCCTGCTGAGATTGCTGAGGCGAGACGGAAGACAAGGATGAGCTTTAAATTTTGCACAGGAGAAGCTTAACATGAATAATGTATGGATTGTAAGAATATAAATGAAGAACTATGAAAGCACAGACACAATCACATATTTATTTTCGTTCGACGCGCTCAAAGTATTTGGGAGGAATAACTCCATTAATCCCATCTGACAGAATCACGTTGTTTGGTGATCGATAGAATTTAATGCCGTCTGGATTACATCAGTTTGATTGTGAGGAGTTCAGCAATATATTTCGACAAGCTTACCTGTCATAGCTAGTGGAACGTTGATGTAAATAAGAATTTGCGACGTAGTTCTCATTCCACTGTGATGATAAGGCAGAGTTCACTGTTATTCGTCGCTGCCAACTCCAAACTATCCAAGTTCAAAGAGACAAACCTGATGACTCCAGATTCTCCCGGCCTTCCGACGGCAAAATGAATATGATTTCGTCCCATTTTCTTCAATCCTTCTTGTTCTACAGGTTGTTGGATGATCAGTTCGAACTTAACCACAGTTCCACTCAACCACCAACCTATCAGATCCCAAAAGCGATTGTAGGTTCCATGCACAACAATAGGGATTTCTGAAGGATCCAGAATCTGTTCCAGTTCAACTTCGACCTGAAAGAAGGTCAGCAGTGAGACATAGTGAAGTTCTGACGTTACTTTGAGGGAGTGGCCTTGATTCGCCTTGATTAGCCATTCACCATCCTCGTTTGTCATTAAATATCGCTGTTTGTCATTGTTCGCAACAATAGCTTGTAAGTCCGCAAGCTTCTTCCCAGAGAACTTCTTGTGCCTCAACAGGTCATCTACTCGAACGTAGCCATCGCTGCGCATTGGTATGCCCTCTTTAACTGCTCCATGGCGAAGTATAAATGACAAAGTCTTGGAGAACTGGACTTCGGGACTGTCTCTTGCTCTTGAGCTCATTTCTTGAAAATTATTTTTGCTAAGTATACTGTATTTGATTATTATTTACTTCTTCTCCAACAACCGAAACGCAGCAATAACCTGCTCGTAACAAGCAAAAACGATTCCTCCCGAAAACTATGAACATGTTAGACAAACAAGAGAACCCCACGAGAATACTCACGATAAGCCTGCCCAGCCTTGGCGTCGCTCCTTTCCAGAATGCAAAGACGCCTTCTTCCTTAAACGTCTTGACAAAACAATCTGCTGAATTCTTGTACCTCTCTCTTGCATCCGTAGCTTGCATTTTGGTCTATTTATGACATATCAGGATCATTACTGCATCACTTAAAATATTGTCTCACCTTGAGTACGTCCAAAGGCATCGTTGTGTAGACAGTAATAATTCCTGCGATAGCTCCAATTCCAAACGTAGAATACCAAGGAATGGCTTTCCGTTGTAATAGGGGAGGAGTTTTTCTCTCATCATTCCATAAGCTGCCAATCGAACAGCTGAGTTTGCACCCTGTCTTGCGATAACCGTTGTTACTCCCTGGTATATTCCTTTGATTCCTTGTTCGGCAACAATAATTTTGGTTCCGTGAATAAGACCTTTGAATCGAGGATTGGCGGAGTTTTGATCTTGAATGAGTTTGGTTCTAAAAGAGCATCAGTGAACCGAACAGTTGACCGGAGACTAAATGTTACTTACTTGATTGTTTCTGTCGGAGTCACGGCCACAACTGCTTCCTATAAGCCATAGTGTCAAGACTGTAGACATGACAAACAAAAGTTGTCAGAACGAACCACAACTCCAGCTCCAAGCCCGGCCAACATCATTCGAGCTCCTGTAACTTTTCCGTCTTTGTCTGCCAACGCCGCCTTGATTTGGTCAAACACCAGGAAGCGAACACCGGCTTTACTAGCAGTTCCAAGAACCAGTGCAGACCATCCTCGATAGAGCCCAAAGAATCCATGTTCTCTCAAGGTGACTTTAACAACATCAATTGGGCCAGTGAAGGGCTAAATTTTTCGTGATTGGACAGAGATTAGACTGATAACAACCACCAAGAAAGGAAGAACGTACCTTCTTTCCTGTTGCTGTTAGCTGGTCTGGAGATATCTTTCCTTGAAGTTGCAGCTGAGTCTTGACAAACTCCGTTGGATATGTGATTGTAGCTTCGATCGCTCCGGCTATAATACCGGCAGTGACAGACTGAAATGCTGTGGGTTTCTGGCAGAGTATGTAAGCAGGAGCTGTAACAGGCAGAGAGCGGTACCTTCTCTGTCTTTGAGGACATTGGAGTGTCGTGAGCCAGCGAGGTTGTTTGGACGAAAGAAAATGACAACCCAATTGAAGATTTATTCGAAAGTTCAAATAGTAAATGAATTAAAACTTGGCAAGAGTGCACTCAAGGACTCTTCGAACGTCCGCAACAGCCTTTTCTCGGTTGTTGTCAACGACAGTGATGGTAACCATTCTCTTTGGCAAACCAGCCTGCTGCACGAGTGGTTCTGGGGCAAAATCTTCATATTTAAGACCAGTCGGAACAGCTTCAAATACGGCTTCAGGGAACTTTCCTGGGGAAGCAGTTGCCAAAACAATGTTGACAGTCTTCTTCTCATCGATACCACGAGCCACAAAGCTGGCAATTTCACGCTCAGTAGCAACAATACCAACGGCAGTGTGTGGGCAGAGCACGTAACCGGCAGTTCCGTGCCACCTCTTGATAGCATCCAAAGTATCGTCGTTACTGACGGCGTGAGATCTAAATGTAGCCTTGGCGCGAGCCCAGACACCATCGGGAACTTGGAAACGACCCACAGTCTTCAGTGCGTCCATCCATTCGCGAATGGCCTTGGAAGCAGCAACTTCGTCGTTGCCAAAGTGTCATAGGCAAAGTGCCACAGAACACGCTCAAAGTTGGAGCTGACGAGGATGTCCATGGCTGGACTGTGGGTGAACTGAACGGCATCGCCTGGATTGGCTGTTGGGCTTTTTGGCTTTTCGTAGATTCCAGTTTGGATGAAACGATGCAGAATATCGTTTGCGTTGGTAGAAATGATGAGATCGCCTACTGGGAGACCCATTTGCTTGGCGTAGTATGCGGCGAGAATATCTCCAAAGTTTCCGGTTGGGACAGAGAAGTTGACACGTGGGAGTTTGCTGACATCCTTCTCTCCTTCCAAACCAGCTTCTTCATAACAGCCAAGTAGGAAACAAAGTAGTAGACGGTTTGAGCCAAAATTCTTGCCCAGTTAATGGAGTTAACGGCGGCCAACGAATACTTTGTCTTGAATTCTGGGTTTCCCATCAATACTTTCACAATTTCCTGGCAATCGTCGAAAGTGGCACCGTCGACCGCAATGTTGTGAACGTTGGGATCCAAAACACTGGTCATTTGCTGCTCCTGAACGGGACTGATACGGCCCTTTGGATGCAGGATGAATACATCGACATTACGCTTTCCACGAAGTCCATAAATCGCAGCGCCTCCAGTGTCTCCGGATGTGGCTCCAAGAACGGCAATCTTATCGCTTCTTTCGGCCTTGCTGCTGGCTGGTTGAGGGCGAGAGAGGAAGAAATCAAATAGGTTTCCAAGTGCTTGCAATGCAACGTCCTTGAAAGCAAATGTGGGTCCATGGAAGAGCTCAAGCACTCGAACTGCATGGTTGAGGTTAGACTTATGAGAAAGTGGGTGGGTGCCATTCCAGAGCCCCAAAACATTGTGTGTAATCCAGCTGAAGAATCATCAGGTTTGTGTATCAATGTCCAGAAGCTTGGTGGGATGATTGGTGAATGCGAATGACACTTCCAACAGCACAGCCGACTCCAACTCCTGCATGACAACATTGTGGGAGGAATACGTACTACTTCCGTCGCTGTTACCAGGCTTTACAACAGGAACGACTCTTTCATCGGAGAAGGTGGCATAACTCTTTTGCAAGATAGCCGACAGATCAGCATCAGTGATCTCCTCCGTAGGGATAAAGGCTCTGAAGACCTTGAAGGCAACCTCGTGATACTTGAGGTTAGACCATTCTTCGGCGTTTTCGGCGTAGGAGAAGATACTAAACAGAGCCAATAATCAGTTCCCTTTTCCCACACAGATAAGAAGTCTTACCGAGGAACCTGCGTTGGCACAAACAATCCTCCGTCGGCAGCGAGTCCGGTTCGGACAGCGTCTTCAAAGCCAAACGCATCTTCTTTGGTGATGGCGGCAGAGTCCCTGGTTGATCGATACAGTATTGTGTTTCCGAGCATCTTTTTGCGATGACGTCGATTCAAAACCTGACTTTTCTGTCACAGCCAATCGCTCAAACACGTTCTATTTGACTTGTATTGGAAATCAGACTTAAAAGAGGATACGAATACGCAAATATGGGTGATTAAATAAGCCGTCGCATGTCCTGGAGAAAGGACGACCACGCTCAGAAGATTGTTTACCTGTACATTACATTATTCTATCACTTGCTTATTTGTTAAATTACTTTTCTCCCCGAATGTCTAAATTGAGAGAATTTGGGACAGTTTATGTGCAGTAGACAATGTTTATTGAATATTTAAGAGTCAAATATGAAAGCAGTGGAAGAAAAAAGAACCTTTGGTAGTGGAATACTCAGAGGATTTCATAAATTATTAGCCACATTCTTCTCCTAGTTGATTGGTTTTAATGATTTAAACACGTGTAAAAACGCGACTGCTTGGTGTGCTCTATCTTATCTGATTCGTTCGATTTGTCTGGAGAGTGAAGTCAAAAAGGGCCAGCTCACATTTTTTCGTCATTCACTTTTTCTTCATTGAAACCCCGAAGACCTCGACTCGTCCAGTTCTTCCCGTACGCCTGCAGCAGCCCAAGACTTACCTCTTTGCTGCCCACCCACCGTTTTATGTACAGACACGCACAAGAAGTTGTTAGCCAAGACTGTAAGTGTTTGTTTGCCCTTTGAAGGTTCCCTGTCTCATCAAACTCCAATCAACAGACATTTCCGAACAAATCTTCAAGAGCTCCAGCCTTTAAATCAGATAGCCTATTCGAATCTACTCTTAAGTTTTAAAATATCCTCTTCTCTCCAAACCGTGCCAGCCCTCCGTTATCTGTGAGTACCTTGATGAAATTTTTCAAGAGCCACCCAACTCTCATCACCCCCTTAAACTCGCTCTTCCTACATACTAATAATATATTTTAGAAGTACCATGACTCCCCATCTTCCAGCTTTGCCTCCAGTGCCGCAACTCTGCCAATCTTCGCCTCCAAGGCCTCTCTCCAAACTGCTCCTGCTTCAAAACCACAGTCTCTCTTTGGTTCAAAGCACTTCTTGAGCGACCGTCAACTCTCTCCTGAAGGATCCTGACTCTTGTCAAGAGATCTATGCTCTTCAAGTACACGAAAGGAAAACCCCTTCCTCAGGAAACCCAAGGAATTCTTGCCGGAAAGACCCTTGCCCTCTTGTTCACCAAGAAGTCACTCGTACCCGTATCAGTGCGGAAGCCGGTGGGCTGCCTTGGTGGCCACCCAATGTTCCTTGGTGCCAACGATATTCAGTTGGGAGACCCAAAGAAGGGAGGAGAGTCTTGGAGAGACACAAGTCAAGTTGTTGGAAGTATGGTGGATGCTGTGTTTGCCCGTTTGGGTGATCACAGTGAGATTGAGGAGCTGGCCAAGTACTCTTCTGCGCCTGTTGTGAACGCTTTGACGGCCAAGTTCCACCCTATGCAAGCACTCGCTGATATCATGACTATCTACGAGTCTTTCATGCCCAAGGAGGAGATCATGGCGCTTCTGGAGGACCCTGATGCCCAGCTTCCAATCCTGCATGGTGTCAAGGTTGCCTGGGTTGGAGACGCCAACAACATTATCAACTCGTTGTTGGTGTGTCTGCCCCGTCTTGGAATCAGTGTTGGTGTTGCCACACCTGCTGGTTACGAGATTGACGAAGACATCCAGGAATATGTTGAGGCTGAGGCAGCCAAGGCTCAAGCGGAGGGTCGTGTCTACGGTACGGTTGTGTATACCCAAGATCCCCAGGTGGCTGTCAACAAGGCCCACATTATTGTGACTGACACTTGGGTTTCTATGGGTCAAGAGGCGGAGAAGCAAGCTCGTTTGGATGCTTTCAAAGGCTTCCAAGTGACTGAGCATGGCTAAGGAAGGAGGTGCTATGGAGGACTGGAAGTTTATGCACTGTCTCCCTCGAAAGTTGGAGGAAGTGGATGACGAAGTCTTCTATAACGAGGCACGGTCATTGGTGTTTGGAGAGGCGGAGAACCGAAAATGGACTGCGATGGCAGTGTTTGAGGAAGTTGGCAAATTCAATTAGTTATTCTTTCTCTCTTTTCTTTACCAATACATTATCTTTCTGCTCTCGATTTTGATCCAGTTTCAAGAAATTCGACTACTTTTGTCAACAATAATGGTGGCAAGTGAGATGATTGGTTCGCTACACGCTGTCCAGTATTAAGGACTGCTACTCAAATGCGTTTACTGCTCAGATGCACTATTTGATTACATAGGTATATCAATTTGCCCCATGGATAAATAACGCCCTTTTTCTTCTTCTTCATAGTTAATGGACTTGCCGAGCTTGGTCAGCAATTATTTGCAATTTGAAGACAAGCCCCAAAATAATTCCATTACAGAATGCAACTACTCACTCTCGCCGCTCTCTTCGCTGCATCATCCGTATCCGCGCAAACAACCCAAACCGTCTCCTGCCCAACGGACTTCTCCGTAACCCAAGTGAAAGTCAGTGGTGCAATCTACAGCTGCAACCTCGCCGCCAACATCATCACTCCAACCCCCGAGAACGCCAAAAAAGGCGCAGCTTACACGGAGGCGGGATACAAGTGTTTCTGTACTGCGGATTTGATTGAAGCTTGAATGCGGTGGGCAGGTATATGATTTGTATTTGAGGGGGTGTGTGAACGTGAATGTTCCGGGGATGGCGGCGACGAATGCAAGTGCCGTGGTTACTACAGCGGCTGCGGTTGCAACTACGACCAAGTCAGGGGCTGGGCTTGTTGTGCCGGCGGTTGCTGCTGTTGCTGCAATCATTATGTTATGTAATCCAACTCTGGATGATGATGAAGACGATAGATAAACTTGTTGATAATATGTTTTGATAATGTATCTTTCCCGTTTCAATCAGAGCATAAATATGCAAATAGCTCGAATCAATAGCCCCCGTTTCGATTATTCCTTCAACTCAACAGTGATTGACGAATTCAGCACCTTTGCCTCCTCCAAAGACTGGTCCAGTTTCTCATACAATGCATCTCGGAAGTTCAACAACTGAGGTAAAGTACGGATGAGTTGATGAGCTGTTGTATGATATGATACAAAAACGTACGAACCTCAAATTTATCCATCACATCCTTCTGCTGTAGACTCATCTTGATGAAAGCAAATAGCGACCGTACTTTGTCAGATTTGGCAAATTTGCGGACGAGTCTTGTTCCATCTCAATAAAATGTAAGCAATTAAGAAAGGAAAGAATAAAGACTCACCAGGCAGCTTAAACTGCAATCGTGTCACACTTGGCGATTGCTCTGGCTCCGCGCCAATAGTATTTGGAATTGACTGCCATACTGGATGTCCTTGAGATTAACCAACAGCCGGGTCCACTTGAGAAGAACTTACCATCCATCTCGATATCCTCATCCTTCTCATCTTCTTCCGCAACATGAAATTCTTCGTCATCATCGTCATCGTCATCGACGTAAATGACTTCCTTTTCCTTCTTGTTGGAGGTAGAGCCGATGGATGCACCAAGTGATGCTGCAATAGCAAGCTCAAGTTGGTCTTCTTCTGACAAGGCACCAACGGAAGTGTCCTGTTTCCGAAGAGAGTTTTTCAAAAATTGAGTCGCAAGTTTATCAGTAACAAAAGACTCACTGCTTTTCGCTTTGGGCCGCACGGAAATTGTCCAGAGAGTAAGTGTCAAGGAAGGTGGCGACTAAAAGAAACGATTTAGCCGAATTTCGTGCTTTTAGGATAGTTTGAAAAAGACTCACATTCTTGGACGAGTTCTTCCTTCTTTGGTGAATTGTTCCATACTTTCATGCTCTCGCCTGTTCGGGATCCACGATGGCAAAGTAAGGAAGCGAATTAACTCGATAGAAGCTCATGTGAGATTTTCCCTCCGTTGATTCTGAAGGATACTGTGTATTTGAAGGCGTTAGGATTGCGGAAGCGACATGTAATATGAGAGGCGAGATTCCTTGATTTCAACAACATCCTCCACTTCGACACATCAATTCGACACGCCAATTCAACTCTCTCATCGCATTTTACAGAGTAGACTAGGTACTCACAAACAAAAAGACAAAGTGAGCAGAAATCATTTCGCGAACAAGTGCGTTATTCCACAAATCACGTTTCTGAGCTTCACATTGAAACTCTGTGCGGTCAGAGACTGTGACGAGAATCCATTTTGACGTTGCTTGACCGTATTCACGGGCCTTCAAATGAATTATGTTGTTTAGTGTCAGGACTTGGGAGCAAGTGCTAGTACAGAAAGACGCACCGATTCCCAGTCGCCATCAAACATGATTTCATAGGGAGTAGCAAACATTTTTGCGAGTTTCGTAGCCTTTGCGTCTGTGGATCGACGGAGAGTGGGTCGTTGAAGGCCCTCTCGCCGCTGAAGAGACGAGGCGGCATTGAAAGCGCGGCCTCTGACGCCACCAGCGAATTGGCGATTTGAGAAAGACGAAGCCATTGCGACCGGGTCGTCGAGCATTGGGTCGTCGTCATCGCCGCCCTGGTAAAAGTGGAGGTTGTCGCTGTATCCGTTTCCGACGAGAGTGTCGACCTTTGGAGCGATTGCCGCGCGGACAGTGTCGTTGTTGGTGTTGGTTGTGTTGTGTTGGTGTTTGTTGACGCAGAGTTGTTTGTCGAAGAAGGAGCAGACGAACGCGGTGCAACAAACGAAGCGCCGTGTTCAAGAAACATGGACACGGCGAGATCGAGGCTTCCGTCGGCCAATCGCAGAAACGACTTGGCTGTCTCGCTGTCGGCGTCCGTGATGCCGATGAATGTTGCGAGTGTGTCTTCGTCAGTATCCATTTGGCGTGTTTGTTGCATCTTTTTGTTGGTTGTGCGTTGGCTTGGACGCGCCGCTTTCTCAGTAACTTTCTCTCATTTTCTCGCCTACTCATTAGACATTACTTGATGTATTTATTATTATTTCCATCTATCTTTTCTGTTTTACAAGTCTTGTTTTGAAGATTAAACTCTTTTCCAACACCAACAATGGCCGACAACGGAGACGAACCAAAACAAACAAAAAAGACTCCATCTGACTTTCTTGGGGCTGCGATTGGAAGTCGTGTCGTTGTTCGCCTGAATTCAGGTGTCGAGTACCGTGGCGTGTTGGCCTGTCTGGATGGGTACATGGTGAGTTTGAGTTGGCTGGCCCTTGCAGTTGTTTCCATCGAGGAACTAGGACGAAGAAAGAGGAAGGAGAGTGAAGGCTTCAAAGTTGGGAGGATGGCTAGAGAGAGAGGCTGAGCGAGAGGACTTGCTCCGCAGCTGCACAACCCACTGACACTAACTCGTCATAAACAGAACATCGCCATGGAACAAACGGAAGAGTACGTCGGCGGAGACTTGAAAAACAAATATGGTGATGCCTTCATTCGTGGAAACAATGGTTCGTTCTCTGCTTGAAGACAAGTTAATGGAGGACTTGGTGGAGGACTCGATGGAACGCAGTCGATTCATTTGGAGGAGCTCCATGTGATTATTGTACGGAGCTGTGAGCCTGCGTTAGATTATACGAAGTAGAATGTCTTCATGGTTCATGACTTCAACCTAAATCTGGATTCAAGGAAGCTGACAAGAAACTCCATTAATCTGGGATTGGAATCATATGAATGGGAACAGGCGCTCCAGAGATGAATCCTCTGCACTATCAGTTCAACCTTACTGACCTTGTTTCCAATAGTTCTCTACATTGCAGCGAGCAAGTGATGTCAGTTCTGCATACCCAACTCTCACCGTATATATAATAAATACAATCACTTCTCTGATACTCTTTGTTTTGTTTTTCCAATGCCAAAACGTCTTCTTGATGCTGCTGTCTCACATCTCCGTTCAGCATTCAAGGGAAAGAGAAGCAAGCGAGTATCTCTATTTGTGCTGGGTAACGTTCGTACTCCTCTGTTTTGTAACTAAGCGTTATATGCAGATGTGCTGGTGGTAGCTTATGGCCTTCGACCTTGTTTCTTGAACGGTACCTTCGAGATTGTCCCGCACATTCAAACTGAAATGAAATGTCTTAGACTATTTCTTTGCTGAAATCGATGAAGTACAACGATTCTTGGACGCTGTCAAACCTTGTTAGTTTTTACAGTAGTGCATACTGTATACATAGAACCTCATCATATACATCTAATGTTCAGATTTCCTGCATCTTCGCTGTCTCTTTCTCGCAGAAGACCTATATTTCTATAACCATCAACTGATGATCACTTCCTTCAATGCAACACTCCAAGACCGTCAATTCATCAACATAGAATCAACAAACCAAACGCCCATGGTAAACACTTTATACCTCCAACCACAACACTGACTGGAATATATGTAGTTCAGCGAACCCGCGGAAGTAACACTGATCACTTCCATATTCTCTGACATCTACAAGTCACTCATCGAGCCAGACGTCTTAATAATTGATAAGAGGAACTGGTCGCGCAGTCCAATAATTGCATCAATTTCAGGAATCCTCCTGGGCTACCCCGTCGTGTACACTTTGGGAACACATGCGCATGAGCCTATGGAAGGGAACACGAGCAATTGCCTTGCTGAATGTCCCTTGACTGTATTTAAAGTTTGTGGGCGCTTATTGGTGGATGTAGGGAAAGTTCTGGGGTGAGTTATTTTGATGAGATGGAGGAGTGTTCTGATGTCTTGATGAATAGGTTGGGAGACGAAGAATATCCAATCATGAGTTTCAGTATTCCGACAAGTTTGTATCGAGAGGACGATGGATATGAGGTTGTGGTTCGGGAAAGGTTTTCTGGAGCTCAGAGCCAACTCTTTCAAACAATCGCAGGCATCAAGTCAAATATAACCCTATCTTGCGTAGTCATATAATTCGAAAGGAATAAAACTGACTGTTTATTTCTAAAGATACCATTTCGACCAAACGGCTTTCTCCTCTTCACTCTCGAATTCAGGAACAAAATTGATCTTACGCACTTCAACGAGCCCTTCTTTATCCACATTAGGTTCTTCGAAGTTCTTGCGGAACGTGTGAAATACAATTGTAGAAATGCGTTCTCTCTCGATGCCTTTCCCCTTGCCTTTTGTCCACTTTGCACGAACATAATTGTTATGCAGGCACAAATCAACCGACGCTGTAAAGTAAAACGCGCGGACACGCGTGACACCGCATTCCTTTGCAGCGGCTATGTATTCCTTGCGCACTGCTGCTGTAGGGTTCGTGTTGTCCACGGCTACGGATTTGCCAGCTTTCAGCGATTCGATAGTGCCTTTGATGCATTTTTTGCGGTCCTTCAATGTGTCTTGGTTGATGTGGACGTAGTTTTTGGGGAGGAGGTGTTTCTTTGTGAACGACGTCTTTCCTGAGGCTGGTGGGCCCTGAATTCGATATGAGATGATGCATCAAGGATATTCGTTAGAGTATTCATTACCACGAGGAGGATTAACTCTGGGCCGTCGAGGTCAGTTGGGATTAATGGAATATCAGAAGGAATATACAGTTCATCAGTGGTTACGAAATTGAGTGGATCAAAATCCCATGTTGGGAGATGTTTAGTCGCCAATGGGTCCATCTCGTAGAAGGCTTCAGGAACATGGAATGTGATTCCCAAATTCAAAGCCATTCTGTAGTCGGCAGCTGAGTGATCCTTCTTAAAAACTTTTCCTCCGACTGTTCGATCAGGCCTTCCGGCCGCGTCTCCCACGTAGAAAGACTTTTCAAGGTCTGGTGAAATACCACCATTGCAATGTGACACGAGGTAGTCCCACATTCCAGTTTGTGGTTTACGGTATTCACTGTCATCGAGTGCAGCAAGTACAAGTAATGGAATGTCAAGTGAGGCTAGTTGGGCGGTTGTCATTAGGTTGTGGAGGAGGTTCTGGTAAACTCACCCGCCACATTCGCCACCTTCCCCTTGAAGATAGCCTCTTTTGAGAACGCAGCCGCCTTCTTGCCTTCATCCAACAGACCCTTCTGGTTGGACAAGATCACAATCCGAAAGCCCCTTTTGTGTGCATCCAAGAGCTTCTCTCTGGTGTTCTTTGCAACCCACATCCAATCGTCTGGGCTCTTTGAAAAGACGTGGGTTCCATTCGCGAGTGTGATTGTTCCGTCAAAGTCGAAGGCTGCGATGGTTGCTGAAGGAGTCTGTAGACCACGCGTTCCAACGAGGAGAGAGTTGCCAATGACTTTCCATTCGAGGTTTCCGATTTCTTCCTTCTTCTCTTTCGCTGCAAAGAAGGGATGCGTTTTCTTTGGTGGGGCAGATGGTGACTCGACGCTTCGTTTTGGTGGCATTTTTCAAATCAAGATTTATGTTTTTCTTTAGAGCTTATCCACTCCTTTTATTGTGCTCTCATTCGCATTGCTTGCTGCTGCATCGAGGACAAGTAGATCGTATTTCATCTTCAACAACGCACAGAATATCAAGTTGAAGATTACGTAGACAAATGATAATAAGACATTTGCATTATACGCCGTTCTACCGATAACTGCACGAGTCACATAGACGCCAAGTGCAAGTATACTGAGGAAATTACAAATGAAGCCGTATTTTGATATACAGGATAGTCGATCATCATACGTTTGGAACTCGACTTTGGTATCATTCAAGAACTGATAAAATATAAGCAACATGGCAAGATCAAAGATGACAATCGTTGCTCCGACAGTGGTAGATACTGTCATGGAAATGCTGCTGCTTAAATTTACGTTTGGAAAGAGGTATTGCATAAAAAGTAGTCCAATTTGAGACACGATAGCAATTTCAATGATTGCGACAAGAGGAACAAACCAAAAGTGGTACTTTTTCCCAGACATCTTGATTTTCAAGATTGTTTGCGATCGGAACCAACTGTATAGAACATCTAAATGAAGAATGGTAAACAATCGCAACCTGTTCTAAAACATTTCTCACATGCTGATTGTATTATACAGACGGCCACATTTAGACACGTGAAGTTGAGATGATCCAGAGATATATCATGATTATTATACATAGCAAACGTGTGAAAAACAGGCAGCAATGTGAGAACAGCAGCAAATGCAAGCATAGCTAGCAGGAATGGGGTATATGTGAGGGACTGTGCGAATGGAACGTCTTTGATCCGGAATACAGCTACACAAAATATTATTACTTCAAGTACATCCATAGCTATTGTAGCAGTATTAATAATGACGGACAGGAAATCCCTATCGCTCAAGCGGGAACTCATAACAAGGTGTCGACAATGATGGAAATGGACAATGGAGAAAGAAGTTTTCCCCCTTGACTTCTTCCACGAATCAAATTCAGCCAGAATCCATGATTTGAAATGAATATGATAAACTTGCAGAGAACATACGTTTATTTGTCTGGTTTTTCTGGAAGATGTCCGAACAAAGATGCTCCAAAGCAAAACGAAACGAAGTAGCACAACGGACGCTGATGCCCCCGCTGCGAAGAAGACAAAAGGAAGTGGATTAAGTCTTGCCGAATTGAGGGTAACTTCTACGTTACTCTCCTTCATGCATAACCAATCCACCTCAGGAAAAGCATCGCAGAGAACGGCTTGCAAGCTCTGCTTCAGCTGGAGCCTCTGTAGTACCTCCTCAGACTCAACCTGTCAAACAAATCACTGTCTCACCGGCTCAACTGAATGAGGCTTCTAAAATGAAGGAGGAAGTGAAGAAAGTGAATCTACCAATGACAACCAGTCCAGCCCGAATCACTGCTCCAGCAACAACAACAACCACCACAATCCGCAACACAAATCCTTTTTCGATGTCATCTTCTCTTGGACAACCGCTTGCGAAACAAGCCAAAAAGAACCCATTTGGTGTCCTCGCGTCAATCGAATCATCAACAGTCTCGTTCCCTGTCGCAAACAGACTCATGACTCGTTATAACTCGTCTCCGAATGTCTTGCAAACATCGCCATGGGCGAAGCGTGCTCCATTGACTAAAGAACCTGTGGGAAGACTTGCTCCGGTAATGCAGGAGGAGGAAGAAGATGACGAAGACGACGCTGGAGATGATTGTATGTCAGATTTGGAGTGTACGCCTGAAGATGAGGATGTACACGCGTTTCGAATGGCTTCGGCAGCAGCGGCTTCTGCCGAAACGACTGCTCGTCCTGCTGATCCTGGACCATCGCGTACGAATTCAGTTGCTGAATCCAGCAATATGGAAATCGAGACTGGTGCCAAACCTCGACTGTTTTCCATTCTGGTGGACAAGAAGGCAGCCAGCTTTGAGAAACAGACTTTCACTTCTTGTAATGATGCATTTACAATGTCGCGTAAAGTAGACGCGAGCGTAAATTCGAATGACCAGATCCCTGTAACCAAGGCAGATGTGAAGCCAGCTGATCAAGTTATGGAACACCAAAATACGGAATCTTCGATAACGGTAGGTGATGTCCAATAATTTTCGATCATCTGATACTCTCGTGAACACCAGAACGATTTTGAATTTGATCCCATGGACTCAGCAGTTGAGGTTTGTTTTCATTTCGTCTACTTCCAGTGATAACAGTCTACACAGGCTCCTCTATTGGATTACTCGCTTAAAACTGGAATGGTTCTTATTTCATCGGAATGTCAACCTTGGTTTAAGGAAAGAACCGAGGCAGAACGATATTCAACAATACATCATCATATCCAAAAGACCCCTCTACGTTCGCTGGTAAGCAAAAGCTATTGATGAGGTGGGTTTGTATTAATCTTCAGATTAGCCCCTTAAAGCCCAGTTTGATGCGAATCTGGTTTCACACGTTTATCCAAATGGACCAAAAGCACCTACACACGTTGGGTTGATGACAAGAATTCTTGCCATTAAATCGGGGACTGCCTTGAAACCTTTTGAGCAGAGTGAGCTGGCTTTTTTCACAGCGAAAGAAGAGGAGTGGTAATTTACGAATGTATGGATAATGAACGAAACTGATCCTTTGTCGGACCCAGGCGTCAATCATTCAAATCTGTTTTCGCTTCATTGGAACAAGGGCATTCGGAATACTTTTACTACATGAACTCTGAGTTTACTGTACTGTTCCAAAGTCCCGAATTTGCAGGAAATACTACAAGTGATTATCGTGCATTGTTAACGAAAGCGAATTCTGGATTGAGAGGAGCTCTGATCTCAAAAAAAATCAAGTTTAAGATGATCATTGCTCCTGCCAAAGTCAAAAGCAAATACACTCCAAATGAAGAAATTAACGAAGCAGAGGTACAAGAAACAAAGAAAGAGTTGAAAGAAATGGAGCATTTGCAACCGGGACGCACGTAAGTACTGAGCCTCTGTTTTCAAACCATTGATTATTCCATAGGATATCAAAAACCGACCACCACCAAGCTCCACTCCAGCTACTCTTTACTGGAATGGAGTCTCTGAAACAATTGCATGACTACCTTTTGACATGGGTCGAACAAAGTGTGGAAAGGCGGGCACTCCATCAACCAGTTTTGATTTCGCCTTCTCCATTTTTGAACGCGTCAATCAAACTTGCCGATGTGGGTGAACATGATATTTATTTGACTTCAGCTTATAATAATGTGACCAGATTGTCAAAATCGAACAAATCGAATCGACTGACGTGGAGGCCATTCGAACATCCAGCACAAAGCGATTAGCGAGACAAACGGCCTTCAAATTAAAGATAACTGGTTTCTTACTCCCGACGGCTGTGGCGAATATCAAGTCGCTAATTGAATCAAGTAGTTTGACAGGGGACCATATTCGAATTTTGATGGATTTGGAGGAACGCACTTCTCTTCTAAATATTGAAGCTGGGAGCGTGATTGAGGATATTCAGAAAGAGGGAAGTGGTGTTGAGAAAGTTGGGGTTGAGAAGGTGGAGTTAAATTCATGTGGAAAAACCGTCAAAACGCTGGAATACGCGAATAGGACATGGTTGTGAGTTGAATAAAGTTGTGAATCTGGCAGATCGTCCATGTTTATCGTTGAAAGTATCAATCTTACCGAAATTATATCAATTATCTTTATGAAGTCAACAATCTATCCGCAACAGGAATGATCTCCCTCACCATCCCCAACCAATAATTCATCTTCTCCTTCATCACTTCGAATCATTTCAAGTCCTTCAAAGTGAAATAGGAAACTTCCAACACCAAAACCCACAACGACACTTAAACAGAGTAATACGTTGTATGTCATGGTAACGAGCATCAACATATATCCTGCGGTCGAGCTCACCACTCTCAAAAACCCTTTAATCATACGAATTTGCGCTAGCTTCATACGCGCTTCTGCGTTGGGTAACCTTCGTCTGCGTCGTGGAGATAACAACGCCTGCGCTTCTTCCGTGTCGGTAACACTGCTTCTCCCTGGCCGAGTTTCGTGAACCGTAGCCGCCGCATTCGCCCGAAGAGAAAGCAATAGCGACTGGTATTCATGAACGGCTTTACGTTCCCATTGCTTTTGGAAATTCAAGAACCATTCGTACAGGATGGCTAGCGAGAAGAGGGCAATACATGAGAGTGTGAATTGGAGAGTGGAACGTGGGAGCCACGCCTTGAAGAGAATGTATTCCGATAAGCTGAAGTGAAAATACTATGATGCGCGTTAGAAATAGTGGGGGGTGAACGGAAATACCATTTGCATTGTCGGTGGTGGGAGGGGGATTCGTGGATCTGATGGAGCTCCTGAGTTTGGACACAGAGGAAACTTGGGAGTCGCGTTGCACATTGCGGAAAATTGAATACACTATATCAGGTGTAAATATTTGAAGATGCAGCCCTCAATTACCTCTG
Organism: Rhizoclosmatium globosum; assembly: GCA_002104985.1. Taxonomy (NCBI): domain Eukaryota; kingdom Fungi; phylum Chytridiomycota; class Chytridiomycetes; order Chytridiales; family Chytriomycetaceae; genus Rhizoclosmatium; species Rhizoclosmatium globosum. The sequence goes on along the minus strand of MCGO01000011.1, from coordinate 446,744 downwards.
GCATTTCGGGCATTTGAATACACAAATCAGCGTACACCCCAAACCAATCACATTGCGCAATTTTCGCTGTTGTTGAAGATGTAGACACTGTGTTGGAAAGGGATAAGGCGAGGAGAGGATTTTGAGCCATTTTCATTGAACCGCCGCCTCCGCACGCAGAGTGATCATCCTCATCGATAAGACTATTGAGCTTACCAGCAGTAGCGGTTGGACACAGTTCACATCCATCCATTGGCATAGAATGGCATATGCTTTGCACATGCTGTTTCGCCTCTTTCGTGGTGGTCAGGTACGGAAGAGGCGGGTACGTCTTGCATTGTTGCACGACAGAGTCTGGTGATACTGTTCAGTACGCAGAGGAGGCACTTAAGAAAGCTGAGTCGTACTTTGTGTGTTGCACATGTTCTTATACTCGAAGCAGCCCTTCATTCCAGGCATATCATAGCGACAAATATCAGCAAGTACAGAAAACGGGTTGCAGTGGGGTAAGTTCGGTGTGGCCTCGCACATTTTAGCCACCGAGCATCCTTTAGGGTTGTTTAGCTTGTCTGGAATTTGATGTCGACGACATTACCTGGCATCCAGTCCATAGATTGACACAGACGTGTAACTGATGAGGTCACATTTGCAGAGGGTAGCTCGTACGCTTCACAACCAGGTGTCCAAGGTTCTAAAACGCAATCAAGAGTCATTTTTGCGATGAATTATGACGATATCACAAATCCCCCTCTCCTCTCCTAACTTATTTTCTTGTCGATTATTAATGTACACCCAAGGGTGTCTGTGCGCTAACTGATCTTTGTCTGAACGTGATGCTGAACCTCAATTTCATTGTTGATATTCACTGTGTGGAGCGCACCTGTCTCTCCCATAAGACTACGTTCTTAGAAAGCATAACACGTCCATAAAGAAACCTTAAATGCTCACCCACGAGCCTCTTCCTTTTTTCAGACAGGTCCAGTTGAAAACAGGACACAACCAAGCAATCGAAAAGAACACCTTTCAAAAAAACAAAACATGCCGCCTCCGCTTGACCCCGAGACCCTCTTTCAGAAGCAGGTACCTCTCTTATACCTAAGATAACCTTGCAACTAACGCGCCTATGAAAGCAATGCATCGGCAAAGGCTCCTTTGGGAAAGTGTACAAGGTGGCTGGCCCTCCCTTAATCCTCAACCTCACTCCATTCTAAACCAGCCTCACCACACAGGGAATCCATATTGAAACGCAGAATCCTGTCGCTATCAAAGTCATTGACCTTGATGGTAACCGTCCCTTGCCAAACACAGTATCCCAAGCATGCTGACTCAAACCGCAAACAGCCGCGGAAGACGAGCTCGAAGATATCCAGCAAGAAATTAATATTCTAAAGCAGTTGCATTCCGACCATATCACGAAGCTGTATGGGAGTTATATTCGGGGGTCGAGTTTGTGGATTGTGATGGAGTATTGCGCTGGTGGAAGCTGTTTGGATTTGGTGAGAGTACCTTGTCAATTCCATATTCAATAAGCTAACTGGGACTCGTTATCACAATTTAGATGCGGTCAGGCGTGTTTGAAGAAGGGTACATCGCGATTGTGTTGAAGGAATTATTGAAAGGTCTGGAATATTTGCATTCGGAGGATAAGCTGCATCGTGATATCAAAGGTATGGTGCTTCATGGTGGAGGGGCTTGTTCTTACTTCGCATCACAGCCGCGAACATATTGTTATGTTCTGATGGCTCAGTCAAGATTGCGGACTTTGGAGTATCAGGTCAAATCTCAGCCACAATGACAATCAAAAAAATGAACACGTTCGTTGGATCTCCGTTTTGGATGGCTCCGGAAGTCATTCAACAAACTGGTTATGACAAAAAGGTGAGGGTCTAACTGTTTCATAACCTCTGGTCTAATCTTCATAAAGGCTGATATCTGGAGTCTCGGCATTACGGCACTTGAACTGGCAAAAGGTTTCCCTCCATACGCCGACCTGTCGGTGCCTAAAGCACTGTTTCTCATTCCCCATAATGAGCCACCGAAGCTGGAAGGCAACTTTACTCGCGGTTTCAAAGAGTTTGTGGCGTTATGTCTGCAAAAGGATCCTCAAAAGGTGAGGAACTCTCCACTCCAATGTTTAAACTAACATATACAAGCGACCACACGCTTCAGAGCTTTTAAAACACCGATTCATTAAAGCTGCTCGAAAGCCTCAATGTTTAATGGAGCTGCTGGAGCGCCATGAACGGTTTCTTATGGAAAATGGGGACTCTGATTCCCTTCATTTCGACCCCGATGAATTAGCTCGAAGCCTGTATGTCGAATTACAATATGAATACCAATTAATAATCAATCTAAATAATTGAACAGTCGAATCGACGAAGAAGATGACGAAGGGTGGGACTTCGGAACTGTGAAGCCAAAAGCAGCACCAAAACCATTTGGCACGATGCTGCCATCCAACATACTCTCTCCAAGGCAGCCAGCTATGCCAGTCACTCAACCAATGATATCACCTGCAGTTTCGCCTGTTCAGCCACGCACTCTGACAGACCAGGCGTGGGGAGATGGTGTTGACACAATTCGACCAGTACCAAAGCGACCATCCAAGCCATTACCCGAAATAATTAAATACCCTGCGGACTCAGGTTACTCTGATTCAGGATACAGCAGTCCAGCTGCAGCTAATGCTACAAGGTTGCCACCTCCGCTGCCCTCTACAAGTATAATGAACGGAAACATTAGGTCAGAGATTTTAATGGACGCTGTGTTGTTGGAACTTGGGAAGATGGGAGGTGGACGTAACGCAGAAGGTGTGAGGTTGATTAGGAGGGCGTTTCAGGAGGCTGAGAGGGCCAATCCTGGCATTACGCATAACTTTGTCGACTTGCTCTCGCGTAATGTTGTCTAATTTTCACTTATTGCATATTTATCAAGTAAAAAAGTTTTGTTCAACCCCTCCCATTGATTGCCAGTTATACCACGATGAGGTGGTTACTGATTTCTTCTGGTTGGGACAGAAATGCGCTGGAATTGCTGACTTGCAATGCCGATGTCTTGACAGAATTTTTGAAAAGGTCAAGCATTCTCACACTGCCTTCGTAAAGTCTGGAGCCTCTCTTCTCAAATCAAATGCATGTGATGAGGAATAGAAACAGGTATCTGTGGAGCCGCACTGACTGTGTTTTCCTGGTATTCCTACTCTTGGGATTGTGATGTTTCTGCGTATCTGGACGAATGTGCATAACATTTGAGCGTGTGGTTACCACAGAAAAGCCGATGGGAAGTCAGTTGGGATGGAGGAAGTCATCCAAAGCAGATCAAGACGGAGACTCTCACAATATTCTTGACATTGCAACAAAAGAGATTCATTTTGAACAGGACGTATGATTGAATATTAGGATGTTGAACGTGTTTGAATGGCTTTCTTTCTTTTTTTTCTCCAAGTTTTCTCCAAGTGTTCAGATGGAAGACGACAGTGGGTTCACGGTGGTAGGAAGCAGCAGCAAAGGACGGCGACGGGCAGCAGCGAGAAAGAGCGAGGACTCGGCGGAAGTCGGGGCGTCGAGCGGACGAGTCGGGACGTTGGTGGCGGACACGGCAGCGTTCATCCGGTCGAACGGGGTGCGACTGGACTCGATCGCGGACGAAGTTGTGACGATCGGCGAAGTCGTGGCCGAGGTGCGCGACCACAACGCACGCGCAGCCCTGGCCCTCGCAGTTGCCCTCGCCGACATCAAAGTCCGCATTCCGAGCGACGAGGCTATTGCCGCCGTCGCTGCTTTTGCGAAGAAGACCGGCGACTTCAACGTGCTGTCAAAAACGGATTTGAAGGTGCTTGCCCTGACTTGGATGCTCGAGAAGGAAAAGAGCGGAACTGCCCATCTGCGCACAGAACCAATGCGTGTATGTTGCCTACAGAGTATTCATACCGGCGCTTACTTTTATCTATCTATAGCCAACTCAGTTTGTTCCGGCCAAGAAGCCAGACTCAACAAAGAGACCAGTCACCTCAACTTCAACTGCCTCAAAGGAATCAACGGAATCAATCGAAGACTTTTCTCAATTCACATCAACACCAATGGATCTGGATTCTCCTGTAACGGCAACTACAACTGCCCCTGCCCCTGCAACCGCTCCCGCAACTGTAACTGCGACTGCAGCTGCTTCTCCAAAACGCGCAGCTTCACCCAAACGATCGGCATCTACAACAAAAGTGTCGCCTTCAAAACGAGCTGCATCTCCTGCGAAACCTGTTGCTGAAGATCATTCCGATTTACCTGCGGAAACGCCCTCTGAGGAGTCCGTTCCTCTTACTCAGAGAGAACAAGATGCCACTATTGTGTACGAAGATGAAGATGCTGACGACAAGGATGCCGCTGATGTCTTTGGCGATGAAGGCGATGACGATGATGGTTGGATCACTCCTCAAAACATTGCAAAAATCAAGGAAAAGCATCAAGAAAAGATTCAGACTCAGCTTGCGAGTCAAGGAACTATTCCTGTTGGATGTATTACTTCCGACTTTGCTATGCAGGTAAATTTTAGCCACAGGCTTTTTCAACAAATTTGAAGACCAATCCAATCCTTTCAATTATTTTTAATTCTCTCTCATCTTCGACTCACCTCTATCTCATCAGAACGTTCTCTTGCAAATGAACCTCAAACTCATCTCCATTGATGGAGTCGTGATCAAAAAGGCTAAATCATGGATCATGCGATGTCACGGATGCTACAAAACAACTCCGGACATGTCCAAAGTCTTTTGTCCCTCCTGTGGAAACAACACGCTTATGCGAACAAGTTGTTCAGTTGATGAGACGGGGAAAATGTCGTTTTACTTGAAACGCAACTTCCAGTACAACTTGCGTGGAACCAAGGTACATACTCTCTTTTCCCCTTTTATCTCTTTATTTTAACTCTAACTTACTTTTTTCTTCAAAGTACTCTATCCCTACTCCAAAAGGTGGACATGCGGGAAAGACTGGTGGAGATATGATTCTTCGAGAAGACCAAAAAGAGTTCCAGACGGCTCTTCGTGCACAACGTATTGCTGCTAAAAAAACCGATTACTTGGACTTGGACTATGTTCACTTTTCAGAATTGAGTGGTGGAGGTGCACGACCTGGGGCTGGGTTGGCTCCTATTGTTGGGCATGGACGAAAGAATCCTAATGCTGGAAAGGGAAGGAGACGAAAGTGATGCATGTTGAGATTATTTTGGGAATTTTCGCTGAGTAAAAATTGTTAGTCATTCAATCCAAGACACAGTTTGATAGCATTGTGATTTCTCTGAATAGCACCCAAATTATCGTGAACATGCAATAGATGATATTAAGTGGAAAATGCGCACTTGCAGAAAAAATCTTGGCTGGTTGGAAAGCGCAAAAATGCATTGACCAATCCACAACAAAAAATCAACTCAAAAATGCACGTCCTCTCCCTCGCCATCGCTGCCACTGCCGTCTTTGCCCAGACCAGCCCAACTATGCCATCCCAAGCTTGCATGGACGACCTCAAGGCGGTCAGTGCCATCTCTACCCAATGTACCACTGGTCTCAACATCACCGTTACCAACTCTGCTCAAGCTCAAGCCCTCAGCGACTCTGTCCTCAAGTGCTTCTGTACCGGATCCAACAACGATGCTTTGAACAAGTTCTTTGTTGACTGCGCTCAAGGAAGTGGAGCTTCTCAGGCTTCTATTACTCAGTCTTTCCAGCAGTTCAAGGACGGCTGCTCCAAGTACAAGGCTTCTGACGCTGCTGTCGTTGTTCCTGCCTTGACTGTTGCTGCTGTTATGATGAGTTTGATGATGTAGGCAGATTGAGTGTTTGATAAATTGGGTCTATTGGTACTGAATATAAGGGGACACTTAAAAGTTAGAATAAAGTTCTCATATAGTCATTACACGCTTGAAGGAGCTGCGTTTTGTTGGTTAGTGTGAAATACCTGCTTTCTGCTTCCATTTTCTTCAATTGTTTACCGCCGTCCGTAAGTCACTGTAAGTCACTTCCAAAATTGTCCAAAGAGTCGTCGAAAACGGAGCTGACAGTTTAAGGAGGCTTCAAGTCTATTTATGACTGGCTGTGTGGGCACAGACTCCACCAAGGGCGACAGTTTCCACACTCTGAACCTCTTTGCGTTAACTTGCGCAAGCCTTTGGGAAATGTCGATGACAGCAGCTTTAACTTGCTCCAGCAATATGTGGACTTGTGAGGGTTTATTCGTGATGATGCTTTTTTCAGCACAGATGACACCAAATGCATTCATCTCCGACGGCATGTCCGCCTCAGTCCATGTGATGGAACAATAACGAAAAACGAGGCTGTGACGGGGCTGTGCTCGGGCGTTTTATTTCGGTGTGCCACAACCAGCCCCAAATTGGACTCAATAAAACGCCCAACGAAATTGGAAAAGTCCCCTCCAAAAACAACCAACCAATTCTCCAAACACAGTACAAAATGCAGTCCATTCTTGCTCTTACCGCCCTCGTTGCCGCTGTCTCTGCTCAAACCACCGTTGCTGCTGTCCCAGCCGGCCTCTCTGACACTTGTACCGCTCAGGAAGCCGTTTTGGCCAAGATCTTCACTGACTGCAAGGTTGACTTGTTGGCCATTGTTGCCCAAGCTCCAGCTGTTCCAACCTTCACCAAGGACCAAGTTACCTGTTTCTGTTCCCCATCCAGTGTTGACACCATGAAGAAGGCTGCTGCTGCCTGTACTGGACCAAACGACAAGCCAGTTGCCTCTATGATTACTACTTTGTCGGGATCTTGTGTTGTCCCAACCACCAAGTCCGGATCTGAGACCTTGGGATACGCTGCCGCTGCTGCCGCCGTTGGTGCCATGTTCTTGTGATTTTAATTCGCACGATAAATTTGTAGCATTCTCTTTGAAATAAACTTCATTTTGTAGACTGATTTTTTTCAATTGCTTCAACTGGATGATCAAAGGTGTCATTCTCATCAACTAAACTAGCACCCTTCCCTTATTATTTACTGGCGTTCTCCTTCTCTTTGTTTTTTTATTGCAAAAGAACTGTAAAATGGCCAAGTGTCCCATTTGCCGATCAACCAAGTTCCGACGAGACGGAGGAACAGGACTTCGGTTCTGCTCGAATGGTCACCAACAACGAACTGCCCGCCAGATTGAGGTATGCTCTTTGCGAAGCTTCAGTGACAACTTCATGCTGACAGTTGACAGGTTGGCGATGACGATGCGATGGTCGGCGGGCTGCGACTGCGACGACTGAAGCGTGGAAGACGAACAAAGAAAGTTGTGTTTGCGAAAGGGTTTCGGTGCGTTTCGTTTTTGGGTGTTTTGACGTTGGTTGACACTTGAACAGGGCTGCCACGTCCCTCTTTCTCTTTGAAACTTTCCAGTTGATTCTGAAGGCGCAAGTGCTTGCTTTGGTTGAGAGTGAAGCATCGTTTCCGCGGGAGTTGGAGGTTGGCTAGCTTGCTTTTCCATGTTGAACTCTTACACCAAACTGTAGACTATTGTGCGCGATCTATGGCTTATGTATGTTTCGCATCAGGGAATCACTGGCACGAAGGGAATGAAGGAAAAAGCGGCCAAGAAGCGGAAAGCAGCTCAAGAAGCAGGGGAAACAGATTCAACACCAATCCTGAAATTCGTTCTGGCATCTGTGTATCAACTTTCGTTTCTATACTTGGGATGTCTTCAGCTTCGCTTACCTGTGTTATTGGCTGATGTTCTTCAATGGGCTGACACTAGTCGCATTCCGTACTTGAACGCTCTTGATACCTTACCAGATGATTATTTTTCGTTCGTTTCGCGCCAAGCTCTTGCTTTTAAGCTGTTCCAAAAGAAGAATGTCCCTACAATGGAGCTGATTCGTAAACGGACTATGACCCTGATGAATATATTTGAATCGATGGGTGTCACATTCCCGGAAATGAATACTCCCTTGATTCTTGTGCGATTAGTTAAAAAGTTCAGAGTGCCTCCAGAACTATATGTCTGTGCCGAGATTGTGAGGATGGTCATGGGATATGTTGAAGGCGGGTTTGTGAAGTCATCATCAAATCACAAGATTCGACCAGAAGTGCTTCTGATTGCCTGCTTGATTGTTTCAATCAAAATATGCTATTCGATGGAAATGCCAGAACGGTGTGTTTCTAAGCAAACTTTCATTTCAAGAAAGTCTAACCCGTAATTAGAAATGTATTTATTTCCTGGATATCAAATCTGCCCACTCTCGGATCGCTTATAGAATCCATGAAACTTCAAATTCACAAAGACAAAGCGGAAGCCATGAACAAGCGGACTTATGAGGAATTGGATTCACAGTTCCAAGGCTACGTAAATGAATTTGCAGTTTATTGTCGAGATTACTTATTTGATAAACCACGGTTGAGTAAGTTTTTCCGTGTTGGGTCGCATTCACCTTATTCACAATTATTTCAGACGCACACAGATATGGCTTTCAAAAAGTTGTAGAAGGATTGAGTCATCGGAACCTCTTGCTTCACTACCTAAGCCGAAAGCTCGGCCACTTCAACATCCCCTCACTCCACATACAAACGACACCTCCATCAAATTCACCACCATGCTTCCGGACACTGCATCTTTTACAGTAAAAAGTCCATCAGATATGAACGACGTCATGGGGGAAGTCGACCCCCATTTCGCAGATCTAATAGAATTTGGATCTCGTGTCCTTGTTGTGGACGGAAGGGTGATTCTGAAGGCTGTTCTCGCTGTTGAACGCGGGTTGGTCAAGATGATTGGACTTGTTGAAACTCAATAAATCTTCACAAATCAGATTGAAATAATAGAGGGGGGAAAAAGAATCGAGAATTAATGGAGAACAAACATAATAGAAATTAAGATCACGAAAAGTGAAATTGAAACATTTAAGATCGCGTTTGATGAAAGAATGTTTTTGCTGACGGTCGGCGAAGCCATCACGTTTATTGTCGATGTCGCGATATTAACGTCGCTGTTGGCTGAAGTAGGACTTGCGCTGCTTGACCATAGTATTGAAGATGTTGTAATAGTTGATGTGAAGTATGTTGAAGTTGTCGAGCTCATTGTAGTAGCTGTAGTTGGGCTCGTTGATGTTGTAGTACTTGTTGTTGTCGATGTGAATGACGAACTTGAGCTAGTTGAGCTAGTGGTTGAAGTCAAGCTGGTGCTTGTAGAGCTAGAAGTAATCGTGAAAGTACTGCTCGTAGAGCTGCTGGAAGAGGTAGATGTAGAACTAGAACTAGTGGAACTAGTGGTAGATGACGTTGAACTGGAAGTAGAGGAAGTGGTAGATGAAGTCGAGCTAGAAGTAGAAGTGGAAGTAGAAGTGGAAGTCGAAGTGGAAGTCGAAGTGGAAGTGGAAGTGGAAGTCGAAGTCGAAGTGGAAGTCGAAGTCGAAGTGGAAGTCGAAGTGGTAGACGTCGTTGTAGTGCGGCTTGTTGTTGTGGCCAAGACAATTGTCGCCGCCCTCCAAATAGTTGTTGTAGTCGAATCAAGTATAAAATCTGAATCAATAACGTTGAGAACAGCAATTACTCCAACGTTATATATCTTTCGACTTGGAATTAGGAAACCACCTCTATCACCAGTACAAGGTTGCCCATCAACAGGTGCTTTTGAGATGAGTTCAGCAAAGCTTTTAGTTCCATATGGCATTTCATTCAAAGGGATTTCAAAGTCCTGTGAAGTTGCAGATGATGCTCCATTTCCCCAGCAAGTTGTCTTATCCAAGCGTAGTCGCTCAACAAGCAAACTCTCAATTGTAAACTTGTGGCACCAACAGTAGACACTCCAATTTTAAGAATACTTGGGTCTTTATCTGAAACAACCTGTTTTCGAATTGTTATTTAGTTTATCAAGTTAATGGTTTAATACCTTGGTTCAGATAACGTGATTCCAATACAGGCAAGAGAGTCGCAAATTGGTTTAGATACGCCATTGTAACAAGCATAGTTGTCTGCGAGCAATTTTGTACCGCAGTAGCATTCAGTGTTTTTGTTGCCGTCACAAACTGGGCCTGTAACCGAACCTGGATAACTTTGATTAGTGCACACACTTTTCCTTTCGATATTGCTTCATTTCCACAGTAACAATTTTGAACGACTTGGTCTGTGCAGATGGGAGTTGCAACGTTGTTCACACAGACGGTTTTCGTTGCATCGGTGATTAAGTGTTCCCACAATAACAGTTGCTTGTGATTGTGTTGGTGCAAGTTGTTCCAGCCGACAGTTTCTTGTTAACGCAAACACTGTTTGGGGACACGCTTGCGTCCAGATATCCATCGTTTGTTGCAGTAGCAATTTGTGACGTCTACATCTGAACAACTATTGTATGCGACATTGTTGACACAAACTTGATCTATAACAATACTCCAGCAAGGTCATTACAATAACAATTGTGGCGGTACTTGCGGGGCATAGAGGTGAATAACCAAGATGGCAAGGTTCCATCGCAAATAGAGTTGTTATGTTGTTGACGGCCACATTGCAAAGTCTTTTGTTACCGAATGATATAACATTGTAGGAGCAGTAGTAGGGGTACTTGGCATGAACAGACATTGTTTCCAAGACAGCTCGGTTTTTCCACTTCAGTATCCATTTTAGACAATGGATTCAGCCAAAAAAGGTACAAACCAATCATTGTCCGAGGTACAGGTCAAGAATTCCGAATCTTCTTTCAAGGCCTGACACACGCCTCCGTTTGATAAGCTGCCAAATACATGGATGGTTGCATGATTAAGATGAGCCACCAAAAACCGATTAGCAGCACCTCAGAGACGTCATAACAGTCAGTGCAAATACGTTGATCGAAGCAAACGCCAAGTCCTGCAGCTTTACACTATCATAAAAGTAGCGTAGAGATGGAAAGAAGCCCAGCAATATCCCTACGAATGGAGCAATCATCTTTTCTTACTTTTTACTTCGAGAAGAACGTCGAAATCGAAAACCCATACCCAATCATTTGTTTTCCTTGAAAAAATGGGTGATCATCGTTGGGGCATCACAGACGACGGACATCCAACAGAAACGTCCAACCTCCAAACCGAAACCGAAGACTCGGTTTTCGAACTCCTCGCGCAATGTCAGGATCCGCTTGCCGTTGACAGGTTTCCCCTTTCCTTCCTCCAACTCTGTGAACTGTGTGTTTTCTGAACCACTGGTTTGGCAGCATCAAACTCTCACGCAAGTCACACGCCCTCTTCCTCCGAAAAGGACTCGTGGGTCTCAGCAGAGGATTCGTGTCGCTCGATGCGTCGAAACCGTGGATCTTGTACTGGATTTTGCAGGCGCTTGATTTGCTTGATGAACGGCTTTCGGCGGAGGAGTTGGAGCGGTGAGACGATTACTAGTTGAAAAGTGATTATTTATCGTAATCGTTTTTGGGCAGAGCTGTGGATACGCTGAACCGGTGCCAGGATGATGTGAAGGGTGGATTTGGAGGCGGGCCGGGCCAGGAACCGCATTTGGCTACGACGTATGCTGCTATTCACGCGTTGGCGATTATTGGGACGGAGGAGGCTTTTGATTGTATCGATAGGTGTGTTTTCTGATTGAGGTGATGACGGTATTGATTTTGGAGTTGTGTAGAAAGAAGCTATATTCATGGATTATGTCGCTCAAGCAGGCGGATGGATCATTCATCATGCATCATGGTGGAGAGGTGGATGTTAGGTTTGTGCTTAACTCTCAAGTGTAACTGTATTAAACAATAACTCAGAGGAAGCTATTGTGTCGCATCAGTCTGTAAATTATTGAATTTACTTTCTCCTTCCCTCACAGAGAATATGGGAACTTTCATTGCAAAGTGTCAATCATATGAAGGAGGTGTTGGAGCGTTTCCTGGGTAGAAGGACATGGAGGATACACATTCTGCGGAATAGCGGCAATCGAATTGTTACAAGAAACGGATTTATTGGACACGCGAGCATTGACGGTAAAGTTGCAGGCTTAGAGTTACATAAAGTCTGACTATTCTTGAATAGAAATGGACCGTTTCGCGTCAAATGGAATTAGAAGGTGGGTTTCAAGGTCGCACAAATAAGCTGGTGGATGGATGTTATTCTTTTGTAAGTGTACTTGATTGTGGTTGTTGTTTTTCTTACACGTTTCTCAGTGGCTCGGAGGACTGTTTCCAATTCTTGACGCGATTGCTTTAAGACGAGATGGAAGTCCCGGTGGCCAAAAGAATTGGCTCCATTCAAGGGACTCATGAATCGCGGTAAGGACTTTGCTTATGTAAAACACTGGCTCAGTCAATATAGACGCTCTTCAAGAGTACATTTTGATTTGTTGCCAGTCGCCTAAAGGAGGATTGAGGGACAAACCTGAAAAGTAAGTGGAACCACAGTATTTGTGCAGAATCTCAATAGTTGATTTAGGCACCCAGACTATTACCACTCCTGTTACTGTTTGAGTGGGTTATCGATTGCCCAGCATAATTATGTGTGGTCAGAAGATGAGCAAGACTTTGTGGTAACACTTGAAGGGACCAAGGTTGTTGGAGATGCAAACAACAAGCTGCCAGCAACACACCCTGTTCACAATATACGGATTGAGTATGTGAAGCGAATTCGGGAGTATTTCCAATAATTCCAGTGAATAAAGGAGGCACTTTCGGAACTGGATCTTTTGTGGAGTTCAATTCTTTGCAGCCAACTTATTGTCGAGATAGTGCGCTGTCCACCATCACCGAACCCATGCGCAGGTCCAAGTCGAAAGCACTGATGGAACAGAGACCGAAGAAACGCAGACACAGACGCAGACACAGACGCACCCGGACTGGACAACGCTGCTCTCGACATCGATCGCATCGCTTCGACTGATGATGGCGTCCCTCAGCGACGACGACACGGACGCGGCGACGATGCAACGACTGCGCTCGGCCATGGCGATTGGGGCGCCGCCGACGTCGCTGCGAGTCGCGATTGACCAGCTGCGAATCCCGCGCAGACACGATCTGTTTCTCGACGGAATGGACATGGACGACGCGGACGGCGACTTTGACGCGGAGTGGCTCGTGTTCAAGTCGTCCCTGTCCCTGTCGCTGTCGCTGAAGAAGTCGCGTTCAAACGGGGACTTGGCGAACAGCGAGCAAGTCATCTTGTACTTGCATGGCGGCGGCTACTGCATGGCGAGCAAGAAGACACATCGCGGAATTACTTGGAAACTAGGTGGGGACTTCTTACTAATCGCTTCTGCCGTCGGTTGTCACTAACCACACCTGTGACAGCTAAACACTCTAATTGTAAACTACTGGCAATAGACTACCGCCTTGCTCCCGAACACGTATTCCCTCTCGCCCTTCATGATGCCATCTCCGCTTATTCCTACCTGACAAACCCTCCACCAAACTCAAAAGCCAAAAAGTACGATCCCTCCAAAGTCGTTATTATGGGTGACAGTTCAGGTGGAGGTCTTGCATTGGCCCTGTGTCTATGGATTCGCGATAAAGGTGAACAATACGGGCTCAGAATGCCTGCAGGAGCTGGCCTCCTATCGCCTTGGCTTGACCTGACTGCATCCACTCGCAGTTACAAAACAAATGCAAAATGGGATTATCTTCCCGACAGGAACAAAGGCGCAATGTTGAATGAAAATCGAAAACAGTATTACGTCAAGGACAATTCGTATCTCACACATCCGCTTGTGTCTCCCTATTTTGCTACAGAATCAAAAGAGGTTCCCTTTGCCCACTTTTGATTCAAGTTGGTGAACTCGAAAGGTTTCGTGATGAAATCTTGATTTTCGCAACCAAAAAGTTTACTTCAACGCCTTACAGCTTGAACTATTTGATTCCATGGTAAGTGTCTCGTCTATTGAAGGTGTCAGATTATTCAACATTCGTATGACAAGGTCCATGTGTTCCAAATGTTCAGCACATTCTTGCCAATAGCCGAACTGGCATTAGAACGGATGGGCATGTTTGTACAGAAAGTAACTAGATCCGGATTCAAGGACTTTCCACGCGAATACTCGCGTTTTGCTGCGCATGATGAACATGCAATGTCGGATCTCACGCCTGAAGAGATTGACGCATATCTATTTGAACCTCCTACGCCTCTGGTCTCAAAGAACAGCAGCAAGAAGGGAAGCCGTGAGTTAAAAGACAATCACATAGACAATCAGAAGGACAATCAGGAGTCAAAGAAGGACCAAGGCATTCATATGAACTTATTGTTACAATAAATTAGCATTATCACAGAAACTGCAAATCTCTTTTAATGTTGTATGAACCAAATGAAAGAAAAATATTGAAGATTAACGACCAAAACGGCAAATTCAATCATCTTCATCGTCGTCCAGAATCTTCTCTGGCTCCGCCTTCAAAGAATCCTCCAAAATCAATTGATTCACTTGATTCGACAAGTACACTATGGATTCTGGAGAGTCTTCAGACAACGCAGGCTCTGGCATTGGGACCCCACACTCAAATACGCATCCACCTCCTCCTTCGAAAGAATTTTCTCGTCAAATCCGTCCTTGTTACTGATTCGCGTCATTTTACGATCAAAGTCCTTTGCAAGGAAACCGTCAGCACCAACACGAATGGCAAACGCTGCAAGCTTTTGTAAAGCGTGATCTGCCAGAGGATACACGGTGTTGAATAGTTGAAAGACGTGGATCATGGCGTCGTAGAGTTCTAGCTCGATGGGAGTGTTGATGAATTTTGTAGACGCAAAAGCAAGGTTTTCATCACGTAAGCGTTCGCATTCTCCAACTTGGATGAGTGTGGGAGGGAGGGGGGATGTTGTGGATTCGGTTGCAAAGAGGGGTGACACGAGGGGTTTGTGAGGAATGAGTTGTCTTTGACGTACTTTGGAAATAGTTAGCAAGACAAGCAACAAAACAATGATTGGCACCTACATAATGGTTCCTGTTTTCATTCAAGATCTTGTCTTTGACCTTGTCTGGTAGGTAGTCCCATTTCCCATTTGATCGAAATGAGGGCATTGAGTGTGACAGATCCATCCAAGGAGACAAAAGACCCATCCCACCCGGCATTTTGAGCCGATGTTCAGGACCGTGATCTCTTATCCAAAGACACAAGGCAAGTGCGAGTCCGCCTCCAGCCGAATCTCCCATAATAACGACTTTTGATGGATCATACTTCTTGAGACCTGGAAGTGGTGGCGGATTCGTCAAGAACGAGTATACAGAAATAGCATCATGCAAGGCCAATGGGAAGACATGTTCAGGAGCCAATCTGTAATCAAACACCAAGACCTTGCATTTGGCGTACTTTGCGAGTTTCCAAGTGATTCCACGGTGAGTCTTTCGTGAACAGAGACAATACGCCCCACCATGGACATACATGATGATTCTGTCGTTGTCCTCCTCAGCGGGAGAGTCCTGGGGGAACGAGACCCACTCCGACTTGATTTGGCCTGTTGCGTCCTTCAATTCCATGTGATCGAGGATGATATCGTCGAGACGGGGGATGTAGTCCTTTGCAATGCGGGTGGAAGGGTGTGAGGGGGAAGCACCCATATTGATGACCTTTCTTACGCGGCGGAAGGTTGAGTAGTCGACGGTGGGCGTGTTGAGCGAGTCCATGAAGAAACGAAGGGCTCCGACGCCGCCCGAGAGAAGCGCGGGCCAGGACGGGTGTTTGTGTCCGGGCTCCTTCTTGTCTTTCTTGGTTGTTGCATTCGTGGATCCGTCTTCGGAGTTCTGTCGGGTCGATGGAAGGCGCGGGATTGGGAACGAGCCGGAGAACGACCACGAGGACAGTTTCTTGCGTACCTCGGTTGGTGGTGGTTGTTGGGGTGGTGGTGGTTGGGGCGGCTCACTCGATGACATTTGGATGACAAATTCGATTATGTGGACTAATAATAACAGCATTTGCATATGGATCCTCCCTTCCCTTTCTCATATATACTGCTCGCGGAGTTAACTGTTGATTAGTCCACTTGGTTTGTTTTTGGAACATCACAATCTCTCACTCAAAAACAATATGCAAGGAGGCAGTTCATCTAGCAGCACCGGCTGGTCATCACCCACCACAGCAAACAACCGAAATCGATATGGAAGCAGCAGCAACTACGTAGCAGATGATCAGGCGGCCTCGCTGCTGGAGTCTCAAAATGATGAAAGCGTCAACGCCCTCCACGCTAAAATCAGAGCAATTAAAGGGGTACGAACCATTGATTACTTGTGCGCAAAGTATATCTGAAGATGATGTGATGAGAGAGATGAGGGATGAGGCTGTGGATGCAATATTGGCTTAAGGCCTGGAACTTTGGAATGTCACAAGGGTGCCTCCCGAATCGCATCCTCTACACAGCAGAAGATATAACGATCGCTGATACAATGGATAATATACTTTCGTGGCTACAGCAAATCAGTTGATGAAGGGGTTGGGCGGAGAACACAATCCCTACGTCCTCCTTCTATGTATCTGTAACTAATTCAATTATCATCATACAGATTTCGATAAACCTGCATGATAATGTGAATGATCAAAACAGGTGAAGCTCTTCTCCCTTCACACACTCTCTGAATCAGACACATAATCTGACCTTTTCACATATCTATGTCATTTATCACAGATTCCTTGAAGATATGCAACATTCTTTCAATCAAGTCGGCGATGGTCTCAAGTCATCTTCCCGACGAGTGCAGCAAATGTTATCAACACCGCATGGCCAACAAACGTGTACGATGGCTATTCTGGTTGTTATTTTGTTGATTTGCATTTGGGTTCTATGGAGTAAATGGTCCAAGTAGTTGAATGAGCGTAAAATAAGAAGTTGCATGATATGAATGTTCAAGTTTGGGGGAGTTCGAGTTTGGGATATCTCATACTGCTTGTGAATAATGAATGAAAGGGAGTGAGAAAGAAGTGGTTACTATATAATTGAAGTTCTATTCAAATTGTCTATATCTTCTCTTTTCTTTCTTCGATTTCACACACACAACATCGAAGGGGAACCCGAATGGACCAGCTCTCGTCCATCACATCCACCATCTCGCATCTTGAAATGACCCGGGAGCAGCAAGAGGAAGAAGACCGCATCATTGGTGAGCTGCTCCGAGTCCCGCCGGGTCAGTGAAACTAACCCAAACAAACATTTGCCGACAAATCAGCCAAACTCGTTAAGAAAGAAACGAGGGAGATTATGATTATCACGGAGAGCCATCGGCCTGCGGAAGAGCGTCTCAAACTCATCCAGCAAAAGTACTTGGAGCTCGTGAGTTGTCAAACCTACCTACCCCTTCAGCTATAAAATGAAGGCTCTAACCTGCGTGCATCTCTTCTTCAACCTGATTCTCCCACCTGCCAATTCAGTATCAGCAAAATAAGCGTATGGAGCGGGAGTCTTTGAAACTGCTCAAGCGCCAAGACGCCGAAAAGAAGGAGAAAGAAGCTATGAAGGCTGACCTACATAAAGTCAACATTCAGAAGCAAAAAGTGGAGAACATATGTCGAGAGTTACAGAAAGAAAACAAACGAATTAAGGTTTGGCAGTTCTGAATCTTGAGTGCTTTGCTAACTCTTACCCAACTCTCCAACCAACCCCTTTTTCAATGCTCGTAACAGGATAAATGCGAAGCAATCATTCAATCCCAACAACAGCAACGCGAAGAACTCTCCACAAAATTTGTCTCAACTATCTCTGAGATCCGTTCCGAAATCACGCAAGTAAAGACCGTCGTGGGCATTCCAGATTCCCCTGAAACAACCGACTCCATCTCTATCGCGAGCGTGTACGACTCTGCCATCAAAGACAAACTGCTCAACTTCTTCTCTCAATGGAGTGCGCGTGAGAAGCAGTTTGAGGCAGTCATCAAGACCAATGAAATGGAGATGAGGTTGTTGGAGTCGCGCTTGGAAAGTCAACGGCAAATGACGAACCAGGAGGCGGAAAGAGTTCTTGGTTTACGGTCCCAAGTGGCGAGCTTCTTGAGCACGGAGAGGGATTTGAGGAGGCAGTTACAGATCTATGTTGACAAGTTCCGTCAGGTATGTTTTCTTGTTCAGTTTTTACAGTCTGTTGACTCATAACTGGAAATTTCTAGGTGGAAGAAACTCTCAACAAAAGCAATGAATTATTTTCTACATTCCGCATTGAAATGGAGGCCATGACTATGAAGACGAAGCGTTTGGAGACGGATAACGTGAATTTGAAAGCGCGTTTGGAGGCAATCAACAACAGTATGATTCAAATCGCGCAAGAGCGGAACAAGACTCGTAAAATTATCGATGCAGCAAGGTTTGGGAAGGAGAAGCTGGAGGGGCTTTGTCGGGTATGTGTTTGTGAATACTTGCTCATGAAGTTCTGATACTAACAATTTTCAGGCCCTTCAAGCGGAGAGAAACGAACTTCGAAAACGGTTGCTCGTGTATGAGAATCCTGTCTCAGTGCCCATGACAAAAGTGCCTGCGCCTGGACAGTCAATTGTAACTGAAAAGACCAGCGAAGATGAATCCGAACCTCTTCCGCAGCAACAGCAGCCTGTCATTGCCTCTACACAACAGCAGCCTACAGCCATGTCAAATAAGAACGGGAAAACACCGGTGGGGAATAGTGGGGGGAAGAAATGATGTCGTGTTTTTATGTATGGTGGGATTATTGGCGTTTGCGAGATGGGCTATTTATGGTTTGATTGAATGTTTTGAGTGTGAGAATGGTTGGGGATATTCGTGTTGAACGGGCGAATCCTTTGCTGGTTTTAGTCCAACCCCATGAATATGATCTTGCCGTTAGTTTTCCTCTCTTGCTTCTATTCAATAAAATAGCTTGAAAGAATATTTATTTGAATATGGAGGCTTTTTTCTTAGTCAACTATGCTTGCTCCGCGCGTACTACAATAACGGGGCATTCCAAATGATGCAATAAATGGTCAGAAACGCTTCCAATCATAGCTTTCCTAATCAACCCCATTCCGCGCGTACCAACTACCATCATCTCAGCTTTCAAGTTCTTGGCAGCGTCAACAAGCTCTGCTCTTGGGTCTCCAGTCAAAGAAACACAACGTATCACAACGCCTTTGTTCAAGTCCATCAACCTGTTTCCATATTTCTTGAGCAGCTCCTGAGATCCAACCAAAGATTGTTGGTTCGCCCAGTTTACGTATTCTTCATTTGAATAAACTGTTGCATCTGGAATCATATCATCTCCCAAAGACGTTGATAGTTTTAATGGCAGCTGACGAACGTGAAGAAGTACGATTTCATCAATGAGCCCGTTTGATTCTGCTGAGTTGCGGCACAGATGCTTCAGACACCAGTTGAATGCTGCTTCTGCATACTTTGATTCATCCAGCGCAACGCAGATTACGCGCGTTTGAGCTTCTGGCTTCGAGTATGGAAAGACGTCGACGTATGGCATTTTGTGGAGTTTATGAATTGGTTGATTTTGACGAAATTTCTTATGAACTGAGGCGCCTTGAGTCATACTGACTTACATAAGTACTGTATTATGAGAACATTCGAGAATATATTATTCAAACTTGCTCCGCGCGTACTACAATAACAGGGCATTCCAAATGATGCAATAAATGGTCAGAAACACTTCCAATCATTGCTTTCTGAATCAACCCCATTCCACGCGTTCCAACTACCATCATCTCAGCATTCAAGCTCTTGGCAGCTTCAACAAGCTCCGTTCTTGGGTCTCCAACAAGTGCAATACACCGAACTACAACCCCCTTATTCTGTTCCATCAACCGATACGCAAATTTCTTCAACATGTTGTGCGACGCAATGCGAGACTGCTCATTCATCCAATTGAAGTAGTCTTCGTTGGAGTATATGATTGCTTCGGCGAACATGTCGTTTCCGGAAGGGATAATGAGTTTGGGTGGTGGCGCGCGAACGTGGAGGAGAACGATCTCGTCAAGTACTCCATTGGATTCTGAGGAGTTGCGGCAAAGGTGGTTCACGCTCCAGTTGAACGCTGTTTCGGCGAACTGAATCATAATTTGAGTTGGAATCGTGTGGCAAGGTTTGAAGCTTTCTTACCTTTGATTCATCAAGTGCAACACAAATTACACGCGTCGTTGCTGCTGGCTTCGTGTATGGGAGAGCGTCGTCAAATGGCATTTTGTGAGTGTTTTTTGGTGTTCTTGGATTTTTTCATGCGGGAGGAGGCGTTGTCTTGTCTTGACTCATCATTACACAACAATAATTAAGTATACATCTTATATTGCTAACCAATTAAGCCATTACTTTCAGTCTCTCGCATAAACTTTCTGCCCTCTCGACCCTCTCCTCGTCATTTTCGCCCTTAATTGCCCCTTGTAAAAACCAAACTGCACGATTTATAGCTTCCCTTCCACCCATTTCATCTGCAAATAAAGCAGGTGGAACCACTGACAGTATTATGTTGAACGCAAGCAAGATAGAGTTTCTTGCATTTCCATCTTGCTGCAAATATTCAATAGTAGGAAGAATTTCAAATAGATCATGCGCCATACGTAAACTGTGAATTGAGTTTTCGGCACACTTGAGAATAAGGGCGGTTGTTTTCAGGTATGAGTCAAGGAGTGCGTTGTGCGACAGGCCAGTCGAGGAGTGCAATGAATTGCTACGAAGTATTTTAGTGTTAAGCTCAATTCAAATTACAACTCACATGTACGGAAAGTTGTCAATTAATGGGAAGAAGAAATCAGGGAAACTGTTTGCGAATGCAACTTTCTCAGTTGATTTCTTAACCAGTGCAGAAGTATTCTCTTGAGCCTATGCATAGATAAGCGAATGGATTACATAAAATACAAACTCACCAAGCTTCCTCGCTTTGTGCCAACTGCCACAATAAACGTCATCCACCTCAAAATTGCCAGTCGACTCATCAACGACTTTTCATCGGAAACCAAAGCCTCATTTAAAGCCTTTGCAGTCAATTTGGGTAGTCGAACGCCTAAGCAGACCATAGATTCTTGAACAAACAAATCAAAATCTGCCATATCGTAAGGATTTTGAAGTAGTAAGAGCTGTTGACAGAGTGTATCAAACACATCAGCTAAATCACTCGTATCAGCCATAGTGATTAAGTTGGGAAGCGTTTTGAGAGCAAGGTCTTGAACATCTGGATCTTCAATTCTGAGGTTCGCCATACAATCCCGGAGATATCTGTTTTCAAGTGATTAAATTGCGTAAATTCAACTTAAGTAAAAGGTTACGGATCTTACATTGGCTTTTTAGAATTGATACGTGAATCCGGATTCGGAAGTGGAGCCAATTCCTCCTCATCTTCCGATTCGTCAACAACCTCCGTCTTTGTTTGCGGCACTGAAACAGAACTATTTGTGTTACTTTTTGAACTTGGTTCACCAGCTGATTCGCCTTTGGCCAACTTTCGCAACATTCGAACTTCGTCTGTCTCATCAACATCGAAATTCAATGGCATCTCGGGCCTCAATTTTGACATCAATAATTCGCCCACAACCATCCCGCGTGTTCGCTTAATCACTGAAGTTGATGATAAGTATCCTTGAACACCCTTCATAAAAGCCGATTCCAACTTTTGGTCAGCTTCCAACTTTTTGGCATGGCTGAGACCAATGAGAACTGCACATGTTAGAGTGAAGTGATCAGAAACTAGTGAATTTTCAATGAATGACGGTGACGACCAAAGAGAAACTAATGCCACGAGGACAGATTCTGAGGATAGAGGTGAAGATGGCGGAAAGGTGGAATAATAATTGAAAATTATGTGAATGTAACTGGTTAATGTTTCGGCTTTCGTGAGAGGTGTATGGTTCAGTAATATGGATTGAAGGTGTGGTGATGTGTTCAAAAGTGTGGAAGGGAAAATGGTGAGGAGAACTTGCGTTGAAGTGTCCGCTAAGATACAAAAGTGAGCCAAATAAACTTAATAATTTGACGTTCTTACTGGAACAATTTCGAGTGGAAAGCTCCCCAACAAGTGCTACGGTGAGTCTCTGGAGCTGATCCAGATCTATCTTACTGACAATATTCGAGTAATCAAACTTTGAATCTTTAAGATGGTAATCAACCAGCAGCTTAGCGAACTGCTTGTAATAATTCAATCGACAGAGTTTTGAAAAGAGAATGGCGCACAGCGTTTCGTCTCCAACGGGCATGATTTTGACGTTCAGGATACTCGACATCACAAATGGATAGAAGACTCTATATCGAGTTCGTTACTTAATGTCATTGGAACGTTCCACCACTCACTGTGGATGAAAGAATGGATCAACAATCCCAGTTTTATACGCGTTGGCAATCTTGTCCGGTAGAACACACAATACTGAAATGAATTGGTTCCATTTAACTCGGTCTCCAGAACCAAACGATATGATTGATGTTTCTTTGAGAAGGTCCTTCAACCAAGCAAGAATCTGTCAATGCGCAATATGAGTCCTGGTCGTCGACTGAAAGAGAGTTGTACCGTTTCGAGAAAGAGATATCAACGTTTGGCCTGATCTGAGAACATAGAGCATGGAAGGTGTTTGTTTGATAGCTATTCAGCAGGACCAGCTTTCTCGCAGCGTCTTTGACTTCCACAGAGCTTCGTCTCCAGTGATTTGAGGTAACTAGAGACAGCGTTGCGAGCAATAGACGGTCGACTTGGCGAGGAACAGGATTGAAGTCCGTTGAGTTCAAAAGAGTCGAAGCAAGCGACAGGGCTTCCGCAACAGTCAAAGATCCATTGTTCCCAATTGAAGTCTTGATTGCTTCGGTGTTTGACTCTGAGGCAGCGGCAGTCAGAGCGGCAATGCATGTGTTAAGTTGTGCTTCTTGGGCCATCTTTTTTGAGACAACAAACAAACCAATCCAAACGAAGTATTTAGAAATGGAGGAAGAGCTCCTCCTCGAACGACCTTCCATCAAGAAAAAGACAAAGAAACTAAAGCCGCAGAAACAACCAGTTGCGATTGCGGACGCGATTCCAGAGCCAGAACCAGTCACTGCTTCAACGACAACGACGACGACAACGGCGCCTCAGCTTCAACAGCTTCAGCAACAGCAACAACAACAGCAACAAATCTACAGCTTTGATGCTCTCTTAGAACCATCTGCCCCGCCGGCAGATCATGTGCATTCTATCGGGTACCCCACCCTCGAATCCACCCGACTCATCCATCCCGCAGACGTGCTGTATCCTGCGACTGATCTGAATATGCACGAACTTGGATACACTCGCTTTGATTCGCTTATGGACGAAGAGGAAGATGCCATTCTTGTTGAGACACCTCCAACACTCAACCAAGCAGAAGTGGCGTTCCCTTCTTCCACGTTGGCGTCTCCGTCGGCCCCGCCTATGGAGCTCCACGAGAAACTATTCACTGTCACGACTCCTATTCCACTCGAGGACGAAATCCTGGGTAAGCTCCATCTAAGAGGCCTTAAAATACTGACACCAACGGTTAGGAAACATATACGTCAACACAGAGCTTCAAGAGCTTCATTCGAAAGTCATCAATGATTTCCGAAAAAACGCAAAATATATTCTTGTACGCGACGAGTTTTTTGAAGCTGTCTTGGAATATGAACGATCCTTCTCCACATTTCAAGTATCAAGTGCAAAGGTCAAATCTCTCACAGCATCAATTGATTCTCTGGCGCCGAAAATTTGGATTCTCAAAAAGTCATCTCAAAAGTTCTCATCACGTTGTTTGGATGGGGTCAATCTTGTTCACGTTGTCACATCAGAAAAGGCTGCTCTCAATGAAGATGATTTTGATCAGCTCAAAACAACTCTCACAGTGACTCTCGCAAACTATTTGTACGAAAAGAAAAAGGCATCCTTTCAAATGAAAATGCTGAAGCTCTGGATTCAAACATACATCGATGAACACCTCAACGATATGAACAACCTGAAAAATCTCCGTGATTCCGATATTGAGAAGCTTAAGTACTTTATTGACGTTCTATTTTTCTTTGAACGGAGGAAGGACGTGACTGAAATCGAAAGGAATTCTATTGACGATACTTCAGCTCCAATATTACCCCCAATTCTCATGGATTCTACTATATTTATGCGCGATATTCGTGGCTGGTTATCGCATATAGTCGGTTTCTTCCAAAATCGGCAAATCATACCCATAGCTACCTGCTTCTCCATGTTCTCCGCTGTCAAGGAATTGGCGCGTGGGTGCGTGGTATATTCAATGGCACCCTCCTTCACACGCATGGACAGACTCTTTCCTTGACGGATATCTCACAGAACTGCATATTTTCTTGAGTCCAATCGAAGAGCTCCAAGAAGAACAACACGTAAAAGACATTGAGTCTCGGTTCTTGGCAGAGGGACTAAAGGTCTTGGAACAGTCAGAGGATTGGATTGTTGTGAAGGATGCGGAAGTTGCTGGTGTTGATTTGATTAAGGCCAAACTCACAGTTTTGAGCGATGAAGATTACTGTTTATTTTGAAGCAGTTTAATCTTGAAGCCATGTATTGGAGCTTTCTGGAAGGATGCTTGACTCTGTTTAAAGCTGATACAGGTGTTATTGGGACTTCGAAAGACCGCCACTTGTTGAGGGTATTCGCAGTGACGAACTTTGTGCTTGAACGGCTGTCAAGAGGCTTGTTCTTGTTCTCATCTCGACGGTATTCCGATATTTTGAAGGCGATAGCAAGGGCTGTGGTAGGTGTTGATGCCATTACTTAGTTGGACTAACAATATTCAGGTTAATGTAATCAGAATATTGGAAGATTCGGTGAAAACAGCATTTGAGGCATCACAAATTGACTTCAAGCTGATTGTGAATTCGACTCTGAGCACAACAGTTCAAGCTGAACTAGATGGATGTTTTGTGCGAGCTGTTTCTATACTGCTGAACAGAACGCGTGCTGGTAGCTGGGAATATTTAACGACGTTACCTTGCGATATACTCTCTGGTTTGTGTTTGATGGATTGCTGCAGCAATATTTATAGATTCTTTTTTAGATCACATGAAGTTCTTCCTCGTCAATTCAATTCTGAATGGAGAGCCTCTGAGTCTCCGGAATCTTCGAAGGCAGATGGAATCCACCCACGATTTGTGCAATTTTGAAGAATCCAACCCATCAGGTGTCGCCAAAATGATTGCATCCAACGACATTGAAGCAAAATACTTGCTATCCTTTCTGGTTCGAATTTGTACATCTGGGGCCGATTCAGGGTACCAATCGCGTCTGAAAGAAATCATTGCTAAAGTTGTATTTTACTTTGGTTTCTTGGATGTGGAGTACCGAGACCCTCTCCATTTTGAATCTTGTGAGCTGCTTAGCACATTGTGTCACACCCAGCCATCACTCATTTCTCTGGTTGTTTCTTGGACTCGGAAGCATTTTGCGGTGATGGGCCACTTGTCGATATCACTATTCCAAAAGCTCCCTCTGACCCTATGGTGCCCCAACACGCCTGACTTTGACGGTTTCATTGCCATGCTTCGAGACTCCTTTAAAAGTGACAAATTTGAACTGGCAAAAGTCGTTTTGGGCGGATTGAATTGGGGACTAAAACATCAATCCACAGATCTGTTTATTCCCCGGCCTTTTCATCGATTCTTGGCGCTGTCACTTTGTAACCTTTATTTGGATCGTGTTGCAAAAGTTCCAATGTTTTCAGTGTCATCGGCATTGTCAACCACAGCCAAGTTACGGAAAGGAGAGCTTTCAGGCTTGTTACCAACAATCAATAGTGGTGAGACTGAGTTCTACGATTGGTGTTGGTGAGTTCATTTCCAATGTTGTTCGGGTCTGATTAACTTTCCAGGAATCTCGTTGTTGGTCTGTCTTTGTATCAACAACCAACGTCTTTGAATACATACGCCTTGGATTCGAATGCTGTTATGAGAAACAAACCGTTTGAAGTCCTTGAAAGCGCCCAACTAGCAACCCTTCGAGGTGTGATGAAAACCAAGTCGCTAGCCGCATTCACCTTGCTCATGATTTCAGACGTCGGCCATTCAATTGCTGCGTTTGAAAGAGACGGTTGGAGTATGATGCAGCTGCTGTTGGATGAGGGAAGATATGAGGCTGTTACTTGCGTGGTGAACGAGTTGTTTTTGGCGTTCGCGTTTACAGAGGGTGAGATTTATCCAACAATTTCTGTTGTGTTAAATATGTAGCCAGGCTTTGAATTCACTGGAACCAAGTCGTTCACAACATTCTTCACATCGTTTTTGAAGGCCTGTCCCAGGTCGCTGTTTTCACCATCCAAACTCGGCCTTAATTTTGGCCACTCGAATACTGTTGCAACTGTGCAGTGGTTTTTATTATGGTCGCGTGTTGCGTTCGCTGACACGGATTGGATTCATAACCGAACCTGTCTCCAACTCCTTGACAGTTTGGCTCAAATCTCTGTTATAAATGACCAATATCACATTCTGACGAACGAGTTTCAACGAGAATACGCACGGCTGATTGCTCTTTATCAAAGGTTCACCTCTCACAGTATGTCATTTCTGAACCCTGTCGAATCTTTATACACTGTGGCAAACACTATTGGAGAATATTTGTCGTCATATCCAACTCTTGTCACTGGCGTTTCTTCTGAATGGTATTCGTCAATACCGAGTTCGATGCGTGGGAATCAACCAGCAGCAGAGACGGAATTTGTCTGGTTTGCCTTTTTGGCATTAATCGCTGAAACGCAGGTTGAAAGTGAGATGAGAATGCAAATTGGTCATGAGCTGTCTAAAGATAGTCAAGTGTCAGTGAATGGCGTTGTAAAAAAGTTGCCAAAACCCCTATCCTTGTTTTCTATATATCGCTTGGCGACACAGATTGTAGAATGCAAGGTTTATCATTCATTGCTGCCTCTGATGCTTCAGGTATGTGGTGATTTCCGTACTTGACTTGATTGACACCTAATATCATCCATTTCACAGGTCTTCTTTTCGTTATATTTCGAACGTGCTCAAAATCCTGCAGTCAATATGAATGCCCTGTTTGGGTTCCGTTTCTTCTCAGACTCACGATCGACTTTGGACAAGATTCAAATGAAACTGTCCCAGACTATTCAGGAGTTGTCAAGCAGTGACTCTATGGATCTGTCTGTGTTTGACAGAGAGCGATTGATCAAATTATATAAGGCCAGTTTTAAATGGATCAAAGAGCCAGTGTTGCTTTCCCCAAACTTGTATTTGGGTCACTTGGACGCGTCTTTCAGCCCTTCAGAGCTAGCAACCGTAATGAATCAGTCTCCTTGCACATTGAACGAGCTTTGGCCTGGATACGTGTCGATTGACTTATTCAAGAATTTGTTCCAACCTGGAGACAAAACACCTCATCAACCTTCAGTTCCCTCACTCTCCAAAACAAATTCTCCCGGATTCGACCTCTACGTCAAAGAAACATCACTTCCAGGAATACCTTGGGTACTTCGCCCAACAGTCATTTTATCATCCAGCCAGACAACACTTGAAGTCGCCACTAAAATCCTGAAAGATGATTATGCATCTCTTCTCACCAAAGCCCGCGATAGCTCCAAGATTGATGTCGATTACTCGAAACATGACTCTGAATTCATTGCTCTATTATCCCAACTATACACGAATGCCACAAAAACTGGCCGCTACGAAAGAAAATGTGGAGGCTCCTGTACAGGAGCCGCGCAATTCAGATACACATACGAAGAAGTTGGTCTGCAGCGAAACATCAAACAAGCCCTTAAAGAGAATCGGTCTCACTTTGAAACATTAAGCGAATGGGATAACGTTGATAGCAGAGTATGCATTGGAGCCCTGAGAGTTGTTCGAATTATTGAATGGATGAAACACTGTGAAGAGAGCGGCCAAGGTGACAAGGAGAAACTGGAGGCTTTATTTGTGCCTTTTTTCTTCAAAATGGTGTGTTTGGACGAATCGATTCGGCGGTATCCTCCGTTTGTGATGATACTAGACAGGGCCGTGCAGTTGATTGGGGGATTGTTTGTTCGAGGGTCACGCAGTCACACGATGAAGATGTTTGAAGTTATTCAGCGAGGTGGCGGGGATATGAAGGCTGTCATTGATGCGTTTAATCCTGCCGTAGCCGTCGATGAGTTTTGTGAAATGTATGCGGAATGCAGTGAACAAGCTAACGTGTCAACGGCGTTACTTCAAAAGTTTGATGTTGTGGGATGGTTGAATCAGTGTGATTCTGAAACTCAAGACAATATGTTCCGCGTTCTCTGTACGATTTTCGAACGAATTGAGAGCGGAAAACTTACTGCTTCTCGTGAGGTGTTCAACTCTCATTTGACCAAGCTTGATGAGTTTATGTCTCATCCGTCTCTTGGAAACCGTTTGGTTGGGTACATTATGCATTTGATCAGCTTTTATTCAGAAGGAACCATCTCGAAGGAAGTGATTATCTCGGTACGAAAGACTATAAACAGCAAATTAGATTTCAGTGTTGAACAAGTCACTGGATTCGAGCTGTTTGAGCTGCATTTATCTCGAAGTCAATCTATGGATCTGTTGAAGCGTTTGAACGACTGTTTGGGTGCCTTTTTTGTGAATTATGCGACTGGTATCTACGGATTTGATCATGAAAAGCTGCAGTTCGTTTTGGAGTTGTTGGTGATGATTTACTGCTCCAAGCCACTATACTCTATGCTTTCAGAAACCGATCGATTGGAAGTTATTTCTCAGTTTCGACGGTCTTGTTGGCTTTCACTGGGTGCAGATGTTGCAGAAGATGCGGGCAGCTTGACACTGAAGCCGTGGTGTTTCCAAGATGATGATAATTTTGCTCAAGCCTTGTCATCTCTTTTATTCTGCAGCTACTCAAAAGTATTTCGCTCATTGGCTATGGTCGATAATATGGTGTTTGAACTCTGGAGTACTCTCTCATCCGTTGTGCGACTGAATGCTCCATCTTATGTGGTAACTACACTATACGCGAGGTCAAAAATCATTCCTTGGACCTCTTTTATTGCTACTTCAAGCGTTGCTGATGAAATATGGGAATGGAAAGAGCAGGGGGTTTGGGGTGTTGAAGTGCAACAATTTGTAGCAAGTATCTTATCTTCCTGTCAATGGCCACCGAACGCGGACGTCAGATTATTATACCTCATTTACCTGCTGATTTCGAATGCGGACATCCTATGGCCTGTTTCTGCTGAACGAGTGTCGTTCTTTAACCTTGTTGTGAACAAGAGTCGACCTTCAACTTCCACTATCTATTTAACCTGTGACCATTTGTTCAAATTAGTTTCCCTGCTTCCAAGGAAATGGCCAAACAGCAGATGCAAAAGTGTATTGAACTTTGACACAGACTCATCGTTTGGATTCTGCATAATCAACTTGAGATATTTGATTGACTCTGCAATGCGCGAGCTGGACTATGAAGAGAGGGTTAAGATCTTGAATGGATATCTGTTTGAGCTATTGACGGTGCAACTCACCACAACTGGATCAAACTCATCATTAAATGATGTCGGAACATTCGACTTCGCCAAGGTACCTTCTATAATTGCGGAAATGACGGGACGTGTAGACACCAGGCCGCTCGTGTCTCAAGGTCTCCTCGCGCACAGTTTAACTGGCTTGTTTTCTGTGGTCAATACAGCTGATCGAACCAATTTTCCAAAGATATGGGATGGTATAACACTAAGTTTGCAACAATCTCCGAATCCGTTAGTCTGGATCTCGTTGAGTTGTAAACAACTTGCTTCGACTGAAGTGATGGCGATTCTTACGGAAAAGGCGATTGCACGGTACATAGGTTCGAGTACGAGCTGGACAGCTGTGACTGCAGTGCTTCAAGTCCCACAACTTGATTCAGAAGGGTTCACATCCAATTGTTTACATCATGGACTCACTTTTACGTTGTATACAATTGCACTTCAACAGCTGCACAAAATCTCGTCGAGCAAAGACTTGCAACAACAGCGAAGTCAACGAACTACTCTTGGTGAACAAATTTCTCTCTGGATTCTCAAACTGAACCACTCATCACTTCCACTGCACGACCCACAAGAAAAGCTTCTCCCCCTCCTGGACCTATTCGCCCAGTTGCTATCACAAGAACTCCAATCTCTACACGACCTGCCGCGGCACCATTCTCGGTTGTACAGTCTCGTTCCATCTCTTGCTGAAGTTATACTAAAGTGGAGCGAGCCTGCAAACGCAGGGTTGTGGACATCACTTGGACTGACACCAAAGATCCAGTTCCCACCTGCATTCCGCGTGTTTTGTAAAGGATATGCCACGTTTTTGGCGATGAATTTAACGGGGGCTCTTGAGAATGACGAGGACGGTGTGCAGCGGGAACAGTTTTTGGGACGTGTGTCAGTGTTAAAGACGTCGAGAGAGTATGAAGAGGTTGGAGGGTATATTGACGTGTGTTTGGATGTGTTGAAGGAGGGGAAGGGGTTGGAATCTGGGTGGGAGGTTGCGAGACGGATGGCTGGGTTTTCGGATATCGTGAGGCGGGGTGTTCTGGTGATGATTATATGAATTTGTGTAGCTATGTGACATACAGTATTGAATTGATGAAGAATGTATTCGAAGGTTATTGAAAGTTTTATGGTCCTTAGTCTACAGAAGTTTCCAAAAAAGGGATGAGTGACAGTGATAGTGAGAAACCCAAAGTTGTGCGCCTGCACAATCCAGTAGATGTGAGTATTAAGATTGTTTGCGTGTGAAGCAGGAGTCTTTGAGAGTCGGCGCCTTCTAGTTGTAGTAACTGCGCGACACTCTCTTCGCTACTACTGAACCGATTGTCCTCCACCCCACCCAACACACCATCTGAAAAACGCTATCTTTTAATAACAGATTACAGCCATGAAAATCGACAAACTGATGGCACGAATCGACAAACCAATTGTGCTACCCGAATCCCGACGCAACATTGACCCAACCTCACGAACCAAAGCACCGGCCGAGTTTGTCCGAAACGTACAAGGATCGAGCGCAGGAGCAGGATCGGGAGAATTCCACGTATACCGGTCGTTGAGAAGGAAAGAGTACGCCCGACTGCAGGCTATGGACAGCAAGGACCGCAAGGAACGCGAGAAGGAGGAGTACGAGACCAAGATTGCAGCAGCAAAACAGGCAGAAGAAGAAAAGACAGCCAAGAAGCGGGAGAAGAGAAAGAGGAGGAATAAAGGCGGGGACAAGAAGGGCAAGAAGAAGAAGGGCGATGGAGAGGCTGATGCACCTGATGCTGATGCTGATGGGGATGAAGAGGAAGCGGAGAATGACGAGGTGGAAGAGGGTCAGAATAAAGAGAAATAAACCATTTGTTCTCCTTTTTTTTTACTACCTATTAGTTTATTTTAAGTTAGTGAGAAATGGCCAAAAACATTGGACTCGACTACACAGAGATAGTCGTTCCAGCAGCGCCTGTTCTCGCGTCAGTTCTCAGTTCAGGAGGAGGACTACCTGATGTAGGGGCAGTGCGGCAGTTGAGAGAAGAGTTGGGAGTTCTGCTTCGGGCAGCATCTGCTCGAGAAGCGGCGGTTGCTTCGAACGCGGAGGCTGTTCGGGCGTGGGCAGCCACAGCGGCGGCGGCGTCGTCGTCTTCGTCGTCTTCTTTGGTGGCTTCAGCGACGGCAACTGTCTCTGCCGCAGCAATCGACTCGCCGGACTCTGCGGCAACTCCGCCAACAACAACAACGGCGCGTGCAACATCGGGTGCAAAAACTGTGCCGTACTCTGCCGTGGCTGCGGCTGCTGCTGCTGCTGCTGCTGCTGCTGCTGCTGCTGCTGCTGCGGCGGCGGCTGCGTCTTCGTCGTCGTTGTCGGCGTCTTCAACTGGCGGAAAGACGCTTCCTCCGGCGGCAATGAAGGCTCTTCTCTCCGCAAATGCTGCTGCTGCGTCCGCCGCCTCGGCCTCGGTCTCGTCTGCCTCGCCGAACCTGCTCGATCCCTACGCAAAGAAACGTAAAGCCAGCGATGACAGGTCCGCCGACTCGCCTCTCGTCTACCGCAAAACTGACGACGGCTCAGTCAAAATCGCTGTCTCTCAAAACGGGAAAATGAAGGTCAAAATACTGGATCAGTCTTCAGCGTCCTCGTCGTTGCTGGGAGCTTCTTCAATGTCGCTGAGTCCGAATACCGGTGGTAGTCTACCGTTTGGAGACAGGGCTGCACAAACGGGCTCAAAAACAGTTCCCCACGCGTTTGCAGCTTCTCAAGCTGCTTCTGCTTTCGCTGCCGCACAGGCTGCAACGTCAACCTCTTCCTCAACTTCGTCTCTACCTACATCCTCCTCCTCTACTCCATCCGCTACTCCATTTCCTACAGCTCCTTCGTTTCCTGCCCCTCATACGTCATACAAAACTGTCCCTGGTACCGTCTCCACTCCTTCTTCATCTTCATCTATCCCTTCCCTTCCTCTTCCAAAAGCTCCTTCGTCAAAGTCTGGCACCCCTCTCTCTGCACCTCCTTTGCCTTTGCCTCCCCCGCTTCCACTTGCGTCCCCCTTTCAGCACCAGAAAATTCAAAAATCGGTATGTGGCAGAGCGAATTAGTGAGCAGAATGGATAGATTAGTTGCCACTGGAAAGCACCGTGTTCCAATATTAGAACAGATAGGAGCGCTACAGATTTTTTGAGGTTCCCGCATTCATGTCTAATTATGCTTTCAACAGAAAACGGCAAAGAATGTGGCTACAGTTCTCGAAAAGAATCGCCAGCGAAACCGAAATCGAAAGTCTGGACACGCACGAAATGCAGCAGAGACATTGAACGAAGACGAACTTGCATCCCTCTCTGAAGCAGATTTGGCTATTCAACGCGGAGACTATTCAAATGCAAAAGCACCCGCACAACAAATACCTATTACTCAATTCTTCGGATTTGTGGAGTCACAGTTTTTCAGACCGCTTGTTGATGAAGACTTTGCCTTTCTTGAAAATGCTGTAAGTACCGAACCTCTCACTCGTCCAGAAATTCTTAGGGGTGATCCAATAGGGCGACGAAATCACTCCATACATTATACCGCGTTTAGGCCGACCCTATCACGAGCAATGGGCGGAAGAAGACGGCGCACTTCCCCCTCCATCATTACATCACTCCCATCACCATAACGCCGAAGTCGCAGCCCTTCTTGGTCAGCCAACGCCAGCTCCAGCCGTCCCGCAAGGTCCACGCGAATACGAAGAAGTGGATGGAACTGTGTATGGTGGAGACGTGTACATTGGTCCTCTCGCAGAACGCATTTTAGCCTCAATGATTGAAGAGGGAGGAATCACAGGCCCTGCATCCGTCGATTTGGCTGCTGTTGCACGGTTTGGGGAAGAAGATGGGACAGTGGAAGATCTTGCTGTGCCAAATGTCCGAAATGTCGGGGTTGGAATTCATGCAAAATGTAGGACGACAAGCGATGTGATGGGGCTAGAGGAGCGGTTAAGGAGTGAAATGCGTTTTTTGGGATTATTAGACGATACAGAGGTACCTGGTTTTGTTCCAATCTGTAATATTAATGCCTAACTCTCATCTATAGGACTCAGAAGCAACAAGCATACCAGGACCGGATCCATCAGAACAGGATGAAATATGTGTTGAGATGAGGGCATTGCAATCGGAATTGCGGCAACAAGTGGCAGAAAACACCAAACGGAAACAGATTCTCCACGAGCGAGCAAGCTATTACCGAGGCTGGGAGCAGTACAATAGTGTATTAGATGCCATTTCAAAGCAAATCGAAAGCGACTATTTGAAACGATTTGTGAGTTATTCACTGTCGATTCACAACAAGGAACTGAACACTCTACACACAGAGACAAAATCCAAACAAAAAGAAAAAATCATCATCAAAAACAACTGCCTCTCTTATCCCTGGAACTCTCGTTGGTGGCGTCCTGAGCGCAAAACATCACAACATTCATGAACAAACACTGGACAATATCAAGAAACGAAAAATGCTGATTGAGAGCATTGGGAGTTTGTTTCCTTATGAAAAAGTAACGATTCCTGTGGAAAGTATCTATCCACGAGCTAATGGCGCTTCCGGTGCTGGCGGTAGTAGCAGTGCTGGACGAGGGGATGAGGGAGACGGGGATGAAGGTGGCGGAGCTGGCAGTACTGCAGATGGAGACGGCGGGTCGAGCGCCATGGAGGTTGTATGATATTTTGGGAACGAGAGAGCTCTTTGTAACAAATAATGACGCATATGTCTTCTCTCTTACCATCTTTATTTGTTTTGAGTCAGCCTGAACTTGAAAGAACAAATGGTCAATTTCAGATGCTGATGCCAAGTCCACAACCTCAAACACTTTTTTCTACCAAAATTCCACATTCCTCCACAGGGACCTCATAGAATGAAAGGCTTCAACTTCAAATGGAAACGTCGTAACGCAGTTGGGAACATCGGATTCAAGGGCAGCTTCAGCAGAGACGTCATTCCTCCGCCCCCGCCTCCATCGTTACCTGGAGTCCGCCGCTTCTCCCTTGCCGGCAGC
The DNA here is from genome assembly GCA_002104985.1 of Rhizoclosmatium globosum. Classification (NCBI taxonomy): domain Eukaryota; kingdom Fungi; phylum Chytridiomycota; class Chytridiomycetes; order Chytridiales; family Chytriomycetaceae; genus Rhizoclosmatium; species Rhizoclosmatium globosum. The sequence continues at coordinate 412,488 of MCGO01000011.1, read as the reverse complement.
TCAGGAAACAACTTGCAAGCACTTTCTGCTTCTGCATCCACCTCTGCAACAGAAGAATCCACAGTCCCAGGTAAATAAACGCGTTGAACCACCCCCTTCGAAGCTTTCCTAATTACAACCCTTTCCTCCAAACACACATACACACACCCAGTCATTCCCATTGCCGCATTCGAAATAGTCCCTGGTGCTGAATACTCCGACGTTGAAGACGACTCTGCACCCACGGAACGACCTACCACCACTGGCTTTGAACTGACTGAGCCGCTTGTGGACAACAGCACAAACGACGACGACCAAGTTGACGAAAACACTGGAAAGACAACCATCAGTACGAATAACGGGTCATCTCCCCTCATGATTGGGAACGGGTTGTCTGCATTGGCTGCACTCTTACAACGACGACGCGGGTAATGTTATTGTCTTGCAATTTGTTTGAGATTCTGATGGGTGTGGAATAAGGTCTTCGGCAACTGTGTCGAGTTGGATGGATGATCAAACGATTTATGATGAGGCGGAGGTTCGTTCGGAGCTCCCTTGTTTCGCGATTATGGATTCCGCTTCAATGATGGATATGGTGGCGGATCCGTTGCCTGCGGTTCCTCCTGAGAGTCAAGCGAAAAGAGTGGTTGTAATTGCTTTGGAAACAGTTGGTTAGTTGTGTAATGTTAGGTTGTTTGTAGTTGTTGTTGACAATGATTTTCTTTAATAGACGTTTCTCCTTTGACATGGTCCATTGCAAATACTATTTTGCAGCCGAAGCGAGACTTGGTTATCGTTGTGAATGTCAGGCCTGAGGTTGTTATCTCATCAGCTGTTGAGGGAGGTGTGAAGCTTGGGACAATGATTGAAGACGATGTAAGTTCGTTTGTAAATTATTCGGATTGTTTCTAATATTGTTGTTGATAAGAATAAGAAATCGTCGCATGGGTTCCTAAAAACCCAAATTGAGGTTTTGGCTAACCATGCCGTAAGTCGCCATTCGAATGGATATCATGATTTCATTTTTTTTTAAATCACTCTCATTTTCAGATTCCTGCCAAAGGCCTTGCTTTACGTGGAGAGTAAGGATGGAAATCTCATGAAGGTTTATTAATGATATTAACAGTCCGCGACGAAGCATCATTCGAACGATTTACGAATTAGACGCCGATTTATTGATTCTTGGACCTCATCATCAAGAAAACGCGGTGTCTTTGCCTGTATCCGCTGGAAAGAGGGGATTGGGTTCGGTGTCAGGTATTGCCGACGCTACATTGTAACGATCCATCTTATCTTAAAGCTTCATTAGACTATGTACTAAGGAATGCTGCGTGCTCTGTTTTGATTGCTAAAGAGAAGCAAATGGTTCCAAGTTGGAGAGCACTTTAAATGAATGTTGTATTTCGAAATCAACGATACTTATACTTGAATCCCCTGAATACATATGATTTTTTTATTGTACGTGTGGGATTGTTTTCTTCTGATTTTGGAATGATTTTCCTTCAGAAAATGGCTACTGTGGTCAATCCCATCCTCCCCCAACACGTTCTTGCAAACAAACAACAAAGTCGTATATCCATTGCGTTTATTGGTCCGTATGCTTGGCTTCCAAAACTTTCCTTCAATGGGTCTATGGTGATTGGCGGGATGGAAAATATATCCCCTTCCTACTTCACCGATTTTTCAAATCCTTCGGCAGCGGTATACTTGTATTGGTACGATGTGGCTGCTTCAGTTGAGTAGTATTACATCGAAAATTTCATTTAACTGTTGACTCAAGCTTGCAGTTCGTGATTTAAATAACAACCCGGACATATTGCCAAACACTACAATTACGATCAAAAGATTTAATACATATGATCCAAAGAAATCAAAAAATGGCGCTCCTACAAATATATTCGTGAACAGCGCAGGGTACGCTATGAACACCATTATCAATCAACTTTACCAAGACAACGAGGACGTTGTCGCTGTTTTCGGAGATGTTCTTCTTTCTGCAATCCGCTTCACAGCATCTCTGTATTCGTATTATCAATTGCCATCTTGCAATCCAGCTGCATATTCATACCCGCTCCTCGATAGGAACTTGTATGGCTACACTTTCCAATTAGACACGATGGTGGGAATGGGAAACGCGTTATTTTTGCTCCTTGAGGCTTGGAACGTGAAAAGAATCGCGTTTATCTACAATATGAAAGATGCTGCCAGCCGAGCAGTTTCAAATGATATGATCAGTTATATTCGAAGTAACGGAGTTGAGGTGTTGACGGTGCTGGACCTTAATCTTGGGACAACTGGTACTGGTCTTGAGTTCATAGCAACCAGTTTGGAAAGAGTGGATGCGAGATATATTTATGTGTATGGAGGACCGATTTTGACTGGAAATGTTTACTTTGGACTTGCCAGGTTAGTGCTAGTCCTAACTTGATGCTCTTCTTTTTTAACACATAACCTTGGTCAAAAGTCGAAATAGATGCGTAGGAGATAAGTATGTGTGGATGGGGTTAAGTCCACCTTCTGGAGGCCCAAACGCAGCAGCTCGATATGGTCCGAGTTACTTTCAGAGCGCTCGTGGATTTATATTCTTTTACGGCTTCAATTCGTTGAACGAAAATATGACTAGATCTCAAAATATGGTACTGAATGAGATAAATCAATTCACAAAGACATTTAATTTGACTGCTCAAGTGGGTTGGAATTTTGATATGTTTCGATCATACGACTGCATCAGTTTACTCGCGAAAGGAATTCATGAAGTATTGACGTCAACGCCAGATCCTAATGTACTCGAGCAACTAACTACGCGAGCTTTACAATCGAAATTTAACTCATCGTTGTTCATGAATACGGAATATCGAGGATCCAGTGGTGATCCTGTGCAATTGTCCGATAAAGGAGATCTAAAAGCACCCTATATATATCAATTCCTGATCCAATCCAATTGCTATAACAACCCCAAACTTGACATCCATTCAGTTTCTTTCAAATCCCATGATATTTTATCAAGGTGAGGATTGCTTTTATAAAAATCTCATAACAAGGACGAGTAGGGACATCACAGCCACCCTTAGATGGTTCAAAAAACCTTCCTATTGAATTGCAAGCCAATGCGAAAACAATTGCTACAATAATTGGTCTCGAGATAACAGGGATTGCCTTTGGAATAATCTGTCTTGCATTCATTTTGTTTTTAACATTCTTGTCAATATTTGTGCTAGCATCCATATTACCGCTGGCATCATTGTCTACATATACGTCTCAAGCAACAGATTTATCTTGCAAATTAACAGTTTGGTTGCCCTTGGTGGGCTTAGCATTGCAAGTTGGGTCAATGTCAGTTAAAAACTTACGATTATTTATCATATTTGGGTTTCTGAACCCAAAGAAGTGGTTGGTCCGTGACTTAATTTATTTGGCTTCGTTGATGGCATTCGTCGGTATGGAAATTGTAAGTAATTTGACTAAGGTACACATCACCGATTCTTACACCGTTGAAGGCTTTGTTGCTTGTTTGGACATATATCACGGTTCCCAAAGCTTCAAGTTTGGTAATCAATTCAAACAACGACTTCGTCGTCGTTTGCTCATCGGACAACCCACACGACTGGCCCAATTACTTGCTATGGATCTACAACGCTGTTTTACTTTTATTACAAATCTTGGCAGGATACTTGACAATGAATGTTGGACCAGAGTACAATGAGTCAACGCTTTTAATTCTTTCTAGTGTTTTGATAGGGTTACTTTCTGCAATTATTAGCTCCGATAGCCATACGTCAGATATTCAACAACTGTTTCTTCTTCGACCATTGCTTGTGAGCCTGCTGGAAATGGCATTGCTGACGATGTTTATCCTACCGAAGGTTTTAGCTTCCACTTCCGATATCAGAGCAATCATATTGAAATCATCTATCAAGTCTTTGAGTTTGAAACGCAGGAAAGAGAGTTTGGAAAAACAAACAGACTTAAAATCATATCCTCAGCTGGATACCATCAGCGCATTGCCCGCTTCCGATGTAACAACTTTGAAACGATCAGACCAAATGAAATCGAGTACAGTCTCACGCAGCATCCGAATATCCACTGTTTCAAGCAAGTTGGCTTACGAAAGAAAGAGCGATGTACCATTATATTCGTGTGAGGTTGTCTACTCTAGTACTGGGCTATTCCAAAATTGGACGAATGGTGTGATATATATTGTGCGTTGCCGGGAGAAGGTAATTATTGTCTTCACATCACTTTGTGAAGAAGCATCTCATGCGATACCAATCTTGGAATCGACTGTTGTATATGAAACCAAACTTGAATGCGGCGAATGCAAAGTAGTACGAATTACCATAACATGCAACTTAAAACGTTATCCGTCGAGGTACATTGATTTTTATAATGGAGAACAAGCTGCTGCCTTCCTACGACTATTGCATGAATAAACTTGAGAAAAATCGGGTGATGGGCCACTTCCCGAGGACTTATTCTATTTTTAGAATAACCTTGTTCACACCAGAAAGCTAACAACCCAAAGGACCAAATAAAGAGCACCGTCTATGAACGGCAATACAAAGCTATTAGTTAAACTCTTCATTTTTTATTTATGTGTTGGAACTGCGTGATAGGGTCAAGCGAAGATTGCAGAATCCGCCGCTGCTACATAGGAAACCTCTCGTATATTTGAATCGATTAATTATAATGTGGTTTTTGTTTCTTTGAAATCAGATTCTATTTTATTGTGACCTTGCCGACAAACTATTTCAATGAAAGAACGGTAGGTTCCACTTTGCCAAATGAATGAATGCAATTAACTTATGGCTTTAGAATTAACCTGCGATAATCGCGTTTGGCAACTAACTCTGTGAATTATATTGTTTCGCATCAATTAACTTGACTTGCGCCGCAGGCGATTTTTCGACGTAAACCAGACATTGTTGATATTTTCAACGTGATTTTTGAGTGTAGAATGTGTTGCTTTACTCACAAAGCTCCTTGAATTGTGTTCAAACTGGTTCGCCCTCATTCACTTGTTTCACAGTTTTTCTTCTTTTCAACTCTATTCTTTCGTCTTTTGCTTATTTATTTCTATTTCTTCCTTTTTAATTAAATAATTTAATTCGACCTCGGATAACCCAAAAGATTGAAGAAAAGAGAATGGACTTTGCATCGTACCAGACAGCAATTCTCGCACTTTACTCGCCCACGTCACCTGCGTCCACGGCAGCAGAAGCGCAGTCGTTCCTCTTGAATGGCATCAATTCAAACAGCGAATCGTGGCAGCTTGGCCTTGAAGCCTTGGGCAACGCGGTGAGTGACACCACGTTCTGGTCTGTGTCTGCATTCAATTCACACCGATTTCGTCTTTAGAACGCGCAAGTTCGGTTCTTTGGTGCGCTGACACTTCAACTTGTTCTTTCGCGGTAAGGACGGTCTCATCGGTGACTCAGGCTGACTGACGCTTCAACTGGTTTTGGTTTGTTTTAGCGAGCCCGGCCCGCCGCCGCTGATGTTCGCAGGGATTCAACAGGCGCTGGTCCGCGCGATTTCGAGTGAGTCAGAGGCGTTTGTGTCGACAAAGATGGGCGTTGCGGTGCGTTTGTTTGGTGGTGGTTAACTTACATTGCACAGTCACTGAATGGGATCACTCAGCTGGCAGCACTTGCGTTCAGGGCGATTCCAACGGGCTCCTGGCCTTTCCCTATTGCAACCCTGCACTCGACCGTGCTGCCTCCGCCGGGCTCTCCTGTTTCCCCAACAAATACTCTTGCTGCAACAAAAGTCTTGCTCTCTATCTTCACAGTATTTGCACAGGAACTGGTATCTCACGCGTTTGCTGCAAATTCGCATCGAGCTGTTGTCTATGAAAGCATTCGTCGCGATATTCCCCTGGTGTTGGGAACTATTGGGGAAGTACTGATGGCGAATCCAGACTCAAATGATGTTATAACCGTAAAGAAAGATGCGTTGAAGTGTATTTTGGCTTGGGGCGCTGTGGAAAAGGGTATTCCGGCAGAGTAAGTGAAGTCTTTGGTGAGGTAGAAGACTTACTTTCATTAGGTCCATGCCCACATTGCTTACGCTCGTTACGACGCACATACAATATCGCCCCACATTCGAAATATCATGTCAAGTGCTGACTGAGCTCTTGACATTCAAAGACTTGTTGGTTCATGAAAAAACCGTATGCGAAGGGCTCTTACCCGTTCTCACACAAGGCGTTGTTTTCGAGGAATATCAAAAGTGTCTACAAGGTTTGTACTTGATAAGAATCAACCGTTTATTCATCTGCAAAAACAGAGGAGGATGCTGAGGTTGGTCACACTCTCTGTTTACTTCTTTCACAACTGGGAGAGTCGTTTCCAAAGTACATGATCAAAAATTTGGGCACTTCTCAAGACGTATTACGGCTCGTTGAAATGATGTTGCGGTTTACTGGATTCCCTGGATATTATGGAATGGACGAAGAGCTATCGTATGTTCGTTTTTTCTCTCACTATAAGAACGAAGAAGACCTAAATCTTCTCAAGCTTGATACCGAACGAATTTTGGTACGAATTCCAAGAGTCGTTAACGGACGACACTGTTATCCCTCTGCAACCACCTTCTACAACTGCCCGCCCGGACTTAACGACAGATCCTGTCACTCATGAACCAGTTATTCATGGGTCCGGAGCATTCGATGGAACGCGCATTGCGACACGCTTTCTGAACAGAAGTTCTGCATCTGGATGGGATATGAGTGGCTTTCCAGAGGGCTCTGTGGAACGAATTTGGGGCATTGCCAAAGAAGTATTCGGGGCTCTAGTTGGAGTCGTTCGAGCCAAAGTTGAACGTCCAGGAGAATCAACGTTGAGTGAATGGAGCTTGGATATGAGAGACAAGTTTCGTGTGTACCGTATTGATAAGGCTGAAACGCTTCTTTCGTGTCACCGAGTTCTTGGAGTGCAAATGTATGAAATTTTAGTTCCTTTGGCTGTTCGCCAAGTCCAAGAGATTGTCGCTGGACAAGGTGAAGATGGACAGGTTTGTTTGAAAACGCATCTTCTACAATTCGCCCTAATAATTACGTGGTAGGCACTGGAAGCTACATTATACACGCTTAAGTCAATTGCCGAGGAAGTTCACGTGAATAATGCGCCACATTTACATATTGTGTTCGGCGATACTATTATGGGACAAGTCTCCAAGTTTCCAGCTCAATTTTGGAGAGTTCGGTTGACTCTTTGTCTTTTGATTGGCGAGGCGCGTCATCCGAATTGGTTGGCGAAGAACCCTTCATACCTGCTGCCTGTGATAACGTTCCTGATGAACTCATTGAGTGTGTCGCCACACATTACGACAGGTGCGATTCACAGTTTGGAACAAGTTTGTTCTACTTGTCGACGACAGCTTGGGCCCATCGCCAAAAATATGCTGGATGCTTGGGAGAAGCTTAAAAATTCATTGAATGCAAGTAATGAGCCATTATTGAAACTTTCTGACTCCTTCTATAGAACGTTGACCGAATCCGCTTAATTCGCGCTGTATCGTCCATCTTGGAGCCTCTTCCACCCCATGAGCAGCTTCCACATGTGATGACTTTGACTGGATCTATGATTACGGAGATTCGCACAACGTTGGCAGTTCTGGCTGCCTCCCCAAATCTGTTATCACAACCACCTGAGGTTGAAGTCGCCGAACGTATGCTTGTGCGTGATCTCTTGCGCCTTATCAAGGGAGTCTGTCAGGGAATCCAAAAAAGTGAAGGCAGTATATATTTGGATGAAGATGAGGATGAATCAACGCCTATGGACTCCACTCAACAGCCACCAATTGATAGCGGCTTCAATATGGATCAAATTGATGTATCGATAAAGGCAAACTTGGGGCAACTCAGTGGCGTGATTTGGGAGACGATTGGTGCCGTGTTTCACGTCTTTGCTCAAGATGAAGAAACTATTGATGTAAGGTTCTTAGATTTCTTACGAATGTACTGAAGATCGTGTAGATTGTGTGTGGCCTGATTGGAATGACTCTTGATACAACCATTCCCATTATGTTCACTCCCAACCCAACCAAATTGGCCGCCGTATTGATTCAGTCATTTTCAACAAATCAATTCCCAATCATTCTACGTGTCTTTACCGTGCTCTGTCTCTCTGTCAAGGAAGGACAGCCGTCTGATGCCAATAATGACACTATTCTATCTATTGGCGATAAATCAGCTGTCCGTCAATGGGTGGCACAACGTGTCTACGATGTTAATGAAGTCACATTCAGGGTTCTATTGGCTGATGGCGGAATGACAGAACGACCCGATTTGATTGAATATTACTTCAAATTCCTAACAAAAGTTTTAAACACGCATCCATGGGCACTCATTCAACTGCCACAGAACCATCAACAAATGCTTTTTGGAACACTTGTGCCAAATGGGTTGACTTTGCAGGAACGAGCTTCTTGTACGGCAGTGTTTGAGTTTGTTCGAGATTTGGTATCGTTGAAAGTGAATGCAAAGTCATCCTCATCAAACCGTCGCTCAGGGAAATCCATGGAGGCAGAGAGCTTGGATTCTGTAGAGGCGAAAGATTGTAAGGATATGTTGAACGGAGCAGTCAGGTCTATTGGTGCGAACGTTGTGCGAATTCTGTTGATGGTTAGTTTGGCGATAACTAGGACGTTTGAGGTTCTGATGTTTTGAACAGAGCCTTGGAAGTGGATTGCCGACATCAATGTGGCCAACGATAGCGGACTTACTGCACCGTATTATCCATCATTTTCCGGATGAAGCAAAGCATTGGGTTGTGAGCTGCCTACAAGTCGATGGATTCCCCACACAACACTGCAACAAAGAAGATAAAGAGGAGTTTGTGAAGGGAATGATGGTGTAAGTTCTGGAAGGCAAGCATTATTTCCTGTCGCTGAAACTGCTTTAGGGCCCAAACAAAAGCCTTTAAGGACTTGGTGAAGAAGTTTGGCTTGAAATGCCGAAACTTGCAAGACACATCATACGGTACTTCAATTCGTGTTTGATAAAGTTCAAATAATAAATAATTTATTTGTTGAATTCCTTTTTTTGAGTGTCTGACTCCGGATGTGTGTGACCAATCGCGTTCGGCGTTCCAGTTCTTCCAAGATCTAAAGGCATTTGTACCACTGGCGCCGCCTGAGCAACTGGTGGATGACTATCGATACCATAGTACGGATATCCCACGGGAGGTGGAAGATACGCTGGTTGCGGTTGGATATAAGAATACGGAGCAGGCATATATGACCCCATATAGTGAGGACTTTGATAAACTTGATACGGTATACTTTGCGGTTGATATAAGTGGGGAGGAGGCTGGACTGGCGATTGTGCGATCATTGTATGTACCGAAGGCAGTTGATGGTGAAATTGCTGGGGATAATATGTCGAAGAAGCAAGCGATGATTGAGCTACGTTTGTATTTGAGAGCTTTGACATTGGAGGTGGATAAACCTCTTCTGAAGGTCGTCGTCGCGAAGGAGATACAGTGGAAGTAGGCCGCTTAGTTCGTTTTGCAGGAGACACATTGGAGCCCCTAATATCACCTTCACCATCATCATCTTCATACCCAAATGCATGTCTGGCAACTGCCTTGATAGTTTCTTCTTTTCGTTGCTTCTTGGCGATTGCCATTTCAGACGCATACTTCTCCATATCAATTGATTCAGCCAAAAGTGCTTTCAAATCTATGGCTGAATCATTCAGCAAAGAATTCAGCTGCGGAGTTTCAGAGGGCGTTCTGAACTTCAGTCTTTCGTTACTCGAAGCGTCTATCGGTGGAGCATACATATTTATCACGTCGTCTCGAGCATAGTATGAAATAACACGATGCCGTATTCCATCACTTCCTTTCAATGTGATCGTCCGTTTAGTCAATCCGTCTGGAACGAGTCGTGTATTTTGCTTCAGAGTTTTGAAACTATATGTTGGTTCCAGGCCAGGTATCCTTGTGTCAAGAATATGCGTAGGTTTGGACTTTCGTGGCTCAGGAGCGCGTTTTGTGGGCTCAACCTCTCTGAAGTATGGTTTTAGTAAGTATTACGTAAGTTTAGGAAAATTAACGTGCCTATACAACAGAAATGGACCATGGACACGGGAAGGAGACCATTTTCGACCATCCTAAATTTATTATGGTATTAGAATTGTTGAGTGAAGGTTTATTTACCCTCCAGCGCTTTGAGCTCTCTTGAAACACTACTATTGATCCGCTCCGGATATGAAAAACCTCCGATGACTCAGATGGGACTTTGTCAACAGACACTAATATTCCTCTTATACAGGCTTCAACAATCAGGAGAGCGTCCATCGGTTCCTTGATAAATCCAAAAAATGTTTCGTGTGGATGGCTTTCATCCCTGGAACTACCAGCGTCAGGAATATGATGTTTAACGCTTTCTCCGAGTGACGTAGGGAGCAACTCTGAGCTTCTGTCAACTGTGCTGCCTGAATGAGAATCCATGTCAATATGTTCATCATGGCTCGACAAGTCTCGTTCGACTTCTTCTAGTACACGGCCATTCGATTTATGATCCAGTTGCTCGTTTTCGTCGTCTGAGATCAAGTCTGCGATGGATAGACCGACCCTGCATTGTTCTGCCGGTGTCGTCGTTGAAGCGTCGGCTTCGCTTCCGCTTGCTCCTATGTAGCCATCATGATTTTGCATATTATGTTTAGGATAGTAGGACTGTGATGGTGTGGTCATTCCAAGCTCGTCAAGAAGGAAGAGTATTGGTTGGTGGAGGCTGCTCAGATTTTCAGGATGCCAAGAAATATAGAACGAAAAGGAAAACCTAATAATAAACTAAACTAGAATGGAAGAATAACGTAGTCAAAAATGATTATAAGAGAGATGATCTTCTTCTCAGTTTCTCTTTAGGAGTTCTTGGCAATCAGAAATAGAAAAGGCTTCCACGGACCAATGTACATCAAAGTGTTTCTTTGGGGAATCATGATACTTCAGTGCTTTCTCCTTGTTTTGGCGCATGATACAATTTACATCTCCAAACCCGCACACGCTGAACGAAGGGAGATTGAAGTTTTGGTAATTGATGACCTGGAGACGAACGTATCATAGCACATATGTGAACTATGGAAACAGTGTATTTTGCCAGCTGTACATTCGGGCTGTTGTAAAAAATGTAGTAGCCAAAGATTAGTCTGATCAGTCAGAATCTTTCCATCCCACTTAGGAGTCCCCATTGATTTCAACTTCATCAGTTATTGCCATCAGTGGTTTTTGATTTTTAATATCGTTTCAGCGCGCCTGGAACGATGAAGGAAAAACACAATTTGAACGCTGTCTTATAAAACAATAGTGTTTTCAATTGGACATAATGGACGACTTTGCAATGGAATGAAATAGGCACTAATAAGTGTGCTGTTGAAGTTGATTTGAAATTACTCCCTCAGACGATGATGTGAACCACTGCTGAAATCCACGAACAACTAAAAAGTCCAGGTAGTGTACTCGGCTCGACACTCAAAGGATAAAGCAGTTATAAAGCAGAGCATGTTGTTATTATCTCGTCTTCACCAATTTTTGTTGATGCCAATATTGAAACTGATTCCTATCTAGCGGCGAAAGTAGCATAACAGTGACTCAATATGGCTTTGCGGGTATCAAACATGAGGCCTAGCGTTCTGAACGAACCGCATCAGGGACGTACTGTTTTCAGTGTGATTTTTTGCCAAGAAATACAAACAAAGGAGCGCAAGAAAATCTTAACAATCTAGTTATTTGCTAATTTGGAATATTACGTACGTTTGTTGAAATGAAATTATTCGTTTCGTCACTGCACATTGGTTCTTCAGACTCAGGAGAGAACAGAATAATTCGAAGACAAACAAAAGAATCTGCCAGATAAAAGGAGAAGCTTCTGATCAACCATGAAGAAAGCATAAAATAAGCGAAATTAAAGGCAAATTCAGAAATAAGAAACAAAAAAGAGAAACTCGTCAACATCACCCCCAATCAAACACCTCCTCCTGAACGAGAAGTAGTGATCACATCTCTCTCAGCAACCACACCAACATTCAACTTGCTCATCAACTTCTCCTCCTTGATGGTACTCAACACTTCCAAAAACTCTCCGAACTCCAAACTTCCCTTCACTTCCACCTCCAAACCCTTCAAAATTCCTTCCGCGCCAGCAGAATCAATTCCCAAGGCCTTCAGCACTCGCCCCAGGTCCTGTGTCCGGATTCGGCCGTCTCCCTTTGAAACCCATCGGTTGAACTCTGTTTGGTACTTGCTCAACTCCTCTGGGACAAAGTAGTTTCGTGTGTAGTAGGTCTGGTCTTCTGCGCTTGCATTTTCGAGGTATGCGAGACCCATGCAGTTGAGGAACTCAAGAGCCGCTTTGTATTCCTTTGCTTGACGGTCACGTGTCCATCCCAGTTCGGCTGTCATGATTTCGATAACACGTGGCAGGGCTTCTTTGGCGGCTTGGGCGTTGAGCATTGCGAGACGGGTTCGGCGTGCAAGGACATCCTATTGAGAGGAAAGGTTTTTTAGATTGACATAATTATTATTTTTTAAACAATACTCACGACTGCAGTACAAGCATATTCTCTTCTGACAGCGTATCGTACTTCCGCTTCAATGTATGGATACTGTGGTGACAGTTTCTTTCCATGAATCGGCCATCGGAGACCAGTCATGCTTGCCATACTTGCAACAGCCCAGGCTTGGCTTCCATAACTGTCAGCAAGGTGCTGTGCAACTTCCGTCTCAAGACCAAAGTTTTGAATGAGCTTGACAAACATGTTAGGACTCCATCCCTCAGTTCCGACTAACTTTGTCTTTTCAGTGACACAAGGGCCAGCGTGGGTGAGTCCAAATTCTTGTACAGCAATGTCGATGGTTTCTTGAGCCATGGCACGGTAAGTTGTCCATTTTCCACCAGCAATAGTGAGAAGTCCAGATTCCGACACGTTAATCATATGGTTACGAACAAGGGCTGCAGTATTTTTAGCTGCAGGGTCGCGTACGAGAGGACGAATTCCCGACCAGGCGGCGAGAACGTCTCCACGACGGACTTTGATTCCTGGGTCCAGGTAATTTCCAACTTCTTTGAGGATCCAAGTAATATCTTCTTCAGAGGGCATGGGGTTCGCTTCAACAGTAGTAGGAGAGTCTGTTGGGTGTAAACCGATTAGGGATTGGTGAACAGGAATAAAAATTATGACAAAGCTAACCAGTAGTTCCGGCAATTACATTTCCTTGCCATGGCAAAAAGAAAATGACACGGCCGTCACTCGTCTCCGGATCAATGAGGCCCATATTTTGGGGGCTAAAGTAGTTTGGAAGAATAATGTGAACACCGGCACTTGGTGCGACAATGTCTTTTGTCGTGAACCCAGTATCCAGTTTGCGCAAACCGTCAGAGAAGGGGCCAGTAGCATTAATGACACCCTAATTGATTGGTTCTTAGTTTCTGTATGATCGATCCGTGGTTGGGAAAGATCTTTAGTTCACACCTTTGCTTTCACAGTCCATGTAGCTCCTGTCAGAGTATCCCGAACAATAGCACCACAAATCTCTTGCTCGCCAATTGCTTTCTTTCCGAAAAAGTTGCGACGTTTCTTCACAAGTTCAACAACTTCCACATGGTTTGCAACAACTGCTCCATGAGCAATTGCTGTAAGACCGATAGCAAGGTTCATACGAGAGTCATTGTGGGCACCTTAATGTTTAAGATGTAATATTAGAAGTTGATATGGCTGACAAATGTGAGTGAACATTCTTTGACACACGTGCTTCGCGTTAATAATACATCTCGCCTTATCTCCAGCGTGTTCTCAGTTTTCACAAAGTTGGATACAAGAGAGCATTGGTGTCGTTTGTAAGTTCTGTGTAGATCTGATTTTCATGGAATCCCCTCATTCCAGTTCTTCAAGATCTTTTGTCTCTTATCTCCATCTCTTTGCGCTTTTGAATACGAACCATCATAGTAAATCATTGCACCGACAAGGTTATCAGATTTCAGCATTGGGAAAGCCTCGAGAGCTTTCCGCTTTCCGACAAAGTACGAAGGAGAAATTCCCTCAGAACCAGCAAGGAACTCGTAAGCCTTCGCACCGACGAAATAGTAGGGCATTTTCCAGTAAGAGTAGACGGGAAGCATGATTGGGAGTTGGTAGGAGAGGTAGGGAGCAATCTTCAAAAAGATGCTGCGTTCATGGAGAGCCTCGACAACGAGTTTGTACTGTTCAATATCGAGTTCTTTGAAAGCCTTTTCGAGGTAGCGCACACCGCCATGGACTAGTTTTGTAGATCTGGAAGAAGTGCCTGTTTTTTGAAGAGTTTAAACGAGACCCAGAGACACGCCAACAGACAGAACACGTTACGCACCCGCGGCAAAGTCGTCGCGCTCAACCAGAGCCACTTTGAGGCCGCGAGTCGCGGCGTCCAAGGCACAGCCAACGCCGGTCGCCCCGCCACCGCAAATCAAAAGATCGAATTCATCGACTTTCTTCGTGGCCGGCGACGCCTTCGCCGCCGCGGGAGAGCCAAGCGCCGCAAGCATTTCGTTGCGCGTCGGTGGCGTCCAAAGCTGCGACGGCGGCGACGGCACAAACGAGTCGAAGGCCACGCGCCCGGGACCACCGCTCGTCACGTGGTACACTACAACAGCTGACACCCCGGAGGCAACAGCGGCGGCGGCGGCGGCAACGCGTCCGCGCGTGCCCAGTTGGAAGATCCGCGACATGTTGCGATGACGTTGGTTTCGTGTGCTTTTCTTTATCAAAAAGGTGAGATGTGCACGCTGACAATTTCCACATGGGGGGCAGAAAAGGAGTCTTCAAAAAGGAAAAGACTCATGCAAAAAATTAGTAAAACGAAAGTGGCGTAGATAAGTACTCATGGTCCAGATGCCGTAAGGAACAGATTCCAACTAGAATAGAACTCATTCGCCTTCAACGGTTATGGTAGAATCCAGATGGACCAAGTTTCAAACCAAACATTTTTACATTCACGCCAAAATTTAACATTATTAAAGGTATTTCCCCAACTTTGGAATTTCATCCACTCACCCTTTCGCAACAAGATTTGCGTTGAAAGAGATTTACAACTCACCACCAACGGCTTCAAATATGACGCCACATACGACGCACCCTTGCAGCTCAGCCAGTTGTATTGATTTCAACGCGTGTCTTCTTGCAGATGTGTTGGAACTCCGGCTAGAACTCATGGCCAAAACTGAAAAACTTGTTACAATGTTGGGCGGAATCTGTACAGACTCAAATCACGGAATCTTGACAAAACGACTTTCGAGTCCGATGACTACCAGTGCAGCGACGAGTGCTCGGCCTTCTTCATATCATGCCGGAATCGGACAACAGAAGCACGGCGCAGACACTGAAACAACTGATATGTCAAAGTCTCATGTTGATTTGGGTTTACGGTGGACTGGTGCGGATTACTTCGTCGACGCAGAAGTGAATAGGAGTAATACTATTAACGTGTTTGCGGACAAGAGCACTTCGAACCTATATCAACGACGAGGCTCTAGACGCGCAAGTTATTTCACTGGTTTTACTGGAAATCAAAGCAGTAGCCGTGTCTCGGTTTCGAAGTCTAAGCAAGAGCTACTTGTCACCGCGGAGGGATCAGAGCTAACTCCAACAGCCCCAACATCAGGTATTCAATCGAAACGCCGTGTGAGTAAAGCAAGCATTAGACATATGCGGACAGCAAAAAGCAGTGCCCATGGTAGCAAGAATAACCTCAACTCACCCTCTCTTCAATCTCCCCACCTCCGAAGCCCCATGATGCAATCAATAGCCACAATCAAGTCAACGCGCCAAATTGTCAAAGAACCCATCAAAGATGAGCCCACTCCTTCCCTTTCGTCATCAAAAGGCCCCACAAAATCTACAGACTCGTTACACAAGCGACTGGCTCGAATGCTACTTCCGCGGACAAGTCTCGGAAACACCCTAACAATCAACCAATTTTCTCAAAACGCGACTCTTGTCCCTCAACCACGACTGAGCACAGGGAACCAACCCAACTTGAAACTCCCCAAAAGCCAACGAAGTTCCATCCGAAAATCGTCTCGAAACAACATATCCAGCGGCTCCATCCCGTCCTCCACTGACATAAACCCTCAACAACAAACCCAACCCCAACAAACAACAACCCTCTCCATCGCAAATTCATCTTCCCAATCCTTACCCCCGTCCATCAACATTTCCGAAAGATCTTTCCCAACAGATTATCCAGCTCCACGAACCCAAAGCACTTCCCTCCACGACCTTTCCTCCCCATCCTCCCACACAGCGTCCCGCGACTCAATCGACCACCGCTTCGCAGGCGCCCCTGAAGTCCCGCCCATACCTGCACACTACTCCCTCGACACAATCACAAGTGGAGACGGATCATACAGCCACCGTAGCAGTATCGACCACAACGCGGGAACCACAGGGTCCATGGACGTTTCTCGGCGGGGAAGCGATAAAACGCGTAAGTCGGTGGATTATGGGGCTGGAGGCAGTGGTGGGGAGGTTG
The DNA here is from genome assembly GCA_002104985.1 of Rhizoclosmatium globosum. Lineage (NCBI taxonomy): Eukaryota > Fungi > Chytridiomycota > Chytridiomycetes > Chytridiales > Chytriomycetaceae > Rhizoclosmatium > Rhizoclosmatium globosum. Next base: position 396,001 of record MCGO01000011.1, on the reverse strand, counting down.
TTGGTGTAGTGGAGTATGGGTCGTTGTTGCGGGCGAAGACTATGGGTGCGCATCAGCGGGGTGGTGGTGGAGTGCATAGTCAAGATAGTTTGGAGAAACGGGGGAAGAAGGGTGATCGGTCTGATGGTGAGGGAAGGCAGGAGAATGTGGCCGCACGGCTTGCTATGCTCAAGAACGCGAAAATGAAGAAGAGTGCAGATGGAATTGGGGTGGGTGCTTCGATGGGGTCTGGGACGGGCTCTCGGCATTTTGGGAATGAGCTTAAGGGTGTTGCTGTAGCTGTAAAGAGTCCATTGGTTGTTGGAGAAATGTTGTTTGAGTCTTCATCTGGTTCATTGCCGATGAACAACGTTGGAGCTTCGACCGATCGAAATATTCGAAGGATGATAAGTGCCGGTACAGAAGAGGAGTTGGATAATCGAGTTGCCCCACTTGGGATTCCGGCCATTTCTGGTCGACTCAGTAGTAACAATCGCAGAAGCGAAGTGGAACAGCCTCAAACTGTGTCGTTTACTCCTTCTGCGCATATTGCAATCAATGTCGAAAATGCTGATCGTGTTTCAGAGAAAATGGACTTCCAGCAAGACGATTCACCAACAAAAAGCGATCTTCGTTTTCGTGCCGTCTATCAAACCTACTTGGTCTGTTTCTTGCTGCCTGCATTCGACAATAAGGGACGGAAACTCGAGCTTGACCAGTTCGAGGAAGAAGATTTTGAATCTATACAGTTTGGAATCAATGGACTGCATCCAAAAAGTTATTTCAACACAGGATGGGATTTCATCATTACAATCTTGTACTTTGTATGTCTATGGATGATACCCTATACAATCGCCTTCAACTTGAGTCATTCAATCTGGATTACATCTTTGTAAGCTCGGTATTTGTCCCCTGGGCGTATTGACTTATCAAAATTTGAAGCCTTACAATTATATTTTCCGCAAATTCGCTGGTAACAATGGTTACTCCTCAGTCACAAAATACAAGTCCAATGAGCAGTTTCCGCGAATATGAATCCATGCGACCAAGTCTTTCGATATGGCTTGAAGATTGGCTTAAGTTTCAATTAATACCGGACTTGATCGCCACAGTTGAGAGTATTCGTCTCTTGCTTTGACATTAACAAAATTGTAGATTCCGTTTGAAGTTTTTTTCCAGTCTACGCCGAACTCGTCGTACTTTCTTCTTTTACGATTATTCCGATTTCTAGAGCTACCTAATATCATCAAACGCTGTGCCATTTTCAGGAAGCTGAAGCATAAATTGGAGCAAATGGCAGGAATGGGAATATCGAAAGTGATTCCTATAGCAGTTTTGATTTTTTATTATATCCACTTCAATGCGTGCACAATCTACTTGGCTGGAAGCTATTATGATTTTGTTGGTTGGAAGTCACTTTGGCCTGAGTTTGAGGGTGCAACATTGGGTCAGCTGTATAGCTGGACGTATTTTCAGGCCGTGGGTAATATGTTTCCAATGTCTTTCAAGTATGCTATCACTCCGTTGATTTGGTATTAAAAAGAGTTTTATAGGCCACAAACAATGACAGAACAAGTGATTGCAACACTGTTTATTATCGTCGGAGCGTCCATATACGCTGCGTTCCTTGGATCTATATCATCGGCTGCCATGTCATTAAACCCGTCCGGTCGATTGTACAACCAAAAGATGGAAGAATTGCTTGATTACGTTGAATGGAAGAAACTCGACGAAGAAACCAAGGACAAACTCATCAGTTATTATGAAATCAAGTACCGAGGGAAATACTTTGAGGAAGATTCACTCCTCAGTGATATGAATGAATCATTGCGAGCTGTAATATTTCCCGATTCCACGTTGAAGAAACTAATACTTTGGTTAGGATATCTCTCTTCATAACACGCGCTTTCTTATTGAAAAGGTACCATTCCTTCGACGTGAAGAAAATGATGGACGTGATGAGATCTTCTTCTATCGCCTTGCAACTGTCCTACACGCACACTATTTCATTCCAGGGGATTATGTTACAAAACAAGGCGACTCAGGTCATGATATGTACTTTATTTTGTCCGGGAAAGTGAATGTGTTCATCAACGGAGTTAAAGTCGTTAGCTTATACGACGGCGCTTATATTGGAGGCATGGTTTCCACTTATGATAAGAAACCGTACTGATTGTATAAATCTTTATAGAAGTCGCGCTTATAACGAGAGTGCTAAGAACCGCAACTGTACAAGCTGCTATGCCTACTGTAATGTATCGGCTGACACACAAAGACTTCCACGTCGTTATAAGCGATTTCCCGGACATGAAACTACGCGTTCAAAAACTGGCCATGGAAGGCCAGAAGATGGTGAAAGAGGCTGAACAGAATCGAAGCAATTTTGCCAAACCTACAGCTCGTAAATAAAAGCAAGAAATTTTGTGTAGATGTTGTTCTTATTGGTCTATGAATGAGAGATTTACAAATCTATCAAATAATGGAGGAAGTGAAGAAGTCACAGGTCTCTATTCAGGCCGAGCAAAAGTACAACAAACGCGTAAAGGAAGAGAATCGGCTTCAAAATCAACGTGATTTGTTGAGAAGAAACAAAGTCGTCGCGTTTGTCTCAAGCTGGCAAGACAATGCTATCGCCATATCGATCAAGACAGAGTTGAAGAAGATCAAAGAATGGTTTGTGTATATGTGAAGAAGAAGATTAAAGAAATTAATGCTTAAATCAGTACTATGGATGAAATCGAGTTGGCAAATCGAGAGCTGATGGTATTACGACGAAGAGACATTTCAGAGCTCCTCGAACAAGATAAGCAGGTGTACAAAGCGGAGTTGGAGAAAATGAATCTTGCTTTTCATGAAGATCGTATTTGAAAAGTAAAAGTATCCTTTCTTCATCAATTGTATATTTTAGACATCTGGAATCATACTGATATTTTCTTAATGTTATTTCATCCATCCCAAATATTAAGGTGGAATCACGGGCTCTGTAACAGCTGATGACCCAGATGATGTAGACGTTGTAGTCTTAAGAGGAATAGGGAACCGTTTGATAACCACAAGCTTTTGATTGCGTCTCCAAAAATCAGCGACAGACGCCGCAAACTTGTCCGGGACATCTTCTTGCACATAGTGCCAAGATTCTGGGAAAACCACGACTTGGAATTTTCCTTGCATTTGACCAATCATGAGTTCTTTATCGAGACGGTCAGCTCCGGCCAAGAGAAGGAGGCGTCCACATTTAAGACCAAGGAATTTGGCTGAGAGGCCCTGAAACCAAGCTATGCGCGGCGATCAGTTAAATGTTAGGGGGGAAAAATAAACCTACTTTGCCAGTGTGGCTCTGACGCAGCAAGATCAGTTCTCCACGTGAATACATTTGTGTCGCGTTGAGTAAAAAGTGGAGGAATAGAAATCTTGGCTGACTCCTTGTTCTGAACGTGGTGGTTTCGCAAGCTGGCGAATACTTTAACAACTCAATTATCGAATTTAATGGACACATACCTCCATTTGATGGCGTCGTCAGTGGATCTGAACATAGAGGGCCTCGACTTCAAAATGCTCTGCATATGCGTCAAAGATTCCATCGCGGTACCTTTCCAATAGTTGTAAGGTGATGTTGATTCCAGTTGGGCATGAGTGGCGTACCTTCAACGACATCAACCACCGCTACACCAACAACGTTTGGAATAAGAGACTTTGAGCATGCGTCCACGACCACTGATCCTCCCATACTATAAAATCCGTCTATTAATCACCAATACGCTGAATGCAGAATGAAGGTACCTGTGTCCTACAAGCACAACTTCTTGATCATTGTCCCTCCGCACTTTTGCAACGACACGCGCGAGATCGTTTGAGAGGGTGTCCAATGCCAGAGATTCATCTGCATTTGCGGTAACCGTTGCACCTGGGAGAAGGCAAGACTGGTCAGGGTGGGTCCTAACCAAGACGCCAACGCACCGTGACCACGCGCATCAAAGGCAACAACAACCGCCGATTCGTCCGAAAGCAGACACGCGACATGGCCGCCCGCGAGTCCGAATGTCAGTGCTGAGGACCCGGCGCCGTGGTGGAGAACAACAAGTGGCGCCTTGCCGACTCCGCTTCCAGTCGTCCACGTGTACACCCTGGTTAGTTGGTTAGTGTAAGAACCTGCTTATTGAAGGTCTGTTGTGGGCTTACCGGAACTGGTCACCGTCCGCCTCAATTGTTTGCTCGGTCTGCGTTGCGTTTGATGCCATCATTCCTTCATAAGAATACAATCAAATTACCTGGGAATCTTCATTAATACGACAAAGTCATAAAAATGTGAAGCTTGTCCACTTGAGATGCTGAGAAGCCAAATGAATTGGACACTTATAAACCCAACACGACTAAGAATCTCCTCCTCTCTAATCCTACGTTCATTAATTAACAGTTTCCGATCCTCCTTCAGCATAGCCCCGCAGCATCAAAAGCGTGCTGCCACACAATTTTCGTTTTCTCCCCCCAAAACACAACTTCAGAAATGGCTATCCCTCCTTCCTACTCCGACTTCTCCAAAGATATCAACGATCTCTTCGTAAGTACAGCTACCTTCAGTCTTTTGGCGCTGCGACAGTATCTGGAATACATGATGAGCCGGAGCTGGGAGACATCAGGATCGTGACAGCATTGCCCCAGACACACTCATTGCCAGCCAACATTGACTCACCCTGCCTCTTCCCCTGACAGAACAAGGACTACCCACTCGGTGCCTCCAAGCTTGAGGTCAACTCCACCACCACCAACGGCTTCGTACGTATCGCTATCTACGATCGGTCTCTTTTGCTAATCGCAGGCTTGAGTAGAAGGTTACTGTGAACAACGTCAAGGACAATGTCTCTGGAAAGATCACCTCTGACTTGAAGACCAAGTACACTGACAGGGAGAACGGTATGTTCTCAGGGTGCGATATTCACCAGTCTTCTCTAACAAGACACATTCAGGTTTCGTTTTCACAAACACCTGGCACGCTGGAAACGCTCTTACTGCCCAGTTGGAGCTCCAGGACCTGATCTCTACCGGATTCAAGCTCGACCTGCACGGTGCTATGCACCCAGCTCTTGGGTAAAGCCGTATTTCTAAACAACCCTTAAAGTGTTTGAACTCACTCTTTGATGACAGCACCACTGCTGCCAAGGCTGGTATTGAGCTCAAGCAGCAAAACGTTTTCGCCAGATCAAGCGTTGACTTGCTTGCTAAGAACGGAGCTACTGTTCACACCGACGTTGTTGTTGGGTACGTTGACTGAGCTTTTGATTGGGAGGGCTAATTTTTGGTTTATTCAGATCTGAAGGTCTCCTCCTGGCCGGAGATGTCGCTTACAACACTGCCGACGCCACCATCCACAGATACAACGTTGCCGTTGGATACAAGACCCCAGAGTACTCCCTTGCTTTCCACGCGTGAGTTTCTGCTTTCTCCACATCAAATAATTCCTAAACTCTCACATCTGCAAATATACAGCACCAAGAAGTTCACCCACTTCACTGCCGGATACTTCCACAACATCAACCGTGGTCTCCAGGTCGCCTCCCGCGCCACTTGGGACCAAACTACCGCCAACCAGGTCGGTATTGAAGTTGGTACCAAGTACGCTTTGGACAACGCCACATTCGTCAAGGCCAAGATCGACAACTATGGTCGTTTGGGTCTTGGATACACCCAGCAAGTGCAGCCAACCATCAAGTTGCAGTTGGGAGGTAGCTTCGATACTACCAGACTTTCTGAGAACGTGCACAAAATTGGATTCGCTTTTATTGTTGATGCTTAAAAATGGGGGGATTTTGGATTTGCTAGGATATATTAATTCTTTCGCTCATTTCATCCTCTCTCGGAAGCTTCATAAAATACATTTCACTGCTTGTTTTTATTGATTATTGTCGGTAATCAGAGCTCAACAATGTCCCTAGTCCTCCCAATCCTATCAACGCATTTCCATCCAGTTTTAACTCTCTGAGCTCCCTAAGGCCTTCTAATGACCTTGGAATGTCTCCACACAGTCCGTTATTACTTAAATTCAGGTAATGTAAGTTCATGAGGTTCCCTATCGAGTTTGGAACCTTTCCAGTCAATTTGTTGTTATTGCATCGAAATTTAAAGAGCAAGTGAAGTTGCCCAATAGCGTTTGGGATTTCACCAGTCAGATCATTATTATCAAGAAGCAGTTCCTGAAGCATTGCGAGGTCACATAATTTGTCGGGAATTGGCCCGCTGAGTTTGTTGAAGTCGCAACAAAACGAAGTCAGGAAGGACAGACAACCAACTCCATTTGGAATTGAGCCCACCAATTCGTTGTGACTAAGATGGATATACTTTAAGCAAGTCAACTCACAAATTGAAAATGGGATACACCCCGAAAGAAAGTTATTGTTCAATGCGAGCTCTTCTAAAAATTGGAGTTTTGTAATCCCAGGTGGAATGGATCCTTCAAGATTATTATGGTGCAACTGCAGCACTCTTAAATGTGTCAAGAGCTGTACTTCACTTGGAATGGATCCCATCAAATTGCAATACGCCAAATCTAAAACTCGTAAATTGATCAGGTTGCCAATCTCCCTTGGTAAAATTCCGTATACATCGTTATTTGATAGTGATAAGAATTGAAGAGTTGTGAGACTCCATATTTCCGTAGGAATCTTTCCGCAGACACAGGAGTTATATAAATCTAAGATTGTGAGCTCTTTTAATAGGGCTATGGACTTGGGGATTGGTTTGTAAAGGTCAACCGCACTCTGGAATTTAGTGACAGATTTCCATACCAACTCGACATAGACATTCTGGTACTCCTGCGGTAACGCAAACCATAGCTGATCAAGATCTGAGGTGAGGTTGACCTCCGTTCGAAGTTGGCATCCTTTAAAAATGCGTTTCAAGTTCAGTTGAGCAAAGCTAACGCCCGACAAGCAAACGTTCACGTAAGAACAAACACGCCTGTATTTTTGAGCACTGCTTGGATGAACGCGAGAAAAGATATCTTGAACAAGTTCCGTAGGGATTTTTTCAAACATTTGAACTCGATAAATTTAACGACGATCTCCTCTTTTCCCCTCCAAACGCACACTTCAGTGCAAATAAGCCTTCGTTGGAGCTCAAATTATCATTGCTTCCCAGAATACCTTGTTTTCGTTGCTGCTCCTCCGCATCTATCTTGAAAAACGCCTTGTCCAAAGCAAATTCTACCATTGTGCGGTTGCGAATCAGCGTCACAAAAGGCCAGGTTGATTTCTCCCCCTTTTCAATCCAGTACTTCATTGTTTCTTTGCGAGGGTTTGAGAAAACCGCCCACAAGTCCTGATTATCGTTAACAAGCGTTTATACAATGAGGAAAACTCACATTCATGGTCAACAAAGGAGAGATAGTTACATGACCCAAAAGCTTGGGAGAGAAGAGAGAGGAAACGCTTGCAGGTAAGAAACCAAAATGCCCAACTTGATTAATGATATGACGAGCCTCATTGAACATAAAGCTCATCAATTTTTGGAACGGACTGGATTTACGATGGTGTGGTCCTTTTGGAAGGAATGGGGTCGCTAGAGGTGAGGACTGGGATACGATAAAGTGGTTCACATTGAAGAGTTCAGCCAGCCGCGCCTCAGGTGATTCCCTAAGAACAGGCATCAGCGCCAAATAAAACGAGTCACACACACTTACGAATCATATGAGGAGTCACCCCATTTGATATCTGATGGTATAAAATGGAGTAAGAAATAGTCAACTCAAAGTGAGGACTTACGAGAAGCTCCCCATTGTACAACTCTTCCTGTCTTATCCTTTGCAAGCAAGTTGACTGAACGAAAAACTCCAAGAGACGACGCACTGGCGCAAGCGGCCGTCCGAATAAGTACTGTTGGTGCCGTCAGGTAATTTAGAAGACGGGGAACCTCGTTTTTGCTGTTCCGTGCCTGGTTATGAACAGGACTACACAGAGAAAACTACATACCGCTCAGAGCTGACCGTTATGTTTAAGATGCGGCGAGTTTTGAGGAAAGCTTCTTCAAAAGTGATATCTCCCAAGTTATCATTGACGCATTGTGTCAAAACATCTGCATCAAGCAAATACCCATGCTCCAATAACCTCCTTAATTTTCGCTGATATCCACCTTTCGTGTTTCTCTTTTCAAATGATTTCAACTTGATTCCGCTTGCATCAAAGATGGTGGGGAGTTCATCATCCGTGTGAATACAAATCAATGCAGCCATCAAAGCACTAATCGAGGATCCACTTATTATGCGAGGTAGCATATTTTGTTCAAAGAGGGTTTTGGCGACTCCGAGATGATAAAGCGCGAATGACGCTCCTCCATGTAGAACTAACGCAGAAGATCCAAATGACTGACGTGTGTCCTTCAGAAACTCGAGTTTTGAAGAAACATAAGGACTATCGGATATGTATCTTATACTTTGAACGACCTTGGGTGGATGTTGAGTGGCGTAGGTTATCTTTGAGCTTTACTCACCTCTTCGTGGTAGTCCTGAATCAGCTTCTTCGTTCTCAGAAAGAGATGCGAAAACAAAAGAATCTCATTCAGTCCACCGAGGTTCCGCAAGAGCCCTTTCAAATTGTGTGTGAGCCTATCATAATTCCTGCTGTTATGTTTGTCGGCACTCTCACCCGAACGAAGCAAGTAGACCATCTGAAGATAGTCTTTTGCGTTTCTGGCCTTTTGGAGCAGCTCTCGTCTGTGTCGGATGAGCTTGTAATCGTACAAAGGGGATTCATCGTCGTAACTCCAGTTCTTGTCCAGTTCCTTGAGCCTGGATCTGGGCTATTAGATACAACTTTAAGTGTTATGAATATCACCTGTCAAGATTCTCTGCTGCGATACACCATTGAGAGTAAGTGGTGGCCCTCGCCATATTGTCTTCCAGTTCATACTGATCTTCGATTATAAACGACTGCATTTTGATGTGAGAAATATTATTATACAGAATTCCTGTCAAAGTCCTGTTGAAAAAGAATGGCCAAAATCATCGCCCGCCCCAATCGGCTTAGAATACTCGTGGCACTACTGTTCCTTGCCATACTCTCTACAGTATACTTCAAACGTGTTGCAGTTACTCAATGCATCACCCCCAAACGCGTGTCTCCAATCGGTCGACCGACCACTTCAGAAACGAGGCTGTCAATCACACAACTGCTGGAATATTGCCATGACGGCAACAACTTCATGATTACCCGCGACTATGTATTAAAAGGGCCCAAATTGCGCGAGATATACTTGTCTACATGCTTCCCAATTGAAATGAGTGTGGTGAGATGATTTTGGTGTGCAATGCATTGCTTATGCTTTTCAGAGCCAAGGCGGAAGGAGTATGGGACACTGTTCAGATTTTGTCCAGTATATCTATCACGCTGGCATGAGAATCAGTCCGGAATTTGATGACGAGACGTGGATACAGAAAATGCAAAACTGTCCACATACAACATTCTTCCACGGAGCCTACCCGGTACAGAACCTATCATCATTTTTGGCATCTATTAACATGGTTTGAGCCACAGATTGAAGTCTTCTTCGCCGTTCCGAATATTCGAAATATCTGGTTGCCCAACATAGAACAGATTGAAAGATTCCAATCCTGGCTTCTCCCACGAACTCACACTGTGCTATGCAAAGTACGAGTCATTTGTCAAGCTCTTGAAAAATATCTCGACCACCATAACATCACTACCCGACCAATTCTAAAATATGTTTCTCATTCCACACCGGATCCTGTTGAACCAATCTCGTCCAAAAACTTGACGCGAAACTTCAACACTTTCTTTCACTCGTACGGTAAATCCGGCTGGAAACATACGCCCGAAATCATCACCTGCTTTCGATGGCACAAAGATTGGCCGACACTTACTGTTGTAGGTGACAGGGACGCAAACTCATGGGGCTATAATTCGGGGAATCCTGTTCCTCACAACGTGAGACTACTGCAACGTGTTGATATCAACACCTTGCGTACCCTTCAGTTCCAAAATGGAATTCACATCTGTCCATCCAATAATGAAGGGTACGGGCACTATATCAATGAAGCACGGGCGATAGGAGCTGTTTTGCTGACGACTGATCATCCACCCATGAACGAATTTGTCAAGGATGGCGTGAACGGAATACTGGTGGGACACAATCCACCATACCCGGAGGCATATCGACTGATTGAGCCGCACTTTTATCCAAGTGTGAATGTTAAGCCGTTTCATATCTGTGAAGGGATAAAGAAGGTGTTGGAGATGAGTACCGACGATCGTATTGAGATGGGACGGAAAGCACGCCAAACGTATGAGCAGGAAACGCATGAAATGATTGAAAATCTGAAATTGGTGGAGAAAGAAGCTATTGAGTGGTTATATCATGGAAAGAGTGGCAATTTGAATGGGTGGATAGCCCAGAGAAGCGAAGTTACTCAATCGATTTTGGACCAATGCCTTATTGTGGAGAATATATAAATAAACTATAAATAGCTATAAATTCTTTTTCTTTATATAAAAAACACTTTTTCTCGATATAACCGTGCATACTCCAACAAAAGCAATCCAGCGTAGCACTGAGTTTGTTCAATTCGATTTACAATATTCATTAAATCTCTTGCATTCTCATTGATTTGTCGAGCCTTATCGTCGTTTGCGACTAGCCATTCCATTGTCTCATCCATATCGGACATATCCAATTTGATTGGAACGTAGTGAACCCATGGAATCAACATCCACATGTAGTAATCAAAGAAAATTCCGTTGTACAGAACAACACTGTTTGATTGCAGGTATGACTGCAGTCGTTCCGGCCAAGCTAATTAAAACTTAGTGGGAAGGCGGGCTTAAAAATGAGTCTCACTGTTTCCATCAACCACGACTAGATACTTGAATTCAAACGCTTTCTTGGGGTCGACCTTCTTCTTGAGAGGATACTTTTGCTTTACAGCTTTGAGGGTCGCATTATCGTATTGAACAACACGAGAGAATCCAATATCGACGAGATACCCTGGTTTTGCTGGAATTGGTGGTGGGTTCTCAAGACCTGCGTCAAAAACCGCATCCGGATATTCTTCGGCAAAGTTTCTAGCCCACTGTACAAGTCTGGTTCGGTGGTATTTTTTCCAAGGTTTGTCTTTCGTGTAGCTACGGTAGATTTTACAGATTTGTGGAGCCAATGCAGATCACTTACCTTCCACCAGTAGTACTTCCGCGCCAAAACAAAACATTCTCCTTTCTTTCCCACGGTATCAAGTCTCTCTCTCTGTTTAAACTCCACGTTGCGTGGTAATTCATAGGAAATGTGAGATCCCAAAAGCAATGCGTCTTTGCTTGCGAAAAGATGGGAACTTTGGAATTTGTCGTGTTGAAAGTATCAGGCCCAAGAAAATATCCATGGGCGTTTCGGATAGTCGAGGGAAAGCTGGTTCGAAAACATTGATTCTTGTCAAGCATGGATTGAACATTTGTATAGTTCGAGGGAGAGTTTTTCGGCCACGGCGAATCAAACGGAAGAGCTAATGGTTCGTCGATATCCGATACCTCCATTTTGAAGGGATGGCTAAATAAGTGTGCGAGCGGATACACAATTGTTTCATTCCCAGCTGTAAAATAGCCTCCACGCCATTTATATCCAAAGATTCGGCGATGGAACCTTTGATAAACGCGTGGTATAAACCATGATGCCTCTCTTTCAAGAAAACCATATTCAGCTTGAAGATGAACACGTTGGAAGTATTTAGGATGTGCCATAGTATGCGGATGAATATCACGAAATATTTGCTTGTAATATTTCCAATCAGTTTGACAGCGTCGTTGTTGCTACATTGTAACTTAGCGAATCCCATCTACTTATCTTCACTTACAGCAAAAATAAGCCACTTATCATAACCTAGCGGCGGCATTGGGGTTTCTTCATAACTTGTGTTGAGGGTAACTGATCTTGCCTGGCGGTAGTATTCTATTGCAGTTGCCGGCAGAGCATCTGTTTCGATGTGTACATAATTCGGAGCCCGGATGAGACTTGTGTAGACAGTAGAAGCCACAAACAGAGTTAGAGAAAGTAGGAGGGCGAGGACTACGCGCTTTCGGATTGACCTTTTTGGCAGCATTTGTTTTGACTTTCAACAGAAATGATGGGAGCACCATCATTTGGCCTTCTCGCAGCCCGACTTCGACTCGCCGAATCGCAAGGAAGGTTTTCGGAGATTGCGCCGCTGTGTGGCGAAGTGCGGATTGCGGCAGACTTGACGACGGATGGAACTGGGCCGCTGTCGATTGTGTCGTCGCTGTTTTCCGTTGTTGCGAACGATTCGGCGCCGGTTCAAACGAAGGAAGCCGCGGCAGAGGCTCTTGCGCCGGCTTTGAAAGCTGCGCGTGGCCATGTGACTTTGACAGTGTTTGTTTGCTTTCTTTCTTTGGCTGGTTAACTGGTTGTTGGGTCTAACTGCTCCGCAAAAGAACCCGCGATGTCCTCATTTCAACTCCGCTTCTCATTCTCTATGGTTGCATTCCACCGAATCCAAACAGTGCCCCTGCAAATGCTGTCGTGTCAGATGAACTGAAAACTGCTGCCATCAAGGCTCTCGGCGTAGTCCTTGCAGACCCTAATCCATCCACCCATCCTGATGCTAAGCTGCTGTCTAATCAACTCAGGGACTCTCGGTTCGTGCCTCTTTACGGTCAAGCAATTTCTACAATTCTTGACACTCTCAATCCAACTACCGACAAGCAGCTACATATAGCTTCTTTGGAAACGCTCGGCCTAATAGTCAACTTACTATCACCTGAAAATACTGCAAAAGTACTTCCCGGCCTTGTCTCGAACCTGGTTGTATTTATTGAGAAGAGAAGCGTTGACAAGATTGGTTCCAACGTAATGGTTAAAGCCTTAGATCTACTCAGTTTAGTGATTTGTAATGGATTGACGGATGGGCCGTGGTTTGAGGTTGTTCAGGCCAGTCTGTCTAAAGCTAAGGACAACGATAGTGCTCCTGAACAAGGTATGCTGGAGATAAACTGATTAACTAGCCTAATAATCTCTTAGCTTCAACAAACGCACCGATATTGCCCCAAAGCGATATCAGAAATCTTCAATGGTATACAAACACTTGCACACGAATCGCTCAAGTCACGAAAAAGTTGTTGTCACCATTACGCAAACCACAATGTCATCAAAATTATAAAGTTCGACTTTCGTATGTCCAATTCTCCTCGTCTCTCCTTCAAAAATGCCGGATAACGCTGGGAAGGGATGATTCCATAGCAATGACTCTCCTCCAATGCATTTCTGGATTTATGCACGATGAAACTGAGGAAGTTCGAATAGAATGTAGCAGTAGTGTTGAATCGATCTTGAATCACCCTCCGTTCTCATCTTTGATGCTTAAGGATCTATCTCGTTTGATGCGTCATGATATTCCGAATGTATTGGTAGGCGCTGATTGGGGATTAAAAAGTGACTTGCTACGACTTTGTGGCGGCTATTTGACAGCATTGGGTCGTTGGTCTGAAGACTTGAAGGAGTTTCAGTTTACGAATGAAGTTGTCAACGAGTTCCTGCGGGCTGTACTCAAAAACGTTGCTTTCGAGCATTCAAACATCAAGTTAATTGAGGACAGAGACATTGGAAAGTCATCTCTTGCAATCAACAACAGTGAACAAGAAATCACAGCTGTCGGTTCACTGGTGACGAAATATCTAGATTCTAATCAAACTCAAGACGTTTTGACTGGTGTTTCGCGAGTCCTTAAGTTTTTGGCAGAGTTTGGAAACTCAGATCAGATATTTGCAATGCTTGTCTCTCTATTTGAAGAAACGGACTCAGATAAATCTGTTATCATCTTCCTGATGAACGAATTCAGTTCCGGGCTACCCCATAAGGACTCTAGTGTTCCAATGGCAATCTTACAAAGCTTAATAATGGTCTACTTATCGTCTCCTATCCTCCCAGCTCCAACCACACGACGTCAACTATCCCTTATTCAATCTCCAACCCCTCAGTCTGATGATACCAAGTCAAAAACAATCATAAAAACAATCAACCAGAATGTTGTTAGCACTTGTCTACTACTCGATGGAATCTCAGCAGCTTCCCGATATCTTGGTCCGCGTGGTGAATTTTCGCCATTCTTGATCGATGTGCTCTATCCAGTCATTGAGAAAATTGGTGATACGAACAGAATGGTGAGCGAAACAGCAGCGGGAACGCTCCAGATAATGGCCCAATCATGTGGAACAACTGTCCAAACACTCATCGTCCAAAACATTGACTACATTGTCAACGATTTGTCCTTGCGACTTCGGTATCTTGGTGAATATCCAAATGCTCCAAATGTTCTTGTTGCGGTTCTGGGTGTTGCGGGGACAGATGTAGTACCATATCTAGACGATGTCTTTGAAGACGTGTTGATGGCGATTGACTTCAGACAAAGTGAATATGCGTTGTTAGAAAGTGTCTTTGGCGCTTTAGAGATTCTTGTCGGGGTCATTGGAGGCTCAACCAAGAACATTGGTGGTTTAGTTATGGAAGCAGCAAAAGAAGAAAGCGCATTTGACGGTGTCTCTAAAGCCATGAAAGAATTTGAGGATCTGTATCACGAAAAGATGAAGAGGCGGAAAGAATGGGATGCGATGGAGAAAAATATACCACCAAGAGAACCCGGGGTTCCGTTTTCTTTTTCTAAGAAAGAATTCGCTGAAGATAAGGAACCAACGGACGAGGAATTGATGCAAGAAGTGGACAAAGAAGAGGAACGCGAGCAAGAAGATGGGAAGCCCAAACTCACGAGCTCGGAACAAATGGCTCAGAAAATACTGACAAAAGCTCAACACTTCCTTACACGGGATGACCCACACCTTCAAACTCTAGTTCTTCGCTTGTCCACAAAATCTGTTTTGCTCCTAAAAGACAAACCTAACACCATGAATCCGCTGGCACATGTTCTCTGGCCAACAATTATACGTCTTCTTGGAAGTACATCTCAACACTATGTGATACTCGAAGCCTTGAACCTCATTTCTTCGTTTGCCACTGTGTCAAGAGATTTTTTACTTCGACGCTTTCTGCAAGACCTACTACCTAAGCTTGAACATGTTTTGAAAACCTTTTCCTTCACTCCTTCAGGTGATGCGAAGAAGCGAGGTACTATAATTAAGCAAACTGGTACATTGCGGGACCCACATAATGTGGTGTTCAAGATTGTTGTCAAGGCGATGGAAACACTCTCTGGCATCGTTAACTCAATACCTGTAATTCAAGTTCCTGAGTTGATACGTATAACGGATTGCGTTTGGGGATTTTTGGCATCAGATCAACACGAGAAGGTCCAAGACGCTTCCAAAAAAGTATTGGCTGCTGTTGCGAAAAAAGACGCGAACGATATTTGGATGAGGATTCAAGTGGGAAAAGGAAGCATCAAGCCACCCGTCGATGGATTGGGATTGGAAGAAGTTGTGTTTCCTCACTATTTGAGGGATCAAGCTAGTTTGGTATTTATTCGAGATGTGGAGTGTATTGAGAAATTATGTGGCTTATGTTCATGAGTAAAGTGAGTTATTGAAGATTGGAAGTCGCTTTGCTGTTGAAATCTTTGGAGGACTGTATCGCTTCTCACGGCTTTCAGTCTGCTCAGTTATGAGTTAGTGTACATAAAAAATCACTATGCGACCATAACTTGATCACTTGGGTTTGTTAATTCGTGGTTGTCCGGGTCTGTCAATCGAATTTCAGGAACCACCCCACTATATGAGGATTCTTTTTGATGAGATCTTCCGGATCGTATCTTCTCCCTTAAATGATGAGTTTTGCGTATTACTCCATATCGTGGTTCCTTGTCGTCATGATGATTCTTCGAAAAGAGGTGAGTTTTTGGAGGTGAAACTGAGTGATTTCGTCGAGAATCTGAGTCGAAATAATTATCGTTCTCTTCTAGGCTTTCATCAGAGCGATGGTTTGAGTTGCCATTCTCATCAGACTGTCGTTTAGATTTGACTGAGGACTCAAGTTCACGATACACTGGAATCTTGACGGACCGATTAGAACTGGATTGTGGCATATAGGGATCATCGATCGGAGATTGATATCTTCTTTCTGTTGGTGGACTCCGTGTCCTATATTCTCGACCCCTCTCCTATATCAGGTTGGATTAACGTTTTGTTGAGTTAACAAAAGCGATATGCTTACTTCCACAGGTGAATCCTTCCGAACACCTTTTAGCGCTCCTAAATTCGGCAAAGGTTTTGAAAGCTCTTTTGCTATGAGTTGTTTTTGCATGTCTGCTAACTTTCTCGCAAATTCACGTGCATTATTGGTGAGCTCTTGTTCAAGGGCAATGATGCGAGTTTCATTCGTTTCGGCGCGCATTAATGCTTCATAATACTGGTCTTGAGGAACTGATCCTCGTGGGACTGGTGTATCCTCACTTTCTCCAATGACATCTTTTCTGCTCTCTAGTTCCATGATTCGCTTTTTCAGTTGAGCATTTTCTTCGGCAAGAATTTTGTGGAGGTTAACTTCAACGTCTTCAGGCTCTTTTGACATTAAAACGTCATTGACTTTTCCTACGCAATAATTGTCAAATATGTTCGAAAGGATGTTGTTGATTGATCACCTTGCAGATTTGACGGCAATCGATCTTTCAAGTAACTTCCAAGCTTGGTTATGATCCTCTCCTGCTTTTTGAGAGTTTCTTTGGTGTCTTTCAAAGAATCTTGATCCTTTTGCAATCTCTGAAGCAAATTTTGTTGGCCCATATGAGCTTGTTGAAGTTCAAGATACTTCTTTTCAAAGTCATTTCGTTCCATCAAGTTCAGATTGTAGGATTCCTGCTTTGATAAAAGCTCCTTGTTTTTTGATATTTCAGATTGGAGTCGATCTGCCATTGAGGTATACCGTCGTTGAAGTTCTGGTAGAGGGATGTCCTTGATGTCTATTGTATTCAGCAGTTGATTTGTTTTGACATCTTTTTCATGCAATATAGATTCCAAGTGCTTGATTTTATCCTGGAAAGACTTAAATTTCATCCAGAAGTCTGACATCACTTACTTCATACTTTTGGTTCCGTTCTTTCAATCCAACTATATCTACCCCTAACTTTTGAATAGACATTGATCTGTTTTCCAATTCTTGCAGGAGCCTATCAATCAATCTTTGACGTTGCTCGACATCTGAATATTTAAACGTAACCTCCTTGTCTTCGAGCGACCTTCCAATCTCTTTTTAGTCGAAACTCAAAAAAATAATTAGGCTCTTACGATTCTTCGGCAGCTGCAGCAGCGGTTAACTCAGCTTCGCGTTCTTGTTTCACCATCTCCAAGAGTTGTTCAAAACTGCCTCGGAATGTAGACTGGTGCCTCTTTTCTGGTTTTACGACAGCTTTTGGTTTCATAGACTCCGGGTTGATTTGGTTCTGTAATTCAGGCTTTAGGACTGGAGTTTTTTCGAATTATGTAAGAACATACCCAACCATCTGGTACGCGAATGTCCAACGCGCAAGTCACATCATCGACTCCAAGAAAATGGTTGTACTGGCCTAAGAATTTGAGCTGTACTTTTTCCAGTTTGATGATATTCCTTTGTTCGGATGGAGTTATGATCGAAAAGTCGCCCAAGGGAACAACGGCGTAGGCTAATAAGTCATCAATAGCTAAATCAGTTACAGTTTTTCTTGTTTCATTGATGGGGGGATCTCTATAAAACTCGATCACCAAGGACGTCTCAGCATTGAATTTGAGCTGGACGGAGATGAGTTTTTTTGCAAATGGAAGCCTATCGAATACATTACCATATCGATAAAGAATACAAAGTGCTCATTCCATTCTGGTTTTGTAGTATATTGTGAACTTAGAGTCAGTTGGTAGTACGAATCATCGTTTGATTTTCGCTTGGACGGATTCGCAGGATGTTTATCATGAATTGAATGTGGAGCCGATGCGTCTTTGATAAGAGGGTAATCACTTATGAGAGTTCCGTTCGAGTCGAAGTCCAACTGAGCAATAGGGGCTAGTTGGGGAAAAGTGGTTGGACATCCTTCCTGTATGACAAAGTAATTCAATCCTTCTTTTATGCAATAATACTACAATACCTGAAGTCTTTTGAGTACAAGACTCATCCTGGCCAGGTATTCGCTGGAACTATGTACAATTTTCACTGCAGCGATGCAACGCGCTGCGAATGGAAGCTCCTTTGCAACGATACCACGCAAAAAGCACTCTAATACAAGCATTTTAGAATTATAATCGCGTTGTAATGCTGATGGCGAAGATATTGAAGCGTCTTCACTCCTAATCGACACTCTGAGACATGGAGTGCAATCTTTATGAACAGTTGATACAGATCGAAGAACTAGAGTCAATTGACGATAGGATGAAAATATTGAAGGAGCGATGGGCAACACGAATTTTGCAATAAAGCGTTTTGAAGCCTCGTCCAAGATTGAAATAAAGATTTCTGGGGAGTTTGTCGGTGAATACGGCTCAGTAAGCTCTAACGTGAATTTTTCGGCAAAACTAGCCTCGCGTCCTGGAAGTGCCGTGTTTGTCACAAGTTTTGCTCGAACACCACTCGCGGCTTCTTGTGCAGTCTTGATGGAAACAAAAGGAATTGGATTTGATATTTGTGATGTGTTCAAAATGTTTAGACTGGGCAGATTCCAGATGTTGTGAATGAACACGGTTATTCGTTGGCCAACACCAACTCGAGAAGGCGAAATAAATTCTTTGGCTTTTCACTATATTAATATTATAATTGCGGGTTAAAATTACTCACGTAAGAGATCACTTGCTCTGCTCTCCGCCGAATGTGACTTTCGATGTTGCGTATCATTTCCATCGTCGTCGTCAAATCGCGCTCGAAGAAGTAAATTTTCTCCACTAAACCCAGACTCCAACAAACTAGGGCGATGGTTCGGAACTGGCCCTGAAATGCTTCGTCTTTCGGATTCTCCCATGTCCAAATATATGCTCAATCGAAGATGTCCAGCAGCTTTAGCAGGAAATCCAGGTAAAGGATCAGACATAAATGTGATGAGCTCGGTTTTTCTCAGCTCTTGTTTGAGAGACGCGACATCTGTGTACAGAAATATATGGCTTCCAATTTTCGAGACTGAAGCTGCACCTTCAGGCCCCTTTTCAACCCTTACAGCCGTGACTGTTATTTTGAGAGGATCATGTTTTGCAGAAGTTACACTTGTTCTTTGAGAAGGAATCGGAAAGGTGAACGTGTTTGGATGAAACTGAGGATGTCTTGAAGGAGGTGTTGAAACATCGGTTCGAGGGGCCTTTTCGGCGGGTGTGCCCCAGAATAGAACGTCAAACTTGATATAGTAGTTTCCTTCATCTTCGAATTCCGCTTCTGAAAGGTTTATGACGAGAGATGGACTGCTGCTCATTGGATTTCAGAGATTTTCAAAAAGTCAAGTAAATTGTTAGTTGACTTTGTATTCTTCGTCATAATTCCAAATAATGTGTGTATTCAACGATGAGGGAAATGAAGGCGAATTCAGCTAATCTTTGTGTGAACTCATCAAAGAGGTAAGAGGATATATCAAAATGCCAGTAACACGGGTGCAAAAAACAATATGAGGCAGGAAGAAAACGAAGAAGAATGAACATGTGCGAGAGGAAAGAAAGTCTACAATTCCTCCACTTCTGACTCCAAACCACCAATAGCTCCTTGACTGATAGCAGCTTCAATTGGTTCCATCTCCAAAAAACTCTCCACAGACATACTGACAGGGCGTACGTTTGCACCAGGCACAACGACAAGTCCTTGAGTCCATTGCTTGACACGTTCCTCTCTCTCCACCTTTTCCTTTGCCGTCTCTTCGTCATCGGCTCTGTCTTCTTCCGCCAACACGTCCTCAAACAGAGCTGGCATACTACCCACATGAGGGACAGGTGAAGCCGCAAGACCCATGCGACTTTGAACATCGAGATCTCTTCGTCCTGCGTGGACAATGTCGCTATCGAAACGACTTGCACGTGCAGGTGGAGAAATCACGAAATTGCCAGAACTCTCAACGACAAGTTCGTATTCTTGCTTTTCGACAGAGAACCAAACGACGGGTTTGACGGGGAATAGGGAGACTGTGGGGATTGGCATGTGAGAGTCTGTGAAACCGACACCAGCGTGGTGGAGCTGTTTGATATATTGTTGCTTGAAGAGGGAGGAACCAAACACTTGGTGGCTGACGTGGGAGCCAATACAAGTATGAAGTTGCCAAATCAGGTGATGAGGAGCGTCAATTAGGGTGTATCTATGCATGAGGGATCGTAGTTTTTCGAGGTACTAAGTAAGGGCAGTGAGTACGACAGCGGTTTGGATGTGTCAGCATAGATCACACAAACCTCAAGAGGTCTCATTTTGAATGAATGACGAACAAGAAGAAGTGCCATCACAAAGCCAATAACGCTAACAAAAGCAAGAAGAGTATCCATGAGGTACCAAGGAGAGAGAGCAAGAGTAGTTGATCTAATGCCAAACACGACGGCACTCGTAGTAGTCCACAGCGTCAAAACAGCCAGCGAAGCGGCACGATAGACAGGAGTATAGTCTGAGAGTGATGGCTCAGAAGCAATTACAGCGTTGAGTTCGCGGATACGAGCTGAGTATGTTGCTACAGCAAGCTACAGAAACAAATCACAAGGGTCAGATCATTGAACACCAGCACAAGGCACCAACAGAATCCACGCACCGTTCCTTCTAGCTCAGCAGGCATGATATCGCTGAAGCAGATGGGCAGTCTCTCAGGATCCATGTACGCAATAAGAGGCTCGTCCCAGTCCGGCACCTGCAACGACGGCGGTCTGGCAGTCGAACGCAGAGTACTGAGAGTATTAATTCTGGGGTCCTGGTTGCCATGCAAGTCCCTGTCCAAATCAATATCTTCGTCCTCATCGACATCCAACACATCGTCCAAGGCAAGTGTCGCGCCGCCAAGCGACTCCCTCGGACTTCTCGGGCCGATGCTTCCGATGCTCTGAAGGGGAACAGGACTTGCCATTCGCGTTGGCGTTGCGAGGGTTGCGCCGGTCTTCAGATTGACGCCGAGGGTGCGCTTGAGCGACGACCGCCGCGACGCCGCTTCGCCTTCGCCGCCTTCGACGTCGAACGTGCGCACCGACGACAGGAACTTGGCCGCGGCGACGGGCTGCAACCCTAACCCTAAGAGCGTCTGCGTCGAGGACGGCCGCGAGTCGATTGTTGCCATCAGATGACTTTTTAATTTGGTGGGACTCGGATTTGAAGGATGGAGATGGCGAAATTTAGGAGGAGGAAAGAAAGGGGGAAGGCTTGAACGTCAGGAACTAGCACCTGTGTCGTAGAAGGTTGATACACAGAGAGCTCATTCTTGCAGCCTTATTTCTGAGGCTATGGAATAAGAGTGAGTTTTACTCTTAAATAGGTATTTATTTCCATCAACTTAAAATAGGTTATAAGTCAATTCTTTTATCACCACTTCCTTTC
Organism: Rhizoclosmatium globosum; assembly: GCA_002104985.1. Lineage (NCBI taxonomy): Eukaryota > Fungi > Chytridiomycota > Chytridiomycetes > Chytridiales > Chytriomycetaceae > Rhizoclosmatium > Rhizoclosmatium globosum. The sequence goes on along the minus strand of MCGO01000011.1, from coordinate 374,575 downwards.
GATTTTCTATCCAATTCATTCAAAAGACTCTTCAAGGCATTTTCTTTTGCATCAGTCGCTGATGCTGGCCAAACCAACTTATGCCGTATCTTCAACATTTCCCGTTGTCGCCTCACCACATCCACTTCACTGATTTGCCTTAACACAGAATCTAAGTTGCCCATATCGCGATTGTTGATGCGTATTACAAAGCTGTTGTATGGAATCTGAGATTCAAATGGAAAAACAATGTCATCAGCAAAGACAACGGGGATAGATAGTGCGACAATGCAATCAAATAGTCGTGGGGACCTGTTCATGTGAAAGGGTGAGTCTGAAAATGTTATGGTAAGGTTCTAACAAACCAAGGTGACCATCCTGACGGACAGAGACAAAACCGAGAGTTTCCAAGCTCTTGCCAATAATTTTCTATACTGGTGTGTCGGTCTTTTACATAGTATCGCTCAGGTAGAGAGTTTCCCAGCTCTCGAAGATATTGCCGAACACCAAAACTGTATCTGTAGTCTTCAATAATAGTTCCTCGAAAGTAAGCAAAAATAGGACGCGACTTGAAGGCCCATCCGGGATCAATTGATGAAATCAAAGGAAGTTTTGGGCTAGTGTTTAGGTGAATCCATTTCCAACCATCGAACAATGCTTTGAGGATTCGTGAGAATGGAATTATGTTTGATGAATGATAAAACGGCAAGGCCGGATATATGTCAAAGGCATGAGTAAACTGTGAATATGTTGGAATGACGATGTCTTTGGCATAATCAAAGTTCGGAAGCACTGAAGGATTGGTAGAGCCCAAAGTCGTTAAATGTACTGCTTTTGATATGTGGGATCGGATTGGAGAGTCCCAGCCCAGAACTTCTGAAGCTTGATCCCAAGAGAATACAAACAAGTGGTCTGACCCTGTTTAACGCGTTTAGGCGCTTTCGACATGGCTTGAAACTAGACCTTCTGACGAATTCCAGTAGGGCCATAGTGATGAAATCTTATTTACTGATTGTTGGACATGTTGAGCCTGTCAATAATACATTCATCCTGGGCTTCCCACAGAGTAACCTTACCGCGACTTCTTTGCATTCGTCTGTGTTTCGTTGCTTTCCATTTCCGAGTGAGTCAAAGACGCAAGAGTGATAAACGTGAGTCGCGCAGTGAGGAACGAGAAGCCAGTCCCAGGCCTCATTCGTCTCGCCAACGACACCTAGACCAGCAATTAACTGTGGCACGAGTACTTCCGCATAGTACATGTCTCTCTTGATGGTGAGTGGGCATTCTGGCAGCAGCAGCGGGTAAGCTGCCACTTTCATCTGTTTTCTCGCAACCAAAGAAATGCACCTCACACTTCTGGCGCTCGCCCTGGCCCCAGCCACAGCGCTTGCCTCTGACGTGTTCGCAGCGCAGACATCCGCCGCCAATGCGTCGCTGTTCTGGGGCTCGTACCGCCCAAATGTCTACTTTGGAACACGCACGCGCGCACCGGACACTGTTCTCTCGGGCTTGATGTGGCACGATGTCTCTGACTACACCGGCTTTAAATGTGTGTGTGTTTGTGTGTTTGTGTGTTTGGTTGGGTGTTTGGGAAATGCGTTGGGCGCTGATTGGTTCGTTTCCCAGCCATTCGACACACCTGCGAACAAGGCGATGAACTTGAAGCCTACGCTTGGCTCGAGCACGACGGTCGAAACTACGGTTCGCAAACTATCAAGGACGGGAAATCGAATGTCGAAATTAAGACGGACTTTGTGAAAGTCCCGGGAGGTCAATATGGTGTGTTTGTTCCCCCACCTCAAACTGCTATATTGGATCCTCATCAGCTTCGTCAAAAAATAGGTGGTGAATGGGCCGTTCGTATTTCTGGAACTCCGATTGATGCCAGCAAGGGTACGCAGTGTTAGTTATATTGATGGTAGCTCACACTAAAGTCAGACACGGCTATTGCTTTGTACTTTTACACTGCTCTCACTGGCGAAGGATCTCTGGAACTATTGGACGCTAAATCTGCCAAGAGAGTATGTAGATAGGGGATGATGTTCATGTATTGATGTTTGCTCAGGGGTTGAATCAAGTCCAGCTGAATGGAAACGTTCCTTCTCTTGGTGATTTCTCTTTCGTCATCCACGATGGTAACGAATCATGCATTCTATTTACCAACGCTGATTGAGCTTTTTAGATCCAAACAATTCCGAGCCAGAATCAACAAAGAAAGAATACCGCAAGTTTGCTGACCTTTCCAAGACTCAGTATGCTGCGTTCAACACTCCTCCTGGAAGTACTTGGAAAGTGAAAGGTAAAGGGAACTTTTGGTTTGTTCTTTCTTTTCTTAAACTGTTGGCCATCAACAGATATTCTGCAAGAGCGACTTCTTAAAGATGCTCAGGCTTTGGTGAACCAGCACCGAGTTAATATGCCCCAACCACCTCACACATTTGCGTTACAAAACAAAGGTGAAGCTGAGGGAACTATTTTCGTGTTCCAAAAGATGTTGAAGGCTCCATTCCAGGTAATCTATCCTCTTTGTGAATATTGTTCCCACTCATCTTTTCTTGTCTTTAGTTTGATGTTGCGTTTGTATCGAAATCAGCTCATCCAGAGAAAGAATCACTGGTTAAGAAAGATGGTGAGTACTTTGTGCACGTAGTTTTGTTCACTGAATATCATTTAGCTTCACATCTTATCGGAGACGAATTGACTGAAAAGTTGGCATTGCAAAAGACAACGTTTCACGATCGTTTTGAAAAGACTTTCAAGTTAAAAGCGAAGGGATTCACCCCAGAACAAGTACGTTTTGGTGAAATGATGTTGAGTAATATGCTGGGAGGCATTGGGTGAGTCTGATTTTAGTTCACAATTTCCATTGACATTCTCTCGTTAGCTACTTCCATGGAACAAATATTGTTGACAGATCTTTGGAAGGTTGGGAAGAATCTGAGCCTGTCGATTTCTTGAGTGGTGATTCCAGTAGCAGTGACGAAGATGACTACTTTGGTGGTGATGACGATGAAGTCCGTGTCAAAAAGCCGGCACCAAATCCTCAAATTGAAGGCCCGTCCAGTTTGTTCAGTGCTGTTCCATCCAGACCGTTCTTCCCAAGAGGATTTTTGTGGTAAGGAAACTGATTGTGTCGGAGGATGATTTCTTAAAATGTCTTGACAGGGATGAAGGTTTCCATCAGTTACTAATTGGAGCTTGGGACAACGATTTGAGCTTAGATGTCATATCTTCTTGGAGTAGCAAGATTGACGAGAATGGATGGGTCGCCCGTGAACAAATTCTGGGAGACGAGAGTGCCAGCAAAGTTCCTGCCGAGTTCCAAATTCAGTACTCTCACTTTGCCAACCCACCAACTCTCCTTATGAGCTTGCTCAAGTTCATTGAACGTTCCAAAGCGGAAAATTTTGACATCAAGAACACCAACAGCCAAAAAGTGTTGTCAACGGAAGATACTTCTGTTTTGACTCGTATGCACTTGGATAACCCTGATTTGGCCAAGGAATACCTTCGCAAAGTGTACCCCAAGTTCAGAAAACAGTACTTCTGGTTTAGAAAGACGCAATGGGGAGATAACGAAGGTTATGGACGTGACGGAAAAAGCCCTGAGGCTTACAGATGGCGCGGACGTTCAGACTTCCATACTTTGACATCTGGACTTGACGACTACCCTCGTGCCAATCCACCAGATGCTAGCGAGATTCACGTTGACTTGCTTTCATGGGTTGGGTCAATGGCGAAAGCTTTGAGAGCGATTGCGAAGGAAATTGGCGAAGAAGCTGATATCAAAAAGTTTGACAAGCATTTGAAGAATGTTCAAATTGGTCTTGATGGTACAGTGTCTTGACTGTTTTTAAGTTTCTAAGTTGACGTTGAAAATCTTAGCATTCCACTGGAACGAAAGGGCAAAGGCTTACTGTGATGCAGTCAGTGATGGAGTCGGGCAAAGTTCCCACGTTGTTCACTTGGGCTATTTGAATCTCTTCCCCTATGTGTTGGGTATTATTCCCGGTGACTCTAAACGAATCGAGAACTTTTTGGATTTGATCAGTGATCCGAACAAGCTGTGGACAGACTTTGGTTTGAGCTCTCTCTCCAAGAGTGACAAATATTTTGGAACGGGCGAAAACTACTGGCGTGGTCCTATTTGGATGAACATTCAGTACTTGGTTGTTCGTAGATTATATGAGCTCAAGAACTCAAAGAGTCCTTACGCTGCCAGAGCTGGTGAAATTTACGTGTCTTTGAGAGAGAACATTATTAACAATGTTTATAAGGTGAGTTATCAGTACTTTTCTGAGTATGATCTAATAGTTGGAAATAGGAGTATGAAAGGACTGGATTCGTTTGGGAGCAGTATTCCCCAATTGACGGAAAGGGTCAAAGATCTCATCCATTTACTGGTTGGACTTCATTGGTTTTGTTGATGATGGCTGAAGTCTATTGATTTTTATGAAATAAAGTATTCATTGAAAATGTCAACACCGTGAGGACAACCCTATTCTTCAATATGCCGTCGTTAATTGAGTCTTCATCTCTAGGATAAGCGCTTTTGAGGCGGATATGTTTGTCGCCCAACTGGCCACGAAATCTGTTTCATTCGACATCATCGCGACCGAACGTTGGTACAGAACCCATGAGACTCTAGAGCACTTGAATATTCAGGCACACTTGAATGTTCAATCTCAATGTGAAGAATTTGTGACTGAGTCTTTCATTACACACTCCAAGGTGATTTGATGCTGTAGTGAACCTGTCAAACAACTAACAACCTCCAATACAGATCGACTATCTGATCAAAGACATCCTCACAATTGATGCATGGAAAACAAAGATTTTTCCAAATGTAGTGGATGCAGCAGCAGCACATAGCATCAAGTCATATTTGATAGTTGAGTGTCGAATGGTATTGTCAATTTTGACTGACGTGTCTTGAGTCCAGCTGTATCACGAAGCTACTCTAGTTAACCTACTTGAAATTATATTCTTCAATAAGGAGGCCGTCATGCAGGCTGGAGATTTGTTGATTGACCTTGTGGACTACTGTTCTCGCAAAATGGCGTACTTGACTACATGGTAGCGAACTTTAGTTTATCGACAATTTAATTAATATAGGTGAATTCAGGACTGCACCAGAGGAACCCCCGCGCCTCGACCAATCAGACCGTGACGCGCTTCTCAAGAATCACAGCGACTTGAACTTTGCAATCGCAATCAACTCGCTCTCCATCTTCCGATACATTACAGACCAATGCTCTGACATTTCATTGGCCGTTTTAACTCGAATTCTCAACTTCAACAACATGATTTGTTCTTGTGTTCACTTGATTGAACAGAGCCCGTGGCTGCAAAAAAAAGTTGGAAAAGACAAGAAGGCCAAATTCTCTATTTTTGAGAATGGAAATTGGAAGGATATCGATCAGGAGGAGTGTCAGAGACTTGGAAAAGTTGAGGCACAGGTGAGTCGCAGTTTACTCCATTTCTGGTTTTAATTAGTATTTCAGATCTGGCTTTCACTCTATAATCTTCTTCTCGACAATGAATGCCGCAGAAAGTTTGTTTACAACGATGCAAAGAAGACAGTGATTTTGAGAGTAAGTATTATGCCTTGTCAAGTTCAGAAGATCTGATTCATAAACCTAGCTGCGTCCATATATCGAAGAAGTGCTCGTGGACCAGCTCCCTGTTCTCTGTCACCTACAAAGACATCTTGACGAATTGCTCATCATGGATATCCCAAACAACGCTCCAACAGATTCTTTCATTATTGAACAAGTTCCCGAAGCAACCAACGAAATCATGAGCAAATGCAACGTGAAAGTACTTTCTGCTCGCTTTGAAACATTGATTAAGGATGAGTCGTCCGGAACGTCTTCCATGGAAATTGCGAAATCTATGGCTGCCATGTATGACCTTGACAACTTGGATTCTCTTCTTGAAGACCCAAAATGTGGTAAATGTGGTCGTTTGGCTGAAAATAGATGTTCAAAGTGCAAGTCGGAATGGTATTGCAGTCGTAAATGCCAAGTGGAGGCATGGAAAATCCACAAACCAATTTGTGACGTGCTTGTTCAAGCTATCGACTTCAAGACGAGGGAATCTCAACCACGGCAGGGTCGGATTGAAGAAATTGTTTGAAATAAAGAATAATATGTTTTGAGTCCCAAAAACTAAATAATAGAGTAGAAGAGAGATGAACATCTCATTGCTTGACAGTCAATGCCTTGGCTGCCTCCTCCTCCAGTTTCCGCTGGTTTTGCTCGGCTTGAGAAACAATACTTTGCAAGAAAGTGTGCTGTTCAGCATTCACTGCTGTCAAAAGAATGTGATCTGGAGGACATGACTTCAAGAAGCGAGTAAACTCAATGTATGGATCAACAGAGTCCAATGGTGTTTCGAAATATGGATCTTCTTCCAATCCCATTTCCATAAATTCACCATAGTCCTCGAAGTCTTTGTTTTGAGCCATGTACTTGACGTAGTCATCATCGTCGTCGGAAGCATCTCCATCCTCTTCTCGCTCCTCAGAGGCTGAACGAATAAATAATTAGCAAAATTGGGCAGTTCATCTCAAACATACCAGACTGAGTGTGGTCATCCTCCTCCTCTTCATCATCATCCTCACGCTGAATTTGCTTGATGTATTCGTTACGAGCTGAAATGGGTCAATAAAGAGCCAAATGGTCCAAATATATAGTACTCACTCTCAAGAGCCTCCGGGTATTCCTTAAATAATCTCATCAACGTGCTCAACAATGTTCCAATGTGGTTTTGAAGGGATGGAATGTTTTGGATAGGTAAAGCGATGATAGCTGTCAGCGCCAAGATGGAAAGCTTCTTGTCGTGGACACGAGAAAATTGCTCCAGCTCCTTGAACCAAATGAAGAAGAATGTGCTGGTGGCGTTGCTGGCTTCAAGCAGCTGCAAGGTTTGTTGAGGACTGTGGTACATACAGTTGATAACCTGTTGTTTAGGTTTAATCATTTATGTTAATGAACAAACTAATGTACCATTTCCAAGAGATGGACTTTGAAAACAGGTTGAATGTTTTCTTCATGCTTCAAGTAATTCAAGGAGAGCGCAATGAACTGAGGAATGAATGGATCCAAGTGACCACGAAGGTTGAGCATGAGAGACTCTGCAATCATACAGCCGTATGACCTGTCATCTTCCTCCATACTATCATTTTCTGGCGTGAGAAGCTGTATGATACAGATTAGGAATCAATTATAAGTTTCTAAAAGACACAAACCTTCTTGACCAGTTCTATCATCTCCATAGCAATATTTGGGTTGGCCAAAATATGGTCCTTTCCGTATCGAATAAAGTTATCAACAACTCCAATGATGTCTTCCACAAAGACAATGTCTTCACGGTTGAAAGCAGCATAAAGCTCAGTCCAAACTTGCCAGTCAACAGGAGACACTCGCTTCGAGCAAGTGATGATTGTGTCAACAACATCCAAACACTCCGTAATGAGATCTGTGAGGAATTTCAATAAGCAAGAAAGGATTGAAGGATGTCGCAAAACGAACCAGAGAAGCCGTTCTTCAAAACCTCCACAATGACAGGAGCCAACAGCAAATCCAATTCAGCCAAAATGGGTGGAGACTTCTCAACGGCGCTAATGAGACTGCAAATAGCCTTGAGAATACCCGCTGCCGTCTCGAGAGGAGAAATCGTTTTCTCAAAGTCATCTTCTCCAACAGCTTGAATGTCACGAACCAAAGCAATGAAAGAATCTCTCTATTTCAACGTTAAGAATACAGATTGTTATTCAGTCAATACGAACCATTTGAGTACAGAGTTGGACAGAGAACGGAGCAAGCTCGTCAGGGAAGTATGCAGCAAGGTTTTCCATTCCACTGGTCAAAGTGTCCATGTCAATCTCGCTGGTCAAAGTCAACAATGCTACACAATATCAGAATCAGTAAACAGCGTTATAATCTACGTTGACTACTTACTCTGCATCATAGCTGGAACGTATGGCTTCATGGCTTCAGCAATAGACTTGTAGTCAATGATGAGAGACACTGTTTGAGCAGCATAGACCTTGACAGGAAGCTCAGGGTCCTGAACTCCAGCAAGGACACCCTCCATTACAATACGTTGGTGCTCCTCAGAAAAGTTCAATCCATCAAACATTAGCAGAGACTCAAATGCGAGAGCTCTCATGAAGCCAAAACGAGACTTGAACTCAGGGAAGATGTGCTGAGCAAAGAATGATTCCATTTGGGCATGGATAGGAGACTTTTTGTCGTCCATAATGGAATCAGAAATAGCCAAGACGACACGAATAGCACCACTCTTGCGACGGGCTGAGGCTTCGTTAGTCAAGGAATCCGCGGTGCTGTTAAAGAATGAGTAACGCGACTCTGTGTTGAAGGATGAGCACAACATACCCTTGAAGAATTTGCATAATGAATTGCAAAACTTCGTTGAACACCTGGGCGAATCTCTTGCTCACAGTCGCATGCAACAAGTATTCAGCAGCATCCACGGGGTTCACACGGTCTTCGTAGGAGTAATCACCCATCTTCTTCTGAACATACTCAATCGAATCTTCTTCCCAGAGAGTTGCATCCGCTTCGCTGAAGCACATTTGTGGGTAAACATATTGAGTAATAAGAGGAATGGCGTGAGGCTTCATGACAGCCCAGGTAGTCTTGTACTTGACACAGTCTGCAAGGAAAGTGGAGATTTGCTGACGGACGTGACGAGTGACCCACGTTCCAGAGATAATTTTGTTGACGAGGTTGAGGTACGATGTGGCAATTCCAGGTGCAAAGTGTTGGATGAAAACGTTGGCAAAGTTTTGGTATTCCTTTTCCTCACGGCGAGAGCAGTATCTAATGAAGACGGGTTTAGTCGAAAACAAAGAGCCATATAAACCACTAACCTCATCAAGTACATGTGAAGACATCTGAATGACCACTTCTTGACCTTCCACCATTGTTGCTTCTCTCTGTCTTCTTCGTTTGGAAACTTTTCGTTCAAGAAGGACAAATCTTTGTCAATAATCTATGCGATATTAGCGTCATTTCAGCAGTCAAGAGTGGATTCATAGGTCTTACATTGACAAATAAAGTTCCCCATGGAACAAGTGAAGAAGAATCTTGTAAAGCAGGGGGCAAATCACGCGAGATGCTCTTCAAGTAGATTTTGACAATCTACGAAATTGGAGTCGATGAGTGAGCTTTCGTGCTGATGCTGCAACAGTGAACGAACCATTCTTAACATTGCTCCAGCTTCTGGGCTGGTTTCTGGCAACAGAGTAAGAGCAATTGCATGCAATCCAGTAAAACATGTGGAAACAAGCTCATTGATTTGAGGAGCAGGATCTTCGGCGTGGAACAAACTCTTTGTCAGGGCATGAATAGCCATCAAACCTCCATAGATTGTAGCAGGAGGATTCTTTGGGTCCAAGAGGGAAATAGTTGAAGGCAAGAACTGAGGCCACTTTTCGTAGTCTTTTTGAAGGATGCGTTCGAGAGCAGAAAGGAAGAAGACGCTGGATGTGCAACAAGGTCAGTTTGCTCTGGAATAAAGCCTGTCAAGAGAGCACACCTCAGGTCCTGCTGCACCTGGATAATAGCCTGGACAATGTGGCTCTTCACGAATTCTCTGTCGGCGGGTCCAACAAGAACAATGTCGTCCGAGGCCGGGGCGTTGGCGGGATCGCGCCAGCCCTTCTGGACCCGGTTCTTGAAGAAGATTGCCGCTGCGACGCAACGGCCTCAGCCACAGCTCACCCAATAACAAGCCCGCCCAAAAACAAGTGACTCACCGCTCTTGCGCACGCCGCCGTTCGCTGTCCCGTCCATTACAAGCCGCATCAACGCTTGGAGCACTCCGTCGTGCTTCTCCGCGAGCTTGAGTCCCTGCTCAGCCTGCATTCGGACTGTTGGCTCAGGGGCCATTGCGTGCTGGAAGAGCGCTGCCAGCTCGGCAGTCATTTGATCCATCTCTTAGTTGTTGTGTGAAGGAGGAGTTGCAAAAAAAGAAAAGGGCCAAACATCTCCACTCCATTTCTCATTGCTGAACGTCATATTTATTTAGCATAATACAGGATTATTCTTTCGGTTTTGGATTGGCTACAAATGGATTAGGCGCTGGTATTTGCGGTTCCAACTCCAACATGTTGTAAAACATTGGCTGTTGTTGTGGAGGATATTGTTGATAATATCTTTGAACATTGGGCGGATATGGTTGCGGTCTTGTAGAATACGGTAATATTGCAGTCTGATATTGTGGAAATGCCTGTATTTGCGTGTGAGCGTGAGGCGGAGCAGATTGTCAACGAATCTGACAATTCACCAAAACAAAGAAAAAAGGATGTGGATAACAGTCTACAACAACTCAGCGATCATTCATGTCAAAGAGGTCGTGGACCGTGTCGCAAAAAAGTACCAACTTCAAAATAACGTTTATTTCTTCTAAAAACTCTTTTTACTATTATCCACATACGTTGCTGGTTCAGAAACATTTTCAAGAATGTGCGGAGGCGGTAGTGGTAACGAGACAGAATGAGAATGAAGAGATGTGTTTCGATAATGCTGAAGATCTGGCGAAAACTCGTTACTGGGAGCTGCCGCGTAGTGTACGTGCACAGGCGCTGGCGTGGTTTGAGGCTGATTACTTGGTAGCTGAAGATATGTCACTGGCTCGTACTGTCTATAAGAATAGTAGGGATAGACTGGTGCAATTTGCCATGCCTGTGTTTGGGGCTGCCATTGAGGAATTCCATGTACAGTCTGCGGTGGCTTATGTGTTATAGCAGGCGGCTGCATTCTGGGTAAATGCTGCTGGATATCTTGTATTCTAGGTTGATAAACTTGCTGTATTGTGGTAGGAGCAGACATGGCTGCATGTCTCTGTACCCCTGACCCAGAAGGACGCGGAGTCTCCGTGATATTTGCGATTCTACAATTATTTAGTTATCTGAACTTGACATCATTCATAAACGAATACCCACGTCGGATGTACAACAGGCTCATGTTCCACTTTATGTCGCTTCGATAATGAAACAAGGCCTTCACATGCTGCCGCCATTTCGTTCACATCTCCTCCATCTCTTTTTTTGATTTGAGTATAAGAATCGGACGATGATTCACTTTTCCTAAACTGCCCTTTCCTCTCAACACCCACAGAACGATTAAGCAGCGCCTTGAAGTCAATATCTTTCCTTTCAGTGAGCGCCTTTAATTCCGGTACTTCTGATGCAGAACGAAGAGTAGTTTCATCATGATCACCTGCGGGACTATATACTTGCACACCATCCTTACGAGAATAATACGAAATGACTCGATATTTCTGTCCATCTGATCCAAATAGTGATATTGTACGCTTAGTAAGACCATCGGGAACTAGGCGTGTATTTGGCTTCAGCGTCTTATCACTGAATGAAGGTTCAAGCCCAGGAATATGAGGATAGAGGTCTTCTGATTCGTTGACTGTAGCTGTAGATGAGTGCCGTGTAGATTCCACCTCCCTGACAATTCATGAATTTTCATTAGGTTTTCAGTTCTGGACTCCAAATGGAGGGATAGATAAGTCATCACTCACCTATACAGTAGAAAACTTCCGTGCGCTCGTGACGGGCTCCAACGTTCACCGTCCTAGGTTGCACTGTGTCAAAACTGTGGGCGGTGACTTACGTAAAAGATCGTACTAACCCTCCAACGTTTCATTTGAGTTGAGTTGTCAGGAAAAACAAAGCAGCTCCCACTTCGTATGACGGTACTCGCTGCACCAGTAAACGTTTTCAAGATGCCATGTATGCAGCCTTCAATCACAAGCAACGCGTCAACGGGCTCTTTGATGAAGCTGTCAATCTTATTAATAGGGGGCACTCCTGAAGAAGGATGGTTGGAGGCTGGCTGTACCAACCCATAAAACGTTTCGTCTTCTGAACTTGGTTGGTGTCTCGGAGCCTGGCGCATTAAAGTTCCCTAACAGTTTTACGGATGCAGGTGTGAATTGTCGGTCAATCTTCGGAAAAATAAATCAGGCCCAGCCCCCCAGATGCGATTTCGGAGAATTTCCGTCAATCTTTATCAAGATTCCCTCATACAAAACAACAATAAGTAACAATAATCTCATTCCCTGAGGTTTTTGACTGACGAGTAGTCAAATTTAGCGGTAGGCCCAAATGCCTTCCTGTCCATTTCAACAAACATACTTCGAGCTTGACTATCTTCCACCAATGCTCTCCAGTCCTCGTTGTTGCACAGCGATATACCTCTACCCAAAATAAATAATGAGTTCTTGGCCTGTTGTGAATGTCATGTAAGAATAGAGTTTGAAAATAAGCAAGATTTTCTCACTCTAGTCAACGCCACGTTCATACGTCTCTTATCCCTCAAGAAACCAACAGCTTCACCTAATCCAGCACGAACTGTTGACAGAATGATAATATCCTTTTCACGACCTTGAAAGGCGTCAATCTAGGAAAATGTTTATGTAAGCACAGTTTCTAAAGTAATGGACGACAACGAACCGTGTTGATGTCAACGAAATCCAAGATACTATCTCCAAACTTCTCTTTAAACTTGTCTTTCATTTTAAGCATCTGCATACGGTATGGAGTAATGACACCAATACGGGAGGCAAAGTTAATGTTGGGGAAGGTCTGGCACAGCTTGGCAACGAAATTGACACATGCAATGATTTCGTCAGGGTTATACAAAGAGTGTCGCTCTCTGAGTTCACGTCCCCATCCTACGTTCAGGAAACGGTAGGTTGGGTAATCTTCGTTCGAATGCCATTGAGCCACACACTTGGTGTCCATCTTCTCAGCATCAAGAAGGCGGGAGTTATAGAATTGTCGAGATGGGAACACACTAATGTGAGGATGCATACGGTACTGAATACTTGAAGGGAATATTAGATTACTAATATGTGAGAAAGCTGACGAACCTCAACAAGCAGACACTATCACCATGCATTCCCATAATTCGCTGGAAAAGACTATTTTCGTAACCAAACTTTTTGGCAGTTGGTGATAAAACCGTAGGAGGTAATTGCATCGGATCTCCAACCAGAATACACTTTTTGGCACCGTAACGCAATGGAATCAATGAACTCAATTCAACAGATTGACAAGCTTCATCGATAATGACCGTCGGAAATTCAAAGTTTTGCAAGGTGCTGACAATTTCATGACCTGCTCCAGACAAAGTTGCCATGCTAAGCAGATGGTACAGGTATTCAGTCAGGGAAGTCATCAAAACCGAATACTCTTACATAACGTCTGCGTCCAACAAAATAGAAGCTTTCACTCTGGTTCGAATATGATCCGAACTGCCTTCCCTTTCCAAACGCTTTTGCTTCAACGCCTTAAACTTCTCATCGACACCCTTCAACTTTTCGGAAACCTTGGCAATCGCGTTTCGCACTAACTCAGCCTCTTTCAACGAGTTGGACTGCTTCTGCTCTTTTTCACGCAACGCTTCACGTTCCTTGTTCAACTCTGCTTGATGCTTCTCCAATGCAATCCACTGAGAATTGTCTGTCATATCTTGATTGATTTTACGGAATTCAGGATCAACAGCCAATTGGTCTTTGATGAGATTTTCAATCGTCAAGTCACGGATGTCAACACCGATACTGTCTGAAGTTCCGAGACGAACAATTTTGGGATGGAAAGTCTTTCCCTGAGCATTCAAGATTCCGGCTTTCAATCGTCGCACGATTTCGTCACAAGCTTGATGTTTTCAGTTAGAACAAGCCGTAATTGCGCATTTGTTACTTACCAGCGTTAGATGGCGCACAAATCAACAAACGGTTCTTTTTCGTAACAGAACTTGGTTGAACATTTCTCGAAGCTTGGACAGCTGGTGCACCAGGTCGACCGCCGGCTGGAGGACGAATTGCACTTCCACCTCCAGGTGCTCTAATAGCAGAACCACCACCAGGCGCCTTAATAGCAGAGCCTCCACCAGGAGCTTTGATTGCACTCCCACCGCCAGGTGCATTGATGGCTGTTGCTGCGCTTGTAAGAAGCGAACCAACAAGGGACAAAATCGTCTTGGTTTTACCAGTTCCTGGAGGACTAAGAACATGACCGTTAGGCACAAAATCAAGAAATCCAAAACGGAACTCACCCTTGAATAAGAACAAATCCGCTTGGTCTTTGTGTTGCAGTGGCAATCGCTTCAGCTTGTGGTCGATTCGCACCGAAAATCTCCATAGCTTTTTCGACTGACCCTTCCTTTGGCTGGAACTTTTTACGGTATAATGGCTGAATTACTTCTGAGCACAGAGCCACCTTAGGCAATTGCAGCAAGGATTCGTATTCTCGCATTACAGTCGTCATGGAGAAAAGCTTCGTCACAGACCATTTCGAGTTTTCGAAAAGCATAGGGACGACGGTATGTTGGTTTTTGAGGTGGACACGCGTGATGTAGGTGGTTTCGCCTTTACGGGTGAACATTTTCTGCACTTTGCCGAGGAATCCCTTGCGTTCGGATGTTTTACCACTTGATTGCTGAATAAATACTAAGTCGGACTCGGTGATTCGCTTTTTACTCTCCTCTTGAGGTTGAACGAACGTGATATCTAGTTGTCTTGCTGGTCAGTGCTTATCTTGCTGAAGTAAGTACAAACCATGAAACTCATCCAGCATCATAGTTTGATCCAAAGTCCAAGTGAAGTTCTTACTGAAGTCTGTTTCTTCAACTGAAGTCTTGAACTGTTCCCAACACTCAAGGACAAGCAATGGCTCAAATACGTTCATGTAATCATCGTTCGACTCAAATCGATCTGGGATTGGAACGAGCTCAAACGGAAAGCCTGCTGGAACAGACCCGCGATCATCAACTCTCCACTTCAAAAAGATTTTGAAAAATTCGTTCATGTTTCGGAGACGGGTAACAATCTTCTTTCGCTCCACCGGTCCTGCGGCTTTCTTTGCAGCTAGGTCTTTCTTGTGTTGGTCGACATCAACTGCTGCTCCACTGTCGTCAATCATTTTGATGGATTTGAAAGTTTGCTTGAAATCTGACTCATTATCGGATGAATCTGCGCGAGCAAGAATAGTGGCGATTGTGCGCGACTTTTGCGCATCCTGGACATACCGCCGCTGTTCTGCGATATGAGTTTGACGAAGCTGAGAGAGCTTGGAAAGTGGCTCCAATGTCCTTCCAGGAGGCTTTGGTGCAAGTGGGAGAGCTTTAACTAAGGAGTATAAATAAGCCAAGAATATCCTCAAAAATATACGTACTTCGTTGCATGGGATCATTAAACGTAGTCGCCTCCACTTTAGGCATCTTACTTGGAGGAGCTCCAACTCCAGCATCAGACGCCTTTCTCCTAACTCCAGCGGCCACACTTGGTTGAACTGTAGCAACGCTCTCTGCTGCTTTCTTTGGCTTCTTTGCCTCAAGTCGCTCGTACATTGCAACAACCCAGCCCTCCAATTTCTGCTTGTTCGCGTCTGTCAATCGACTTTTCAGACTACCCTCGCAATATTGCATCACAGCACCAATCAAAGAGTCATCCAAAACATATTTGAAACCTTCGGCCGCTTTCAACACCAAAATAGTTACATCAACAGCCTCCTCTCTAATCCCATCATCCATCACACGGTACCACTGGAAGATACTCCAAACAGTGGCCATGAAAGGAACTGTGGCACTTGAAATGAGGTGCTTCGATGTCAGAACATTGCAGTGTTTCAAGAGTTGCTTCACGATATCAAATGTCTGCGCAATAATAAGCTTGATGTCCTTTTTGATGGTTTGATCTTGCTTCGCCCATTTGATCGAGGACGCAAGAATAGAAGAGATAAAAGGCCATGACTTGATCCAAAGATCGGGATGAGTTTCTGTGAAACGGTAAGAAGTCTCCTCAGAAGTAAAAACAACATGGTTGGTGTTTTTGACAAGAACTTGAATTCTTTCAGCACATCCAAGAAGAGGTGGACCATTGGGCATTGAACAGAGGTCGCGGAAAGTATCCAAGATTGTAAGCAACGTGTCAATCTTTTGGCGTTCATCGTTTTGCAACAGCCATTCAATCATGGCTTGATATCTCAAGTCAATAGTTTAAGAAAATGCCTGTATGGTAAAAGAACAACTTACTTGTCAACCTTGGCCATCTTCATCAGAGTCGCTTTCGCCAACGTCGAAATATCATCACTTCGACACACCAAACAATACATCATGTCCGCCATTGAGACACCGCCATTTCCATTCTCCCTCTTGACAACACAGTCCACGTCTACATCCATTCCACTGCTTCCATTCGAGTTCTGTCCACTTTCCTCCACAGCCGATGCAATCATCAACAACGAATGAACCACAAACCAAACCATCGACAAACCCTTATTAAAGGCCCCCACATATCCCCTCTGTCCAGTACTCCACGCCTCATCCACAAACGAAACATGATCCAACAAGAAAATCCGTCCAAACAGCTTCAACACATGTCGCCCAATAACACCCACTCCAGATCCCCCCTCGTTCGCACCAACAGTCGCAATGTACTTCCAAACACTCGAGTGGATCAACGACGCGCGAGGAGCAGCTTCATCGAACCCGGAACAGTCGCGGTAAATGTCTTGAAACGCTTGTTCAAGCGTATCCACGTCACTGTCGAGACATTCCATTACAAAGTGCGTGAGAACCATGTCTGTTGACGTGTCTGACGAGGTATGAGTGAGACTGAGGGTGCAGATTGAGTCGATGGTGGGTTTTGTGAGTGAGTATGTGCGGAGATCTGGGAGAAGGGGAAGAAGAGCAGTGCGAACGAATTCGGGGGTTGCATGTAAACTGTATGATTTGAGGCCTAAAAGGAGGGATGTGATTTGCGGTTCGAGGGATGAGGGGGAGAGTTTGTAGATGCATGCGAGTAAAGGCGGAATCCAGGAAAATGCAGTGTTCCATGTGTCAGAGAGAGTCAGAGTTTGGTGGTTTGTTGCTGATGCCGCATCTTGGAGCCAAGGGGTTGTTTGAGTAATGGTTTGGTACCAAGTTGAACCAATAATGCGTGTCCATAGCTGAGTAATAAGAGAAATAGATTGGTTTGGGATTTGTGGAATTGATTCGCGAAATTTGGCGAAACATGCAAGGATGTATTGAAAAGGGGAATTGACTTCTGAGTCTCCATCGGAAGAATCAAGCAATGCGTTACACACGAAAGTATCCAAACTAGGGTGAGTAAGGAGGGCAGTAATGCCATCTGACGCGAAGCAAAGGAGAGTGGCAGCAAAGCAGTGCCAAATATGGATACTATCCGCGGCCAAGTTGTATTTGCAGGACGCGTCGTTAAGAGTCAAGCGGTTGACGAGAATGCCGACGGCAATATGAATTGAATCGTAGTGTTGTCTGTCAGTGTACAGGGACGGATCCATCTGAGCCATTGAGTGAAGAGCCCAGTTGCGCACGTATTCGTTATTGTGCGCCGCAAGAAGGATCAAGCCGGGAAGAAGGGCCGACTTGAACTTAAGCAGCTTCACGCGTTGGCAGGCGACGAGTGCAGCAGCGAATGCCTCATCAAGCAGCGGATCAGCCAGGTAGTCGGGGCACTGCAGGATCTCGTGTGCATAGGTCTAGATTAGAGTTGATGCTATGAGTGAGTGTGCACCAAGTGGGAAGGGAGTCCCTCACAGTAAACGACTTTCGCAGGTCTTTCTGGGCCAGGGCCGGTGGTTCGGCCGCAACCAAGTCGAAGGCCGAGCGCAGACGACGCGCGTCTTTCTCGTTCGCAATCTTGTAAAGTTCGGAGGACAGCGCCGCCTTCTGCTCGTAGTACGCGCCGCAACACACGTCACAGCCAACAAGCGCTGCCTCAAACGCTGCCGATTCGTCCTCGTTCGTGGTCGATGCCCACGAGGCGGCGGCTCCTTCGATCGCTTCTCCAGATGCCTCGTCGTGGAAGAGGTGCTCAAATGTTGCTGCCATCGTCAACCAACTCGAAAACAAAAAAAGCAACTCATCCTTTCCCATCCAAAAAACACCGATCCCCGTGATTCACCCTGCTTACCCACTTGTTTCATTCGGGTTTCAACCCTTGAAATGCTTTTATTTGTCTTGAGGCTACTTTTATATTCCATTACAGATTCAGCTTTGAAACATTTTCAAAACGAAACTTCAAGGTTGAATTAACGAACACAGGATTGTTTACTCAGTGTTTCAGGAATTATTGTAAGTACTCTCTAATCCCTTCCAAAAAGAAGACGGCCGCTCGACGTTTAAAGGGTTGTGAGCTGACATTGTTCTAAAAGAAATATAGTATTATTATTCTTCTCCGTGACAACAGCATACCTCGTATAACGGTTAGTACAGCTCGTTGTGGCCGAGCAAATCCAGGTTCGATTCCTGGGGTGTGCACTCTTTTTGTTGAATTGAAATGTTTCCTGCTGTCGTGAGGGAGGCTGTTGGGCAGCTTTCCGGTTTGATTAATTATAATCTACAATTACTTTTCGTTTTATATTGTCACACACACATCAGCGCGTCTGTTCCTAACATAAGAGACAATCCATTCACTGTCACACCCAACTTCACGCACAATAAGATTCTTGAGTAATCCCAACACAGTTTTCTGAATAGGTAAACGTGTCACGACATCTTTATCGACCCATGCATTGCAAGAAATGTCCAGAACACAGAGGTTGATGAGTCCGTGCAACACTTGAGATAGAAATGAAGGACCAGTCGTAGAATCAAAGCAACCCGCTATTGACAAATGATATAAGTTTGGAAGATTCATTGTAATGAGTTTGCAGAGCTTCAATGGTGGAGATGGTCGTGTGAATGACAGGTCAAGTGTATGTATGTGTAGACCTGTACTCCCGGAATCGTCTTCATCTGAGTCTGAAGAAGAAAGAGACGATGGAGTTTCGCCTTCATCGTCCCATGAATCTGGAGGTACATCAGGCATTATCCGTTTCTTTGTTCGAGGAAGAAACAGTGACAACGTGGACAGATCAATGTTTGTATGAGATACATTCAAGATCCGTATGCGAGGATCTACAAATTGTTTCAAGCATATAGACGCCAGTCGGGGAGTGTCCTGTAGTCGACTCAGTCTGGCGCGTTCATGCAAGACAAGTTCTTTCAGGTGGAAGGACAGTGTATGAATCGCAACAACAGAATTTGAATGCAAGTTTTTTGCAATAGCTCTCGCAGCCAGTGCAGCAAGAGAGGGACAGGTGCATTCCAAATCAGAGAGAGCACCACCAGTTCCAAGTGATCGCACCCGAGTCGCCGGCCGAGTCTGTGGCGCAGCAACCCACGTGCGCGGCGGAGGCGGTCCAGCAAAGCGCCGAGCGTGGCCCTGACCGTGGGCTTGTTGTTGTTGGTGCTGGTGCTGCTGCGACTCGAATGCCGCGACCGTCGCCGAGAGCCCCGTCGCCGCAGATGCCGCCATGTTTCGCCGCATCCGTTCAGCCACACTTCGTCGTGATGCAAGCTGTTCCTGCACAGACCCTGTCATAGTTAACTCTCTGTGAACTTGTGGAAGAGTTTTGTTGAGGAAACAAAAATCACTCCAAAACCACAACCACCAACACAACTCCAATGGTAACGTGTCGCTGCGGATCTTCGTCCATCGAATATGAAGGAAGTCTGGGACACTCAGTGTGTACCGCGTGCGGTGAAGTCGTCGAACAGAACGCTATCGTTTCAGAAGTCACCTTCACTGAAGGTTCTGGTGCAGATGGTTTCATGGTGAACAAGAACCAAGGTGCGCTTTTCGCATACCTTCTATGCTTTCTTCCTCTAACATTGTATGCTTCAGCGAGGGTGTCGTCAAAGGGTGGTCCCAGCGGAATCGGAAGGTTAAATGGGATGAGCTCCAACGCCGGCGAAAGCAGAGAACAAACGATAGCAAATGGTATGTCCAGTCGCTTCTGAACCCCTTTGGGCGGCATTGGGCCGATGTGTAAGCGCCTAGCCATTGCTAAAAACTCCTTCACCATCCCCCTTTTCATCACCGAGTAGGCCACAGAAGAATCGCTCAGATCGGAAACTCAATGAAAATGACTGATCGTCAGATTGAGAGCGCACAGAGGAACTTCAACCTTGCTGTCATAGGTTTGATCACCACCCATATCAAACATGTCCGCCAAAACCAACAATCCCATCTTCCATCTTAGAAAACTTTACAAAAGGCCGAAAAGCAATGTGTGTAGCCTCGGCATGTCTCTACATTGTCTGTCGTACCGAAAAGACGTCACATATGTTGATTGACTTCTCCGAACACCTACGTATTAACGTTTACGTCCTCGGTGCAACGTTTGTACGGCTCGTTCATCTCCTCAAAGTCAAGATTCCTCTCGTGGATCCTGTTTTGTATATTGTGCGTTTTGCGTCCCGCCTCGAGTTTGAAGACAAGCAGCCAGATGTTGTGAGAGACGCGATGCGTTTGATTTCTCGTATGGACCGTGACTGGATCATTAAAGGTCGAAAGCCGGCTGGTATTTGTGGTAAGTTCAGTTGTAGTCTCCGAATTCCTCCCTTCACAACTAAAAAATATTCCTCCCTCAAAGCGGCATGTCTTTTCATTGCTGCACGTATGAATGGATTCAATCGTACTACTGCCGAAATTGTGGACGTTGTCAAAATCTGCGAATCGACTCTCCGCAAACGTCTCGAAGACTTTCGTGAAACCCCATCCTCAGCGCTTTCCGTGGAAGACTTTGGCTCTCTCATGCTTGAGTCTTCGCAAGACCCACCCAGTTTTATGCGTGACAAGAAGCGTAAAGCAGCCGAGGCTGCAAAAGCAGAAAAGAAACGGGCAAAGCTGGAAAAGAAAAAGAAGGACGTGAAAGAAAAGGGAAAGGGAAAAGAATCAAATTTTGAGTGGGGAGAAGAGGAAGATGACGAGTTTGCTGATGAGTTGGATGGTTTTGTTGATGTTGAAGATGAGGACGAGGAGGAAGAACACGAAGAAGAAGCAGTTATTGAAGACGAAATGCAGGATACTCTAGAAAGCGTTGATTTCAGAAAACTGGCAGCTGCTGGTGAGTTTGAACATATTCTCCTCCTTTCTGAAGGGACTGATTTTTCCACCAATAGAGGGTGTAAATATGGACGAACTGGACGACGACCTTTCTTTCTTGGACAAGGACGCAGAGGTAGAAGACTGTATGCTGACGGAACAAGAAATTGAAATCAAGAAAATGTTTTGGGAAGCAGAAAACAAGGAATGGGAAAGAGGTGAGTACTTGGTAGCTCATAAATTATATTCATAACAAATTTCTTAACAGAGAAAATGGCGGCTGAAGCTTCTGGTATGAAGTCAACAGCTCAAAAGAAAAATCGCAAGAAGAGAGACTCGAATATGAAGGGCGATGCGCAAACTCCCATAGCGTCATCGGCGCATCAAGCTGGGCTAAATCTGCTGGCGAGCAAACCGTCCTTGTCGAAAAAGATCAACTACGATCTGATGACGAACTTGGTTGGGCGGTTTTTTTGTCGTTTTTAACCCATCCTAATGTATATCTTTATTAGTTTGACGAAAACTCAACGCAAATATTCGATATGGAGGCTGCGAGACCTGGAAATTATGCATCTGGAAGTGTGACAGGTTTTGGACTCGTTGGAATTGAATGAGAAACCGGAATCGTATTTATATTTTTGGTTGCGTCGAATGCAATACATACGTTATAATCAGTGAGTTCGTTGATTCTTTCAAAGTTCTTTTTCGACTTGAGCTGGAATATTGCTCGACAGAGAATACGTGCTTTGTGCTCGAACAGGTAAGGCGGGAACACTAACGGCCTCGTCTATCATTCTGCTGCTCACAGTATGTGAACTTCCCATCGTAGAGCGAATTGACTTCAAGGTTTCTTTTCCCAATACTTTCTCCAAACGTGATTCGTTTTCTTTGAGTCTCAATATCGCGTTTTGGTGGATTGCTATCTTCATTCCAAGAAGGACCAAGTAAATCGCTTCAAAAAGAACACAGCAAATTACTGTGAGAATCAGCTCAGCTAGCGAACCTTCTTTCACGACCAATACAGCACAAAAACTGGATAGTATAATCAAACATAATGAAGTTTCTACAATTCCATATTTCGCGATAATTTCCAACTGGGGATCGCGCAATTTGGCAAGATCATTGCCTGAAGGACTATGATTTGGTTTTGGAGAAACTCCTGGTGAATAGCCTAAGGCTAATTTGGAATGCCTTCCATTGTTGTCGAGAAATCGAAGTGATTGGAGGAATCGAACAAACGAGTAAACCATCACACAGTCAAACAGAGTTACGTAAATGCCAATGAACCCTGCCAATACAAATATGATATCTCGTGCTTGATATTTTGTAATAATATCGACATAGTGTAGTACTGGGGGGATTATTTGGGTGCAGATGAGAAAAGGACTCAAATGCAGACTGATCCTCAAGATTGACGAGAAACTAGGAAATATATGGGTTATGATACTTTCGGAACGATACCAGCCTGATTAAAGTTAATTAGGCTTCAAGCATTTTCACTGTACATACTATAATGAAGGTACGAAAGTTCCATTGTGCTCAAGAAGGAGAACACTCCAATTGGCCACGCACCCTCTCCCGCAAAGATGGAGCCATAAATACTCAACATTCGCGATACTACAAAGTTATATCCGATAATAGATAACGTCCCTACTATCAACGACGTATTGACAGGCTTTTTAAGCGTTTTCCATAAGGGAATAAAGCCGTTCTGTTCTGTCTCAACAAACACCATGAACGACAAGACACACAGAAACTGAAGGATAGATAGAAATGCCAGGCCGTCTATAATTTCTGGAAAGACCGAAGTGTACATTTTGTGATTTTTTGAGATCACAAATAGAAAGAAGCGTGGCCATTGTATTTTTTTAGTATTCCTTCTTTTATTTTTATAAACCCATCGTTCTAGGACGATCTATTTTCTTCAAGTTCCTTGGTTTTGGCCTTACTACTGTTGTTACAGTAACCGATGTTGCCTGATTCTGACTTTGAGAGTAACCGGATTCTACTCCACTTGTTGACACAAGAGTTGAATCAGCTTGACTTGGATAATTAGAAAGAGATAACATGCTTTGCTGTCGGCCAATTATCTCAAGGTTTCCCATACTTCGAGTTGAGGCTTTGGCCATTGGCAGTGCTGTCCCACTCATTGCAGATACCTTGTTAAAATTAGATAGATCATCACTCGAGACGCTTCCAAGTTGTCCAGCGGAAATGTCGTAGTGAGACTGACGAATTGACTTCAATTGGTCTTTTCCCAATGCCCTTTCCAGCTGTGACTCGCTATCCTTGATGTACCTTACTGACTGATTATGCAATGCGACCTTCATTCCAAATAGAATTGAGAATACTACTTCCAGTAGACATAAAGACACTGTTGCGAGAGCAATTTCTCCAACTGATCTCGCACTGAATACTCCCGCCAAGCCGTATGTAATTAAAATCAAAATGCAGAAGCAGTTGGCAAAAATTCCATACTGGGCAATTATTCTGAATTGCGGTTCATGTCGTGAGTGATTGTTCGTAATACTTATTTTGTTGAACACATTCGCTTCCTCAGGATTTGTGGAGCTGTTGCTGTTAGAAATTCCACGAGATCCTTTTGGTTTGAGTTTTTCTTCTAAGTGTCGCGTGGTTTGAAGAAATTTGATGAAGGAATAGATCATGATTGAATCAAACACTATGACGTAGCATCCGCATACACCAGTCAAAATGGCTGAGATAACTGTGCAAGTTTCATTTGAAATTATTTGTTTGTAACTAAGAATGAAAGGTATTATCTGCGATAAAACCACAACGGGGCTAAATTGCACGCAACTTTCGAATATACAAGAAAACGCTGGAAAAATAATGGCAATTATGCTTTCTGAACGGAACCAGCCTATTAAAAAAGTTTAAAATTAAAACGCGAGCTTTATACCCTTAATTTTCTTAACTATAACAGAGATATGCCAGCTCAGTCACTGATAAGAAGGCGTATGCCGCAAGCGCCCAAAGTCCGTTTTCGGAAAAGATAGTACCTTGATGTCGAAGAATATCCGCAGACACAAGGAATAAGCCAATCAGACCCATATTGCCGACCAGAATAGCAACGTTAACGGGCTTTGAAACAGACTTCCAAACAGCAGTAAATCCCTTTTGATCAGTTTCGATAGTCGCGATGAACATCACCAGAAAGAACAACTGCAGCATAGATAAAAGTGCCATACCCTCAAGCACGTCAGCACAACGTGAAATGCTCATTGTGGAAAACTCGAAAGTTGAAAACAATGTCCAGGCCCTTCCGGCATTGTTCCAAAACAACGAACCATTGTCAACTACAAAATAGCTGATACCCAATCACATCTTTATTTCTTAATACGCTATCGTCTGTGGGCGCTCTTTTGTCCTTAAATTTCTCGTATTTGGTGATACTGCTGCTACTGAAATTGTTTGATTCATTATCTGCTGAGTTTCCGTTTTACCCTCAACCAAAGTTGAGTCGGCTTTTGCTGATGATAATGAAAGCAAACTTTGTGGTCGGGCTAAGGCTGCAGCAGTTCGATTGAGAGAGTTGTTACTCATTGATCGCATGGATGCCTTTCCATTTGACAATTCATCGGTAAAGCAGCTTCCCACTGCATGAACACTTCCCAAAACAGACTTTCTTATGGATTTTAATTGTTCTTTCCCCAGCGCACGTTCCAAATGCAATTCACCTTCTTTGATACGTTTGATATTGTGATAATGGAGTGCGATTTTCATTCCGAAAAGAATCAAGAATACAATTTGAAACAAGGAGCACAAAACGGTCGTCATAATTAGATGCGGAAGTGAATCAACTTTGAAGACTGAAGCAGCTCCGAAGCAGGATAAAATCAAAAGGCAGAGACTGGTCGCCATTATTCCATAAATCGAGATAATCTTGAATTGGGCATCGTGCATATCAGCTTTGTTTGATATTTGACTATTTGGGGAGCGTTGCACAATGGTTTGCCTACGCAGCCGTGTCTTTTTCAGAAACTGAATAAAAGAGAAAATCATGATACTGTCAAAGCTTATTACAATGAGTCCATTAATGGCCGTCAAAACTGTGATCGTCAGAACTGTGGTGGCTTCGTTCATTATTTTCTGGTAGCGTAAAAATATGGGGACAGTTGGAGAATATAATAGTACTGGACTTAGATGAAGGCAAACTTTTAAAATGGGACCAATGGCCGGGAAAATAGTCTTGATTATACTCTCCGAGCGGTACCAACCTATCAATTTATTAGAGGCTTTAGACTCAACACACAATACACTCAACTGTAATACAAATAAGCCAGCTCTGCTGTACTTAAAAAGAAAGTTGTTACTGCTGACCATAATCCTGGCCCAACCAGAGTTCCAAATTCTCTGAGAAAATGCACCACAACAAGATTTAACCCAAGTACTGAAGCGGTTCCAATTATTATTGATAAACTAATCGGCTTTATGAATGATTTCCATGCGGAGGAGAGGCTATGTTGTTCAGGTTCAACACAGATAACAAAACAAAGGAGCCCAAGAAGCTGGAGAGTGCACACTCCAGCCATGACTTCAAGAATGTCCGCACAAATAGTGAAGCTCATTTTTAGATCTTTGAGGAAGAAGTAGCAGCGGGGATACCAGCCATTGTCTGAGACCGGAGAGACCAATCATTTTCTATGAAGAACATTTTATTGAGTTTCTGATTTTATGATTATAAAGTCTAATATATGAGTTCAATTAGGCATGGTTTATGATAATGGTGTAAGTGGATTAAAAAGTCTAATATTCTGAGTTTATTTTGGCATGGTTTATGATATTAGAGGGAGTACTGTTGATTATGATTTGTATTAGGCTACATTAGTGGCCATATGCAATTTCCAAAGTTCATGATTGGGTTTCTTTTTTAAAGCTCTCATTTGAACTTGAGGTTGTCACAATCACAACATCAGAGCTTCCATTGCAGAGTTCTTTTCGCCCAAACACATTTCCTCCCACGATACCTCCCAAACTGCCCCCAACAGCTGCAACAACTTCGTTTGAGTTGGTTTGTGGTTTTTTCGGACTCGGGATCGCACTTTCGCTTCCAATCCCACTGTTTGGACGTCGAAGCCCTAAGTGACCAACAGAGCCCAACTCTCGCTGCGTCAAAATTCTTCCCATCCCAACTTGCAACCCCTCTCCGCGAAAGCTACTTCTTGGTGCCAATCCACCAGCACCCATCCCCACGGCGCTTGATCCAGAGGCAGGCACCTCCAGCAAACTGCTCGCCCTTCTCATCCCCACTACCGGTGTCTGCATTGTCAATCCACTACCACCACCGGTTCCACTCCCACTAGCCCCCACATTTAAAGCTGGCTCTGAGACACCAACTCCGGACAGCCCCATGCCAGGAATAGCCTCTTCCGCCGTATTACTTCTAACAAAGCTTGTAATTCGCTGAATACTGCCCCTCCGAATCTCAAGTAAAGCCTCTTTCCCCAACGTCTTCTCCAACAACGCCTCCTTCACAACACGTTTTCGCACCCCATGCACGTGCAGCGAGACTTTCATGCTGAAAAGGACCCAGAAGACAATGTCTAAGAGGCAACAGGTTGCGGTTGTGAGTGCCTGTGCGGTTAGTGTGTCGGTTATGGCGAAGGTAGTTGCGTAAGTGCCGAGCGCGAGGAAGCAGAGTCCGTTTGCGATGATTCCATGGCGGGCGACGATGCGGAATTGGGGGTCGTGTTGGGCGCTTGGGTTTGTTGTTGTGCTGTTTGAGGAGCTGCGGGTTAAGGTTTGTTGAGTGGCTGTGGCGGTTTGGGTGACGGTTTGTTGCTGGGGGAGCGAGATTGATGGATGGGAGCTTGATATTTCGGTTGATGGAGCAATAACGGTGCGGTTTAGGAACGAGATGAAGGAGATGACGGTTATAATGTCAAATGTTATGACAAAGAGGCCGTTAGCTGAAACTAGTATTGATGAAACGAGAGCCAGGAGGTGTTCTGGTAGGATATCTTGTTTGTAGAGAATTTCGGGGATTATTTGAGAATAGATGAGAATGGGGGAAAGGTGAAGAGCTGTTGTTAGGTACGGAGTGTAGGATGGAAATACAGTTCCAACAATTCCTTTAGATCTGTTCCAGCCTGTTTAGTTTTGGCGTGAGGTCAGTTTCAGATTAAATGGAAGGAGTGCAAGAAAGGAATAAAGGGGACAGCCCATTTTGGTCAAGAACATATTCACTCGAGTAAAAGATTGGAATGGAATGGAATCAAAAGTGAAATTAATACGAAACTGTAATGAAGGAAAGCTAATTCAACGCTTCCAACAAACAACAATGCTAGCGACGACCACAGTCCAGTTCCAATCATGACCCCAAATTCTTGTAGACAATATGAGAGGGTTGTGTAAAGGCCGATCAAACACATGTTCCCCAGTAAAAATGCTACGTTTACAGGCTTCTTGACAGTTTTCCAAGTTGTCCTCTTCCCGCTTTGATGGCACTCTACGAATAGAATAAAGTAGATCACCAGCAGCAGTTGAAAAAAAGCAATGATGGCCATAGCTTCCAAGACCCAGACAAGAGGGAGCATATGTGAATAACAATGGGAACAATGGGAGAGAGTTTTGAGTTCTTTTGTTTCTCCTTTGTTGACTGCTTTCTTTTGGTTTCATTGTTGTCATGAATGGTTTCAAATTTGCGATCTTCAAGGTACCAATCTAAATGACACGGAGCTTAGACTCTTGACATTAAAGAGAGAGAAAAGTGCCAGATAGTGCCTTCTTTATCGGACCGACAAGGGTTTCGGGTATTTTTTCATTTTGTGATATCTGCAATGGAGATGGCCAATTTGTTGTTGGAGATCTTGCGAATCAACCCCCTTTCTTTCTTTTTCTCTCCCCAAACAACCCCGACAATGCCATCCGCACTGACACCGTACTACTCGCTCGCACGCAGCTATGGTGGAGCAGTTGTGCAGGTAGGAGTGGCCCCAGAGCACTACGTGGGCAAGGTTGGTGCTGTTGGTGCTGTTGGTGCTGTTGGAGTTGGGGAGGGAAAGCTGGGAGGAGGTTTCGCACTTGGACTGGATGCGCTTGCCCACGCCGCGGCACTTGAGTTTGGGATGCTGTGCGGGTCCCATGCGCAGGGCCCTGTTCTGCGGCTGTATGCGCGGCGGCTGCTTGCGGCACTCGCGGCCTTTGACGCCGCGGCCGCTCCGACGACGCTCGTTGCCGCCGTGCTCTTTGCCCGCCGTTTTGTCGCCAAGGCTAAAGTCGCCGAGGCGTCGCAGGGCTTGGAATTCAGGCTTTTGACCACGGCTTTGATGGTTGCGGTGAAGGTGCTCGACGACAGAGCCCTCGTTCGCTCCGCCGAGTGGCTCAAGGTTTGCAACGTCGTCTGTCTCGACATCAAGCAGCTGTCTACCATGGAGCGGGAGTTTCTCAAGGCTATCGACTACAATGTGGCCGTGGATTGCAACACTCTGACTCACACGGCGAATGCCATGGCTGACTCTGTCCTCGACTCCTGGCGTGTTCAAGGACTCTCCCTGAATACCTCTGTCCTGTCTGCCTCGTCGCCTGGTCATGTTCGTGTCGCCGTAAATATTCTGCGTCAAGTCTCGGCAGATTTGAAGGCTTGATTTCAAGTTCTGCTCTATCCAGTTCAACGGACGCTATCCTTTTTAGTTTATCTCTTCACCGGCTGATTTTCTTTTTGACAACTCATTCACCCAAACTTTTGACTCTATCTATATTTCTTTCTGGTGATGATTTGTTTGTATACCTTATCAAAGACAATCAAAAATATGCTATCTATTGACTTAACTATCTCGTTTGTTGAAACAGACAAACTTGAATAAACATTCTATACCCATTCATTTTCTTTATTCAATCTTCCCTATTCGTTGTAACTTTTAGTGAATAAATTACAGCAGTATCTTAAACTTCACTTGATGATAAAAAGAGACATCAGTTATCTTTTAACTTTTTTCCGGCAGAACTCCAGTAAAACTTCAATGAATGACCAACCCTTAAATTGAACCTTTCCAAACTCAATCACAAACGCATTGACTGCGATGGAGGTTTGAGTCTTTCCAAAACCCCTTCGAGCACTTACTTAAAGCTCTATGTAGAAGGGCTCTTCTGCTTATTATGTCGCAACTGCTCAGGGAAGCCTCCTCGCCTCCAACAACATTGCGAACTTCATCGTCAACCTCGTCACCATCTTCGTAGCGAGTGCAATTGCATGCCTCCTCCTAAAGCTCGGAGATGTTTTTGGTGCCGGCCATCTTGCGATTGCAGCAACACAGGCTCAACCATCTGTTCTCATCAAAGTCCTTTCGAGTCGAAAACGAAGCATCGGTAAAGATACGAGTCGACTCCATATTCTTTTGTTTTGGCTCATTGTCGTTGTTGCGTTGATGGTTCAGCCGTTGATTCTTGGGATTCACCAGGGGTTGTTGAACCATCTTCCAACGAAAGTCGTGACAAGTTATACAGTATTACCCGGAAAGCATATAGTGTATGGCGATAATTATGGAGAGCCGTTCTTGGTGGATGGAATTCCGTTGGTAGTTGGGCATCCTCTGCAGAATGGGTTTCCTTCAGCGGGAGCTGGGGCTGTTCGGGGAGATTTTGCATCGTTCAACACTCGCGTAATATCTTATATGGATATGCAATCGTTCGATGGGAATATGAGTGTCCAATCCATTCAAGGTCGGGACTCTGCATGGTACTTTTTGAGTCCGTATGCCACGCTACCGCCAGGTGTTTTGGGTATTCAGGGATCTCGTCGTTCTATTCGTATGTCGTATGGAAATGTGACTGAACCTGGTGCCAACTACCTTACGCTGGATCTGACACAAGATCTTGGCGTTGCTTTTGAAACAAGCATGTACTTTAACACATTCCTGAACTCGAAACAAGGCGTTTGTAACTTTACTGCAATTGGCGTATTGAATAATACTGCAATCTCAGAACCGGTGGGAATGGAGCCCACGTTTGTGAGATGTTTTCTCGTGAACGTGAAAAGTGCGAATGGGGAAGTCGATTCAGGATACGCATACTGCACAGTCTTATTCCTCGCCAACAATATCAACACCAACATGAACGAAACATTTATTGTTGTTGAGAAAATCTTTCAGTCTCCGACAGGATTACTGTCTGCAATCAACTTCTCACGGAATCACCGGATTGGTGCATACGATCGCTTTGACGAGTTTCCCGTGTCTGTAAAAGAATATAAACAGGGATTTCCGTCATTTATCTCGCACTTGAACAACAGTACTGGACGAGGAAAGTGGGCCATTAGTGAAACCCGAACTTGGAAGTCGGAATGGAACGTGAATTTCAAGTTTGATCGATGTGTAAGATACTGGGACAATGATCCATCGTACAACAACTATCTGTACCTTCCGCTGGGAGATCGCGTTGTGGCGAGACGGCACTCGACACCAACTTCAGTGGCGATGCGGCTGGATGCTCGGGCTAAATCTGTGAACGATATGCAACTTTATGTAATTTCGGATACTGGGTTCATTGTTGCATGCATCATAACCATCGTGTTGTCTGCTCTTGTGCTTGTTTTGTTGGATGCACCGGGAACTATAGCGTGGGCACTTGCATTCAAAGACGGTTTTGAGTGCTCCACAAAGACTCCAAAAGAAAATTTCATGCAGCAATCTGCATGGACTATTCAGGAATCAGAGGGAGGAGTGAAGGTAATGTTGGTGCCAAAAGGAATGGGAAATAGAGAATTCGGCAGCCATGCAGCAGCAATACAAGCCATGAAATCAAAACAGAGCACTGAAGATTTAAGTGAAGAAGTCGCTCTGAAAGCAGCATACATTCAATTATAATAAAGTTTGAAATCTCTCTTTTGAAACTTGGTTCCACAGAGGATGGGAGTCAAGTCACTCTGGGGCCTAATGAAAGTGCTCTTCCCTGAGTCGTTAGCCGAATGCACCAGCGGAGCACAGGCACGTGCGGCATGTGGGCTCCTAGCCAGCTCGTCCACCACATCCACGTCCGCACCGACATCCAAAGCCAAGCCCAATTCGAAGCCGCGCGCACGTGGGACAGCGGCGGTGCACGTGGCGATCGACGTGAATTCGTTCTTGCACCGCGCGTCCTTTTCGATTGGCGGCGGCGGCGGCGGCGATGACTCATCAACAGCCGCCGCGGACAAGGTGGTTGCCGCCGTGCGAAGGAAGATTGACAACATTCTCTTTGCTCGTTTGGAAAGCAGCGATAAGTCTGCTGGTGCGGCGAAACTGACTGTTCCCGGTGTCAGCGTAAAGTCTCTCTTTATTGCTGTCGACGGTCCTCCGCCGTTACCAAAGCTGCTCTTACAGCGATCCAGAAGACAGGAAACTGCAAAGAAACGTGTGCGTGTGTGGTCAATCAACTCTTCATGAATCTACTCTGAAAAACCTCCTTCTAGCGAACAACAACAAAGGCTTTGCGCTTCAATTCTCTCAACTTTACACCTGGAAGCTTATTTATGACGCGTCTTGATGCCGCTTTATCGCATTACGCAGCAACTATTGTGGCTCGAAGCCCTTGGATTCAAGAAGTGATTGTTCGCGGATCGCGAGATCCAGGAGAAGGAGAGGTATGATCGGAAATTCGTGTCAATATCAGTTGTTGATTATGCTCGCTTCACTCAGGTCAAAATCGTTAAACGTATCGTTACTCCAATCCCAACCACAAAACCAACCGAAACTCATGTGCACATGATTGTGACTGGCGACTCAGATGCCATAATTCAAAGTAACAGGTCATTAATTTTTAGACAGTTGACACTGATGCAAACGATACACAGTCCTCCTCTCAGACCCTAACCTCTCTCCCAACGTTGTTCTGTATAATCCGGACCAAAACATCCTCTTCTCACTTCCACCTCTCCTCAAATCGTTGGCTTCTTTATTTCCTCGGAACTTATCTCCCACGCGTATCAGACAAGACCTTGCCTTGCTCTTTATTTTGGCTTTTGGAAACGACATTTGTCCCTCAATCCCACGCGTTCCATTTGAATGTCTATGGGCGGCGTATTCAGCAGTCGTAAAAGAGGGTTCCGGGTATATCGTGGATATTGACAAGTCGGCACTAGATTTGCGTGTTCTGGCAATGGTTTTGAGTTGCACTCGGGATGTAATTAGGAACTCTAATACGGATGGGATTATCAAAGTGGATCCGAAACTCGCAGAAGCCAGTATGAAAGGATTCGTGGATGCTTCCTCCTCTGAAGATGAATTCAGCGAGTTAAATAATGCGGACGAGATGGAAGAGGAATTGGAAAGTTCTAACCCATCGCAAGAAACTCCAGTACTCGATCCGTTTGACGAATTGCCTGGAGTATACGTGGATCTGGTGCTTTGGACCTTGAATGCGAACGCAACGGGAGAGACGCGTGATTATCGACTGTTTTACAAAAAATCAGTTGGCCCTTCGTTGGCAGCCTGGTTGGCGTGGTTGGATAAGATGAGTAAAACCAACCAACGCTTGGTATACTGGAAAGGGGAGAAGGGGCGAATCAACAGACGTGATCCGCTAGCTCCTGGGTTATGTGCTGTTGCAGTTGAGTTTTTGAAGTTCAGGTTTCGAAAGTTTTGATTTCTTACTATGCTTCAAGGTTATCCCTCCGCAAGAAGCTGTACTTATTCCCTCCTCACTGCATCCACTCCTTGAAGACTATGGCGCAAAAATTGATGGTATAATGGCCGAGTTGGAAGCAACCGCACTTCTTCTTCCCAATGTGAAACCAATCGATCGAATTACTCAGAAACAAGTGCTTTACCAATCAATATTAGATCTTGAATCGAAATATTCGGCAGCACAAAAAACCATCAACCCTGAAACAGATGCCTTTATGCCCCCTATTCGTATTCGTCATGTCCCATCTGTAAAGAGTGTAACGAGTCGAATGGATTACGATGGAAGTATTGGAACCCTGATCAAGAGTTTGAAGCCCGTAGTTCCGAGCGGTGGAGGAGGGTTGGAGTTTTTGAAGTGGGATGACAATGAAGGTATGGGAATTGTGTTTGAAGTATTTATGGATGGAGAGTGGATTTGGGTGACTGATGTTGATTGTGTCCCAAAAATGATTTCGAATGTTGAGATGAAGGGAAGTGGAAGCGGGAAAAGAAAGTTCCATATGCCCAGTGGAGGAGCGGTGTAGTGCTCCTAGTTGAATAAATTATTGCTGTTTAATAGTTTATTGTTATTTGCTTTAACTCGATGAGTCAAATTTGCATATATTTTACAGTCCCCG
Source organism: Rhizoclosmatium globosum (assembly GCA_002104985.1). Lineage (NCBI taxonomy): Eukaryota > Fungi > Chytridiomycota > Chytridiomycetes > Chytridiales > Chytriomycetaceae > Rhizoclosmatium > Rhizoclosmatium globosum. The sequence continues at coordinate 341,415 of MCGO01000011.1, read as the reverse complement.
TTAACGTGATATCATCGCTCCCATTCATATTTTCCTCTCTCTCACACTTTTTCAACGCTCGGATCGCAGCTGCATGGCTCGAGAACTCCCTCTCATTCTCCCTAAAATCCTTCGGCTCCAACGAAATCTTTGCCCCATCCCCAAATCCATTTACCTTCCAAACTGAATCAACCATAAAGTCTTCCTTTGGTTTTTTCGTCGAGCACTCAAATCCGTCCTTAAACGCAAGCGCCCAACACAATGTCGAAGGCGTGTCCATAAACAAGAGAACAAGAGTGCAGATCCCAAGTGTGCCAATACATGCACCAAGAAAGTACGGATTCGAAATCACGTACAACTGCACATCATGCACGTATTTAGCTTCTGAATCAAGGTTCATTGTGACAGACGTTGGTGTGGTATGTCTCCGCACCACAATGCGGTCCCCAATTGGAAGATCCATATACGTAAGAAACAATTCTTTGTTCTCGCTTTCCTTTATACAGCCATCGAATTTGAAGCGAGCGGTCCATGTTGATTTCCACGACTTTGTAGCGACAACTTGCCAATTCGCTCGTCCAGTGTTGTTGTACAGATATTCTTTGAATATGGGGAATCCAGACTGGTATTCTGAGAGAGGTGCGGTAAACTCTTCGAAACCGCTGTTCCCTCCTATGCGGTGGGACTCACTGAAGTCGATGGATTTTAAAAGGCCGTCTGGGGAATGGAAAATCTTTTCAACTACAATGAAGGTCTCGTCCATATTTTGGAGTGAATTGATTCCCAAGAATATGATGGTGCAGAACCCGTACCCAGAGTCGTTGTCTTGTCCCGCGCTTTTTGCTCGAACAATGGTGCAACGCACAAAATACGGGCGGAGGTTCATTGGTTCCAATGTAATTGTTGTGTTCAAAATGCCCATTGAGGTGAAGTTGCAAACTCCTTGGTTGTCACTCACAAAAGTGTTGAAATTCAGGCTAGTTTCGTATACAACTCCTAGATCTTGTGTGAGATCCAATTGGAGAAAGTTTGCTCCATTGCAGGAATTGTTGCCATATGACAGACGGATTGAATAACGGGATCCCTGGATTCCGAGAATACCTGGCGGTAATATATGGTACGTGCTAATCACATCCCATGGGGAATATCGTGGAGATTCTTTAATGTTAGGTTCGATTGACGGAATCCATGTGATCGACTCATGCAATGTAGAGTTTCCAATGAAGGATTGAAGCTCAGAATATTTAATTATGCGTGTGTTGAGAGATATCATGTCTCCACGAACAGCCCCAGCTCCTGCTGAGGGAAACCCTTTTTGCAAAGGGTGGTCAAGCACAAGAGGGATTCCCGTCACAGGAAACGGCCGACCATAGCTGTCTCCTCTAACGATAACAGGAATTTTTGAGGATGAAGTCGGATATGATGTGGACACTCTGGTTGGCAGCATGTTCAGGAGTAACTGGTGCATAGCGAGAATTAAAGGTTGAATTGACAGGCCAACCACCATCATAGCAACACAGAAGACCCAGTTGACTGTATGTCCTCCGCGCGGTACTCTCCGGCGCTTTCTGTTTGTCAATACATCGAAGAGAGAGAATGGTGCCTGTGTCACCAAAATGGCGATGTGACTTGCACCCAGAACGTCTCCAAACTTGAGGAGGAAGCAAGCTATCGCACCAGAGACCATGATTGTTGCCAAACCAACAATGAATGTGGTGATATTACTTGACGCCAACAGCTCATTATCAATGAGAATGAGAGTGTAAGAAGGCGCACTCATCTTTGTTCAGTAGGTTGGTGAGATGCGAGCCTTTGATGCTGCAAATAAGTGACTTACATGAGTTGCCACAGCACTGTCAATTAAAGGAATCTGAGACGGTTCAAGAAGAACCTGCAAGAACAGACACAAGGAAAAACATCAACAATAATTTTCAAATGAGGCCATAATTGTTGATTATTGTGTGAAAGACATTGATTGTTGTGCATTGTCACAGAATCCGCCTCCAAAAAAGCAGAGTTAGACACAAAGCGAGCAATGGAGGTCAGAAACAAGCGGCTCCTCACGCTGATGATCAGCGTGTCACTTGTAGTGCTCGTGCGACTGTTTACGCTGGTACCGATTGACGAGGACTCGAGTGTCAGTGGACTCAGCAGTGCTTCGAAGAAAGAAGGCGCCCTCGGCCTTCCCGTTTTCGAGGATTCCGGCGCGCGGCCAATCGATCCAAACGCGGCAAATCGAATTGGCGATGGCGTCGACGGCCGCGCGTGTCCGACGTGGACGGCCTTCAACAGACAAATGCTCGTTGATCTTCATCCAAACGACAACGAACTTGTCTGCGAAGACCTGCCGCAAACAACGAACTTTACTATTAAACTGTGTAAATCAAAGGAACACTGCGGGACGGGCCTCTTTGCCCTGCAGCACAGAGACCCTCGGTACTGTGCGAATGTGCTGGCAAACGAACGCATCTCCCCAAACAGGCGCCTCGAGCAGTACTATAAGACTGCTTTTGGCCCAGATGCCTTTCAGCTGCTCTTGGATGGGCCCCAGCGTGAGACCCCTCCTCTGTGGTCCCATAAGGGAGACTGTCTCTACACCCTCCCTTTCCGACTCATTAATCCTGGTACTTATACTGCCAGCTTGATCCACGCCTACGAGTCGTTTGAGGCATTCAAGGAAATGGGTGATTTTGGGCTTAAAGTCTTGTATGAACCACTGTTCAAAGACTTTAAGTTTGATGTCTGCGATTCCACAAAGTGTCCTGTTTGGACTGCGAAACGTGTGGAAGACTTGAGTCCGTCTTTGCCACTTTGTTCCAGATATGAGCCTATTCAAGGTACCTTCAAAACCCCGTCAAATGTTTAAACTAACGCTTTCTTCAGTGGCTTATTTACGAATGACGTTTGAAACGGAGCGTGAAATCCGTAAACATGCTTTCCACAAATTTATTTACATTGGCGAACCTATTGGCTGTCGATACGATCAACGATTTGAGCTCGAAGATCTCGTTGAGCAAGCGAAATGCCACAACAACAACAAAACTATCTTGCTCCATGGAGACTCACATCTCCGTGTATCAACTCAAACATTTGATGCAAGACTCTCTGGGTATGTAGGCACAAAATACAACCCAAAGTTTGAGGCAATTCGTGCAAAGTACTTCCCACCCAATTCTAAAATTTCACGCGGAGCAATGAAATTGACTTACTTTGATGAAATCAATCGCGTCCTATTCCGAAAAAGTGGGAAAATAAGTGCAAAGTATGCAGACACGATTCCTCCAAGAATTTTACTCGATATGAGACCATATGGACCTGAACACGATGAAACTCCAATCGATTACCCACTAGCAGATCCTACAAATCCATGGCATAGCAAATTATGGGACCCCGTGGCAGAAAAGCCTATTGCCCCCGCCGCTCCAGCCAAGAAAGCGGTCGTCATCGAAGAAGATATCGAAGGAACCTCGGCAGAGGTTGCTCTCGCTGAAGTAACCCCAGCTGCTCCATACGATCCAACCAAGGTCCCCATTTTGAACAATACAGAGTTTTGGTTCGAATTTAAGCGATACAATGAGCCTCTGGTCTATGAACACTCACACCGTGGTTGGGATCGTGTTTTGCTCGTGAACGGAGTCGAGTCCATGCTGTACCCTTACGACACCTACTTATTCAACGTACGTTACTTGTTCCACTCTTACAAAATAATACTCATCCTATAAACAGTTTGGAGCCTGGCCCATGCAAACTGAAAAAATCGGAGGTCACTACACCGTTGAACGCTTCAAAAATGCGCTGGATTACGGTGCAGATATGCTCACCCGTGTGAACCAATTCCGTGCACAACGATTCAACAAATCTGAAGTCGATATTGTTTGGATGGGTATCAACGCTTTCCCACTCCTTGAAAACCAACACCATCGTAAAGAAGACGATTGGCGCACAAATTACAGACACCTCGTGTTGACGGAATATGCGGAGCGAGTCATGAGGCGGAGAGGTTTCAAGATTCTGAATACATTTGAGGGTAGTTTGTCATGGAGTCAGTTCACACATGATAATAGTCACTTTGATCGGACTCCAGCGATGGATAGTTTCGTAGACGAAGTTTTCCACAAGTTTAATCTTTGTAACCGTTGATTGTTGTTTTTGGTGATGAGAGAATAATAAACTTGGCAGATATTTTATTATGACTGAAGAAAAACTTGGAATAAAAACAATTAAGCAGCTGCGGTCGCGGCAGTTTCAGCAGCCTCCTTGGCGGCCTTTTCAGCTTCCTCCTTTGCCTTGTTCTCCGCCTCCTTCAACTCCTTCAACTTTCCAGACTTGAAGTCCTCAATAAATTGAATCAAGTTGTCCTTGGTGACATCAGCACGGAGAGGATAAACGACGCGAGCATCATTAAAATCATAGAGGACAGCATCAGGCTTAGTCTCTACCTCATCCAAACCCGCCTGCGTTCTAAGGTAACGAGCGAGGCTGTTCTCAGATTTGGAAGTAAACACAATAACTTCAGGTTCAGAAGCTGGACTCGTCTCACAGTATTCATCAGTACAAACAACTTCACCACCACCGCCATACTTGTTTGCAACCACACCAAGAATCTCCTCAAACGCCGCAACCTGCTCCGCATTGTCCTTAACAGACTCCAAGTTGACAATCAAAGACGGCTTGTCAATGTACTCAAAGTTGTTACTGATTCTCGACTCGTTCAAGTCAACCACCTTGAGGCTTTCGAATGGGAACTTGGCACCCTTCTTGAACGAAAGCGCCGCGTCACGGTTGATGACGTTCCGCGCTTGGTCAATCACGACGACGGAGGGTTGGTCAAAAGAGAGGTTGTACAGTCTTCCCAAGTGGAACGCTGTGTTGAAAGTTTCGTCAAAGGCGGTGACGGGCCATGGGACACCCGCCGCGTTGGTTTCGTGCTCTTCGCGGGTCTTTGCGAGGGAAATTTGGAGGACTTCGAATGGGTTGTTGTTTGATTTGGAGTCTGTGTGGGCTTGCAACAACGCGGTTCTGATGGCAGCTGATTCTGCGGAAAAGTCGACTTTTGTGTACTCGTCGATTCCGAATGATGGAGAGTCGAAGAAGAGGGCGAGGTACTTTCCGTTGAAGGATTCGTGTGGGCTGACGGTTGTGACGGAGGAGAGGATGGAGCGGATGGATTTGGCAGGGTATGGGAAGAAGTGGCCCTTAGGATCCTTTTCAACGATTCCTCTGAAATCATTCGCTACGATTTCGCCGGTTGCAGCGTCGATCAGAACAAACTTGGTTGGTATCACAGTGATTAGTCAACATTCAACTCTTTTCAGTAACTCACTGTAGGGATGAATCTGACGTTGTACTTCTTAAGCAAGACTGCAGCTCTGTCTCTGTCTGCGAATGGAACCGAGAGCCAAGGCATTTTGGCAAAGTAGCCATCGTGCGCAGACTCCTCACGGTCTCTGCTTACAACAACGATATCAAGCTTCTCTTGGATATGCGGCTGAAGGTAGTAGTTGACGAGCTCTGGGGTAAACTTGCGACATGGGGGGCACCAAGATGCAGCTTTGTGATGGTGGCGTTCGTCAGTGATCGAAATAGATACTATAACTGCCACTTACTGAAGTAGAGGGCAATGAAAGGTTTGGTAAGGGAGGCAGTGGCAACCTACATAAATTTCACCGAAGGCGTCAGCAAGCAACAGTGATTACTTGGCTTACAAACCTCTGCATTGCCTTTGGAGTGAAGAACTTCTCCAAGAACAGAGACGAGGTCAAAGGTAGTGGACATGGGTGTTTTTCGTAACTTGATTTCTGATGGAGTGATATGGCTCGAAAGGGTTTATAGTCGTGGCGTCGGAGCGTGGAGTTGCGCAATCTTTCCGTGCTTACGGAACGGAACACGGAACATCCAGATTACGAATCAAAATGTCATCCTTTCTCTCCAACAACCAGACATTATAAACCTCTTCTCTTGCATTGTTCCGTTTGCAGAAGACATCCATATAAGTGGGAGGCATTTTTGAATTATGCTATAAAAAATCTCTGACAAACGTGACTTTTGCTTGCTAACCTTGGCCCACAATGACAACTTCATTCGACTTTACTCATCTACTGGGAGAAGTTCTACACTCCAAGAACAATGCTGAGGTGTGAATTCCTTGCTTGCCATAAGTTGTTAAGTTCTGGCAATCAATGTGTTGCCCCCATTCCTAGATTGCTACTGCCACTCTTGGAACCAACGGAAAACAATTCGTAGCTTTATACTTTAGTAAGTTTGGTTGGTTTATAAGACTGAGACTAAGCGCTTCGCAGCTGCATCCTGGTGCCCTCCATGCCGCAGATTCACTCCGGATCTAATCAAGTATTACAAATTGGCACATATTCAAGAGAAACTTGATATCGTTGTAGTTTCCTCGGACAGAGAGGAAGTTGCTCATGATGGCTACTTTGCAAAGATGCCATGGCTCTCCTTGCCTTATGTTGATAGGGATAGAAAGAAGTCATTGAGCGAAAAATATGGTGTCAAGTTTATTCCAACTGTGAGTTCGCTTGGTTTTGGGTTAGTTCCTCTTTTTGACCTTATTTCACGACAGCTTATCCTACTCGACGCATTCAAGGGTGAGGTTTTGATCAGAGACTTCAAGTCTGTCGTCGAAAAAGATCTTCAGGGTCACCATTTCCCATACCCCGAGAAGAGTATTCGTTCCGTTCTCGCCCAAGCAACCACTGTCGCACCCCATGAAAGCTTCAACGGAAAATACCTCGCGATCTACTTTGACGCATTGACATTCCTTCCTCAACTCTGGGGAAAATGTAACCAATGCGAGAACGATTTCTCGCGTGGAACACGGTACCAATGCGAACAATGTGCGTGGTTCAACGTTTGTGAATCTTGCCATGAAACAATTGCGGATAAGCACGATAAGGAACATACCTTCAAGACTCATCCTGCTCCAGATTTGCTTGCAGAGTCACTTGTTACTCGTGCCGCTTTGCTTAAAGCTTACAATGAGGCTAAAGCGAATGGAGATGCGTTTGAGGTTATTCAAGTATCCTGGGAAAAGACTGTTGATGCACACGCAACTCATGCTGAACAGGTTCCTTGGCCTGTCATTGCTTTCGACAATAAGTTTGAAGCGGGGTTCCATTTATCCAGGCTCTATAACGTCGAACCCAATACTACTGCTGTGATTATTATTGATCAAGCTCGTAATGTAATCAACAAGGAAGGTGGGCTTGCTTTCAAGAAGGGTATCAAGTTCCCATTTGCGGCACCCAACGTTGTTGACATTGACGATTCGACTGTTTCGAACAACTTTGGATTGTATGAAAAGCCGTCTGTTGTTGTCTATTTGGAGTCTGTGACGGATGCAGAAGATGTTGAGAAATATGAGGCTATCGTTCAAACTGTGGCGAACAAATTCAGTCCTGCCGCAGGACAAATTGCGTGTACTGATGAGTCTTGCGAAGCTGCATCTGGCGCTGAGCCTGATGTCATCTTCTTTACCGCCAAGGCGGCTGACAATGCAGGAAGCTGGTTGAGAACTGAAGCAGGGTTTACAAAAGAATCTACCAAACCTGATGCGATCCTCTATGACTTCAACGGGGGTCGACTTGCGTTCCCGCTTCGTGCGGAGTTGACTGAAGAATCATTGGTACAATTTGTGGAGGATTTCAAGTCAGGAAAGTTGAAGGAATTGAAGGATCAGGAGCATTTAAAAGTTCAAGCAAAAGCCGAATCTGAAAAGGTTGCCGCTGCTGCCACGACGTCTGGAAGCGAGGCAAAGACCTGGGCCAAAACTACCAAGACCACCACTACAACTGTCTCGTCGTCGTTGAATGGAACAAAGCGGACTACAGTAACTGTTGTCTCTGTTTATAAATTGAACGTTTAGAATGGTGTTGCCAAAAAATTAACCCGAATAAACTTGATTTTATTCCTTAATGTTGTTGTCGGATTTAATCTCGCCATGTAACCAAAACACTGTCCGTCCGGAATCTGAAGATAATAACTTTATCAGCAAGTTGAAAATTAGTCTAGGACAGTACCTCTGAGTACACCATGTATCTTTGAGCGGAGTTACATATCCTGTCTTGAATTGTAGCAGTCCAGCTTGAGCAATCATTAACCCATTATCAATACAAAAACTCTCATCCGTAGCAAATAAGTGGCCTCCACGCTGCTTCACCATCATTCCCATCATTTCTTGCAATCTTTCGTTGCCTTATGGGATCAAATAGTAAGATATGAGTGTGAGCCATGGGAAATGAAACTTACAGCCAACACCTCCAACAATCAACACTTCGCGTGCACCAACGTGAGCCATGGCTCGTTCAGTAACTTCCACAAGCATTGCAAATAGATTTTCTTGAAGACTGAAGCACAGGTCTTCAATAGTGTATTCTTTGAGAGTTTGTTTGGTTGTTGATTCGAGATGGGCCAGGATTCCAGAAAACGACATGTCCATGCCCTTCACTGTATAAGGTAGTTCCACAAATTTCTTTCCTCTATTATGTAAAGAGAGTTTGTGAACACCGAGCATCACTTAAATAGGCGAGTCCATACTTTTTGGCACATTGTTCAATATTGTATCCGGGCGACGGATCATTAGACAGGCCGATGATTCTGGCAAATCTGTCCAAACAATTTCCAATTGCGATATCCAGAGTTTCTCCAAAGATTTGATATCTGTTAGACGCTTGGTTAGTTTCTTAAGAAAGCCAGAAACGCGGGCAATAAGACAGCAATTCTTCCAGAGCATCGATAATTGACACATTTTTGTTCGGTTATGTTGATTTCGAAGAGTATTCACCTCTTTTCGGCGTACGCAATAACTTGAGTGTTTCCTCCACTGACGTAAAGAACGACAGGGTTTTGTGCACCAGTAATCATGCGACCCATTTCAATGTGTCCAATACAATGATTTACGCCAATGAGAGGAATATTCCACAGTAGACTGAGTGTGCGGGCAATGAGAGCAGAGACGTGAAGAGGGCCACCCATCCCAGGGCCTATGGAGACCATGAGCAACCCAAATTTTCTAATGCGTAAAAGGAGCCGGGCTCACCCTTGGTGAAGCAGATGCAGGAAATGTCCTGAACCTTCAGGTTTGCAACTTTCAGAGCTTCCTTCACCAGTTCAATGACTTTGCTGCGATGGTGTTTTGCAGTATCTTTTGGCAGGAAGCCCGTGCCTGGAGGGGTCACGTATGTGCGTCGAACATTTGCAAGGACAGTTGAGGTGTTTGTGACAGGGTTGTGAGCCATGATACCCACGCCAATCTTGTTGGCCGAGGACTCTGAGTGAGTTCAACAGTGAGCAATAGAGACAAAAGACTCGATAGGTACCCATGCCCAGAGCAATAATAGATGGCGATGTAGGCATTTGTCTTGGTTTTTGAGAGCAACAAAAAGACAACAAATTCCAGCACTGATAGTTAGAAAATGCCACTTTACACGTCGACCGACGACCTCACCGCGGGCCAAACTCCGCCGCCGCCACCGCTTTCTCGCCGCGGGTCGGCGCACGCCCTGGTTCGGCACGTGTCGCGCCGTGGCTGGAAATCGATACTGGGCCACGCGGCTCGGACTTCTCTGCGCGCGGCTCTTCTCGGCTACTCGATTCGTTCGGGCTTGTTATTCTTGCTGAGATTGCTCAGGGTCTACAAGGGGAAGCTGCCTGTCCTTAAGGCTTTGAGGGAATCATTTGCGGGACGGGACTCGGCTAGAATGGCTGCCTTCTTTGCCATCTTTGCTTTTGTTTGGAAAGGTGTGTATGTCAAACTGCTACTTGTTTGGTCAGACTCAGACGCGTCAATCGTTTTCAGTTCATTCACATACCCCATGTGAATTCCCAAGTTTATCCTGCATTTTTCCTTGCTTTCCACATGTGTCCCAGTCATCTCTGACGCTATATCTCACTGTCATTTCATTTTATTAGCATCAAATAATGCAATTATTGCATTCCGTGATGGAAAGGACGATCACATCAACAGCTTTCTTTCCGGCTCCCTTGCCGGTGCTCTCGCCTGTCTAGCCGAAGAAAAACAATGGAGAATCGACATGTCGCAGCAGCTTCTTGTGCGGGGACTACAGTCTGTTTTCAACTCCCTGAGTCTCAATGGTCACTTTCACTTTCGGCACGGAAACTCGTTGATTTTTGCGCTTGCTACAGCGCAGGTCATGTATGGATATGTAATGAGGTGAATATTTGATGGGAATATCTGATGGGAAAATGTGGAGTGAATGAATGTTGTGTTGAGAACTGAGGGAGCTTCTATCTGGAACCAAAGCTAGCGTATCTATGACTTGTACTCAAATCAATACGTTTCTGGAAAGTTTTCAAATGAAAGAGGCTGTGCGTGAGGGATAATCGAACTTTCGAATACTCTAGAAAGCTCATTTCACTGACATTGACTTCAATCCAGACCCGGAACAATTCCAAACTCTTATTACCGATTTATTCTCAACACTGGACCTATTCCTGAAGATATTTTACTTCTTGCACGCCAACAATTGGGCGGAACCGTTCCAATGGATGTTACACAAGTAATGAAGGCTGTGGTAAACCACAAAGGAACAGCATTGGCTATTGAAGAAGCAAGCAAGATTCAAGATTTCCCTGATTTCTTGCCATGTGGTGTACTGCATCCTCCTCTTGACTCTTGCGACGCTCAAATGGGACATACTTTTGGGAAAGTTATGAAGGCCATTCTACCAGTTCAGTGCCTCATGCTTAACAATTAATCTCAGCGTTTTTTAACATATTCGTAAACTTTCACCAGGTCTATGCGTCTCTCAACTTTGTCCCAATGGTTGTTCTGAAGACACGTGAATTAGTCCGAAGGCCACAATCACTATTAATTCGTGGTCTCAAAAATACGTTCCGAAGTTCCTTGTTCCTCGCCGTGTTTGTCGCAACATTTATGGCAAGTATTTAATAGTATAGCGGTAAAGGGGCTAAGAGTATCAACAATAGCGTATTGCCTGTGTTTTCCGAGAGCTTGGACGACGAGGAATCATACCTCGCGACAGTCGATACTATTTTTGGTTGAATGGATTTATCAGTTCCGCAGCCATTTTCATTGAAGATGAAAAGCGTCGATCTGAACTTGCCATGTAAGGAATCCCAACTCAATACTCTGCGAATAATCTAATATACGTCATGAAAGGTATGTCTTGCCTCGCGGAGTTGACGCTCTCTACCAAACGTTGTACTCTAAATCCTTGATTTTCCGCGTGCCCCATTTTGAAGTTGGAATGTTTAGTGCTGCTATGGGTCTGATTATCATGTACTTCCAGACAGAGCCTGAAGCGCTTGGTGGAATTATTTACAGACTGTTGCGGAGAGTTGATTTGACAATCGAGGATGCTGATGCGATTATAAAAGAAGAGAAGGTGGTAGATGATGACGGTGAACATAAAGGAAAAGACGTGAAGGCACGGAAGGAGAAGAGTTTGTGAAAGACAATGCAATTTAATCACTGATACGTTTGGTATTTACAACGAAAAGAACTAGATTTAATGGATGGTTACGTCCTCAATTCCTAGATGCCTTGTATGCTTTGAGAATAGTTAGCTGAAGCTGACTAAACATTCTGGAAGGGGTACCCCACCAACACACCTGAAATGAGCCTTCTACTGGTCCTCCGATTACAATCTTTCCAGCATTGACGCTCTTTCTGAGATCTGGTCTCGGCTTTGTAGTCCCCACCTCGTCAGCTCCCATATGAGACAGGTGCTTTGGGAATAAATATTCAGTTTTCGACTCTCCCTTCCTCCAAAGCATCCACAAGATTACCTGAAACGACTCCAATATAGGTTCGCCGATTACAATCTTTTTTGATTCCACCAGTTTTCGGAAGTCGCCTCGTTTCTTTGCCCGACTCAATGTTAAACCATCCTTTTCGTCTTTCCCGCCTCCTGCCACGCTCAACTTCAATCCAAAGTTTCCTGAAAATACTGGTGTTGAGTTTATCCGCATCAGTGGCCACTTTGGTTTCTCCAAATGTCCTCCACTTCCTGCTCCTGTCAGAGTCCCCGAAGATGTAGCAGGTCGAGTAGAGCTTCGAAGACCGTTTTTATTGACTGCTGATTCAGATGGCTGGTATCCTTTTGACCAGTCGTGTTCTTGTGACGAGGATAAAGTGCTTCCCATTGTTTCCAAATCCGAAACAACGACGTTTTGACGGGTTGAATGGTGTTTTTTCTGCTATTTTTAGCGAATAATAACGGACCTATCAAAATTAGAACGAATGTTTTTGAAGGAGAGGGTTTGGGGGAGGCGCGTTGCAGAGTGGAGATTGCAAGTCATTCCAAGCATTGTTCCAAGAGGTTTTACGTTCATGAACGCTCAAAGAAAAATCATCCTTCATCCGCTAAACTTGCAATGAGTTCTCAAGAAGATCACAGTCCTAACAGCATGCAAGTGTATCCTTTTGGTTACTATAGTAACGATGGCTCGAATCCATACCATCCAGCTACTCACCCGTCATGCACGTTCATACAAGCGCCTATGATTATGACTCCAAATGAGCAACCCGTTCACCTTGGCTATTATCAATATCAGTACCAATACAGTCAGCATCAAGTCACTCACACAAACACGCCGTCTGAATCCAATCAAACTCGAATGCCTGACTATTTCCAAGCGCAACGTGGGGCTTATTCAACAAGAACGGAGATCAAGAAATCTTCGTTCGTGCAGCAGAGCAGAATGTGTAAAATCGATGAACGATCCGCACGTGTTGTTTGGGTCGGTAACTTACCACCTATGGTTGACGATCGCGCTATCCGTGCCTTCTTTTTGTCAGTTGGGGCTTTTGACATTACGGTACGTTGTCTTGTAGATATCTATATTTCTTTCTCATCATGTTTGTCAGGCGTTGAATCACATCAAGAAAAACCAGACCGTCTTTATCCAGTTGGGATCCAGTCTTCAAGTCCCTGAATTCATTCGTCTCTTCAACGGATGCTTTTTTGCCGACCACCAGATTCTCTGTTCAGCAGGAAACCCTCCCCACATCTCTTCGTCCACTAAACAAGCTCCGACGCCAGTCTATGTCCCGTCTCCAGTTATCCTTGTACCTCTCGAAATACAGCAGCAAGATTTGTATCCACAGACAGTCAATATTCCAGACCGCTTCTTCATCATGAAATCATTCACTGAAAAGGACATTCAAATTTCGCAGAAACGTAACATGTGGTCGACGCTTCCAAGAAACGAAGAAAAGCTGAATGACGCGTTTGCGGGGCCCTGTAATAACGTGTTTTTGATATTTAGTGTGAATGGAAGCGGAGGATTCAGTGGGTTTGCACGAATGGAGGCCTATGCAGGCTCGGGACTCTTGGAAGTTGATGTGGTTGATTGCACAGATGAGACGCGTGATGCAGAGGGTAGAAGGCTTTGGGATAGCCCGTTTTTAGTGAAGTGGCTTGTGACAAGATTCGTGTCGTTCAGAGAATGTGATGTGAGAGTTTGTTTTGAAACTGTTGTCATTGATTGGATTTGCAGCATCTTATTAATACTTGGAACGATAACAAGCCAGTTAGAATTTCGCGGGACGCTACCGAGGTATGTCCTATTAATCTTTTCATCTTTTCTCATTGATAATTTGAAGATTGAACCGTCTGTCGGTTATCAGCTGTTGGACATTTTGGCAAATGCTTGATTATCTATATTGACAATATTTTCGCTTCATGAATCACAAATAAACTCAGCTGACATTCCATTATTGAGGCAAAGTCGAATATGGGAATTCTGGTACAAAATCCACATGTTTATTCTGGAAAATCTTGTGCTTGCAGCGGAACAGGAATTGGACGCTAGGTTGAAGGATCTTCGCGCGTCAGCAAGAATGGTTCGTAAACCAACTTCTGGCCCAGATGACATGAATGTGGTGGAGGAGGAAAATGATTTTCTGGATGAAGTGGGGAGAGTGGATAAGGAGTTGAAAAAGATGCGAAATGAATTCAATGTCACTTTTGATGGAGGTGGTGATGGAGGCAGTGGTGGAGATGACACAAACCTTTTGTCACGCCTGCTCAAGAACGCACAGGACAAATTGAACAAGTACGCTCAACAAGTTCGTCGATCTGCCGCGGAATGGAATTCTGGTGCTGACTCATACGCTACTTCTGACTTCAACTCCAAAACCACAAACAGGAAAGTGACTTCTGGGAAGGATGGTATTCCAAGTGAGTATGATTGATCACTTAATTTTGAATCTAACCTCCTCTGTCTTAGAATGGGTCAAGACAGTCCTTTCATATGCGGCTCATGCTTCCATCAGGAAACAAACCACAGTAATGGCGTACAAAAAGTCGGAAAATGACGGCGCATTCTTTAATCCTGGTGGACCTGCCTGGCATATTGCGCACGCAGCGCCAGACCGAACTCCACGCAGAAAAAAAGCGCGCGAAAAAGTGGAGATTTCAAAAAGCGCGGACCAATCATTTTGCTGGAAGGAGGATTGCGCCATCGTTGCCAAACCAAAGAGAAATAAAACCACGTGTTGTTGCTGTTATTTATTTACAATGAACTTGCAAGCAATGGTCACAGACGAGGATGCCCCCCTTGAATCCACTCAAGCAACAACCGTTGATGCCGCCAATGCTCCGATTCTGTATGAGAACAACCTGGCCATCCGTGTTTGTGAATTCACGTCCCAAACATCTCCTCAACTGCAGGACCCGTTCACACTATACTCATCCTCCCTAGCAGACTTCAAAAACAAACTCTTCACAGCTATCCGCCCTCAACTCAAGAAGAAGGCAGATGTAAATTCCGCCACCAATCCACCAACTTTCAAATGGGATGACCGTGGCGAAAATATTGACGTGCCAATGCTCGGCGACTATGTGATTTTCCATGATACCATCGCAAAGAAAAAGACTACGCTTGCAGCTGTTACAACTAACCTTCTTGTTCACTGGGGTGACAAATTCTCTTCGGAAAAGCCACTTGTAATTATCGTGTCAATCAATTCCAACTCGATTTCCAATGCAATAATCCACAAGCACTTTTTGAAGGCTCTTTGTACTCGTCCCGCAGTTGATAGATCTGGGGCAGACAATGAGCAAGCTTTAAATGAAATGATTGTACGCTTGCGTCAGCATTACCAGGGAGTTTATATGTCGGCTCATGTTAACTGGAGAATCTGGGCAACTATCCTGCTTCAAGGCGACGTCCAAACTCGCGAAGAAAGATTTTTGGAAGGACCTGATCCAACCATCATTCACTTGTTTGCAACAGCTGGAATCAATCACGAATATCAAAACCGGCAGATAAGACTGTCTAATGAAGTTGCAATTCAAGAGAATCAAAGAATTGAGACCCGTTTGACTGGCATGCGAGGTGTTATGGACCAGATTTTGACGTTGGTCAGAGACTTGGATACTCGTTTGACTGCTGCTGAAACGGAAAATATCAATCAACATACTGTTCTAACTGATATGCAGGCAGCCCTCCGTCCAGTTGAACCTCAAGCAGCACGAGGCATTTTTGCTCAAATCACAAACATGATGGATCTTGACCATGGAGCCAATGCTAATCAAGCTGGCCAGTAACACTTACACTCCCATTATTGATGATACCTATTCTTATACCTATCAGTTACTGGTTTACTTCGATGAAAATGAATAAACATTTATTGTTTTAATCAGCTTCCTCAAATCCAAAGTCCTTCAGGTCTTGTTTAAAAGCAGTTGCAGCGTCAAAGCCAGAAGGAGAATATCCACACTTTCTGAAGATGGCAGTGAAATTGTATGCAAGGAACATATTGAGCACTTCTGAAACAATAACTTCCAATGGTCTGTTGGAGCCTTCAACGTAGTACTTTTGAAGCCTTTGCTTCACCATTCCAAAGAGAACTTCGATGGGATTGAAGAAGGGGCAATAAGCTGGCAAAAAGATGACAACTATTCCAAGCGAGCGCAAGTACGCTGTTAAATTCTTATCACAGTGAATTTTAGCTCCATCCAGAATCCAAATCGAATTAGGACCTGGATACTGATGGACATTCTCGTTGTTCAGAGCGAAATCACGACAACAATCAGCAAACTTGTGTCGGTCAAAAGTGCCTTCAGTCAAGAATGTATCCAGAACCCCATGAAGACCTAAGAAACAGAGCAGCGAAACCCGAGGTCGTCGATTGAATTCCCCGCGATACACAAGTGCTTCACCTTTCCGTCCATATCCGTGCTTTCGAAGCATGTCCCGATTATCAAACGATACTTCGTCCAGGAATACAAGCATTGTAAGCGTCCAATTAAGCGCAAGAAGCTCGCGCGCGAAGCGAACTACCTCAGCCTCGCTTACTTGCATCGCCCGGCGCTCAATAACTTTCCAGGTGAGTCCCGCCTCACGTAAAATAAGACATATTGATGACTTGCTTATAGTAGTATGCCGGAAGTTTACTTGAAAGAGGTGCCTAGCCTCGGCAAGAGTGAGCATTGGATTCGACTCGTACAAGTCCACCAGCCATTTGCGCTTCTCAACCCCAAACTTCTTGTAGACGCTATCAGCGGTACTCCTACCAAGGAGTCCTGTTTCCTCGTATTTATCAATCCAGTCCTGGATCGTTGATTTGGATTTCTTGAATGATCGCGCAAGGTGGGCTCTCTTGACTCCCATAAAGTAGTACATATACAGACAATACGCCTTAACATCAGCAGTTGCGTGGTGGTCCTCAACAATGCCTCTGATATCCATTGCCTGCACGCAGTTTGGTTGTGTGTGGTGTGGCTGGTAAGGGAGATCCAAGAGAAAAAGTGCGTGGAAGTTCGATTTCCTGTAAAACGCACAATATACCCACAATGAAGAAAATGATGGGCAAAGAATTTGATCCTGCGTTTCCTCTTGTTGGCAGAGTTGGAAAGATCAAGGCTGTAGTCATAGTGACTGAAGTAAGAATCTCATACATTTTACTTTATTTAACCTGTTCACTGTTCACTAGATTGGGTCAACAATCATGTGCTTTTGCGGTCGCATCTCACGAATCGGGAAGGCCAAGACATTCAAATGCTCCAACCCACGGTGCAGTGGTCGTGCAGTTTCTTCGCGTGATAGCCTAACCTTCCGTCTCCCACGCGACATCAAAAGCGGCTTATTCATTGAGAATCTAACGTGGGCGATTGCGTTGATGCGGGTTCATCACCACATTCGAGGTGGTGGGACAGGCGGTGCTGAAAACAATGACGGAAACGGCGATCCGGGTGGTGGAGGACCGGGAGGAGGGAGAGGTGGAGGGAGTGGACGAAGTGGTGGAAGTCGAGGCAGTGAGGGAAATGGAGGACCAAGTGGCAATGACTCCAAACTACCGCCTGCAAAGAAGCAGCGAATTGTAAAAGGTCGTTTAGAGTACGTTGTGGTGGAGGAGGTGGAAGGGAGATTGGACGAAGGTGGGATTGGTCCCACTTTGAGGCAGGCTGAGGATGACTACCGAGGAACTCAGCAAGTGGATGACAATCCACATACTTTCCTATCTTGCACTTGGCCTCCCGTGGAGCTGCTGGACACGTTAGCGACGTATAGCTGATGTAAGTTCATTTCCAATTTTAAAAGTGACTCATGTTTATTTAACTAATCAGATAGGGGTATATGGTACATCCGATCTAGAATTAAGTTTTTTAAGTGGTAATGCACTAGTATCTGATGGTTCCACATTCATTTTGAATTCTGCATCATGCTCAACAACAGCATTTGGGTCATATTCCAACATCATAATGTCAATCACTCGAACAAATCCACTGGGAACATCAGACCGCCTTATGGTGTATACAAGAGACAATACAACCATACTCGCTGCGAACACATTCAAGGATACAATGAGTGCCATAAACCGCGCCTTCTCCTTGACCCACCAAGTTTCACGCACTGTACAATTTTTACACACAACCTGCATGGTGCTTGATTGATCAAGCAATGGTATACTGAGAATCTGTTTGTACATTCTCTCCACAGCAAACCTCATTTCTTGTTCATAAATCTTCAATAAAGTTGCGTTTCCGTAAGCAAGAGTTTTAGGCGAGGAAATTGTTGTAAAACATGGTAGATTGACGTTATTGTTCCCGTCTCCTGACGAGATAGCTTCCAGTTGTTGAGATACCAAAGTCAATGATACAAATGGAGCAGCAAGAAATGCTGTGTTTGGTGATGAAACAAAGGAGTTTGGATCTCGTGTGGTATAATTCTTGATATAAGCTGACTGCGTGCATTCAGAATATTCATCATCCTGAGTAAAACTTGTTTGTTTTTGGCTGCAATCTCTTCCATTTGTTTGGTTGTAAATATGGACTATTTGTTTTTTGACGGTGCCATGAACGGAGCTTTCCATGCGTTTTACCCATGCAGCCCACACAGAGCAAGACACGTATGCCCCTCCCTTATTAGATTTCTCTTCAATTGTCCAATTGAGTTGGGGAGGTTGCTGGAATATCACTTGTAGGTCCTCAATGTTGGTATTCTGTTTCGTCCCAAACGGCCTCACTCCAAGATTTTTATTTTTACCTGCCGAAGTTGATTTAGTTCGTCTCCCCACATAAATTGATGGAAAAGAGGTATGGGAGGTGACATTTTTGACTCCTGAGCCCATGTGTGAATCTCCTTTTGTCGATCCAGCATTGCATTCCATATGATAGTCAGCGTACACATCAATCTCTTTGAAACATTCGAGTTCACCGTTGAGACAGGTGATCAAAGTAGCGCTTGAGTTTATAGCTTGTGAACCACAACCACCAAATCCTGTACATGCGCCAATCACGTCGAATATTCCTCCATATAAGGCTTTCGTGGAAACCGGTGCAGGAGCAATTTGATATTCGTCTGCATAAAGAGATGCGTCAAAAACCATTTTTGCTGGGAAAACGCTTGTATTTGGTACACCAATGGTGGCTTCCAAAGGATACACCATTTGTCCACTGAAACACATTTGCTGAGTTACAGCGTGAATGACTGCTCCTATCACTCCAGTGAGAAGAATTATAATGGCGAGGATCCATGAATTGGCCGTAGAGTTGTAATACAACAATCCTGCCAATTGGATCAAGTTTTTTGTTGTTGCGACGTCAAGTGTTGCAGGAGTCACGCTGGATCGACGCTGTTGCATCCACAAGCGAGGGAGATGGTTGAGCAGAACAGCAGAACATTGAGTGAAGAGAGCCACTTCGAGTGTTGTAAGTAAACCAACAATTGTGTTTGCTTTGAATGGTGGTGCATCTCCAACGGCGATTGCTGTGGATAGTGCCCATGTATCCGTTGGACCCGGTACAAAGAAGTAGGCAAGGAAACAAGCTGCCACACAACCAACAACAAGAACTATGCGATACAGAAGGTAAAGATCCTAGCGAACAGCATTACAAAGGATATGCGGCTAACATGTCCTCACCAGTTTTGGAAGCATTGTTTGTCCAAGCTTTTGCTGTTCATCAGTCTATAAATTTTTACTCTGCCATTAAAGGTTCATTTTGTGTCTCTACTGAATTCGAAAGAAGAAAAACTACAAACGCACTTTATTGCCAAAAGGGAATTCACAATTCAGGAAGCAGGAACAGTGGCAGCGTACAAAAACAAAACAAAAATATCAAACACACATAAAGAGACTAAGAAACTTAAGCAGAAGGTTGAGGAACAGGCTTCAGTCCCCAGATATTCTGAGCGTAATCCTGAATAGATCTGTCACTGCTGAATTTACCCATACTAGCAGCGGCATTGATAGACTTCTTGGCCCAAGCGGACTTGTCCTTGTAAGCTTCGTCAATAGCCGCAAGAGTCTCCAAATATGCGTTGAAGTCCTTGCTGACAATGTAAAAGTCGTGTCCGACAGTCAATGTGTTGATGAGAGGCTCAAAGATGGATGGTTCGCCGAACTCGCCGCATTGGATGGCCTTGACAACCAAGTCAAGAGATGGGTCGAGGATGGTTGGACGGTACCGCTGTGCGTGACGGATGTCTTCGACGTCTGGGGTCAACGCACCAAACAACCAAATGTTTTCCGCGCCTACTTCTTCGCCAATTTCAATGTTTGCTCCATCGACGGTACCGATGATCAATCCTCCGTTCAAGACAAACTTCATATTCGAAGTTCCAGACGCTTCAGTGCCGGCAGTGGAAATGTGCTGTGAAATATCAGAGGCTGGAATGATGATTTCTGAAATCGAATGGTCAGAAAACTAAGGAGGTACTAGATTCAACTCACCAGCAAGGGAAACATTGTAGTTTGGAATAAACACAAGCTTCAAGTACTCCGCAGTCTTTGGGTCTTCGTTGATGATAGCTGACACATTGTTGATAAGCTTAATGATAAGCTTGGCAATGTAGTATCCTGGAGCGGACTTTCCAGCAAAGATAACCACCTTCTTGGTTTGTTTGCAAGGTCCTGTGGGGACATCTCCTTCAGCTTCTTGTAACGGAAAATAACTCCAAGAATGTTCATAAACTGACGCTTGTACTCATGGAAACGCTTGCACTGTAAAATTGTAAGCACGTTGGACGATATATTGCATGGAAGCAAACCTGAATGTCGAACAAAGCGTCTGGAGAAACCTCAACACCACAGTGGACCTGAATGTGCTGAGCAAGACGGACCTTGTTTCTGTACTTGATGTCCATCCACTGCTTTTGGAAGGTGGCGTCATTCGCAAACTTCTTGAGCTGTTGAAGGTCAGACAAATTCTTCAAAAATGACTCGCTTCCAAGCTTCTCAGCGATCAAGTTGGACAAGCGTGGGTTTGCTTGGTGAAGCCATCTACAGAATCAATAATTAGCACCATAACCATTGATTTCCTGATATTTACCTTCTTGGTGTCACACCGTTGTAACGTTGGTGAAACGAGCCTCTCCAAAATACTCAACAAAGTCTGGAACAACATGCTCTTCACAAGCTCAGAGTGCAAAGCGGCAACCCGTTGACGGTGTGAGAACCAACAACAGCCAAGAAAGCCATACGAATGTATTGTGGCTGTCCTTCCTCTACAATCGACATACGACGGAGACGGTCACGGTCTCCTGGGTAAACGCGCTCAACCTTTTGCAAGAAGAACAAGTTAATGTCAAAGATGATCATCATGAGACGTGGAAGGAGGTCCTGCATGAGTGGAACAGCCCATCTCTCGAGAGCTTCAGGAAGAACAGTGTGGTTGGTGAAGGAGTATGTCTTGGTAACGATATCCCAGGCATCGTCCCAAAGGAGACCCTCTTCGTCAACGAGAATACGTTGGAGCTCAGCAATACCAAGAGTTGGGTGAGTGTCGTTGAGTTGGATAGACACTTGGTTTGGGAACTGGTTCCATGGGAGGTTGGACTTCTTGAAGCGACGAATAACGTCTTGAAGGGTGGCACTAACAAAGAAATACTGCTGCTTCAAACGAAGAATCTTTCCAACCATGTGGTTGTCATTAGGGTACTTTTGAAGACGGTCAGTATTTTCTCAAATCCTTTGATTAACTTACCAAGACAGCAGTGATGTTTTCAGCAGCCTTTTGCTCTTCAACAGATTTGTCGTAGTTTCCATCGTTGAAACTAGCAAAGTCGAACTCCTTGGTTGGCTTGGAGCTCCACAAACGAATGTTGATACAGTTTTTGGTGTCATAACCGGGAATAGGACTGTCATAGCGACAGCAAGAACCTTTTCTCCACCTTCCCAGACGTATTTGCACGGCCAGAGGCATCAGTAATCTTGTTCACATATCCGCGGAACGGATCTCATAACAGACATCGAGACGCTCAATCTCCCACGGGTTTCCAAAGTTGAGCCAGTAGTCTGGGAATTCAGTTTGGTATCCATCCATGATTCTTTGCTGGAAGATTCCGTATTGGTAACGGATTCCATAACCCCAAGCTGGGTAATCAAGGGTTGCTAGGGAGTCCATGAAACAGGCGGCAAGTCGACCTTGGCAATACATGTGAGCAAATATAATGAGTGGAATTTAAATTCATACCGAGACCGCCGTTTCCAAGAGCAGCATCCATCTCCTCTTCAATAAGGTCTTCGACTCTAAAACCAAGACCAGTCAATGCAGCATCGAATTCCTTCTTGACCATCATGTTGAGCATGGCGTTGTCAAGTGTACGACCCAGCAAGAATTCAAGAGACATGTAGTAGACTCTCTTTGGGTTTTTGAGCGAGTGGTAGTTTTGAGTAGATTCCATTTGTCCAAGAGACGATCGCGAACACTAGAAAGTGAGAATTGGATGAATTGGATGCTGAGATTCAAATTTGATGGGGTTTCCGTCATGGCAGTATGAATGCACTCATCACTTCGCCATGATTTGTCAGGTGGGGGAAACGAACCTGTTGGCAGATGCGTAATAGGCAGCAAAGTTGTCCATGTTAAAAGTACCACGGGCAAGAGTCTTGTGGCATGTCTACAGAAGGATCGGGCGATGGAGTCCTCGTCTGGATCATAAAAGAGATGTAAATTAATAATCGCAATCAAAGTGAGTCACGCGACAGAAATGCAAGGAGAGATTCGCCGATAACGATAAGGATATCCATTGTTGAAGGTTGCAGTGATCGGTTGATGGTTGGCGGGAGGAGGTGGACGGGAGAGGGTTGGGGGGATGGATGCTTGGGCTGGCAAGGGTTCCGCGTCGCGTGTCCAAGACTCCAGGTAGAAAGGAAGAAACCGGGATCGCAGAAACGCACCGTTCTGTTCTTCGAGGGTCATCTTTGACCAGCGTTCGAGCACCTTGTCGTCTGCGGACCAGTACGGCACATTCCCGTTGAGTCCGGCGGAAACCGGCGGCGGACCCGTTGACGAGCGCGTGCGGCCCGATGGATTCGTTGAGGCGGCCTTGGTTGCGTACGTGGCGGTGGCGGCCGTGGCTGTGGCGGCGGCGGTGGACACGGACAGTGGCGCCGCGGTGCTCGTCGAGCCTTGCGCTGCTGTGCTGCTGAAGCGGCAGTTGCAGGGGCGGCCTTGGTGGACATCTGTTGGAATGCGACGAATTTAGTGTGTGTTCTTGGGTGTGGTTGGTTCTGGTTGGTCACAGTGAGACGGGCGGGTTGTTTGTCCACGCACCTTTTTCGGATAAGATTTGTTTGGAATTCGATGAGAATTGGTAACCCTTTTTATTTTCCCCTTTCTCAAAAAAACAAACGAAGGACAAGCATTGCCAAAAGCGAGAAATAAACCTTTTCAATTCATTCTCGATCAAATTCTAACTTCCAGCACCCGTCCCAGTCCGCTTCCACCTTGTACTTTCCATCCAGTAAATCCTGACATCTCTGCACAAACATTTTACTGGGTCCATCATCTGTAGTCTGGATTGCTTTTTTGAAGTGAAGCTGTGCAACAGAATAATTTTGATTCCTATATTCGCTGAGTCCCAGTTCAAAACATATTGTAGATGTCTATCAATAGTCGTTAGAGGTTTTTTAAACGTCAGTCGATACAAGGTACGTCACACTGCAAACCCATGAGTTGCAAGCGAGTGGCACAGTACTTCATCCAGCCAAGCAGACATCAAGCCGAATCGATTCATCACGAAGACATCGATCGATCACTCGCTCATTCGCTCACTTCATGTTGACAACTTACGATTACTTCTCTGGCCAATTCCATATTGGAAACTCCCAACACTTCGAATAAAGTGATTCTCATGTCACTTCCTTTCACCTTAACATGGTCGATCTCCCTAAAATGAAATTTTTCCCGTACTTCCCGCTGAGTTTTATCACAAATCAAGAACTTTGATCCGTACACTTTCGTGGCTTCCTGAATTCGTGCTGCGATTGGTACCGCTTCCCCCATAACCACATAATCCAACCGTTTGGGTGGTCCACAACGCCACAAAGAATCTTACCCGTTGAAATTCCAATGCCAATTTGTATCATGGCAAGTTGCAGTCCCGAAGACGGTTATTGACTTCATCCATATCTCCCAACAGTTTTAAACCGGCGGATACGGCATTGTATGCATCTAAATCTGCGGCGCTAGGAACCCCAAAAACTGCAGATGCTTTTTCGTCAGTGATTTTGTCAATCAATCCATTGAATGGTGTTGTGGCTTCGTGTACCGCAATGTGGAACATGTTGAGCACTGAAGGGTAAGATACAAAATACTGTTAATTGATGTTCGATATCATATCGATGCGTACCGAAAATAGTGTCTTTTGCGTCAACGCGACCGTGAATTGAGTGAACTGCGTGAGGGCCTGAATAAGTCCCACCTTTCCAACCAAAGATATAGAAAAACACTTACAGTTTCGCAAATCTACCGACATGGCGCTCGCTTGTCCGCTAGATCCTTCGGCGTGACGGGATACATCATCATCCACCAAAGTGTCAACGATGTGTGGAGGAATATGTCTCAACATGGCGTCCTTGATCCTTCTCGGTGCATCCAAAATTTCAATTGACAAAACAACACTCTCCACTTTCCGTTGTCTTTTCTTCCCAACATCGTCGTAATCTTCATCGTCCCCTTCCAATTCGTCTGCCTGGTCTTTATCCTCTTCTTCTTCCTCGTCCTCAGGCTCCTCAGCTTCATCACCAATCTTGGAAAAGTCAAATGTCATGTCCTTGATTTCCTCGTCGATTTCTTCCCCCTCCATATCTTCCTCAGGTTCAATCATCTCAGACGCCGTATAATTGACAATAAATGCGTGTCCATTCAAGATGAGATCATAGTCACGACCTACAACACCTTCTTCGCCCTTAAAAGACTTTCTAATGTCTTCGATAAGGCGAGTATTGTTGGATTGAGCGCCAAGCCAAACATCAAATGAATTGTACTTCATGAGGTCCATAGTGTCGGGAGTAAGTAGGAGGTCCTCTGGATGGTTTATACTTGTCTGTAAAACAAAATAAATACGCAAAACTTGAAACTCCGTCAAAATGCGCATACCATTTTGCCGGAGCTGTCAAGGGTAATGATAACATGTGGCAAGCCATTGACAGTTTTCGCCAAATGCGCTTTTGTATCAGTCGTGTCATCCAGCATAGCCTGCAACTCCTGAAAAACTATATTCTTTTCAATAGTTGATGCTGCAAGAGAACTGAACGCCGTGAGGAGACCTTCGTCCTCTGATGTGAAGATCAATGGTTCAGGCATTTTGTTGATGAGCTGAGCCACACCGATCACTTCGTTTTTGGAGTTTTTCATTGGAATACAAAGAATGTTTCGAGTGTAGAAACCGGTTTTGACATCGACAGCGCGATTGAACCGGGGATCTTGATAGGCTGGAGACGACAAGTTAGAGAAGGTGACACAAAGTTATATCATTACCGTTTGGAATGTTCAAAACTTCTCCAGTTGTTGCCACGTATCCAGCGATACCTTTGCTCATCGGGATTCTAATTTCGCCGGCTCCTTCGGCAACGAAGACCAAAGCTCCTTTTTCTTGTGGTCAACGATAAATAGCGCACAGCGCTCTGCACTAAGTAGCTCTTGAGCAGTCTGCATCACAACGCGGACAAGTCCTGTTTCGTTTAAGGAAACCATTCAACAGTAAACACGAAAGACAAACCATTCAAATCCAAGTCTGAACTCATAAAACTAGCCGTATTCATCAGCATCTTAATATCATCCTTCTTTTTTCCTGGCGTTCCACTTGCACTGCCTCCAACACCTCCCCCCAACCCCGTTCCACCAGACAAAATCGTCCAAACACTCGCCAAACACTTCAACATTACTCATCTTCCGCATTAAAATACGGACTAACTCTCTGCTTTGCATCCCCAACCCCTTTCTTATTAATAACCTCAACAGCACCCACAAGTTTCACCCCACCAAGAAGCACAGGAACCGTCAACACACAATCAATCTCCACACCTCCTCTCCCATAATAATACTCATGCGCCTCGTCCGTATAAATTCACTTTCCTTGACATTAAAACATTCACAATACCACCCTTCAACAGCGGCCCCCCCCAAGAATCCGTTCCCCGATAGGATGTGTAGTCGTTACTCCAAGACAGCCTCCTTAATCGCCCACGTACTCGCAAGGATGCTCATTTCCCCTGTCGCGGGTCAACGCGATACAGCGTCCCGTCGCGTGCGCCGCAGACCTCCAACGCGCATTTGAGGAGCTGTTCGCTTGGAGGTTCTGGGAGAGGTGTTCGGCTGTACCGTAGATGGGCTCTTTACTCAATGATTGCATGCATTTCAAGAGGCTTTGTTGTTTCTCCGTGCGTTGGAGGAGGAACTCGAAGAGTGTGCGTGTGGTGTCGAGGCTGTTTGTGGAGTAGATTTGTTTGAGGAGGGTTTGTGGGTGGTATTCTGTGTTGAGGAGTTTGATGTAGAGGTTTGGGGTCATGAAGGCGTTTTGGGGGTGGTTTGCACGGTTGTGTTTGTGTTGGAGGGTTTGTACGGGTGTCATGTCGGGGTTATTGCCGTAGGTGTGGGGGAAATGAATATTTCTCTAAATGGGGAGTTGTCTGGGTTTTCATTGCTAATATTTTTGTCAGTTCCAAAATCCACATTTTTCATCAAGATGGTATAGGTTTACCTTCCTTGTTGAAGAGCTCCGATCGAATTAGGGTCATAGACTGTTGTTGAAGCTTTGTTTTGCTGACGAGAAGGAGTTTGTGCAATGTTTCGTCGACTGGTGCTTGCGGGAATTCCTCGATGTGGTGCAAACTTCCCGACTGCATCAGTTGCAAAAACAGTAGGAGCCTTCAACATTGATCAATACAATATTAAGGTAATAGTGCTTACAATTCCTGGAAGTGTTGGCTCAGACATTTTGAGATTAAGCTGAGTACAGATCAAATCAACTTGTTTAGAGGAGCACTTTAATAATAATCCTTTGAAGATGCAATATATTGTCAGTTGTGATTTGCCATGGACGAAGGATCAACAAGACGAACCTTTCAACAACTGATTCCTTTGATTGTCTTCCATGGCTGCGAATAGACTCCAAGTAGACTGTATTATAGCGTGGTTTGCCTCAGCGGGCGGAAACGATGTCATATTTCCCGAAAATGGAGGGAAATGGTGTTGGACGCTGTCATATGGAGCTGCAACATGGGAGGATGATAAGGTCCTTGGTCTTGCTGTTTTTGCGCCCCATTTTGTGCTTGTGGAACTTGGGGCAATGGTTGCTGAGAGTTGAGTCTCGGTAACGAGTTATTTCGTTGAGGCTGAGGAATCGAACTGATCGTTGCTGCAAACGACAAGTCAGCCAGCGACAACGCAGCTTGTGACTGAGTCATGTTTCCGTGAGAAGCAGTTGTGAGATTGAAGCATTTCTGTTTGTGAAAGCTGACGCGAAGCTCCTCGTGAAGTAGCAAAGTTTGACTTGGAGGCAACGACAGCCAACGGATCAGAATCACCAGCAGCCAGTGTCGCGTTTGAGTTGCCTGTGAAGTTGACTGCACTCATTCTATTTGACGATCAGCCGCAGAGATTATCGACAAATTTTGGATTTTTCGTTGCTCAAAAGAATCACTTCAAATCCAATGCAAACACAGGCGCGACCGATTCCCGTGACATCCCCGCGCAATGTCCGACTCGCAGCGTCCTTCTCGTTTGAAGGAAACAGCATCTTTCCGCGGAGTTCGACGCCGCCGTCGCTGCCCCGGACGCCCGTTACTCTGCACTCGGCCAGCGAAGACTCGGACCTCCAAAACCACCTTTCGCTGCCGGCGCCGATGCCGCGCTCGTCGTTGACTAAGCGAACCACCCGCGATCCACTGGCCCTGCGCAACGAACTGGGCCCGAAACTTGTCATTGTTATGGTGGGTGAAATCTTATCTCTGCCACCCAAAACCTGCTTGATTGAACCCCCTTGTCTCTGTATAGTGTGGTCTGCCTGCCCGTGGAAAGAGCTGTAAGTCTATCGGATTCGCCATGTCTCATCTTTCCGCCCTTGTTTGGAATTGGCGGTGATGTAAAAGGGAGCGGTTATCGTCGCTGATTACACATCTGCAATTGCGGCCACCCATACCTACAGTAGTGACGTATCTGTTCGAATCGTTGGAATTGAGTGAACTAGGATTGATTCTGCAGAGTTCGTCAAACCCAGTCCATGTGCGCGACGAGCGAGGGAGATCTTTATGCGTCTCAATTTTTCAGAACCGTTAGATAAGGGGGGAGGAGGAGGAGTGGGAGGCTGTAAGCCACTATGGTCGAGAGAGAATGGAATGGGAGCAGGAGTAGTCTTGTCTATCTGCAGCTCATCCCTCCTATTCCCTCAGATTTGTACACAAAACTAATCGTTCAATTGAAATTCACAGACATCTGCAAAAAACTGTCAAAATGTAAATTATCTCATTGTTTTGGACTTAAATTCTGAGCTAACCTCCACATTCAGATCTCTCCTGGTGTGGCTACAAAACAAAAGTATTCAATGTCGGAAACCGTCGAAGAATCCACGCTCCGCCGACAACAAACACTCCAACAACGTCAGATGGAATTGCTCACATGACACTCTCATCACCTCATATTTCACCAAACTCTCAAGATTCTCCCACATTTGTAAATCCATCAGGCACTCTCCACGATGCATCCTTCTTTGACCCAAAAAACAAAGAGTTTGCCGCATGTCGTGAAAAACTTGCTCTCGAAACACTCGATGAACTCCTGTATTGGTTACATCACGAAGGCGGAAAAGTCGCCATCCATGATGCAACAAATTCAACAGTCGAACGAAGACGTGCTGTCATTGAACGTGTTCGTCAGGAACCTGATACAACTGTTGTGTTTGTTGAGTCGATCTGTACAGAGGGTGAAGTTCTTGAGCAAAATATCCGCATGAAGCTGAAAGGTCCTGATTACGTGAATATGCCTCCTGAAGAAGCGATGGCTGATTTCAGAGCCCGTATGGCAACTATGAAAAGTCATATGAAACGATATCGGAGGCGGAGGAGGAACAGGGATCAGTTATATCAAAATCATTAACGTCGGCAAGAAAGTGATCGCACACAATATTCATGGATATCTTCCGTCACAATGCGTATTCTATTTGATGCAAATTCATATCAAGGAGAGGACGCTTTGGCTGAGTCGGCATGGAGAGTCGAGTGAGTGCTCATCCATTTTTTGTACTCAAACTAATGCAATTTGTGCTGATTCTATTCACAGCATACAATCGCGTCAACCGAATTGGTGGGGATCCTCCATTGACGCCAATGGGTGCAAAATACGCACGTGCCATGAACGCATTCATCCAAAATCAAGTTGTACCTCCTCATTTAGATCCTGACGTCGACGCCGAAGAAATCGAACTGCGGAGAAAGAATCTTCACGTCTGGACATCAACGCTACAACGCGCCTTAAGCAGTGTCGAATCCTTTGAAGATGGAAACTGGCACACAATGCATTTCAAAGTCCTTGGTGAGATTTTTGCTGGAATCTGCGAGGACATGACGTATGAAGAGATTGAGCGGACGTATCCGGACATTTGGGCTGCCAGACAAAAAAACAAGCTGTTGTTCAGGTACCCTGGCCCAGGCGGAGAGTCCTATAGTGACGTGATTGAGCGACTGAAACCAATAATTGTGGAATTAGAGCGAATGGAGGATGATTTGTTGATTGTCACACATCAAGTTGTGATGCGCACGTTGCTTGCCTACTTTTGCAATATTCCTTTGGAGGAGATGCCAACCATGACTGTTCCGTTACATACGTTGTACAAGGTGACACCGAAACCGTATGGCGCGGAAGTGCAGGTGTATCAGTGGGATGCTGAAACTGACGAAATGGTGCTTGTGGGAGGAAACGAATTACTGGATGCATGGCGATAATTTCTATTGTTTGAATTTTTTTTGCTATATCTGTATTATTACTCGCTCATACGTGACAGTTATTTACTTTTAACGTGATGGATTTATTTCCGAGAATGCATATTGATGATATTGATAGGTCTATGTACAATTGAGTGATGCTAGTCCCATATTCTACCACGTTCCATGCTCAGTTTGTGCAGTAAACTGTTAATGGACGCGTACTTCTGATGGACAGCTGTTCTTCCGCCTCCTCGTCCTTCAGCTTCTCTGGCACTGGAGGATCCTTTTGAGAGCAAAAGTCGTCTTTCCAGCGATGCGACTGATGAAGGACGGCATTGATTTGGGCGTAGTCAGTGTGGTTTGGCTGACTTGGGTGCGGCGCGGCGGCAAGTTGAGGCAGTTTCCTGGGCAGCTTCTCTGACTCATCGGCGTCGTCTTCGCCAGACAAATCCGAACGACTTCGTTTTGCAGTGGTTCTTGTTGACGGTGTTTTGGGCACCGAAGTCGATGTTGAGAGCATCGATTTCAAGTGAAACAAACAAACCAACACAAAATGTCGTCAAGAAGAGACCCGCGCAGCCGAGGTTTGTTGCCAACTTGCCCACCTTTCTCTTTCTCTTTCTCCTTCATTGACACAGCTTATCCTTCCTTGTCGAATACAGCTGCTCCTCCGCCACCGGCTGACCGCAAACGAAGGGGCTCCCGCGATGATGACCGCGATAGGGACCGTGACAGAGACCTGCGCGACAGAGACAGAGACAGAACAGGGACAGAGACCGCGAAAGAGAACGTGAACGAGAAAGGGACAGAGATAGAGACAGGGAAAGAGACAAGGACAGGACAGTAGGGGTTGGCAGAGAGGTGGACCGCCGTCGAGACCAGGATGCAAATCAAATCCAACCTCAAAAGGAACGTACGCTTTTCGCAGTCATTTGTGCTTCAAATATGAACAGGTCCGTTCTTGTTTTTTTTCGTGATCTTTGGAATACCTTTCATTGATATCTACGCCCAATAATATAGATCTATGGAAGCTCATCATGTCCTCAAACTCAATGGATTCAACATCAAGTCATATGGTACTGGTTCAGCAGTGAGACTGCCAGGTCCCACCATCGATCGTCCAAACGTTTATCCTTTTGGAACACCATACCAAAGTATTCAGACGGATCTCATTGCAAAAGACAAGAACTTGTGAGAGCTTTTCTTTTTGCGTTTTTAATGCATTGAAATCATTTTCTGTTGCGTAGGTACATCCAGAACAGGGTCCTCGAAATGTTGGAACGTAATGTGAAAACAAAACTCGCTCCGGAATCTTGGCAAGACTCACGAGAGATTTTCAATGTTATTTTCACGTGTGAGGAGAGGTGTTATGATGCTGTCCTGGAAGGTTTGTTGTTGTTAGTGATGTTCATGCCCATTTACTGATTCCGTCAACAGAATTCTTTGAACGAGGTGAAAAGCTGAATATACCCGTCCATGTCATCAACTTGGAGATCCGCGATAACGCTGAGGATGCACATGTGGGTGGAAAACTGTTTTTGGAACTTGCAACTCTGGTTTGTCTCCTGAATAATTTTGCTTAATCTCTAAACGTACTTCTCAGATTGAAAAAAGTAAGGACCATGAGCACGAAATGACGGATATTCTCGAATCGTTTCAGCAACGAACAAAAGCGAATCTGCTCCACAGCATTTGTTACTTTTAATAAGACTCAGAAGTGAACATATTGAATAAAATTGTATTTTCTTCGAATTTGAGATTGTCCATTACAACTTTGCTGCATCCAAGTCACCCTTATCAACGTATTGAAGCACCAACCCAGCACAATATTCCATCATTTTGTTGTCTGCAACTGTAGCATTTGCACTACTTGCCTGCTTACGAGCTGCACGAGCCGTCACACCTTAAAATTGTGTGTCAGTCAGGCACCTGAAGATTGAAATTCCCTTACCTTGAATGATAACAAGCAACCTGAAAAAGCTGAACGCAATACAAAACTCCCAACGAGGAATAGGATACGCCCTCCCCACACTTTTACAATATTCTCGCAACAACACATCCACCTCAGGAACACTCAACGGCCGTGCCACGCCTTTCCCAAACACGCTCACACCCGGCAACTTTCCATGAAACTCAGCAGGAGTATACCACGACAACAAACAATTCGCAAGATCCGAAAGAGGATGTCCAAGCGTCGAAAGTTCCCAATCAAGAATTCCAATCACACGGTTCTCAGTTGGCGCGTAGACAACGTTGTCGAGCTTGTAATCTCCGTGTACGATTGTGACGGGTTCTTCGGGGACCATGTTTCTTTTGAACCAGGCAAGCATTTCGTTCAGACGCGGGATGGCAGCTACTTTGTCTGGGTTGGAGGAGTGTTGGGATTGTGAAATCGCGGAGAGAGTGTCTGTGGGGTCGGAAAAAACAAAATGAGTAAATTGCATTGAGGTCCTAGATTCAGAGGGGAATACGCAACTGATTTGACGGGAATAGAAGTTGGTTGGATTATGCGAGAACGTTTCCAAATTCAGATCCTTAATGGACGTCTTGTGAAGCTTTGCAAGTGTTTGAATGAGGGCCATGAGGCTGTTTTTAATAATGGGTTGGAAGTTGAGTGGCTACCCAATTGCTGACAAACTAAAAGGAGACGAACCAGCTTTCCCGATCTCTCTGCTCCAACTGAGGCAACGCATTGTCCTCAAAGATTCTTCCCTGCAGGAACTGCATCACGTAGAAGGGTGTACCCACAACCGCGTTGTCCTCGCACAAGACATAGACCCGGGGAACAGGCACGTCCGACTTTGTGTACAGCGCACTGATGACGCGGTACTCTCGTTCCACGGCATGTGCGGTTTTTGAGAGAAGTTGACCGGGTGGTTTCTTTCGAAGGACAAAGCGGTTGTTGCTTGTGTTTGTATGTGTGATATCAGCGTCACAGGCCTGACACGTGGGATATTCAACTTACTTAGCATCGGTGATGAAGTACGTTGGGTTGCTTTGGCCGAACTGGAACTGTTTGATTTGGAGGGGTGGCTTGAATTGGAGGCCTGTGGTTGATTTGAACTGGGTAGCAAGGTATTCTGCGAGACGAGTGCCGTCTATTTCCATGCTATACAGGTCATTTGTTAGTATTCCTGAGTAGAAGGTGGACGAATAATACCCAGCGCGCACACTTGTGGTGCCTGTCGTTTCTGGCTTTGACATGTGCAATCAGATTCGGAAAGAGTTTCTCCGCTTTTTTCTCACTTCCGAATTATTAATGTTAACTTTTTGGATACTGACATTACGCGTGTAATTATTGAGCTTGATGAGCCAGGACTTCCCCTCTATTCAAAGTTTCAAACATGAGGAGACTCTTATTATTTATTGATTGAGTTTCAGCCTTAGCTCACTTTATAATTATCTCCGATGAACGTGGTAGCTTGTTGGGTGACATTCAAACTTCAAAGAAGGTTGAAACCCTTTCTTTGTTGGAAACTTGTAAGTCATCTCCAAAATGCAATTGCGACTGCCGCTTCTTACCGCCGCCGTCCTTGCCTCGACCGCCTGTAAGCGACTGATAAGCGACCACGCATTCACCGGTAACACATTGAAACAGGTGCGCAGGTCCGAGCGCCGCTCTACGAACCCGCCGACGGCAAAGTGCTCTTTGGCGCCTGGGTCGACACCGAGGACCCGTCAACGAACGCAACAAACATCGGAATCGGCGGTGACTCACCCGTAAAGTTCAACCAGAGACTCGGAAGCAACGCCGCTGTCTTCCACTTCTCTCAACGCCTCCCGCTCGATATCTCGCCTTACACTCAGGAAGAAATGACTGTACCCTTGAAGCTTGTGGAGGACACTGCCACTGGTGCGTGCTCTTGTTGTTTGCTTGATCAAATGGAGTCCATTTATTGATTGCTAATACAGATGCAATCCTCTTCATCACCGTGTACCCCATTGCATGGACTTACACCGATAAGGACGTTCAAAAGCTTGCTTGGCAGTTGGGAAACATCACTGACCCATCCCTCAGTAACCGTCGTGTGATGCTTCGATTCGCCCCTGAAATGAATGGAAACTGGTTCAGCTATGGCCAACAGCCAACTCGTTTCGTTCAAGAATACAAGAGAATTGTGGATAATATTCGGTCAGTTACGAGCCGTGTTAGTTTTGTCTGGGCTCCCAATGCTGCCGACGGATATCCTTTTGGTGTGCCTTTGGCGGCTTACGAGCTCTCAGCGTTGGATACAAACAAGAATGGCGCTTTGGATTATGGAGATGATCCTTTCACTCCATACTGGCCTGGAGAGGATTACGTTGATTGGGTTGGAATTTCCCTCTACTGGAAGGGCAATCCTGCAACCGGCACACCACCTCACGATAACTCTGCCAGTCCTGCAGACTATTGGGAGCAAATGGTACAAGGTGGCCCATCCGGCTCCAACCCAGCATTCCCATTCTACGATATGTTTGCCTTGAAATACAACAAGCCATTGGTGGTGAGCGACAACCATGTTTTTTAATTCTCTTTAACATTCAAATAGATGCCAGAGGGAGGAGCCGCGTTTGCCTTGACTCAAGCACCGAACAATACCCCATTGCCAGCTAATGTTGGACAAGTCAAGATCCAGCAAACCTTCTGGAAATCTTATTTGGGTGTTTTGTCCAAATACCCCAAAGCAAAAATGTTCATCAACTTTGAATATCTGAAGTTAAATGAAGATCCTGTGGCGAATGCAAACAATGGAGTTACACGTGATTACCGTATTACTTGGGACTCTGCCACTGTTGCCGCTCTCAAGGCTGACCTTTCTGCCTTGGGAAGCACTGTGCAGTGGGCCTCCAGCCCTGGTAGCAGCTCTACTCCAGGAAATTCTGTTAGTACTACCAGCAAATCCTCTGCGTGTACCAGCGTTTTTGGTGTTTCTTTGTTGGCAACCCTTGCCGTCCTTTTTGTTTAGAAGTTCTCTTTGCCTCTCTCATTTGTTAGAATATATAGTGTGTCTTTCATAGTTTGTTGCCTGTGTTTTGATAGGAACACAACCAAGAATCCAATCGATTGCCAAGAAAAAAGTTCGAAAAACTTGGAACGAAATGCTTTCAAAACCATTCATCCTGCTTTCGTTGGCTGTCCTTGCGCGCGCTGCCTCCCTCTACGAACCAGCTGATGGCAAGATCATATTCGGTGCTTGGGTTGACAGCGATGATCCAAAAGTAGCCGCAGCAGGTGGTACTAACTCAGGTGTCGGCGGAGACTCCCCAGTGTCCTTCAACAATCGCTTGGGTCTCAACGCTGGTGTCTTCCACAAATCCCAGATGCTTCCTCTCGCAATCAGTCCATATGACCAAAGTGAATTGACTGCGAACTTGACCATGGTTGAACAGACCGGGACTGGTAAAGTCATCACAGATTTAAGGCCAACCAAAGAAAATTGAACTTTTCCTTTCTCACATCACTGTATATAGACGCGATATTCTTTCTGACAGTGTATCCAGACCAAAGTAAAGCAAATCCGTATGATCTCTACACTACAGCAGATATCCAGAAACTCGCCCAACAATTGGCCAACATCAGTGACCCTACCAAATCCGGCCGTCGTGTCATGCTCCGTTTCGCACCAGAAATGAACGGAAACTGGTTCTCTTACGGAAACCAGCCCCTCCGTTTCGTCACCGAATACAGAAGAATCGTAGACGAGATCCGAAAAGTCACGAACCGTGTGAGTTTTGTGTGGGCTCCCAACGCTGCCAACAACTACCCATTTGGAGGCGTTATTGCCGGTACAAGCGCTGCGGACTTTGCCGCATTGGATACAAACAATGACCAGAAAATTACTATTGATGATGACCCGTTCACGCCGTACTGGCCTGGTGAAGACTATGTTGATTGGGTTGGGATTTCATTCTACTGGAAGGGGACCCTAATACCGGTACACCTCCCCACGACAACTCGGTCTGTCCCACAAACTATTTTGAAATGATGGTGCAAGGAAGTGCTCAAGTCTACGTGAACCCTGCCTACCCATTCTACGATATGTTTGCCAAAAAGTATAACAAGCCTTTCGTTATGCCTGAAGGCGGTGCTGCATTTGCGTTAACCCACAGCCGTCGACTGCGGCGTTACCTGTGGGTGCTGGGCAGGTTGCGATTGAACAAGGGTTTTGGCAAACGTACTTGAACCAGGCGTTCTTTACCAAATTCCCAAAGGCCAAGATGTTTATTAACTTTGAATATGTCAAGACGAATGGTAATGTGTTCAGAGTTTTTGCAAACAGATAAAATTGACACGTGGTTTTTTGCAGAGGACTCGAGTCCAGGATTCACTAATGGAGTGACTCGAGACTATCGTATTACTTGGAATGCAGCAACTCTTGCAGCACTCAAGACCGATCTCGCGGCCTTATCGAGCAACATTCAGTGGGCAGTCAAATTCGTCCCTGGAGCCGATCCCCTAGTCATTGGTGGTGGACAGAGTAATCCAAAAGATGGAACTGCAAGTGCTACCTCGGCGGGCAATGCAGGACAAGCAACTGGCACTGCTGTCACCAAGACTTCGTCAAGTGCATCACAGCTTATTGGAACTGTTGGACTCGCTTTTGCTATTTTGTTATTTGTTGCATTTATTTGAAATACTATGATGGCTTTACTTTTGCATTTAATTGGAAAATGAGGCTGGGCAGTGGAGATCGGATGTGTTTCGCATTCCATCCTGATCTGCTCAAAAACTCTGTCGGAAATGAAGATAACGCTAGCGACTGTGCTATTTGCTGCTGCCTCAAGTGAGTTGATGGAGTGTTGCATTGTCGAGGTCCAGTCTTTGCTCATGAATGTTCTGACAGGTGTGTTGGCACAAGCTCCGCTCTACGAGCCGGCCGACGGCAAAGTCGTGTTTGGGGCGTGGGTGGATGTCCAAGACCCCGCAAAGGCTGATCCTTTGATTGGTGTCGGTGGTGACTCACCGGCAACATTCAACAAGCGGCTCGGCCAAAACGCGGGTGTGTTCCACTTTTCGCAGCGGCTTCCGTTGGACAAGTCGAAAGAGTCTGGCGAGGAACAGACGTGCCGCTCAAGTTTATTGAGGACACGGGAACAGGTGCGTTATCTTCTTCTTGTTTCGTGTAAATGAGTTGGAGGCTGTGTATTTGATTGTGAACTAATAGTAACACTCAATATCAGACGCTATTCTATTTATTACAGTTTACCCGCACCAATGGGAAGACAATCCATACGATTTGTATACGGATGCGGATATCCTCAAGCTTGCTTACCAGCTCGATAACTTGACACATCCAAACAAGTCTGCGCGTCGCGTCATGCTTCGTTTCGCCCCAGAGATGAACGGAAATTGGTTCAATTATGGACAACAGCCAACTCGTTTCGTTCAAGAATACAAGAGAATTGTGGACAAGATTCGGTCAGTTACGAGCCGTGTTAGTTTTGTCTGGGCTCCCAATGCTGCCGACAGTTATCCATTTGGTGCGCCATTGGGCGCATACGAGCTTTCTGCGCTTGACACAAACAAGAATGGAATATTGGACTATAACGACGATCCGTTCTCGCCATACTGGCCTGGCGAAGATTACGTCGATTGGGTTGGAATCTCGCTCTACTGGAAGGGTGACCCTTCAACTCAATATCCACTGCACGACAATTCCGTGTGTCCCGGCAACTACTGGGAGCAAATGGTGCAAGGAGGTCCATTGGGATCAAACGAAGCGTTTCCTTTCTACGATATGTTTGCCAAGAAATACAACAAGCCTCTTGTGGTATGTGTGGATATGCTGTATCCATTCATTGAAGCTAATACTCGTTACAAAAACAAAAGATGCCAGAAGGAGGTGCCTCATTCTCATTGACTCAACAACCCTCCCCAGATCCTCTCCCCGTTGGAGCAGGTCGAGTAAATATTCTTCAAGGATTCTGGCGTTCGTACTTGAATCCTACCTTCTTCCGCAAGTTCCCTAAAGCCAAGATGTTTATTAACTTTGAGGTTTGAAGCCAAACGAGGACCCGCAGACAGGCAAAACAAACGGCGTGACGCGTGATTACCGTATTACCTGGGATCCTGCGACTGTTGCGGCGTTCCAGGCAGATATGAAGGCATTGAATTCTACAATGCAGTGGGCTGTTCCTTTCGTGTATGGATTTGACCCTCTTAAGATTGGTGGTGGACAAACGCCAGCTCAAGCCGCGGGAAGCAGCAATGGAGGATCATCGACGCCTGCCAAGACTGGCGATGCTGGAAGATTCTCCGTCGCACTTGTTCTTATGCCCTCATGACCATTCTATTTAGATTCTATTCATTTGAAGTTATTGATTGTTTCTTCCTTGAAAGAACGTTAATAAATCGATTTCCAAAATGAGCCAATCGAGTCGTCGTGCTTGGAACCGCAACAGCACGGCCACGAATGCGGGACCAGCATCATCCAGCGTGCGGTAAGCAGAGACAGCATCACTTGCTTAAAGTAGTTATCAAACGATCAACGCAGCGGTCCAACCTCGGCGCTCTCTTCGTTTCTTCGCGAACGCGGCATCAACGCGGGCCGCCTCAATCCATACGCGCGCCTTCCAAATACCGGTGCCAACGCCGCCGACGATGGAGATGGAGATCAACAACAAGAACAACAACAAGCCGAGCAGGAACACGTGGCCCAGGATGGCGGCCCGACTCAGCCACAGCAAAACACAACTGGCCAAACTGACGGCGAGGCGGCGGCTTCGGAGGCTGTCGACCAATCAAATGCAGCCACTGCTCCTTCTGCCACGGCCAGTGCTGGTGCTGGGGGCCTCGGGCGTTGCTGTCCTCAAGATGCTCTCGTATGCTGAAAAGTCGAAAAGGGTGACGCAAAGAAGAAGCGCAAGGCCGAAGAGGCTGCGCAAGATGAGCCTGAATTGAAGAAGGGAAAGGCTGCTTCAAAACCAAAAGGGAAAGGAAAGGGGAAGGGAAAAGGGAAAGACGACGACTCAGATCTCAGCGACGTTGCGGGCGACACTGTTGGTCGCTCTTGTATTCAAAGCGGAACAATAATGATAAGGATTCATTGTTGAAGTTCTGTCAACGCTGTTTGCGAAAGTTTATCCCGGAAGTGGATGGAGAGGATACGTGCACTGCGTGCTTGAATATTCCAAAGGCCGGTGGAGCTTCTCGTAAAATTAGCGCCTTGAAAAAGCGTCGTGCAGTACTTGTGGATGATGTGCTGGAAGGATCAGTGCAGACTCTTCGAGATATTTGCATCAAGTTGATTGCAGACAACATTGATTCTGTCGAAGCTGTGAGTACCATATTGATTTTTGATCGTGTAAGGTATTGAAAGTTTGGTTAGTTTGGTGATATTCCCGACAATGTAAAGCGAAGCATCTCAAGAATTCTGAGTCGCCGACGAGTTATCAACAAAGACACCATTCAGCTATTTATTGGTCCTGATGAACACTTTGTGGAATTATTTGATTGTGCTAGTGAGTTCTCAATTTTCTGAGCCACCATCTAGAGGTAATACTCACGCCGCGTTCCCCAAAAGGGTTGAAACCTGACTCATTCAATCAACTCGTTCTCATGTCTCCCAATGTTCGCGTTCTCCATCTTGCAGATTGTGGCCAAATAACTGACGAAGTCATCACGAACCTTTCTCATGGATGTCCTCACATTACATCTCTCACACTCAAAGGCGCTTTCCTTGTAAAGGATGCTGCATTCGAGACTCTACTCTCAGGTCCCATCGCTCAAAATCTTACGGATCTATACCTCGAAAATACAGCCAAGTTTGGTCCGAGAGCTTTAGCAGCCTTAACGGCGAATTGTAAAGGTCTGAAAACACTATGTTTGAGTAATTGTACTGGAATTACGGGAGAAGGAATCGTGAGGGAAGTGGGCAATCTAGTTGGATTGACAAGTTTAGAATTGATGGAGTTGGGGAAGAATGTATCAGACGACGACTTGATTTCAATTCTTGAAAAGGTTGGAAAAGGTCTGACGAAGCTGTCACTAAATGGGTAAGTCTTCACAGCGTTTGGTTTCAAGATAATTGACACAAGAACCGACCAGATTTGCGGAAATGACAGACAAGGTCTTGATTGAAGGAATCGCCAAACATTGTCCTTCGTTACAACACCTTTCACTAAGAAATAACGAGCACCTTACAGACGAAGGAATGCTGGCGTACCTCAATACACGCGATATGCAACCACATCCCCTGAAATCTCTTGACTTGCATCGCCTTTACAATCTTACAGATGACTCTGTCCAAAGCATCATTAACCATCATGGACCCTCTCTCAACCGCTTAGTCCTCAATGGTCTTGACGACTTGACGACACACGCCCTGAAATCTGTTGTCTCGGGTTGCCCAGCCGTCACGGAGCTGGATATGAGTTGGGTTCGTAGTTTTGATGACGATTTGTTTGGGGAAATGGTGGGGAACTGTCGGTGGCTCAAGAGTGTTCGTGTGTACGGTTGTAATCTTTTGACTGAGTTTTCGCTTGTAAAAAAGTTCTTTAATGGGGAGGGAGCTTTGATTCGCGTGATTGGAAATGAGTTTGATTAATGCCTTTGTTCCATATTCTTGCCTTATGAGGTTCGGGCTTCATCAATAAATTCGTGCGTTTATTAGTATATGTTCGAGAGAAATGAAAGTTTCAAGTAATATTAATAGCTCGAGCAAATTGTCAACTTCAAGTATGCGACCCAACCATCACATTGAATCACACATCAGCACCGATGCCCTGACACCAAACATACTGGACCATATTCTACAGAATCTACCAGAATCGGAGCATTTGGAAATGATAGGCCTGCTGGGCAACTCTCTCGTTCAAGAGATCCAAGAACTCAGACAGGAGGCTCAAATGCTGGCCGAAATAACACAGGACTATCGAACCGAAACTCAAGAGGTATTAATCCACCGGAAAGTGTTCTTGGCTCAAAGACTGACACTTTGGATTACGTAGATGATTGAACAGCAACAAAAAACTTCAGACACGTTGCTCTCGCAACCTTCATTCCAATGGAACGCGTTGAATCAACGAATAAACTTATTAATGGACTGTTTGGAGCAGGTAGAGGATCATACCTGTGTGACCTTACTTTTTAAAATCAATTATTCCCAATAGAATGGGGAAACAACAGATCTTGTCTCGGATTCTGAATCCCATATACGTACGTAACATTCTCTCGAATCTCGCATTATCTCTGACGAATCTCTCGGATTTAGTTGATTATGTCCGAATCAAAACCCAACCTCGAAGTCTTAGTCGGCTTCAAGCTGGAATATCGAACAGGACACAAAATAATGTTTTGATTCGTTTATTGGATGGCTTAGGGATTGGCGTCAATTAGGTGATGGACGGTTGGATTCTGTCTTGGAAGAACTGAGGTTTTTTGGATCAAACGAAAGGGGGGCATATTGCTGACGTGTATTTTAGGAACGCGATACTAGAGGAACGAGATGGTCTCTTGAAAGATATTCAAATGTTGCATAAATCATTGGATGATGAACGGGGTTTACGATCAACTGCAGAACATATTGGTCCTATTCAAGTACCATCTATTAATGACCTACAACGTGTGAAGGATCAACTTGAATCGAAATGGATAAAAGCGGATTCTCCAACCCGTGATATTCTGACGCTGAAGCCAACAAACACGAGCGACACTCTACTGCATAATCCTCTTCAAAGCATAAGCAATTCCCCGCAAAATGAATTTCAATCGGAGATAGATGGGCTGATGCATGAACTGTG
The DNA here is from genome assembly GCA_002104985.1 of Rhizoclosmatium globosum. Classification (NCBI taxonomy): domain Eukaryota; kingdom Fungi; phylum Chytridiomycota; class Chytridiomycetes; order Chytridiales; family Chytriomycetaceae; genus Rhizoclosmatium; species Rhizoclosmatium globosum. Next base: position 300,059 of record MCGO01000011.1, on the reverse strand, counting down.
TCTTCTAGATTTGGGACCCAAACAGTATTCTCTCCCAGCACCAACGACCCTTATTGACAAGGATCATTTCCCCCAACTCCTCCACTCCCCACGCCCCAAGCCGTCAAACTACCAGAAAATCAATCTCATCAACTTCGAAACGTTCATCAGAATCAATACCATCTTCGCGAGAAAAAATGGCACTTGATTCTGCTTTACCATCACCATTGGGACAAAGGAAGCTGGCTCCTTTAAAACCTGGAGTAATGTCCCGAATGCACCAAAAATACCTGCTACTATGTCAAATGGGAGAAGTAGGAATGGAGTGTTGTTAAAGCCACTTGTTGATAGTATGGAAAAGACAACTGTTTCTCCTACACCTCCACGTGCACCAAAACGAATGGACAGCTTCACGTCCAGGGAAAGCACGAGTAGTAGCAGTAGTGCGTCAAGCATCCGCGGGACTGGGAATTTCCCAAAATTCAATCGGAAGTTGAGATTATCCTCAACTTCATCTATCGATTCGGAGCATTTGTGGGACCAGTGGTCACCACTGTAGGGAAGTTCTATCAAGGAACATGAGTGCATTTATTTGACCCCAAAAAGTAAAAGAGTAATATCAAAAGAAAGAAATGAGAAGCTTAAACAACAACATCGATTGATGGTCCCTCGACTTCATCTTCGGAATCAGAGTCCTCAACAACTTCCATTACGGCAGGTCTCTTCTTTGGCTCTTCATTGGCTCCTCCTCAGCCATTAAGTGTCCAACCAATCGCTCAATTCTGTCAATGACGTCTTCGTCTCTTTCTGTGCGGTGCAGGGCTCGTACGACGTAGTACACTTTCATGTCACGAAGATGGTTACGACCTGGGCGAGTCACGGAGAGAAGCAAGAGAGATTCGATGAGAATCAGACGGAAGTGGGCAACTGATTCACGAGTCTTGGTAGGTTCAACAGTTGGAGGTCTTCAGGGAGGTTGTCAATGTCCTAATAACAAGGTAAGAAGCTGCAATTCGATAAAACAAATCTTAGTGTTCTACATACCTCATCGTCAAAGTCATTTGGTCCGCACAATGGTAACAAGATGTAAGGAACCAGATTCAATTCAGTACTCAACAGAAGACCACCAGTAGTTTCATCCTGAACATCAAAGCAACAGTTCTTGACAGCAGACATACATCCACCTCGTCGAATAGAATCCCAACCACCCTCATGGTTCAAGAATGGAAGCAACTTTGACAAACGAATCACATTATCGACGTTCGAGCGGGAACGAAGCGCCTTCGCACCTGATGGAACCATAGAGATGTTGGCAAAGACTCCAGCAAGGAAGTTGTATGTTGCATTTGGGTTGTGAGGAGCAGTTTCGGGTTCCTCGCCTTCCTCCTTTTGAGCCTTGGTGGCAAGAGTGTTTGGACGAACAAAGACCTCCATCAGGTTATCAAGGTAAGGAGTTTTGCGAATTGGCTTCTCAGACTCGCCAGTTGCATTGATGGTAGTGGTGGTTTCTTCGGTCTTTGGGACGATTGGGGATGGGTTGAATCTGCGCTTGAGCTTCTCTTCTTCCTCTTTGGCATCCACTTCTGGAATAAGAAGCTTTGCGATAGCTTCGTCCTTTGTAATGTTGTTCAAGAGCATGCAGCAGAGGTCGGCAAGGACAGAGTCTGGTAGAATGATTGTGATGACCAGCATGGCTACAAAACCTTCGTTGTTGAAGTATGGAACAAGATCAGGGTTCGCTGAAAGGTTGACCATGGCAGAGATGGCATCGTGCGCAATAAGCTGGTGGGAATCACGTCAGAGTTTGATTTGATTTGAAACGAAGTCGGAATGTGCTTCTCAAGCTTACCGGGTGGTCAGCAATCATCTCCATCAGTCTCTTGATAGCTGCTCCATTGTTATGCCCAAACACAGGGTGAAGATCAGTGGCCTTGGAAAGACCCGCACAGTTTTCAGCGGCAAGCTTACGGATCTGCGATTCTCAGTTTTCAGAAACCCGAACGGAATCTACGATAATGTGAATGATCACTAACATCTTCTCTAGAGTCGTTCAGGAAGCCAAAGAGCTCAAGGAGTTGTGCTTCCATTTCTATGGCAAAGTTTCTGAGGAGATGAAAAAAAAGTGAGAAAAAATCGATAAATCCTTCTTCTTCTTTTTCCTTCTTTTCCTGTCTTATTTCATTTGTCTTCTTTCATTTGTCTTATTTCATTTCAACTCTCTGGTGGAATAATTCAGTTACTTTGCTACTTCCCGAATGGCTGATAGCAACAACCGTTATCCCTCCAACTCCCATTAACATCTTGAACATGGCGACTTCACCCACTTCTTCCAAAGCACTCAAGCTCTCATCCATAAAAACTATCCGCGGCTTCCAAAATAGCACTCGAGCAAGCGCCAGTCGTTGCTTTTCCCCACCGGACAAAGTCTCGACAAATCCATCAGAACCACTGCTTTCATCTTGAATCGTTTCGTAGCATCGATCAACAACATGAGACAGTCCAACAAGTGAGAGTATTTGTTCAGCACGTGCATTGGAGAGGTCAGTTTCCGACGGATGTAATGGGTACGCGATTTGAGTAAGAAGTGGTGTCAACGCGTTTGAAGAGTGATGATAATGAGCTGAAGAAGTTCCAGTTGGTGCTGGAGTTGTTGGAACCAGCAATGTTGTTTGTGGCAGGAATAGAATTTGAGACGGATGGAACTCGTGATGGTGATTGTTTGGTGTGGTAATGGCGTTCACAAGAAGTGACGGGTGGAAATGAAATGGTGCAGGCGATGTGCTGGAAGGCGGGTCCCAAATTCCCGAAAGGATTCTTAACAGTGATGACTTTCCAACACCAGACCGACCGGTAATAAACGTATGTTGGCCATCCGAGACGGTAAATGACAATGGAAGAGGAGGATTTTCTAAGTTGATTGTGCAGATGAGGTGCGTAACTTCCAACAAAGGAGGTCTTGTTCTTGGTAGTGGAGGTCTGGACAAGTTCAGGGCTTCAATTGCAGTCGATGCTCGCTTCTGGCGCTCTTCCTCCTCCAAAGAATCACAAGACTCAAGTAATATGGCTATACGAGTGGTAAATCCAGACAATTGTGCAAGTACACCAGACAGATTAGTCAAGTTGGAAAATTGGTATATCAAATACAACACATGAACATATTCTTGGAGACTAATCCGGTTATTTCGGCTTCTGTCTTGTCGTCAAACGTTCCATCAAAGACAGGAATCGAAATAATGAGGTACGACAAAACAGCTCCTAGGTAATCAGTCACTCTCATACAGTAGTTGAGGGGAGCATTCCTTCTCAAAACAGTGTATGAAACCTTGACAAGAACGTCAAGGAGGGTGTCCAGCCTTTTCTTTTCAGAGAATTCAGAATGCATCATGGCAATTGCTTCCGCTTTCGTGCGGACATGAACGTGGTTGAAACGGAAGTCTCCCTCACGTTGTTCTTTCGCATATACAGCCGGGACGATAGGATTCATGGCCATTCTACAGACTGACGCTGTAACAAGGAAGAAGAGGTACATCAAGAAGGGCGCAATGGCAGTTTGAGTCAGATTATAAGTTTGATAGGTGTAGTAAACGATCAATACTGGAATCGTAATTGCTTGGATCAAACTGGTGCTGAGTTGCTCGCTGAGCTTGTTCACATCATCAGCGATAGTTTGATCTGGATTGTCCAGGACAGGAGTTGGAGCAAAATCATGCATAAGCGATGAAGATTCCCGAGTGCTACTTGGGAGCATTCGAACGTGCTCATCGCCTTCATCATCATCTGAAGCAAATTCTTCTGTGAATGCAATTGAGATCGGAGACGCTGGGCGAGGAGGTTTCTGCGAGGTACCCGTTCTAGACTGAGATACGAGCATTGTCACGTTGTATAAATTGTTCTTCTTCAGATATCGGGCATGAAGGACTCTTGTGAGATTCCGTCTGAAGACCACTGCCAAGCATCCAGCCGTGTACTTTTTGCCCACAGACATGGCAGATGACAGCAAGTACAAAAGCGTGACAGTTAGAATGAGAGACGTGAAGCGTTCTGCATCTCGGGTTGCGAGTGAAGGGTAAATGCCTGAGATGAGAGTGCCGGCTTTCGATGGTGTTAGCCAGTCGCTATTCAACCAATGTAATGCAATGTACTCACAGAGATAGATTAAGATCTCTGCCAAAGTTGCCAACGTGAGAGCAAGAGCAACCAGACGTGGCGGTGTTTGCATCCTTGCCAGCAATGTCGTCTTTGGCCGTGAAGAGTAGGCGGTGCTTTCATCCAATAGAGATGATGATTCCGATGTGGAGGACGATCGTGTTGCCAAATAGACGATGTGCTTCAACCGGCGGAGAAAGACGGCATCAACTCGCATCTGCTTTTTTGAACAGAAATAAACTAATATTTAAATGAAGAGTGAAAAGGAATTAAATAAAGTTAAAGTACAGATAAAACTAATGTGCTTCAGTGGAGTCAGGCAAAAGCGAGTTCTCTTGCTTCTGCTTCTCGCTGCAACTCTGTCAACACTGTTGTTCTTTACTCCAAAACAAACAATAGATCGACCTCGAGTTTCGTCAGGGTTGGGATTATCACCGGAGGTTCTTGCGGAGTGGTTACTTTTGAATGGAAACAAGTGCGATGCAGATATCACAGTTTATGATCAGATCGCCAGGGATTTGGCGCCTTGGAAAGCAAAAGGATATATTGATTCAAAGGAGTTGGCATCGGATAAGCTGGATCTTGCAAAAGACAAGGTATGCTTGTCATGGCTTTCTCACACCGAAGTGATCTCACATCCCACACCAAGATCGTTGAGTACAATAACGGCCAATTCTCAAACTATCCAAAAGAGGCTGAGGAACTCTTTGATGGTATCGCTCCTCTACTCAAAAAAGCAAACACGAAGCAGTTTCTCTTTATTATCAACGGGTTTGACGAGCCCCGCATTGTCAAAGCTGATCCAGGATACAAGTCTCCATACAAAGATACAAATGATGTGTTCAAGATGAGCGATTGTTATCGCACCCATTACGATTCCGTTCTACCCAATGGTCAAAATCTATTTAGCGGAAACAAGACGATACGTTCCTTACATGGATTCTTTATGAAGCCAGATACATTTGGGACTCTAAATGCAGATATTCCGATTTTCTCACAAGCGAAGCATAATTGCAATTTGGATATCCTGATTCCATTGAAATATCACATTGAAGTCGCCCACGATGGAGTCAATGACGTTATTCCGTGGTCTGAAAAGCTTCCAGCATTCTTTTGGAGAGGCTCCACGACTGGGGGCTCTTACCGCGTGGGAGACCCTTGGCCAAAATATCATCGAACGAGATTGATTGATTGGGCTCAACAGTACGAGTTGAAGCATCCTGGTTCAACATTTGATGGAGGCGACCCACGACATGTCAACTGGCCCTCGAAATCAGATCGACTCAAGATTGATGTTGGATTTTGTTGGCTCGCGCAACATGATTCAGATACGGGGAGCGAGATTCAGTTCAAATACGGACTAAAACATAGCTTGAATTTTGAAGAAACCCAGCGGTATAAATATTTGCTCGTTGTGGATGGAAATACTTGGCCGTCCCGATTACAAGCGTACCTATATACGCTGGAATATTTACAGACTTTTACAATTGGCGATTGATACCTTGGGTGCACTATGTCCCAGTGCGTTTAGATTTTTCTGATTTGGAGGAGAAGTTGGAATGGTTGGTTGAGAACGATGATAAGGCGAAGGAAATCAATGAGAACGCGAAACGGTTTATGAAAAGGATTAACACCATGGATCAGGAAGTGTGTTATACGTCGCTCTTACTGATGGAATATGCCAAACTATACAGACAATAGAGTGATAAGTCACTTTTAAAATTGGAAATGAACTTACATCAGCTATACGCCGCTAACGTGTCTAGCAGCTCCACGGGAGGCCAAGTGCAAGATAGGAAAGTATGTGTATTGTCATCCACTCGCTGAGATCCTCGGTAGTCATCCTCAGCCTGCCTCGAAGTGGGACCAATCCCACGATCAAATTTTTCAGCCATGACTTCCTTCATTTTGGATATATTCCAGGCAGGTCAACCAGGATTTAAGAATGCGCCGTCATTTTCTGACTTTTTGTACGCCATTACTGTGGTTTGTTTCCTGATGGAAGCATGAGCCGCATATGAAAGGACAGTCTTGACCCATTCTAAGACAGAGGAGGTTAGATTCAAAATTAAGTGATCAATCACACTCACTTGGAATACCATCTTTCCCAGAAGTCACTTTCCTGTTTGTAGTTTTGGAGTTGAAGTCGGAAGTAGCGTATGAGTCTGCACCAGAATTCCATTCCGCGGCAGATCGACGAACTCGTCGAGCGTACTTGTTTAAATTGTTCTGTGTGTTTTTGAGAGCCCCCCTCAAGGGCGTATACCAAATAGAGCACAATAGAGCTTTTATTGGAATGCATCGATACCGTCGCTGACGAGTTGTATACTCTCCATTACTGATGTGACGGCTGTTCTTAGGAGTTTTACGTCTCTGCTTTCGACAGTACTAGAGAAGTTGGTAAAGTTAGTGAGCTTCGTTCTGGCCTATCACACGAAGCTTACAATTTCAGTGCTGATGGATTCGATTCATCCACTCCGAAAACAAGAGTGGTATCTTTCGGGTTTCTGTCAGCGCTAAGGACTTGTGAAGCAATCAGAGCCAGCCTTGGAGTCTCAAACGGGATTGTGATGGTCCTGCAGCCCTGTTAGCAATCTGTATCGTAGCTCCCAAGTAACACTTGCACTTTTGCTGGTTCGCCTTTCATTTCTTTCTTTGGGGCCATCGTTTCTTTCTTTTGTTCAAGTTCTTTTCGTTAAAAACTCCAACAAATGACTTCTTCAGCCCTTGGGTCAATTGGAGGTGTAATTCTTCTTATCGCTCTGGCCCTTATTGGACACTCAGGATATTCTGCCGTTGAACGTAATGTCTCTTTTCCTGTCAAGAGCTTATTTTTAACATCAATATACCCAATAAGACCTGTCGTTTGTCAAATCAACTCATGCAGATCCTAAGATGCCAATTGAAATCACTGTTGAATGCCTCGTTGGTCTGGGCCTGAGCATCTTTGGCGCTGTTTGGTATGCGGGAGAGTTTGAGGAGGTTGCGATGGACAAGGAAATCAGTAAACGGAGTATGGAGGTTTTGGGCATGACACCGTCATTTAAGAGTGTGAGACATCGTGGCTCGCGATTGTATCGGGATGTCTTGTGAGTGTCAGGTTGGTGTTGGAAGGCCAGAATGATGGACTACGAAGGGGAAGGAGGAGATGCTTACTTGTGGAGCATTATTGGCAAATAATATACCGCTGTATTATGTATGTTTTTTGTGATTGAAAGCCTCAGAAAGGGGTGGATGTTAGTTCCAAATCTCGCAGCACGAAACTCTCCACGAAAACCAAACTGCCGTTCAATTAATGTCGCAAGTCACAGTATACTATTCAGAAGTAGCGTCGTCTCTCAAGGCTAAGAAAGACTCAGTGCGGATGTCAGACCTGCTTTCAATCAACAAGATTGAATTCGCCAAAGTCGATGTATCAGTGGATGTGTGAGCCCACTAAACCGGTCTTCCAGTCACCGCTCGAAACTAATCGTGCGATTTGAATGATAGGGAGGGAAAAGCGTATCTTAAGGCGAAGAGCAAGGCAAAGCCAGGAGTATTCCCAATCATATTCGTGAATGGCGAATACAAAGGTGGGCATTTAATTTCTGACAAGTGGACTTTCATAATGGAGCGTTGCGATGGCGTATTTGGTATACCAGAGGTCTGTGTGGAGTTGGATGAACGTCTTCCCTCAAGCTCTGCGTATGAAATTGAACTAGTTTTCAGGGAATATCCAGAACAGTTAACTTAACATAATTTATACCTATAGGAACGCTAGAAGAAATGGAGGAAGCGAATGAAGATGGAGCACTTGCCAGTTGGCTTGGCATTTAAATGACCAAACAATAACCTTTAACAATACTATTTCTATTTGATATTTTGAGTAAATCATTCAATCCATCTCTCTCTCCTTTTTCTTTGCCCACAAACTGAACGCCACCACCATACACAATGACCCCTCCACAACTCCCTCAAGAACTTATAGAACACATCCTCAGCTTCCTCCTCCCTCTCGAAACAATCCGCTTACACACGTTATCCCGGGGCATGCAGAACCTCCTCAAATCCCACCCCTTTGCAAAACGCTGTCTTGCCCGCCAATTGAATCCCCCACTTCCCGTAAAGAACACAAACCCAACGACAATGGATAGATCATGGTTCATCCTCCCGCATCCGTTCCAGGAGCTCTACGCCCAGTTGTGTTACGCTGAAACGAGGGAGATCCGGTGGCGAGGCAAAGGGCTTTGTGGAAGGGTTCCTGCGGCGATTGGGTTTTGTACTGGGTTGAGGTATTTGAGTCTTGCGGGGAATAATGGGCTGGGTGGTGCATGTGTGCCGAGGGAGTTGGGGAGGTTGAAGGGGTTTGAGGTGTTGTATTTGGGGAATTGTGGGTTTGTGGGAGGGATTCCGAGGGAAGTTGGGGAATTGGTACGGTTGAGGGAGTTGAGTTTACGGGGGAATGCGTTGACTGGGGTTGTGCCGAGGGAGTTGGGACAGTTAAAGGAGTGTCGGGTTTTGTATTTAGATTGTAATATGTTAAGAGGGACTGTGCCAAAAGAGCTTGGTATGTTGAAGAAGCTTGATACGTTGTATTTACGGGGTAATTTATTGGAGGAAGTGTTGGAGGAAGGGTTTGATGAAGGTGGAGTAGTGTTTGGGTTATTACGGAAAGAAGGATTCATGATTAACCGCGATATTGAAGAATAACAATAATAAGTAGAGATGACGAAGTTAGTGTTTGTCTTGTTAAAAAAGGTTGAAGGAAACCTGCCTGTCAAAACCAAAGATGCGAATCCTACGTATTGGCAGCATCAGCATCACGACACGAAACTTCGATAAGCTTTCACTATCACCCCTGATACTATTCCTCAAGCATCTTTCAATTCTTGTGGCATTTTTCTTCGCGACAGTTCTCGTACACATCTTCATCAGTCACCTCGTGGAAACTTACTCTGCCCTCTCACATCCCGCATATCTTCCCAAACCATCCCCTTCCAGTCACCCCACTGCCTCTGGGAACACGTCAAATTCGCCAGCGGACAGTTGAGCAAAACTCTGAAAACCCAACCTTTCCACGCTGATAATTCTTCTCTGTAAATTAGAGCGTTATTCAGAGACCGTGTTGCACATACTGCCGAATGCTCACCAGAAGTTATGAACGCGTTGGTCGACCTTGGGTCTGTAACGTCGTCTGATGCTGGTAATGACTGTCACGGCGACCCGCTTAAATGTCCGCTGGAATGGATCGTTTATGCTACTAGTTGCTCGCGTGGATTGAATCGACTTGCGAAAGCTGTTGCGGGTGTGAATGGTAAAAAAAAACGGGGTTTGGGTTGGAGTGTGTCAGATAGGAATCCTAAAATTGGTCTAACGTAGATATTAAACTTACGATTCTGGGAATGGGTGTTGGATGGAGGGGGTGGGGACAACGGGTGCGCGCATATCATGATTACTTGTCGCAAATTAGTCCAGATGCGATGGTTCTTTTGACGGACGGGGATGATGTTGTCTTGGTTCCTGGGTGTAAAGGGGTTGATGTTTTTGATGGGTTTGTGCGAGCGCAGGGGAACGCGTTGAGTCCGGTTTTGTTTGAGGCGGTCAAGTATCCTTGGCCGGATCAGGAGGATGGGTGGAGATTTCGGAAAGAGAATTTAGTTGTGCGGCCGAAAGGGGTGAGGGATCCGCGGCGGGAAGGGAGGAGGCGGGAAGGGGTGAGTGGTGTTTGATTTTCTTGAGATGTGAGCTGATGTTGAAGGAGCTGTTAGAATTCTAAGGATTATACGCCGATACCGCCTAGCGTATACAAGTTCTTGAATGCTGGGGCAGTCATTGGAAAGGCCCATTTGCTTCAAGCTTTGATTCGAAGAATTTACAAGAATGACTGCATTGATGATCAACGCGCGTTTATTGAATCGTATCTGTCTCCTGACATGTATTGGTCAAATCATCCTGGGTCTCGATCAATGGTCAAAGAAATAGAATCACGGATGCAAGGAGTCTCTGCAGCGGAACAGAAGCATGGAGTTGGTAGCTTACAATATTTGAAAATGCGGGAACGACTACATGAATTAGCAATGATGAAAGTAAGAGTGGAGAGTGCACAGTTTGGGGGAAATCAAGTCAGTATGGCGGATGACGTGAAATGGGAGGTTCCAGCACATGCACGACCTTTGATCGGATTGGATTTTGAGAATGACTTGTTTCTCAGTATGTACGATGTCGCTGCTAGTGCTCTGTTGTGGAACAATCAGACCAGGAGGGTTGAAGTCAAAAGTACAGGTGGGGCACCTTGTATTCTGCATCAAAGGTATGTAGATTCTGTGGATCTATTTATCCAATTTATTAACTTCAACGTTGTAGTGGAACAAAAACGACGAATCGAGCATTAGAAGAACTGAGTAGATTATTTGGAATGGACTGGGACAAAAAAGCCATCGAGAGGAGTAGAGTATTACAGAAACAGCATCCAGAGCAAGTTAGGTTGTGGGATACATGAAAGAATAGAGATTAATGGGTTACTTTTCGTAGTCATTTCTTTCATCCATTTTTTTCTCATCCATCCGCAGTCCGTCCAAACCAACCTTCATCCAACCACACAGCACACCGCATGAACGACACAGAGGAAGCACCAGTAGTAGAAGAGGTAGCCATGTGTTCCTTAACTCCATTTAACTACAGTTAAACAAAACACCGTTACCAGATCTCGCTCTCGATCGATGAAACCAACAAACTCCGAGCACGCCTCGGACTCAAGCCGCTTTCTGAGACACGCGGGTCCTCGAAAGACGCCGTCGCAGCGTCCAACTTCGCCGCCGAAAAGAAGCGACTCGCCGTTCGCGCCGCCCGAAAAGAGCTGCTCAGTCGAATCGCGGCCGCCGACAATCGCGAAAAAGCCACGCGGACTCTGTCGGGAAAAGGGCTCGGCGACTTCAACGACGGCGACTTCAACGACGGCGACTTCAACGACGGCGCCGACGAACAAAGCGACGCGCTCGCCTGGGCCGCCGCGCACAAACAAAAGGCCGCCGAAAACGCAAAGGTCCTCGCTAAAAAGAAACGCGCCCAACTCGACGACCTCGACTCAATCGCAAACTACGACGAATCGCACTTGAAGGGCCTGCGTGTCGCTCACAACCTGAACGACATTTCAGACGACGTCCTCGTGCTGGCCGACAAGCGAATCACGGACATCGACGGCGACGACGACGACCAGGACGAACTCGTGTCGGCGGCCATCTCCGCAAAGGAACGCCTCCAACAAAATCTCAAAAACAAGGCAAAGAAACCTCTCTACAACGCATACGATGACGATGAATTCTCTGCTCCTGGAAACAAACGCTCTCTGCTTGCTCAGTATGACGAAGAAGAAGAACAGGCTGGTTTCGTGCTCGGAGATGGAGGCCGCGTCAAAGCTCCAGACACATCTGAAAATGATGCCATGAATGCTCTTGGCGGTACCACCAAAGCTGTTACTCTTGAATATGAAAAAATGCAGGAAATTAAGGATTACTATACACAAGAAGAGGCTGTTGCCTTCATGAAGCCCAAAAAGAAAAAGAAGAGTTCCTCGAAAAAGAATAGTCGCTCACGAGATACAGAGCCAGACTGGCCGACTCTTAGAGCTGGAGACGAGGAAGGAGACGATGATTCTAAGGACGTCAATATGGAGGATTCCAACACCGCCGGTGCTTCAAAGCCAGAAGAGCCCTCTTTTGCTCGAAGTAACTTGTCATCCAACGTCAATGACGTGAATTTTGTCGACGACGACGACTTGCAATCTGCTCTCTCTCGAGCCAGAAACTTGGCAAACAAAAAACTGAAACGACCAGCTCCACCATCTGCCGAAGAAATTCTGCAAGCAGCCAAAGAGGTGGATGAGGAACAAGCTGCTGCCGCGGCTGTTGCTAAGCAATCTTCTGGAAATATGGAAGGCGATGACGATGACGATGATGATGATGATGATGATGATGACGAGGAAGAAGAAGATTTGCTGGTTCTTTCTGCCACCTCCGAGTTTGTAAACAATCTTTCTACAACTGCTGCCTCTACATCTCGTGCTATTGGACGTCGTCGACAGAGAGATGAAGATAGCGACGAAGAAGACGAGGACGAGCGGCCAACTGTTGCGATGGATGAAGATGCCAAACCTGACGAAGAGGAAGGAGAAGGTTGGACAGAAGAAATGATGGAATCTACCGGACCTATCGATGAGGATCATGATGCAAAAGATCATGAGGATCATGAACTTCACGCCGGAATTGAAGAAGAGCCTCTGATTAGTGGTGGTCTCGCGGCAACCTTGAAACTCTTATCCAAGCAAGGATTCCTCGAAAAGGCGGATTCTGAACAACTAGAACGTGAAGCACGTCAACGAGAACGTGCACAATGGATTGCCAAACAGCGTGTTGAAGAGCGAAAGCGAGAAATCTTGAGGGAACGAGAGAAGGCATTGCAGCGTGAGATTAACAAGGCGAAAGGAGCAGAAGGTAAAAAGAAGGGTTCTCGAGCCAACGAAAAAGACGCCGAAGAAGAATGGCGACTGGAGGAAGAGGAACGCGCCATGGAACGACAGAGGTTACGGGAACTAGAAGAACGGTTTCGAAACTATACCCCCGACGTACAGCTCAAATACAATGACAAGTACGGCCGCAACTTGAACGCAAAAGAAGCGTTCCGAGAACTGTCGCACAAGTTCCATGGTCATGGAAGCGGTAAAATGAAGACGGAAAAGCTGTTGCGTAAGATTGATGACGAGTTGAGTATTATCCCCCCGCAAAGTTGTTGCCATAAAAATTAACCATGAAACCCCCTTCAATAGAGCCAAACTCAACAAAATGCAATCAACGGATACACCCCTCCAAACCGCGTCTGCGCTCCTCGAAAAGACTAAATCCGCCAAAACCGCACATTTAGTGTTGGGTGTTGGAAACCGTGGATCGTTGCCGCAAGATGTCGTTGCGGCGGAAGAAAAGGCGCTTTTGGAAAAGAGACGGTTACGGCTGGAAGCTGCTGCCAAGGCAAAAGAGCTGAAGGAAAAGCTCAAGAAGGCTGGGGGTGGTGGTGGTGTTGGTGGGACTTCAAGTGTCGCTGGAACGGCGAGTATTGCGAAAGGAACGGGGAGTGTGGCCCCGTCCGGTGCACGTGGGAAAATTGCGTTTGGGCTACCAGGTGGAGTCAAGAGGAAAGCGGATGGGAGTGGTGGTGTTGGTGGGTTTGAGGAGAGTTTGGCCAAGAAGAACAAGTTTTGATGATTAAAAACTGCATTATTTGTATATGTCGTTTCCAGGAATATGATTGCTTCAATGATGGGTCGTTTTATTTTGGCTGTTGCGAGGGTTCTGGAATGGAAGCGTCTGCTGGGAGTACTCCAGTCCTTTCGTACGTTGTCAAGTCCTTCTTGAGTTTCTTCCAGCTGTCTCTGCAATCCCGCACGGCTTTGAAGAGATGGCTGCATTTGGTGCGGTATTGCTCACTGGCATAGTTGGTGTTTAGTTGGTTTTGCGTAACTACAAAGGGCTCGGATATCGTGCATACCGGTCAAAGTTGAGATCGGACATGCACTTGTTGGCGGCGTCTCGTTGGGCGGAACAGTACTTGGCTGGGTCTGGAAGTCCTTCGGGATCGCTAAACAGGCCCATTTCAAACAAATGATAACTTGGGAAAAAGGAGAGAAACTAACGTAGAATCGACGAAATAAAGAGTATCTCCTACATATCAAAAATATACATGGGAGAAAGCGTGCCTGTTTGTATTTTCCGATTGTTAACGAAGTCCAGGCAAAGTTCAACCAAACCAAAATGGCAGGCAAGAAGCGGCCCTCCTCTGCTCGATCACCGGTAACCGCCGCTTCCATTGGTAACATTTACTCAACATTAAGATAGACACAGGTACAGCCCGATGCCGACAGTATTCAGGTGGCAGTGCGAAGCCTAATTGAGCAGAAACGGTTTGGCGACATGTTCACAAGATGCCTCGTGGAATACAGCAAACTGCCCTCTTCAGCTTCCACCCTCAAATCATTTCTCCTTTCTTCAATGATGACCCACTTGACGTCCCTGGATCTGCTCAATCTTCCGCTTCCACTAAAATCGCATTTGTCAACGTTTGATATTGGAGCTTCAAAGGACCATGTTGTCTGTAAAGCCGCGATTGAGTTTCTCGTGGACTCGTTGACACCTGGAAAGCTGCTGTTGCGTGCTACGGAGACGATAGACTCCACGTCATCAACTGATGTCACACCTTACGAATCTCTCTTTACCGATCTGAATACTGCGATTCCGTTCCGCTGGAACTCACAAGCGTTTTACATTTATCAGCAGTGTACGGCTCTCTTGGAATCCGAGAAAGTTTCTGAAACACGAACACTTGTTATCAATACTGTTGTCAAAATCAACTCCTCCACGAAAATCAAGGGACGCATCAATCCACTCAAAGACAATTGCTTGTTCTTCTACCTGGGCAGCTTGCTGCAAGGATACACTGTCGCACCAACACCCACAGACTTTGAGTTTGTAAACACCCTCGAAAAGGGTAACGACGAACACGAATATTACCGCGCAATCGGGTCATACCTAAGCTACCTCCTCACAGTCCTTCAAGGAAACCCAGCCCCTCGAAAACTATACACCTCCATGTCTAGATTCAAATCCCTCTCCCCAACGCTCCTCGAAACCACAAAAGTCTTTCACATCTACCAAACCGTTTCTATGCACGAATCCGTGTTTGGGGAGAAGGGCTGGATGGAGTTTATTGCCATGGATATCAAGCGGGCGACTCAGGATGCGTTTGAAGATTTTCCAGATGAGTATGGGGGTGGTCTTGTTGAGGAACGGAAGCGGTTTCCGATGGGGCATGAGTGTAACCAGTGTCATGTGAAGAGGTCGGTGGAAGGGGTTAGTTTGAGGCAGTGTGAACGGTGTCAGGCTGTGTATTATTGTAGTAGTGAGTGTCAACGGGCGGCGTGGAAAGATAGTCGACATAAACGGTATTGTCGGGATGTGGGTGTATTTCGTGTAGGTGATGTTGTTCGGTTGTTTGGGCTGCGGAAGGAAGATGGGGAAGAGGAAGACTTGAATTCGACGGTAGGGGATATCGTTTGGAGAGAGGATCCTGCTGGAAACGTTTGGAGTGTGTTTTGTTTGGAAAAGGAACGAAGATTTGTTTTCATCAAGAAGGAAAAGATGAGACTCTTGGTGACTCGGGAGGAAGTGATTGACTTGTGTGAACAGATGGGAGAAACTCCATCATTTGACACGGAAGAACTTTCATAAAAGTTGAAGTTATGGATTCAAATCATTTCAATTTGAGAATTTTGACGACAAGCCTTGGTTTATTCAGTTACTCTGCGACAATACTAGTGCGCTTGTTCAAAGACACTTTTTTGGCCAACTTGGGATCTGAAAAGAGCTCTGTATATAGGTGAGAATACTGCGTTTAGAGAACATGTGAAGGCAAACTGACCAGCAGCAAAATCCTTCACATTCTCTGGCTTCTTGAGCAAGACCTGCCCCATAAAATAATGTAGAATGTCTTTGATTTCGGGATGGTCACGAAGGTAGATTTCATTTTCGATTCTGGTTTGGGTCTGGTCAAAATTAAAACCAGTTACAATGAACCACAACAAGTTTTGAGACATACCGCATCAGTTTTAAGGGTATTGCGTTGCTCTACTGTTAGGATGCTCTCGAATCTGACCTCAGACGACATTGTGTCAAAGTGAAAATCTCAACAGCAGAATTTGTCGATAATATTTCGCATTTATTTTAAGAAGAACCTCATTTACAGCAACTTCTTGGCATGCGATTGGGCGAGTTTAATAGCCTCCTCCGCACGAGTGGGGTCAGAACCAGCACCCTGGGCGGAGTCATCCTTACCACCAGACTTTCCTCCGACAGTGTTTCCAACAACAGCAGCCCATTCATTGGCCTTCAAGCCCTTGGCAATGTGCTCCTTGGCAACAACTGCCTGGTAGACGACCTTGTTCTCCTCCTCATCAACGGAAATGAACAAAGCAGACTTGTTGTTCAGTCCCTTAACGTGAACAGCAGCAGAAGAAACAGCCTTGGAGTTGGATCCAACTTCCAAGTTGATGACAGCGAATGATGGAGCCTTGTCACCATCAAAGACGGCCTTAACCTTCTCAACAGCCTCCTTGACTTCTTGAGCCTTGCGGAGCTTGTCAGCGTCATCGAAAGCCTTCTTAAGGTCGTTGAACTCCTTGCGGAACTCAGCCTTGGTGACGACTGGAATGACGATTTCATCGAGCTCCTTACCCAACGACTTCAAAGCTCCTTCAAGAGAGCTTCCGTTCAAGGATCGGGCCATAATGAGCTTGTACTTGAACTCAGCAGCGAGGTTGATGGCCTGAAAAACAATAGTGAGTCAAATATGTCGTGAGAACAAATTACAACGTACAGCCTTAGCCTCATCACCAGTGGCAGCAATAATACGTCTGATACCCTTAGAAATACTGCTCTCTTCAAGAATGACGAGCTTCTTGATCAAACCAGTTCTTGGAACGTGAGTTCCTCCACAGAACTCAATAGAGCTGGATGCCCACTTCTCGTTACTTGGGTCAGCCAAGACTTCGTCAAGGTTGAATCCAACGGAAACGACACGGACTGGGTCTGGGTAAACTTCTCCAAAGACAGCACGAAGTCCGTTGATGGCCTTGGCCTGAGCGAGAGGAACTTCTCTACTGTAGACTTGGACATTGTTTGAGATGATGAGGTTACATGTGGCCTCAATTTCCTTCAACTGCTCGGTTGTTGGAGCGTTCTTTTGGGAGAAGTCAAAACGAAGCTTTTCTGGGGTCACCAAAGATCCCTTCTGGTCAACACCATCACCGAGGGTCTTCAAAAGACCGTAGTTGAGAATGTGAGTAGAAGTGTGGTTGTTGGCCATTGGGAGTCTTCGGTCCTCATCGTAAGTAGCATCAACAACGTCTCCAATCTTGATGGAGCCGCTGCTCAAAGATCCAATGTGGAGAACGTATGATCCGTACACTTGAACATCATCGACAACGAACTCTGTCTCTCCAATCTTTAAGATACCAGTGTCGTATTGCTGACCTCCAGACTCAGCATAGAAGTTGGTCTTGTCAAGGACAATTCCAAAGTTTCCAGAGAAGTCCTTACGGGCAACATTCTTGACAAAAGTTGGGGCCTTGTAGATGGCCTTGACAGTTGCCTTGATAGTCTTCTTATCTGTTCAAAATTAGACGAGTGAGAACCAAAAACAACAAACGTACCATATTTGTGAGAATCGTCAGTTGGTGGAACATCAGCGTTTTTCTCGAGTTCACCAATAGCGTGAATGTCCAAACCAACGTTCTCACCCTTGTCGCCGGCCTTTCCACCCTTTGACTTCTCCTTAGCCTTCAATTGCTCCTCCAAGAACTGAGCCTCGTCAACAGAGAATCCAATTTCTTCAGCCATCAGGCGGGTCAAGTCGACAGGGAATCCATAAGTGTCATACAACTTCCAGACGTCAGCACCATCAAGAACCTTGGTTCCACGGTCCTTGGCAGTTTGAATACAGCCTTCGAAGAGCTTCTCACCACGGTCCAAAGTCTTGGCAAAAGATTGCTCCTCCTCATTGAGAATCTGCTTGAGGTCAACAACCTTACGGCGAATTTCAGGGAAGGCATCACCCTAACAAGACCAGTAAGATCAATAACTTCTGTTGAAAGAATTGTTACATACCATCTCAGCAACAACAGTGTCAACGAGGGTGGAGAAGAAGTTTCCGATTGGAGCGTTAAATCTTCTGCGAACGTAACGAGCTCCACGTCTCAAAATTCTGCGCAAAACGTAACCACGGCCTTCGTTAGATGGAACACCACCGTCGCTGATGGCGAAGGTGAGAGTACGGACGTGATCAGCGACAACACGGTAAGCAGTGTCGATACCGTCCTTGTCATCAGCACCAACGAGTCCTGAACCATATATTAACATTATTTTGGAAATGCTTACTAAACTAGAGATAAATGTACCTTGGTAAGGTCTAGCACCAGTCATATCCTGAATCTTCTTGAAGATTCCCATGAAGGCGTCAGTATCGTAGTTACTGCGCTTGTTTTGCAAGACAGATGTAACACGCTCGAGACCAGCACCAGTATCAATGTGCTTGTTTGGAAGTGGACGAAGAGAGCGATCTGGCTCACGGTTGTACTGCATAAACACCAAGTTCCAGATTTCCAAGACATCTGGGTCATCCAAATTCACGAGGTGAGAAGCGTCACGACCTCCGATACGATCAAAGTGGATTTCAGAGCATGGTCCACATGGTCCTGACAAGGATGTTAGCGATGAGTTGAGTTACGTATTATCACAGTTTTACCTTGGTCTCCCATCTCCCAGAAGTTCTCCTTTGGTCCGAATGGAATAACGTGCTTTGGATCCAATCCCAATTCGAGCCATAATTGTTTGGCTTCTTCATCTGGGCCTGTATAGAGATTAATTTAACTCAATAAAACCAAACCAACCACATACCGATACCCAAATCCTTGTCACCACCAAAGTAAGTAATGTAGAGCCTGTCTTTTGGCATCTTGTAAACCTCAGTCAACAACTCCCAGGCCATATGAATAGCCTCCTTCTTGAAGTAGTCTCCAAACGACCAATTACCCAACATCTCGAAGAACGTGTGATGGTACACGTCCTTTCCGACGTCTTCGAGATCGTTGTGTTTACCACCTGAGGGTCAATAGTTTAGAAACAGTGGCGAAAAAGAAAAAGGCAGGCATAGGGTTATCCCCATCACTGTAGCTGAATTCGCACTGCTGAGTCATTATATCTATACGATGAACATTGATTGAAGAGACGCCACTGTCTGAGTACCTTCCACTAATTGAGAGCTCAATGGCCATTTCCACAACCAAGAACCACCGCAATAGCAACAACATGCTAAATCCAGATTCCTCGAAGGATAGCAAATAGAGAGAATATATGGCGCGAGATCTAACCTGCTCTGATACACTTCTGGGAGTTTGCAGCACGTTTCCACTTGCTCATGTCTGAGTTTGGGTCGACTGTTCCCAAGAAGACTGGCTTGAACTGGTTCATTCCCGAGTTTGCAAACAAGAGGGTTGGGTCGTTGACAGGGATGGTTGAAGAGGATGGGACGTGTGTGTGTCCCTTCTTCTGCACAAAGTAGTCGACAAAGGTCGACCGCACTTTGTTGAGTGGCCACTGTGTTTCTTCAGGCATTTTGGTACTTGCGAAGCGGTATCCAGGAACAATTCGGGGGAAGGCGGATCGCTTGGGAACGAACAGCCGGTGAATCGTTGGAAGAAAAATGGAGAACAAGAACATCGCCACACAGTATCATATTGGTCTCATCACAGCACACTTTGCCACAATACTGCTGCGATTCATCAGTGATTTCATCTTTATGAATTTTCTGAATTAACTCGTTTATGCGACAGGTATAACTGCGTTTAACAGATGATTTGTTTATTAGATCAGGATTTGTTGCAAAGAATTAACTGCTCAATTCACGTATTGAAAAATGACGAAAGTATGTCAATTACTAGTACAAATAAAAAATTGGATTGGTGAGCCCTGGAAAAAGACCATCTCAAAGTCACTACAGTGGTAGCGTTTTATGACAGTATTATATCAAAATCAACAGTACGTTCGGGACCTATGCCACGAAGTTGAGTTAATCGAGTTCTTGTTTAAAGCTTGAATATCAGAAAAAAATATGTTGTCACCTGAGATGGTATGTTCAAGGATGGAATGAAAATGTTACAATCGGCAGTTGATTGTTCCAAAGATTGAAAGCATCGCAGCCGAAGCCATCGTTCAGTCAAAAGAGAAGAAAGGCACAAATCGTGTGACTGTTCGCGTTTGGATCCCATTAAGGGAGAAGATTCTGCTATCAGAAATTCAGATTCTTAAATAAAGCTTCTTGCTGTGGTTGTAGCGTGCTATTTATTTTTCTCATTTAAAAATATATATCGTGAACAAAGGAAGATACCACAAAGGAAAGGGACAAAACATTGAACAATCCTCGCTACATTCAAAAGTATTCCAAAATGCAATTCTTCTCGCTCATTCTTCTTGCTGTCGCTGCATCAGCGCTAGCTTTACCCTTGCCAGATATCACAAACAAGAATGTCGCTCGTGATAGTGAAATCCAATTTCCAGAGCATATCGGCGTTCATAGTCTCGGGAGAAGAGACCCAATTCCATTGTTGAGAGTCAAGACACAGCCCACAAGAGTTCATGACAAGCGTGAACCAAGTCTCATGAAACCTAAAGTTAGTCCTCAAACTGTTGGTGCGGAACGACGTGAACCTATGGCTAGAAATCCCATGATGAACGTGATTGCCAGAAGAGGGCCATCGTTCAATATGCGCCGGTCGCCCATCATATTGCGACCCCCTCCAAACACAGTTAAGGTTGGAAAGTAATTAATGTTTTTTGAGTTATTCAATAAAAGGAAAAGTAGTCTATCGGATCTCTTCTTCCTTTGTCTTTCTTTTCAAATCCTTGTTTGAAACTTTGTTGTCTGCGAAGCTGGCCCATCGGGTTTGACCGATTTCGATATCCAAGCAAGCACAAAGCAAGGACTATAGGTTAGCCAAGAGCAGATAGCTGGCCTCTAAATTTGGATCTAGATCGTTTCAAGTTGCAAAATCATCATCAAGCAGCTGCAAGCAAGCACAACGTTCAACAGGTCCCTCCGTTGCCATCTTTCGTTTTTCATCTTTTCAACGGAAGGGGTGTTGTCCGAAAGTCAGAGTTGAATTGAAATGGAACAAGATGTTTCGCCATTCAAATCAAACACAACAAAAACACTTCCCGAAAAGGCTTCCACCCCAGGACCATTTCGCCTCCGACCCCGACCAACCAACCCACGCTACCAACCCGAGTATATCCAAATGTTTGTTCTCAAGCGAGATGGCCGACGCGAGCGCGTGGCCTTTGACAAAATCACGGCACGTATCAACAAGCTCTGCTACGGTCTCGACCCCAACTTTGTCGATGCGGCCCAGATTGCACAGAAGGTGAGTGTTATTGGTGTTGGCTGTGTGGGTGTGGGTGCTTTGAAGGAGGCTCCTTCTCGGGGCGTTGGCGCAGGTTTCCGGACATGACTGACCCACTCTTTTTGCGCAGGTCATCCAAGGTGTCTACCAGGGCGTCACCACGATCGAGCTGGATAACCTTGCTGCTGAAACTGCGGCCTACTTAACGGTGCGTTGCTGGGGTTTGTGTTTGTTTGGTTGATGAAGGTGCTCATGTTTCCGGACATCCATAGACAACTCACCCAGACTATGCTACCCTTGCGGCTCGTATTGCGGTCTCCAACTTGCACAAGGAAACCACCAAGCAGTTCTCTGCTGTTGTGTCGGACCTCTACGCATACAGCCACCCCAAGACTGGACTCCACCAGCCAATGATATCCAAGGAGACCCACGACATTATTATGGCCAATGCGGATACCCTCAATGCGGCCATCATTTATGACCGTGACTACTCTTACAACTACTTTGGTTTCAAGACTCTTGAACGAAGTTACTTGCTACGAATTGATGGTCGCGTCGCTGAACGACCACAGCACATGCTAATGAGAGTTTCTGTTGGTATTCATGGAGAAGATATTGATGCGGCTATTGAAACCTGTAAGTTCACTGTAAATATGTATTTATTAGATGCTGAATGCTCTGATTTCACAGACCACCTCCTCTCTGAACGATACTTCACTCACGCATCTCCTACTCTCTTCAACGCCGGAACACCTCATCCGCAATTGTCTTCATGTTTCCTTCTCACAATGAAGGATGACTCAATTGAAGGAATCTACGAGACATTGAAGAGTTGTGCCATGATTTCTAAGTCTGCAGGTATGTTTCTTACATCACGATATTTTCAACTAATCATTTTCACTATCACAGGTGGTATTGGTATTAATATTCATAAGATTCGTGCCTCCGGTTCGTACATTGCTGGAACCAACGGACATTCGAATGGAATCATTCCGATGCTTCGTGTCTTCAATAACACTGCTCGCTATGTGGATCAAGGAGGCAACAAGCGTCCCGGGGCCTTTGCTATCTACTTGGAGCCATGGCACGCAGATATCTTTGAATTCCTTGATCTCAAGAAGAATACTGGTAAAGAGGAAAACCGCGCTCGAGACTTGTTCTATGCTCTCTGGATCTGTGACTTGTTTATGAAGCGTGTGGAGAGCAATGGTGACTGGTCTCTCTTCTGTCCAAGTGAAGCGCCAGGGTTGGAAGACTGCTGGGGCGAAAAGTTTGAAGCACTTTATGAATCATATGAACGCAAAGGGTTGGCCCGTAAAGTTATCAAGGCTCAGAAGCTTTGGTACGCCATTATTGAGTCTCAAACCGAGACTGGTACCCCATACATGTTGTACAAAGATGCCTGTAACAGCAAGTCTAACCAACAGAACTTGGGCACCATCAAGTGCAGTAACCTTTGCACAGAAATCGTCGAGTACACTTCTCCTGACGAAATCGCCGTCTGTAACCTTGCTTCTATCTCCCTTCCAGCCTTTGTTGTGAACAAGACTACTTACGACTTTGAGAAACTCCGCCAGGTCACTAAAGTCATGACCAAGAACTTGAACAAGATCATTGACATTAATTTCTACCCTGTCATTGAGGCCAAGAACTCAAACATGCGTCACCGACCTATCGGTCTTGGAGTTCAAGGACTTGCCGATGCTTTCATCAAGATGCGTCTTCCATTCGACTCCGAAGGAGCGAAAGAGCTGAACAAGAAGATCTTTGAAAACATGTACTACGCTGCCGTGGAGGCTTCGTGTGAGATTGCCGAAAAAGACGGTCCATACTCAACTTACGAAGGAAGCCCAATGTCAAAAGGACAGTTGCAACCAGACCTTTGGAACATTGATTTGAGCAACTCTGATTTGGACTGGGATGCTCTTCGCGCTAAGGTGGCCAAGTACGGTGTCCGAAACTCTTTGTTGATGGCTCCAATGCCAACTGCATCGACATCTCAGATTCTTGGTAACAACGAGTGTTTTGAACCGTACACAAGCAATATCTACACTCGCCGTGTTCTTGCGGGTGAATTCCAAATTGTGAATCCGCACTTGTTGAAGGACTTGACCGAACTTGGTTTATGGAACGACACCATGAAGAACCGTATTATTGCTGAGAATGGATCAGTCCAACGCATCAGCGCTATTCCAGCTGATCTCAAGGGTATCTACAAGACTGTCTGGGAAATTTCTCAAAAGGTTATCATCGACATGGCTGCTGACCGTGGTGCATTCATCGGTAAGTCTTATTCTCGTCACTCGTACTTCAAATCTTGCTAATGTCGTTTTTGCAGATCAATCGCAATCTCTAAATATCCACTTGGCTGACCCCAACTATGGAAAGCTCACCTCCATGCACTTTTATGGTTGGAAGAAGGGGCTCAAGACTGGAATGTATTACCTTCGTACTCGTCCTGCCGTTGATGCTATTAAGTTTACCGTTGACGCTGAGGCTGTGAAGCGTGAGCGGGCGGCCGAAGATGCAACCAGCAACGAGCAGAACATGGCTGCTATTTCATGTTCTATTGATAACAGAGAAGCCTGTGAGATGTGCTCTGGTTAAAAAAACACCTTTCAGTCTGATTCTTCATATTTTCTAGCTTTTCCATTCAGTCGTTGATAATAAATACGTGTTTGATTTTGACAATTTTTGAGTCCAAAACAAACACAATATGGAGAAGATTATACAGGCTTCACATGTGTTAACGAATGATTTGGTGAGTAATTCTCGCGTCTTTCCAGTGCACTGACAGACTCGAATAGGGGTATTACTGCCTGTCTGATTATGAGAGTTATTGGCGTGTGTTATTGGAAAACTACGAAAATGACGAGCCAGTCCTCAGATTCGCCGCTCTGAAGGCGACTATCATGGCTTCTCGCTCAGTATCTAGGACAACTGCAGATTTAGAGCTTCAGACAGACTTGGTGAAAGTGTTGTCAAATGCTGTCAATGCAGAATCGGTATGTCGTCACCAAAAACTTACATCGCGTCTTAACGTAAAACGTTGGCAGCATGTGTCAAATAGAATTTCGTCTGTTTTAGCTCTTGCAGAAGTTATGGCTACGGTCTGTTTGGATGAAGACTTCTCGCCAACAATTCGCAGCCACGCCTTCAATTCTATTCTCAACCAATTCCTTACTGTATATCCAACAAATCCATCTGAAAAAGATGCACAGACTATGTTTGACCACGGAGAATTTACATCAAATGAATCACTTCGACTTCGGATTGTATATTTACACGCGATTGCCTGTTGCTTTGTTCTTCCAGACGCAAAAACGCCAGAATTCATCAACTACATCGATGGCATTTTGCGTCTTCTCATTCGACCAACCACGCATATAATGCTGAAAACTGCAGCTGTTCACATCCTAGCAAACTTTCTACCAATTACGAATCTCAACCGTGAACGAATTCAGAGAAAGTTTTTAAAATCCATCCATATCATATCAAATCCGGCCCATTTTGAGGCTCTGTCGAAAAGACCTTCATCCATGAATATTGCCTCTTCTACAACACAGTCTTTAATTCCTGCTGATTCTACGATTGGCTCTCAAACTTTATCAAGCGCTTCTGATCGCCATTCTCCAGTTTCGAAAACATCGACTGCAGACAGCGTTAGCCAGAGGCTCAAGGAGTTGTTGGAGGCCGAAATTTCAAAATTTTGGAGTGTCTGGTATCCTAAAGTAAGTTTATGTTTCAACACTGCCATTGACTTCAGCTATGCAGGCCGAAGACAACCAGTTGGAAGTTCTTAAACCACAAGAGACCGCAGGTGCTCAATTAGGACAAGGGTACGCAGTGAGACGCATACAGTGGCTGAATCAATGCTTAATTTGCTCGACACCAACCGAGCTGTCATTGAATTCTGGCAAAGCTCCACTTGTTACGTTTTTCAAAGACTCTTGGATCCCCAAAGCCAAAAGTCTGCAATGGATTCAAAAAAAAGGTAAATTCAAGCTCATAACGAGTTGACCTAACATTCCGATTAACAATAAGAGGGTTCCGTTGTTACTCCATCAGATCTCAAGTTGAGACAGGAATCAACTTTCCAGGCGGAACAAACTTTGTCCAATAAGGAGTCAGAAGGTCTTCAAAACGTGACGTTTATTGACGGAAATCAGTTGTCTTTCAATTTGAATCCGCCCAATGTTGTATTCAATCGTTTCCCTCACACCCGAGAGCTATTCATTCAGAATAAGTCCGCAACGGAAGACATTAGCTTCTATCTTCAAGTAAAGTCGACTTTATTTTGATCAGCTATTCTTAATGAAATAATAGGTCTCGCCACCGGAATTCTTCACTGCTCTTCCATCGTTTGGCAAAATTGTTATGGGGGAATCATGTAGTATTCATGTGACTTTTACCCCTCAGCCATACAAACCTCGCAAAAATGCCGAAGTTCAAGGCTTTATTCGTATTCGATCAGAGCAAGGGCTCACTTTCGAAAGGTAATTATTTAACTGTGCTCGAACGTCCCATTGACGAACTACATAGAATCTCTTTGAAGGCCTTTAACATTCCTGCTCTAAGAGTATACCCTGATTGTATAGACTTTGGCTTTTGCCCTAAAAACGAAACAAGAACCGCAACTATTTATCTGCACAGCAATATTCCTATTGACTGTCCTTGCATAGTTTTGATTTCGCAGACAATTCCTGACCAGGAAACAGCATTTTCAGTTCCTTTCTCTTGGTCACAGCCTACTCTGTTACCAAAGGAAAAGAAGGCGGTGAAAGTCATTTTTGGCCCCGTCGTTGAAGGCTCGTTCAACGAAACACTCTACATTATTGCTCTTGGCGGCGACGTATACTCCGTCAAATTACGTGGAGTGGGTGGTTCAACTATCAAATTGCTAGAACACAAGATTGACGTTGGGTCTGTTCAATATAACATCAATGTGTTTGCACTAACTTGATATTTAGACCGACAGACATACATTATTCTTCAGTATCTCGAAGGCTTTTCCTGGAAAATAAGGATAAAGAACACTCGATTCCTGTTAAGTTTCATCCCAGCTCGGATGAGATTGAAGTCAATTATGGAGAAGAAGTTATCCTGGAACCAGGAGAAGTGAAGCCTGTGAACATTTCATTCTGGTCAAAACTCACTGGGTTACGTCAAGAAAATATGAAAATAACAGCTCCTAACGCTGTGGTATCATCAATCCCTGTGATAGCTGCTTCTGGTCCTGTGGTATATATTCCAGTGATGGATGAGATCATCTTTCCAACTGCTTTAACTGGTCAACCCTCATCGGTTTACCTGCCAATTCGAAACATTTCCCCGTCTCATGCTTATTTGCAGCTCGCTATGTCTCCCAACTCACCTTTTACCGTGAAGCTTATTGACTCGGACACTTCAGCCATGTCAAAAAATTTGGTTGACCTGAGACAATTTGAAACCTCAGAAGCATCAGGATGCTTCGTGACCATTGCTGGACATATAAGTGCAGTTCTTGAAATCGTTTTCAAATCATCTACGTGGGGAACGTTTCGAGTTTCTCTCACAACCACAACTGTCAAACCTAAAAAGACTCTTGTTGCTACGCACTATCTGTCAGCCATAGCTACTAACGAAATGTATATGATACGTGAGAAACCTATTCCACAAATCAGAAAGTTCTTGAGTTATCCAGCGAACACACCTGCCACAGGATTATTGGTAAAAAAATCACCAGATGGAAAACCAGGAGATATTCATCCGAAAACCTCGCAAGTCTTCGAGCTTGATCCACCGTTACAGATGTGTTTTGGGTCTGCCCCAGCCCTCCGTGCAAAATCCGATGATATTTGGGAGTACGTCACACTCACTAACCTTGCTGGAACAACTCAACCATATCAACTTGCAATTTCTTCGCCCTTTTACACTAATGTGTCGTTACAGGGGGAACTGGAGGCATTCGCAAGCGTTGACATTCCCTTGAGGGTTGATCCGAAGGTGTTTGCTTATGAGTCGAATGTTGAAAATTTAGATAAAATAGCCATTGGACAAGTGACGGCATTTGATGATGCCTCAGGAATAGTTTCTTCCAGTATTATTGGAACGCTTACCGATCTTGTCTCGGTTGAGGTTCGGCGTGGTGCTGAGCAAATTCAGTTTCCCCCTGTGCGCGTTATGGAGAAGTCAACCCGAAGAATACTTATCAGAAATAAGTCTCCGTTGGAGATCGTATGGGAGGGTAGAGTCGTTGCTGTGAGTAACAGAACCTCTGAAGAAGGGATGACGAATACAACTCTTGCGGAATGGTGTCCCTTTGGATTAATTGCGTCGAGAATTAATCTGAAGCCGTTTGACTACGCGACTGTGGATATTCAGTTTCAGGCAACAAGCAGTGGAATATACAACGGACGCCTCCTCATGACTTATGTGGATCCTGTATATCATATCATCAATAAGGAGTATCATCGAACAAGAGCTAAGCGTGACCTGGCCTATGTTGACGTCAAATGCGAAGTTGGGACGGTTGATTTGGAGTTTGACAGCGAGCCAATCAATTTTGGTGACATAATCAATTATATGCCAGCGGAACGGTCTCTGGTTTTAAACAACAGACAACTTATTGATTCTCGTACAACTCTGATATCGTCTATTCCTTTCAGAACTAGAAATTCGATTGTGAAAGTCTCTCGAGAGTCTTCTCACATATTACCAGTTTACTTCCAATCGGGGAAACCAAAGTTTTATAATTCATTTCTATGGATTGCATCTGATAATGGTACACAAGCTGTTCCTATCCTTGCAAACGCAGGATTTTCTAAGCTTGGAGGAAACCTGGTTGAACCTTTACCGTCCCAAATTGATGAGACGTTTAGTGTCAGTGTTGAAGATAAACACTACATTGAGTTTGGATTTGTAAGCAGCCAATCACCAAAATTGAAAGTGCTCCACTTGAAAAATCTGGGTACGTTTGAGATGATCATAAAGAATATTGTTGTCAAAGACAACGGACATCTCATTTGGAAGTTTTTGGATGATTATGAGTCCCAAAAGCTTTTGGCTGCTGGGTTTCGAGAGGACTCTCAATCTTATTGGAGCTCCAAAGAAGTAGACTGGGATGAAGTTGACTATAAAGTATACGAAGAAAAGTCAAATCTTAGAGCTGCCCAGACGCAGCAAATAGAAAACGGGAAAGGCAATGATCGACCAAAGAAAAAGAAGGGTGCAAAGGCTGTTGCACAAAATGTTGCAATCAATCAGGCATCAGTAGTACACAAACAATTTCCTTTACGAATTGCACCACTACAAACATTGAGTTTAGCAATTAATTTTGGGGGCTTGGAGCTGGTGAGCCAATATTTTTATATGCTCCTTTCTGACAAATCTATAGGGCATATTCACTGATGTCATTCGAATTGACACCGAGCGAGGATTCGGGGAGGCTGAATCGTTCAGAGTATGGGGAAGAGGAAATGTTCAGCCGCCATTGATCTTGCTCGACAAGAAAATCGAATTTGGAAACAAAGCGGCTCATAGCAAACATGTAAGACTGATTTCAATGCTATCTACTTTATGTTTAAACCTTTTATCAGCTTCAAGAGATCCGTTTCAAAAATGAAGGCACATATCCGTTGAGTTGGACTCTTGAATCAAAGAGTATCAAATATACAGCGATGGCTAAATATGATCCTGCTCCACTGCCAGAAGATTTAAACTCAATAATTTGCCCAATTAAAGTATTTCCGACGCATGGTATTCTTGCAGCTGGGAGCACACAGATTGTTGAAGTAGTGTTCTGTCCAAGTTTGCCTGAGTATGAAGTCGCTAATACTCTTTGCTTGAAAACAGAAGATTTTCATGAAAGTGAAATTCTTATTCGCGGTGTTGGCGCCTCAAGCAATATTGTCTTAGATAAGACCGTTGTTGATTTTGGTGTCTTGCGGGTTGGAACCAAAAAAGTCTTTAAAATCAAAATGCACAATCGGGGCATTCTACACACAAAGTATTTCGTCGAATGTGGGGGTCAATCATTCTCAGCTGACCCTGAAGAGGGTATATTGGAAGGGAATGGAGTGATTGACCTGATTGTCACTTACAAACCAAAAACTGTTGGCAAAACTAATTCATACGTCAAAGTTACTTATAGAAGTGATGAGAGCTATAAACTCAAACCAGTTATTGTCAATGTTTTGGGAATGGCCTCTTACCCCGACATCTTAGTGCTGACAAAGGTTGTCGACTTTGGAGTCGCACTATTTGGTGCCGAAAATGCAAAGCCCATTACGATTGAAAATCGAGGCTCAGCTGATGCTGACATAATATTCACTTGTTCTCATCCTGCCATCAGTCTTGAAACAGGATATTCTGGATCAGTCGTCCTGCCAGCAAACTCTAAAAAAGACATCAAAGTCATTTATTCGCCTCAGCAAATTGAAACATTAGACGTCAAGGTATTCCTTCGGTCATCTGACACTCGTGGGGATCATTTTATGATACAATTACGAGGAACTGTCGGTGTACCTAAAATCACATTCACACCTCCCAGTGTTACAAAACAAATGGATTTCGGAGTCTGTGCAGTGAAAGGTCATCAAAAACGAACATTTACTATGAAAAATGAAGGGAACATCAAGCTCTCGATCACTATGAAAATAGAGGTGTTGAGCATTATTTATGACGAAAATGGAGTTAAGAGAGCTATTACCTCAAAGCAGCCTGCGTTTGTTGTAGAGCCTGAATCAGCAGTACTGCCCATTGGAGAGGAGATGAAAGTTACAGTAACGTTCACACCTGAAAAACTAGCAACTTATGAATACAAAATGGTCTTAAAGTATGACTTTAGGTCCCTATCAACAGTGTTGGTTGGAGTGGGTGGTCGAGCAATATTCCAGATAATTTCGCCGTTACGAAGACTTGATTTTGGTGTATGCAGGTTGAATCGTGTCTTTAGAAAGTTGATTACGGTATCAAACACTGGTAATTTGGGTGTCAAGTTCCATATTCGCCCAGAGGGAGCCTCACGAGATTGGGAGGATGATTCCGCAGTGATAGAACATGACAAGAGCAAAAATATTGTAGAGTATGACTCTTCTCATTGGATGTCTTACTTAGATCGTCAAGGAATTCGTATTCTGAATCCAGACGGATTTTGCAACGCAAAAGCCAAAACAGACATTGTCCTAGAGTATTTCCCTCAGGTCGAGTCCGCCATAAATATTCGATTTAGAATATACTTTGATAGCGACCATGAAGATATAGATATTCTGGCCAGCGCATCTTCACCAAAATTATCCCTTCAAACTGCAAACAATGAAATCTTGCTGACAGGCAACTCTGACAAACTGACTTCATTGGATCTTGGTGTACACCCAATTAATTTAGAATATTCTTCGACTTTGAAACTGGTTAACGAGGGTCCATTCGCTTTGGACTTTTTGATTCAACCAATTGGAATTCGAGAATTCGACATATATCCCTTACGAGGTTATATCGAACCACAATCTTCCACTTCTTTGAAAGTGTTCTTTAATCCAACTTCAGAATCAAAGTTTCAGATGGTGTTAAAAGTGCTTTGGGAAGGTGTTCCGTTGCGGATTGTCATCTCGGGATCTGGTGGTAAGTACACTTCCATTGTTTCTTTCCGTCTAAAAATTACTAGGTATTGGAAAGCTCGAAGTTGTGTACATTGACGCCAAAGATATCCAGTCTCACTGTCTAGATTTCAACATGGTTCCTTTCAACTCAAGCGCCGAGAAAAGATTTTTCTTGCATAACGTGGGATTAGTTCCTGTTGACGTGACAGCAGAATCCGACAATGAGGATTATACTATCAACCAAGTTGGCGAACCATTCTTGCTCGATAAAGGAATATTAAAAGCAGGGCCGAAGAAAAACATCTGGAACTGGTTTCCTAACTTTGGCGTCGCCCTCCTTCCATCTATGGGCGTTGAGATTAGTGCCAAATTCTTCTCCAAATCACCAACAACTGTTTTCGGACACATCTTCATTGCATCCGACTGTGCAGAATTAGCAGTCCCGATGAGAGGAAAAGGAGGAACATTCTCTATTTCTCATCGCGGTGATTTGAGTTTTGGAGATATTGCTTCAAATTACACCTACAGTCGAAAACTTACGATTTCTAATAGTGGTTCTATACCAGCCAATATATCTTTGGAATGGCTTATTGTAGGCCACAACACAGAATCGCCCAGCTCGTTTGTTCGACTTGCAGAAGTATATAACAACGTTGATCCACGATCAGGATTTGCTCGCCAATCATACTTACGTGAAAACAACATAATCGATCCAAATTATAAGTTAAGCGCTCGTGAATACTGGAAACTGGTGGGAAAGATGATTCGGAAGCCAGTTGTCAACGGAGATGACGGATCTGTGTCGAGGGTGAATGTAGGAGGACTTGGACGCATAACATCAAATGATTCGATTGGAGAATCTATGGGAAGTATTGCTGCTATCCAGAGCAGCAGTGGAAGTCGCAGACAAAAAGGAACCAGAAATGCAGAGGAGAGCATTACGTCAATTGGTCGAAATTCACGGATCACGACAGGAGGTGGTGTTACAGACAGATTCACAGCCAAAAAATCGGCGAGTAATCATTATTCCACAATGTTTAAGCGCCGTCAAATGTTTTTTCACTTGATCACATCGACTCAAGTATCGAGCCAGTCTACGTCTCTTACAACTGCATTCATAAGGGTGGATCCTGGCTCTTGTGTCCTGCCTAGCTATGGAGAAGTTCATTTGAATGTTGATATCAATTTATCAACTGAAGACACATTTTTGGCAACACTATTAGTCAAATCAGATGTGGCAAACTATCCTCCACATGAAATAACGTTAACAGCAACACCTAAAGCTGTATCTATCCTTTGTGATGACACAAGAATGCTAAACTTCTACCGTCAGCCGTTGGGAGAACCCGAAATCTTGACAAGAACATTCACAAATATTGGTCATAGAGATATAAACTTCCGAATAATCAACACTAACCAAGCTTTGTCAATTCTTCCGGCTCGTGGCTCTCTGAAAGTTGGTCAGAGTCAACTTGTCCAGTTTATTTTCCGACCTACAGATGAGTCAATACAAAATGCAGACGTTATTTTTGAGCCAGATTGCTCTCAGCATATTCGATTAAAGATGAGTGGTGGTGGCGGTTTCGCAAAAGCTTCACTTTCGAAATATCGACGCTTTGATTTTGGTCATTGTATGATTGGGAAGGACACTATTTCTCTACTTCCAATTACAAATGAGGGAAATGCTTTGCTACATTTGACCCGTTTTGATCTTTACGAGACGGATACATTCTTTAAAGGTTCGTTTTATAAACAATTCATCAAATATCTGACGATAAAACAGGTGTTGACTGGCCAACATCTCGCGTATCACTATTTCCTGGCCAATCATTTAACTTAGCATTGGTTTTCAATCCACACGAAGAAAGTCCTGGTCCAGGAAGATTGGTGATTGGTACAACCTCAGAATCATGGGAAATTGAGTTAATTGGGCTAGGACGTGAGGCTGTGCTGATTGTATCCAAAGTGTCACTTGATTTCACTGACTGTCTGATTGGAAATTCGTACGAACGAAAGCTGGGCTTGAAAAACGTTGGGGATGTCAACTATCCTGTGACATTTACTTTGGACCGAGAATTCCCCGATCTCGAATTTATTCCGCCATCACTTGTTATCAATCCGTTTTCTGAGAACTACGTGATTGTTTCATACACACCAACTTCCTCCATCAAATCGACTGTTGCCATGACGGTGTCATCTCCTTATTCAAGTCACAAAATTCCAATTTCGCTGCATTCTGGAACGGCTACTTTGGAATTCACTGCTGAGGAGCTTGATTTTGGAATGTTTGAGCGTGTCACAAGACCATCATTGAAGCTCGGGATCAAAAATACTGGTACTGTAAAAACGTCCTTTGTTGTGCGGGATACAGCAAAGCCTTCCATGTTTCAAATATCTGGGGGTAAAGGTCTTCTTACTCCAGGAAAAACAGCAGAGGTTACTATTACCCATATTCGACACACAGTATGTGAATTCAAGGAGAAATTAATGATCAAAAGCGACTTGATTGACAACTTCTATTACGTATATGTAAAAGGACAGTGTGAAGAGTCACTGCTAAAGCCAGATGAATTTTCTCTCCTCAACTTAGGAATATGCCCTGTTTTAGATGCTACAACCAAACAACTACAGTTTCGGAACTACGGAAAGTTCCCACTTGATTTTACTGTGAAATCAACGTATCCTCTTAAGTGTTTTCCATTATCTGGACATGTTGCAGGCGGTGATTGGGCTGAAGTCTCGGTTTCTTGGAGCCCATCTGGAGGATATGAGCTACGCACACAGCTCACCTTGGCTACCAACATCGGGAACTACAATGTTATTGTGAGAGGAAAGGCTGCCTTCCCTGAGCTCTTCATAAAGAATGTTTATCTGGGTAAGGTCTAACCTTGAACGTTTGTTCTCTAATTCAAACTTAGACTTTGGAGTTTGTGGTGTTGGCTATCCATACAGCGAAAAACTCATTATGGTCAACAAAGGAAAAGTCCCATTGCATTTCAATATTCCGCCAATGCGCGAACTAAGTTATTCAGTATCACAACCTACCGGGTATTTGGATCTCAAGGAAACAATTGAAGTAGATGTTATTTTTAAGCCTACGGCAGTGGGACGCTTTGCTCATAGCTTCATAGTCGAGTGTAAAGGCGTCAGCTATAAAGAGGTGGTTGTTGTCGGAATCGGTGGTGTGATTCGATTGGACATCTCGCCAGCAAGTGTGGACTTAGGCAACAGTCCATGTGATTTGCGAGTCTACCATGTCATTACTTTAACCAATTCAGGAGAAGTTGTCTTACATATTGATTGGGACACTTTGATGGAAGACGAGAATCCAACTTGCACTCTCCATTTGCCAGAACCAACCATCATAATGCCCGGTCGAGCTGCGCGTTGCATTTTTGGAGCAACCGCTCACAAAATTGGTCCTATTTCAGCGAAATTGGTGGTTAAGTCAAAAGAGCGATCCTATGTAGTGCCTGTTGCAGGTATGAATTCTAGTGCCTTAAAATCTGCTAAATATTATTGAATACCTACAGGAAATGGCGTTCGCATCATTCTCACGGAAAAGTCTCGAAGAATTCTTGAGTCTGAACATCTGCCAGTCCTAGAGCCCACGGGTCCCTTTGGCCAAGAAATTACGATAGAATCTGTGGAGCATTGGTTCAAACTGATACGTAGAAAGAAGCTTGATATGGATCTGAAAATTGTGGATTCCATCAAAGAGATTATGAGAGAAGCACGCAAGCGTGAAATGGCACCTTCGCTGAAGATTGAGGAATTAAGAGACGAGGATTTGAAAGACTTGGATGAAGGTGCGCCAGCAACTCCTTCTGAACGGATGATTTCACCTCCATCACAAACGATTGAGTTGGAACGTGAACCAAGCGTGCTGGATCAAAAACTGGATGCACCTGTTATCGACATAACCATGTCATTCGACTCGTCGAACAGTTTAGATCATATTCGAATGAAGGAGAAGATGTGGCAAGAATTGAAAGCGAAGCAAACTGATTCTCTTGCAAAACCAATCAATGTGGATGATGTGGGAACTATTTCGTCTAAGGTAAGCATGACTGAAACTTGTTACAGACTAATACTAAATTTTTCCATAATTAGTTCATCGATTTGAAGCGTAGTGGACATATCCCGGATAAACCACACCCCGATGATTCAATTGTCCAAGATGTTATAGATTTTGGCTCATTGACTGTTAGTAACCTGTTGGTTTCTGAAGTGGACACTAACAAATTTCCTACCATAGATTCTTGATATTGCAACCGACTATTTGACCTGTATGTTAGAGCCAGAGCTTGAAACTGACCTTGGCATAATTGTTGCGAGACCACCACCATTTCCCCAAGAAAAACAAACAAAGCTGGGAAAACTGGGAATCACTGTTGGAAGCAGTTCGAGAAAGTACAAAGAGTTCCCTCCTTTGGTGAGGAAGGCAAGAAACGCCAGGACAGTGGAGTTCTTCAAGTATAGAAATGATTATTCGGCTCAATGAGAAGTCTGAATAAAATTGAGTTTCCAAGAATGGCTTTATTCCACGTTGGGAAATACGATGAACAGAGAATGAATTGATGAGAGTCAGTCTGTTCAAGAAGATCTGTTTCTTCTCTTGAGCTGCTCTGGGATAGCAGTCAAAAGGTCAAAGTTCTCCTTGGTAGCGATTTCAGCTTCAACGATATCGATCAATGGACGGAGGTATGGTTGGTCCTGTGAGTAGTTCGTTAGTTGTCGACATTACGATACCAAGGACCAGCGCGATCGCACGGGCTCCAATCACACAAAGTATATGTCGATCCACTAGTTTTATACTGATAAGTCCATGGTCTGATTCTACTCCGTTTGGTCCCATCGTCGATGACATCAAATGACGGCAAGTTTCCTTCCCTTCCCTCCTACGCCGTGTTCTCTACGCTCCAACAATTGCTCAAGAGCTAAGTACCTCAGCAGCAGAGATTTGATCCTTTGGAGCCAACTCGGTCTGGGTGGTAGAAAGGGCATAGGCTCTTCTGAAACGGAAGAGACGGTTCTCGGTCTCCTGTGGCGACAAACGTCTCAAAGCCTCCTGAACCAAAGGACCCTCTTCTGGGATCAAATCGTCGCCCTTAAGACCTGCGTTGTCACTTCGAGTGAGCACACCATGATCCATCCACCTCTCAACAAATAATTACTTACCCAATGCTCTGTGGCCCATGGTGCTCGCGTGCCACTCGCTGAAGGCAGTGAGGGCGTTGGAAGCACGGAATGTTCTGAGGTTGGCGAGGAGGGCGCTGCCTGCGAAACCACCGACGGAGGATGCCATTTTGGTCTGTTGGGAAAAAGTGAAAACGAATACGCAACCAAACTATCACGCGTTTTATCATTCAACTTTTTTATAATCCAACTAGTCCATTGAGAGATACTAAACTCTCTACTACAGCACCTTCGCCAACCAACGTTTCAATTTCGCTTTTATACTGCCCAATATCCATGGTCATTTGTTGCTTAATTTTGTCATACGCTGTGACAGCTCCCTCCACCGCATCTTTTCCTTTCCTTCTACTTTTGTATCGATCTAGTTTTGCAACATCCTCAAGCTGTTGTCCTACTATGGAATGATATCGCGTTGACACGCCATCAATAACTAAGATCTTCCACTTTTTGAGAGAGTGGGGATCTTCTTCTGGATTGGCAGGGATGCGGGCAAAGAATTCAGACGCTGGGGCAAGGATCTTCGAAACATAAGCCGATGCGGAAGTGGGCATCTAAAGAATAACAAAATATTAATATGCTTATCTAAGAAAGAAAACTGTGTTACTCACATTACTGCTGAAACCTGTTCTTTGAACCACAACACTGACTTGATCCAAAGCGACGCAGCATCGCTTTACCAACACACTCGCTGACTTTGTTTGATATTCTGAAATAACATCTTGTAGAGCATGAGCAGCGTCTAGGAATTGTTGTTTGAGGACTTGCGTGCTGGGGAATCCAAGTGGAAGACGTTCAGTGATAGAATCATCAAAGAACTTGGTCAACTGAAAATTGCTACATCAGAAAATGAATACAATAATAAGATT
Source organism: Rhizoclosmatium globosum (assembly GCA_002104985.1). Taxonomy (NCBI): domain Eukaryota; kingdom Fungi; phylum Chytridiomycota; class Chytridiomycetes; order Chytridiales; family Chytriomycetaceae; genus Rhizoclosmatium; species Rhizoclosmatium globosum. The sequence continues at coordinate 263,316 of MCGO01000011.1, read as the reverse complement.
GACTTACCACTCCAGCAATTAGACTCAAATCACCAAGAATAGCGGCTACAACAAGCATTATAGCGTCTTCTTGAGCGGCAACTGGTGCCACAGGCGCCAAAGATGAAGTCGAAACAGCGGGGGAAGAAGCTCCGTTTGTTTCAGTACCATTCAAAGTTGGTATAGATGTAGTGGTTGTGCTTGACTGACAACAGATTCAGCTATCGTGAATGATACAGTCAACTTTTTTCTAACCTCATTGATTTCCTTAAGTGTTTGCCCCAGAGAACCGGCCAATTCTTGAAGCCATGCATGGTATCTGTTCAAACATTGCAAAGAAAACTTCCAGAATCCAGAAATCAAAGCGGGCAAATAAATCTTGTCATTTGACCACACGTTTCGCAATGTGGACAGCAATGCAGCAGATTGCTGTAACTTGAATCCTGTGAAATTGGGTGAGATGATGCTTGAAACTTGAAGCCTTACCTTCGGGAGACTCGGCTAATAATTGAACTTGCAAGATATTCGATTCAAAAACAAGGTCATAACTAGTCACGAGCTCTTTGATTCGGATACGGTAGTAAACTTCCAGATTCCATCGCTTCAAAAATTCGACAGTTGACGGGTGCTTACGAAAATGTAGTAAGGCGCCAGGAACGTCATGCAAGTATAGCTTTTCAATGGAGTCAATGAATTGAGTAGTTGCCAGGTAGTTCTGTGAGATTTGGTGTCAGAGACGAAGAATTGGATCCCAACAACGAACGTACGTGATGGAAGGAGTCCGGCAAGCCAGCATTCCAAGCGCCATGGAAGTACTTCGATAAAATGCTCCAAACCATCACCATAATTTCATCCGTCAAGAAGTCATATCCCGTTGTTCCAAACACTTGACGTGAAATATCAAGGATTCGAGACATTCGAGACGAAATATATAGTAACACTTCTGCATAGAACTTGTCAAGGGTTTGACAAAACGTGGTTGCAATCTAAATACAACATAAGATAGAGTGAAGGCACGAGTAGGCTTTACCTTCTCAATCGCAGGAGATACAATAACTCTCAACTCTACTCCAGCGTCCTTAACACGATCAACCAACAGATATGTACGTAAACATTGTGTAAGAGAGGATGAGGCAGTTTTATCAAAGCGATCTGGATTCGAGACTGCATTCAAGGATGTTTCGAGGGTGTCCTTCAGGATCGACGTTAATGCGCTCTTGATACGGTCGATTCTCTGATCAAGTATGTTAAATTGCAAGTGTTTGGGGAAGTGGATTGTATACCCATGACAGTGTTTTGAGGACCGAAACTTCGCTACCTCCACTCTTTTCAGCCGAAGATACAAGAAACAGAAGCTGGTTGTATTCGATAGCGACTCTCTCGACTAATTTGCCATCGTCTGAAGAGTTTAAATCGAGTTCACTGGTTTTGCCGTCTTCCCGTTGGGCGACACCAAGCAGGCCCTCAAGTTTGCCCACGGATTCTTCGATCGAGAGGAAGGTTTGAAGAGCCGCCTGATAACGGGTTTAATTATTGAGATTTCCCCTCCACTCGTTACTCTCTTTGAGCGCACCTTTTTGTCCCGCAGCTTTGCCCGTTCATCCAGCATCGTTTTAATTTCATTCGCCATTGAAGCGAGATCGTTTCGCGAAGCCTGTGCGGGATTAGTCAGTCATGAGTTGAGAGCAGCAATGAAAGAGGGCACCGTCAGAGCGTCCTTGATTGCAGCGATTGGATCGTTGAGCGAGTCGTTGTTGTCGGGCAGGGGGCGATAGTTTCTGAGGGCCGTTGAGATGCCGATGAAGGCCGCGTAGTCCGAGTTGATCAGGTCGACGAGCTCGCCCTTGAGCGACGACAGCCGCGACGACGCCTCGCCTCGCAGCGTCGCTAGCCCAACTTCGTGGATGCGCGCGGCGGTGGCGTCATCGAGGTCGACTACCAGCGTGTCCGCTTCCTCGTCCGCGGGGGGAATTGACATCAGGAGCGAACAGGTGTGTTGTGAAAAATGGGTTTATTCACTATTTGAAAGTAAATACAATAGCAATCCTCGCACAATCTCAACATTAATCGAATTTCCCAGCAGCTTCCATCCTTGTTCCGTCGTGAGGGTCTTGGGAAACTCAAACCAATCTGGGAATCCTTGCAGCCTCGAAACCTCCTTCACACTGAAATACCTCAATTTCAATGCTGCCAACGGACAAGATTCAAGCTTATCAGGCCAACTTCCTCTTTCCATATCCAGTTCACGCTTACGCTTCGCTGAAAGCCTTTTGGGCTTCGCCCCTGATTCCTTCCCTTCATCCTCTGCATCTTCTTTTGGCTTATGCTTCGATCTCAGCTCAAAATATTTCATAAAAAGCCACTTCAGCGCCCTGATGACATTTTTCGATGCAACGCCGTCCCAATTTACTTGCGCCAAGTGGCATCCATCCACCTCTTCCCATCCTTCTTGCTCAGATCCATCAAATCCATACTTTTCAGCAGCCGCGATAATATCTTCGTCTGTCGCCATAGACAGAACAGATCCGGTACCTCGAGCAAATTTCCCGTATCCTTTTGTGAAACAACAGCTTCGTCTATGACTGGGTCGCAATATATCATACTGTTCTGCGGCTTTCCACAGTCGCCGATGCGATATGAACAAGGTTTCATCGTCATTTGCCTTCAAATCCAAGTAATCGGACACGGAATTTGGCTCCACCACGGGCATTCCAATCTCAATTCCAGGTCCATTATTAAACTTGCCATTGTTGGCTACGCACTTGAACGACAGCTCTTTGATCTTTGCCAGCAAGTAAAACCGAGGTCGAGAATTCGGTGTTCCACATTGATTTGGGTTAATGATGTATCCTTGCAGTGTATATCGTGTTTCCAACGTTTCACAAAGTAGATCAAAGGAATCGGAAGATTCAAAACCCAATACATTCTCCAACAAAATATGAGTCGGTGGTGCCGTCATCAAAGAAATCTCTTGCAGTAGATTAATAAATGAATGAGCTCTTGCATCATTGCTGTTGAGTCGAGATCCATTGCGAGCTGTTTTCACAGTCAGTGTTGACCAAACATGACAGCAAAACCTTACTGTATGGCTGACATGGAGGTGACATGACCCACAACGATGCTCCAATTGAATCAAAGTCGGATGCTTTGAGAAGCGAAATGTCCTTGGACGATGGGGCATCAGGAAAGTTGTTTGCATAACAGTCATTTGCATTCTCGTTCACATCATAGGCATGGAATTTGACCGCTGATGCCTCTTTTCCAGTCTTGAACCCTTTTACAAGACAATATGCTGCATGGTGACCACCTAATCCGGAGTAGAGTTCGAGAACAGACTGCATTTTGAACAAAAAAACAAAAGCGACATAGTACTCATATTATTCCATAATGATAACTATTCCTTATGATACTTGCGTTTCGTTCCTCCTTTGGGACCCAAACTCTCAAACATGACTTTGGTTTTGGCATTCGAAGCTACGGCCGCTGCACGCTTCCTTTTTGGTGAAAACAACAATGCAGTTTCCGGTTTGCCGAGTTTCTTTTCTTTCAATGGAGGTTGATGCTCAGATTTGGATACAGTCGAAGGGATGGATTCATAGTTTGATTTCTGAATGGGAATCCCAAGTTGACTTTTTGCAATCGGAATCCTGGAAACCATTCCAGCACGACCAATATCGGAAATGTGAGCAACTGGTTTGATTTTAATGACTGGTAATGCTTCAAGAATATCAGGCTGTACTGAGGATACACTTCTTTGTAGAGGTTGAAGAATTGAAATATCAGTCGCCGTAACCATAGTATCGATTCGAGAAGAAATCGCTGGTTGGTTGAGTTCTTCTACCTGGCCAATTTCATTCGCTAGTTTAGTCTTCGGCGAAAGAGGAGGATTGTAAATAGTAAATGCTGAGCCATAAGAAGCACTGTCGAGAAGATTTTTGACGTTATCATTGCCGGAAATATCTTCACGTTCTTGGTCAGGGTTGATGAGGGTGACATCATCATTCACGAGTGAAACACACGTTGGCGTTTGCGGTGCTGAAATGTCTAACGGGAAGAGAGTAAACGGAGAAGTTGATGAGGGAGGAATCGGAAGGTTTTCGATCTGCACTGCCCTTTCGGAAGGTTTCATGGGCCAAATCGAAAGAATGATTTCTGATGCAAGTAAAATAGGGGAAATGATGTGGTCGCAATCATCGGGGATATGGTCTGTAGTTTGGATAGAATCTTCTACAGAATCCTGTTTCAGTACTGATTCTTCCTCCACAATGAGCAAACGTTCCGTTTCGGTTTCTACTCGTAAATTAAAGTTGTCACTGAGTGGGAAATTCAAGCCAGTCACGACTGGAGGTTCAATTCCATCTTTTGCACCTGCGCCATCAAGAGTGATAGAGTCGTGAGTTTCTTTAACGCATTCGAAGATCGGCTGTGACGATTCAGCAACAGTTTGGCTTTGAGTTGCAGTCCAAGCATCAAATGTAACATCAGAATCTTTCCATTGAACATCTGTCATGGAATCTCCGTTTTCAGCAAGACCAACAACATTACAGGTGGTTTGAGGAAGTAACTCAATGAACAATTCGGCAGACGAAAGAATATCATCAAATTGTGAGGAGCGAAGGAGTTCTGACGTGTAGCAAGCTTGAGAATCGGTGTTATGAACCTATCAATATTGTTAAGGGTATTCTTAAATAAAACAAATAACTCACCACATTTGTGGAAGTTTTCGAACTATTTATTTCTGTGTCATCAGTTTGCTCGATGCAAGACGCGATTGAGTTGGCGGAGGCGTTTTTAGACACGATTTGACTTTGGTCGTCCAAGATTGTTTCGACATGGTCCATTTCGTAATCCATTGCTTGATTCGGCTCAACAGCAGTATCGAGATTAGGCTGTATAGAATTGGATAGGAGGCCTGCATAACTGACAATTGGACATATTCCTGCAGGTTCGGACACACTTTTCGCGGGGCCAGGTTCGGATTCAGTCTCGTCGCATACGTGGCTTCCAACTGAAAACAACGTGCTTGCGAGTTGGTGATCGGTATTTGAGTCAGAAGCAGGATGTGATTCTGTTCTAAAGTCACGGTCCCCTGACGCGTTGTCGATCTCGCCGTCGTTGTTGGTTGCACTTTCCGTCTTGTTCGGGGTTTTTGGTGGCTGAAGGGGCGGTGCGGGTGCGTGCAGCAACAGCGACCGCGTCTTATTTTTTGGCAAGTTGGACGCGGTGATCGGCTGTGACGTTGCGCTGAGGAGCGGCACACGGAACAGCTTCTTGAAGTCGAGTGGCATCGATACTGTGCGACGCATTGGACGATTGATGCCTGCTTTTCGTCAAGTTTTGGTGTTCGGACAGAATATATTCTTTTTCAAAGAAGTTAAACAAAGATCGAAAAAAGGCGTTCACTCAAGAGCGACTCCATCATTATCATCATCAGCAGAGTAAATGTTGCTAGCCTATGACATAGATAGTTAAGCGACGAACTTATCAAAGAATATCTCACCATTTGCCAAACTTGGCACACGTTATCTTCCGCCACAGAGCAAAGCACCCATTCTTCATTCTTGTTCCAACTGAAGTCACTGATTTTGTTTGTGTGGCCTCCGTGAACAAAGAGCAACTCCGGAGGTCCATCCTCCGCATCTTCAGGAGTCTGTTCCTCTCCGATTCGACTCAAATCCCATACATTCAGGCGTCTGTCTCCAGATGAGGATGCCAAAATAGTGGGCGAGAATGGCGACCATTGAATTTGAAGAATTTCGTCCAAGTGGGAGTCTAATGTATGCAATCGAGACTTGAAGTTGCGCATATCCCACAAAGCAACAGTCTGGAAGACGATGGCGAGTAAGTACAGCGAAATCTTTGGTAAGAACAAAGTGTACCTTATCTGCCGAACCAGTTGCAACAATGTACTCATTCTGTGGATTAAATGCGACGCAGTTGATTTCCTGCATATGAGCATCGCAGTGCGAAAGAGGTTGAGAGTTGGAGGCGCTTCGAGTGTCCCAACTAAGAGAGAGAACTAGTAAGCAACTGTTGTACCTATTCAACACTACGAACATGAAAAGCTTTTTGTCATCTCCCACACTAGCAAAGATAGACTCGTTGAGTTCATGCCATGCAACATCCTCAACCCAAGCGGTGTGTCCAGTAAAGGTACGCAATGCGTCCAGCTCTCTTTTCTCCTTCGTGGTCCCTTTAATATCCCTATCTCAGTGTTAGTAATCAGACGAAATAATGAACGGCTCACCAAAGGCAAATTGTGGTATCTTCGGACGCACTGAGAATCAGCCCCTCATTTTTTGGATGCCACGAAACACCATATCTAAAAAGTGTTAAGACTTTCAAAGACTAATATAACGCATACCCTTCTTTTGAGTGACCCATCAGCTTGATTTCTGGTGCACAAATGTTGTCTTTGGGGTTATTTGGGTGCCTGGTACGATCAAAGATATAGACAGGTCCGAAAACAGTACGCGTTGCAATAATGTTTGCGTTAGATGGCATATAACGAGCTCTGCAATAAAGCGTGAGTGTTATGGTTGACCTTTTTTCAAACAAAGACCTGTTGACTTCTCCATCGTGATTGATACGCTGGGTCACGTTAATTTTACATTCAGCGCCTCCATATCCTCCGGCCTCTGATATTGTGCAGTGTGAGTGAAGCGATTGTGGTGATGATGAAATCCGAACCTCCTTTCTCCTCATCGAATGCCTTCGCCGGATCACCCTCCGCATCATCCTTAGGCAGTTGAACCGTAGCAAACTGAAGGTAATTTTGCTCTCCGTCTGAAGTATGGGTACCAAGAAGAAGGCGTTGAACAGTATAATCCTTTCCTTCCGGACTTCAACAAAACAAGGTTAGTATGCGTCGCAACAGCAAACAAGTTGAACTACCGTTCAATATCTGGCAGCCATTGAACTGTCAAGGAAGGCCATTCAAGAGCGTGGGTAACGACGAGGCTAGTGAGTTCTTGAAGTAAGTCACAAGAAGGAAAGAGACAACGATACTCAACTCGTATAGAAAAGGACTGTTCTTTTTCCAGACTAAGCGAAATAGGTATGTAAGTCGTGGGTTTCAGTTATTCGAGTGACGTACCCTTGTACTCTTCGTTTATGGTCTAGAGCATACGTTAGTGAGCCCACTCTGAAAGCGAAAGTAACTTACCTTTTCTTCAACAACCATCCGGTCTTCGGCTGATGCGAAACTGCCCTTTAAGCTAGGAGCTGTGTTGACAGAACCAAGCAAGTGCAAGGATGTGAAAGATGTCAAAGAATCGGAAGGAGAACAAAAGAGCCGCATAATTAGTAAAGTATGCGAAGAGTTGGGTCGATAGAAAGTCCAACCTGTGCTTTGCGTCGCTGTCTGTGTCATCGTTTTGGTGAAGAAATTCAAGTGTGTGTGAAAAGAAACACCAGCCAAAAAATGATGTTTGCTCGTACTGCCCTACGCGTTTCCCGCCAGACCAGATCTGTCTCTACCATCAAGCCATTCTACACTGCCGAGTCTACCGCCACTGGTGGTCGTAATGGCTTTGTTAAGGGAACCGAGGGCTTTGAGACCGAATTGGCTACTCCAGGCGCCTTGAACGGTAAATATAGATAGCAGAGATCAGTCTTCATTCTAACCATACGAATTAGGAAAGGGAGCCAGTGCCACGAGACAGAACCCAGAGATCCTGTTTTCCAGTGGTAAGTAAATGCTTGAGTGAGGCTGGTGTGTTAGTAATTGATTTAAAAGGGTATGCTGCCTGCTTCCTCGGTGCCATCCACGCCGCCGGAGGTCAGCTCAAGGTTGCCATTCCTAAGGATGCGACTGTTACTGCCAAAACGTCTCTTGGACATATTGTTGAGGTTCCAAATGGTCCCAAAGGATTTGGTCTCTCTGTTGATATCATTGCCAACCTTCCAGGAATTGACAAGGCGAAGGCCCGTGAAATTGTTGATAAGGCGCACAATGACGTAAGTTGGGAGGGTAATGTTATTTTGACTAATGTTCATAATACACAAGATTTGCCCATACTCCAAGGCCGTCAAGGGAAACATTGTTGTAAACGTCAGCGTCGAATAGACTCACTTCTCACTTTTCTTCGCGATCAAATAAAATCGGTTGAATTCGAAGATGGTTTTCCCATTCTCCTCCTTCGGGTAGGCCTTGGCAATGTTTTCACGGTATCTCTGGATGAAAGCCTGCCCATCTTCGCTGCCATTACCTCCCAATGCGTCAACGTAGGGCCCGAGACCAGTGGAAGCCGTAAAATCAGCAACGGGATTATCTCCGTCCAAAATCATGGCATTTCTTGTATGCCACATACTGATTATGGATGAGTGTGGAGACAAAATTCCATAATAGTCCCGCGCATCACGTTCGCACGTAACCCATCTGGTTTGTTTGATTCGTTCACCAAAACCAAGTTCTTTGGCAGATTCAGTCATCAGAAGATGACTTGGTTGGTTGCGAGTGTCAGGGATTTGAAATGCCAAAACCCCTCCAGGTCGCAAAAATGACATCAGACGAGGAATCAACGTCTTATGAACGTCAAAGGATACCCAATGTAGGGCTGCATTTGAAAAGATGAGGTCCACATTTTCTGCTTGAAAGCTTTCAAAATCGGTCTGTTGGTACTCGATTCCAGAAAGCTTCAAACTTGAATGGCTCTCTCTCGCCTTTTTCAGCATATCTACTGAAGAATCGAGGCACAGGATTTTGGATTCAGGCCAGGCGTCTCGAAGAAACGGCACAATGTTTCCTGTTCCACATCCTAAATCAATGATGTGACGAGGTGGTGAATCCAAAGTCATGCGAGCTTGGCTAAGAAGGTCCAATGCAGGACGGAGCCTTTCTCCAGAAAAGCTTAGATATGCTGACGGGTTCCAAAGTCGTTGTGCGCGAGAACTTATCATTTTGGGAAGTGATTTAATAATGAATTCGTCCATATTACAAATAACGGATAACAGAAATGCAAATCTACATCATGGTTTATTGCTGTTGTTGGCCTTCTTCCATTCCCATAGATCGCATCATGTTTCCACCAACATCGTTAGCAGTTTTTTGAATGAGAGTATTGGTAGCCATGAATTTGTGAACACAGCGGTCTAGACAAACAGCTTCGCCTTTGTTGAGCTCTCCGTCCTGGAAGTAGGCAGGTGAAATGCACTTGGAGTGGCAGTTCGCAATCAGTCTGGGCAATGGAGTAAGCTCGCTACAGATACTACACCTACACAATACCTTTTACGGAAGTCTGATTCTACTTCGGCAGCGAGCTCTTGTTCCCAGGCGGCGCCGTTCATTTGCAACTTGAATGTTGGTTTGTTTCAAAAAAAAGAAGATTTAATCCAAAAGAACAGAATACATTCTGGAAAGATTGAATTGTTGAAAGAGTTCCATGGCTGCAGACTTAGTCGTTGGAATGTGATCAAGGATGGCTTGGAGTGATGCTTCATCCAAGCCATTGCATTGACACCATTCTCTGCTAACTGCTCGAAATAAATCTAAGAACAGATTCAGTAAGTGCTCAATACAGGGACAGATATCTCACCCAAATCAGGGAAGCTCGCGCCTTTGACTATGTCTGCCTGATTCCACGTAACCTAAAAATACCTTGAGACCAAGTAACACTCTCAAACTCCATCCATAATTCTTACGTTCTGTGGCTTTTCATCACCAGAAAATTCCTCTTCCGAATTAAAGTTTGGGGTAATTATCATTGTTGATTTTAATAGAGTTGAGATTCGTGTCACAGATATTCCCATAAGTACAGGCATTAGAACTGTCTTGGACATATCATGACCGCGAAGCTGCTCTTCAATAAGCGTTAAGTGCATAGCAGATCCTAGAAGTACGATGAATGATAGATTGGCTGTGATCTATTGAAATTGACTTTAATCGAACTGGCGAGCACTACTCTGACAAGCGACACTACCTTAACATTTCTCTCCCACTCATGTACAATTTGAACTCCAGGAAATTTACGGTTAACCCATTCAGAAAGGTCATCACGACGCCCCAAGATGACAATTTGGTTTCCTGAAAACGAAGGTCCATCGTCCGACAGGGCCGAAAGAAGACCATGGACTACCATTTTACAATCAAACTCTCCCGTTTCAGGTAGAATATCAGACAGAATGATTCCAATTTTAAAGTCATGTGGTTTTTTTGCTGGGAACGACAGATACATTTTGCTCAACTCTGCTGCAGCCCAAACAATTTGATCACGAACAGATTCTTTCATTCGATGATAGTTGATTCTCTTTTGGGTGAAATCCCGGGCTTTGTCTGGCGACGTTGAAGCAAACTGATCATCAATTAATGATGTCGCGAAATCAAATGTCAAAGACCGAAAAAAGTTTGAGATTGAGTCGCCTTCGCGATACTTTTGGAGGATTCGCTCTCCGATGCTGTCTTCGGCGGAGTCATTCTTCGTTGGTTGGATTTGGGACATCTTTTTCTTCCAGCAAAGCCACGCGAAACAGATGCTGGTCAGGTGCGTTCTCGTTGGCGTGCCTCCGGTACTTAAAGAAGCCATAATCTATTAGAACACTGCATTTCAATCAGTCTTGGGCGGCCGATGGCTCCTCTCACATCCACGAACGATTACGCAATGTTTACTCTGCTAAAGGGAGTTTCTCGCCATGGGCTCTCGTATGCCGTCTCTACCTGCAGCAGCCCAAAACAGCATCTTCAAGCTTGGATCAAGTGGAACAGCCGGCTCAGAAAGCGAGACATCTCTATGTTCTCAACTCGGATGAATCCACAGCCTACTCTTTACTCGTTGACTCTGATCGCAGTGTATTTCTTAAATCAGGCAGTGAACTAGAAACAATCATCAGTAAGCTTAAGGCCAGTTGGGCGTCACGGCAAGCAATTCGCATAGACGGTCTTGTGTACAGTCTGCCAAATACGAACATCATAATTAAGTTAGGGACATTGACGATTGGAACTATGTCGAAAGGAATACTATTGGAGGTAACAGCTTACTTGTTTTGCATATTTGCGGAATTAACCCAAATGATAAAGGTTATTGTAGACGGATGTCAAAGTGACTCTGAATCACTTATGCAAATCAAGAGCATTTTGCAGAAGCTATTTTCTGATATTTCGGGATATTCTGCCTTGAATCTTGATGCTGCAGTTTCAAAAACATTGGATCTTACTGGTGTGGAGTGGCTGGGAAAAGAATCATCAGAGGATGCCTATTCTTCATTGACTATCATGAAACTCTGTGATAAGCTACTCTCATAAAGAACTAAAGATTATGTGTTGGGGGCTGAGAATTTTGCACCTTTTGGTCCAACCAATGATTTTCATTCAATGAAAACGTTGTGGCACATTTTGTCTCCCAAAGTGAAGCCAGAATCTTTTGGCCACGCATCCAATGTCCCTTCAAAAGAAGTCACTTCAAAAGAAGTCACTTGGTATCCTTCTTGATTCCCAACTTACATTCAACCACCTTGTCGATCTGCTCCATGAATCCGATATTCCAGCCATTCGCTCTGTTGATGGACGTAAGGCCCTCACTCATCGCCAATTGAAGACATTCATCCGAAGTGATGTCTTGACAAGATTTGGAATTACATCTGCATCTCGCGTCGGGCTTTTACTTCCAGAGGGTCCTGAGCTGGGATGCTGCTTGATAGCAGTAATTGCTTGCTGTTGTGCAATCCCCATCAATTTCAACAGTACAGACGAAGAAGTCGTGTCTGAGCTCAAAACTCTAAAAGCGACAACCCTCATTTTGTCAAATATGCGGGAAGATCTTGTTCAAAGGCTTGTGGACTCTGGAATTACAGTTCTCAATCTGCGAGGGAATTCCCTGACTTGTGGTCTCTTCACACTTCAACAAATAACTCCTGCTACGGAGAGTTCATGCGCTATTCGAGCATATCGAAGAACCAGCTACACTATGTTGCCATCTGATGATACATTGGTCAACTTGAGGAGCTCTAGAGTTAGGGTTAGTTGTCTTTGAACGCCACGCACCTTCTTATTTATAGTTGTCACACAATACATAGAACCAATCTCGATTCTTGTATGTCGGAAAAAGAGCCACGCATCAGTTTGCTGGATCAAATTTAGATCACCATGCTGGACCCATGGATATCTCGATGATTCTCAGGACTTCTGGAACCAGTGGAAACAAGAAAACGGTACCATATACATGAAGAACCCTTGTAGTGGGAGCTAGGTGTGTCGCTGAATCGTGGGGGCTTACGGTGAGTGCCTTTTAATGCAATGTACAACCTAACATGTGTGCAGGCCGAAACTGACATAAATTTGAACATGATGCCACTTTATCATGTCGGAGGAATTGTGAGAAATCTTCTCTCGCCTATCTTGAGTGGAAGTACAGTTATTATCACCAGTGGATTCGATGCTGAAATATTTTGGGATATTCTGCAGCTCCACAGTCCGACTTGGTATTACGCAGTCCCCACCATGCATATGGCGATTCTTGAAGAGGGGAAGAATCGACTGGCAGCTAGAGGACAAAAAAGGGGGGGGGAATACGGACTCCGTTAAGAATGATTTGCAATGCCGGAGGAGGATTGCCGCACTCTTTAGCAGTAAGATTACGCGAAATGTTTGAAAACGCTGTTGTGCTGCCCTCTTATGGAATGACGGAGTGTATGCCAATCGCTACCCCACCCTTGACATATAACTTGGAAAAACCTGGTACTTCCGGAGTTTCTGTCGGTGCGTCAATAATCCTTCGATATTTCTCTTAATAATGGAATTAGGGCCTGAAATTGTCATCAAGGATGAAGTATTTAACACATTACCACCTATGAAGTTTGGGCGAATCATGATTCGAGGCCCGCCAGTATTTTAAGGATATGAAGGAAACCCTACCGCGAACAAGGAAGCTTTTACGAAAAATGGATTTTTTGATACAGGTGATATGGGATATTTGGATAACGATGGATATTTGTGTGAGTTCAAGAGCAGCATTGGACTGGAATTACTTAAACTTGCGCATTCCTAGTTATCACAAGTAGATCCAAAGAGGTTATCAACCGTGGCGGAGAAATTATTTCTCCAACTGAAGTTGAGGATGCTGTCTTGAAACACCCGAAAGTATTAACCGCGATTGCGTTCTCGGTTCCCCATGATGTTTTACAAGAAACAGTTGGGATTGTTATTGTGTCACGAGATCCGACTTGCCGGATTGGTTTGGTTGAGCTGCAAAGGTAGAGTTTCGCATTCCATGGCTTATATCTGATGATTTGTAGATTTGTTGGTGCTATTCTTCATGGCCGCAGTTGGTTGTTCATATGACGGATTTGCCGAAGAACAAAACAGGGAAACCGCTAAGAATTAAGTTGGCGGAACGTATGGAACTTGGCTCAATTCATGATGGCATGGCGCCAGGAGAAAGGTGTTTCGAGGCAGACTGCCCACCAAACGGAACACCTTTAACAGTCTCGATCACTTGCAGACCAACACACGATGCAGACTTATGTGGCCACCATCAATTTGCCACATCAGAAAAGACTGGGAAATTGGAGCCACTGCCTCGAACACAAATGTCCACAACCGAACTCTACGTTCTTTCTGCTTTTCAGACTGTTCTGGATATTAATAACCCTCCACACATCCTGGATGACTTCTTTGAAATCGGAGGAAGTTCATTAACAGCTGCCAAAATTGTTTCTCTCGTTCGGTAAGTGTTTTTCTTTTTGTATGGCACACTGTCGACTAAGGCTTTGAGTAGTGCAAAGTATGGCATTAAGATGTCACCAATGACCTTATTTAAGTGTCGTACAGCAAAAGCTCTCGCAACAATTGTTGATTCACAAGCCACTGCTACGTCGGTGTCTATGGCGCCCACTCTGGACAAGAAATTAAGCGTTACTCGGTGTGAATCCCCTGTCCGACCTCTGGCTTTAATGATCCAAAGTCTGTCTGTTTTATTTCTGCAACCCCTCCCAATTATCTTATTTTGGTTGGTTTATCTCAGGGTAATGGCTGGTATGAACATTATTTTACAAGAAACTTCGCATGTGACAGTCTTTAAGCTTCTTGTCGGTTATGGGCTGACATCTATTGTGACATATTTATGTTACCCCATGCTAGGAATTGTGATAAAGTGGCTTATCATTGGTCGCTATCGAGCTGGTAAATATCCTTTATGGAGTGCTTATTATTTGCGGTGGTGGTTTGTTGACCAAACCCTGAACTTCTTTGGCCCTGGCATATTCAATGCAACGCTGAGGACACAATGTTTTTACCTGCGTTTGATGGGTGCTCAGATTTCATCAAATGTCAAATTCGACGGAGGAACTGTTTTCAGAGAGTTTGATTTGATTAGGGTTGACTCAGGCACGTCGATTACGAGCTCTATTGTGCGTGGTTTCACTATTGATTCTGGGATAATGATATTAGCTCCAATTATTATTGGTGGGTTTGATGTGGTTTTTATTGACCTTGTCTAATGGTCACAAACAGGAAAAGATAGCGTGGTGAACTTTGACTCAACTATTTCTCCAGGTGCTATTCTTCCACCAGACACTGTGCTTCCTCCCCGCAGCTCTTCTCATGAAATAACTGATTCTTCACAAAAACATCGACTTTTTGCTTCTAGTGGCGGCCCGTCACCAACAATATGGTCAATGATCACTTTTGGAATTCCCATCGTGTTTCTTGTGGAATTCATTGGATCGCTACCATGGATTTTATGGCTGCTTTGGTCAGTGCAGTGTGTCATGCAATCTGAATTGTCAAACTTGTCATCAATTAACCAAGTTGTACAAAACTTCTTTGAAATGCGCCGTGTTGTTTTGTTGTTTTTTGTATTGATGTCGTTGCGTAGTGTTATGTCGCCTTGGTTTAAACTGGGGGCTTCAATTTTTGTGAAGCAAATTCTACTGGGTCCATTTGTTCCTGGTCAGAAATTAAGTAGCGAATGGCATGCTGTAAAACAGTGGATCATGAAACAGTTGTTTGGGGATGGAACGTTGTGTGGCACTTACAGCCTTCTTGGTCGACACTATGAAAGTATCTCAATGATATACTGTATGTTAGGTGCTAAAGTTGGACAACGCATATACTGGCCGGGAATACCAATTGGATTTTATGCTTTTGACCTGCTGGAAGTTGGTAATGATGTTGTCTTTGGATCAAGAAGCAAACTAGTCTTCTCAGATGCTGTTGAATCAAGACGAATTGTAATTGGCGCGGGATGTATGATTGCGGATCGATGCATTATTCTTCCAGGTGTAATTGTTGGAAAGAACGCTATGATTGGAAGTGGGTCATTGTTATTCAAAAATGGGTACTATCCACCTGAATCAACTTGGATAGGATCTAAGGGTGGAGAAGCAGTCTTACTTGAAGAAGGTGATTGTGTTGCAACAAAGAAGGAAGATACCTTGAAACCGTTTGGAAAGGCTTTCTACTATAGAGATGCACCTTACAGAGTATTTTCAGAACTGGAAATAATTATCACCAATATGGTGTGGGTCTGTGTTACAAGTTGCATCTGGAGTATGGTTCCATTAATTGGTGTGGTGGTTGCAGTAACCACATATACTGGTGATTATTGGTTTTCAAGTTTAACATGGATTTCCAGAGAAGCAGTAATGCAAATTATGTTTGTTTTGACAACATTTGCTGCTTCTTACATTGTAACGTTTGTTACATTGTTCACTGTAATTATGGCCAAATGGGGTTTTATTGGAAGGAGAAAACCAGGAAGTTATGACTGGGACAAATCTGACTACTGTCAGCGGTGGCAGCTCTTTATAACACTCCAAAATATTCAAGGTGATATTTTGAACAATATTCGTGGTTCATTCTTCCTTGTTGCCTACTTCCGTGCTTTGGGAAGCAAAATTGGTCAACGTGTTTGCCTATACCCTACTGGTGGGGACCCTATGGTGCCAGAACCTGACTTGTGCATAATTGGAAATGATACTGTTATTGATAGAGCTAGTGTTGTAGCACATGTCAACAGCCGAGGGTTGTTTGGCTTGAATTTGCTCAAGATTGGAGATGGTTGTGTACTTCGAACAGATTCTAGACTGTTGTCTGGTGGTGAAATGGAAAATGAAAGCAAGCTCTTGGAGCATACATTAATTGTCGGTGGGGAAGTTGTTCATTCTGGGTCAGTGATGCAAGGGTGGCCTGCACATGAAATAGAGGGCAATGATTAATTTTGTATTTAGAAGAGAACAGAAATAAATAGTTATATTAAAAGCACCTGTCCCTTTGATTTGCTTTTTAGTCATAGTAAAACCCAAAATAGGAAGATCCAAACGGCCTTTGGGGGGCCCTTGTTAAGCATTACTACAACAATACAAATTTAATTGCATTAAATACCAAAAAAATGGATAAACAAATGTTTGATATCTATGCGGGTGAATGAGATGAGCCGAGAAAGCTGGCGTAGTGCGTTGTTTAAGATGAAGTGTTGAGTTGGAAACCTAGACATATAATTAAAACCTTAATCAAAGTATTATTGCGTTATTTCAACTGTTTGCAATTCTTTTTGAGGAATTAGTCTCAACAGTTTCCACAGTAAATGCTGCTAGAAGATTTTGGGGTGGGCTGGGATTGCCGACTTTCTCAAATTGCCAACTCACTCATTGCCAGACTCTATTAGTCTATTTCAGCTGTCAAACGCATACAGATTTTGTCAATATAATATGTAGCATACTATCATTAAAAACAATAAAATTTTATTACAGTAACTCTTTTACATTCATACATATCGACGATATTGTTTTGGCAAGAGATACATATATTGCACAGACAATACTTATTGTGTTTGCTTGTTGTAGACTAAGCCAACACCTGTCTGAAGATTTGGATATTGGCTCTTAGACAAGACTACTGCAATGCAACATTGGACATCATGGCTCAGGTATTCAACGACTCTACAAGGAAAGTAAATGGAGCAAAAACATATGCTGTTACAGCCAAATTGAGGAGTATGTGCAGCAATGTAGAAGAAGGAGCTGGAACTACAGAAGCAAAAACATGTCCTTGAAGCAAGCAGATTGGCAATGATGCAGAAGGCACAAGAGCAGCAGTTGCAGTTGATAAATTCAAGAAGGTGTTGGAAAAATAGGATACAAAGGTGGTACAACAGGGGATAGAATTTATTCAAACATGGCAAAGTTAAATCTGAAAAATGATGATTTACTGTGTAGACACTTGTGTAGGTGCTGGTGAAGAATGCATGTATTCTTGGAGTGACAGAAGTTCAAAACCAAAAAAACTTACTAAATTTGATCCCTTGCAACAAGTGAGACAGTTTGTGAGTAATCCTGCAACATGGTTGTAAATGCCTCCTGGTTGAAGTCAAAATTTTAGATTTTTATGGAAATCCACAACACCCAATTATTAGCAATTAAACCAAACACCCACTCAACCAAAAGTATCCATTGGCTTTATCTCAGTTTTGATCCTGTCAAACAATGTAGCCCAACAGCAAGATGTGCTTGTTGTCCAAATAACAAAAAAGGTCTCAGAGGAGATAAAAGGTAACAGTCCTCTGTACACTGAGTGGCATATCATTTTCTCGCAAATATTAGTTTTTAGGAAGAATCTATTCAACACCACTGTTCAGTGGCGTTGCTTGTCTGTCTGTGTTGGTGATGGCGACGAGAAAGGGTGCACTGAAATTCCTCATTTATGGTGACCTTTTTAAGGTATTCATAACAGACAACATGGATATGGCAGTGATTGGTTGACAGTCACAATACCCACCATCTTATAAACCAACAGCTGCCGTACCCAGGAGACTTCTTCCCTGGCATTATCTCATTAAAATAGACTTCTTGTCAGCATCAAAGGCATCTTAGCCTCCCTCTCATTTAACTACTCGACATCCTCCTAAATGTTAACACATAGGTAATCAAAACAGCTCATAGCTGTTCCGTCCTTTTCAAATACGCTGGTTTTGACTGTTATTGAACACCTGGCTCTTTTGCAGCTCAGTCTCGGGAATTGACATGATTGTAAACCACCAGCACACCACTTTTGCTCAGCACTACGAGAAATGTGCAATCACATTGTATTTCGATTTTCAATTTAGGCAGTGTGTTAAAAAGGTAAGTGAGGGAAAAAGGAAGGCAGATTACAGCAATCCTGGCGATTATTGGCTTTATATACACCCAATAAACGTAATTAAAAGCGTAATTAAATCTTTGATGTTCACTGCAACTGCTACCTTCACCGGTGTTGCAAGGGATCAACCTTTCAGTTCGAAATACAGCAGGACTAGAACCAGAAGGACCAGAACTTGCTTTTGTAGGTTGCCATAATATATCACAGGGGGAACATTGAATAGTACCTGTAGTTCAAATAGATTCTTCCTAGTTTTTATTAGTGGACAGGTCCAAGTTTTCTAAGAGGAGACTTGTCAGAAAACTTGTAATTGCATGGTGACAATCCTAGCCTGGAAAGCGGCGGTCCTCTCAATCATTGTTGGCAATACAATACCAGTTAGAAGCAGCTTGTTGTAAGCGGTGATGGTGGATGTGGAGAGTTTCAGATTACTGTTACTGTTTCAATTCAATAGATGACTCATTTAATGGCAAGTCTGTTGTTCTAGTGTTACGGTACGGAATCTTATGGTTTCCTTCAGGTGTGCTTGAGAGATGAGACGGGACAGCAAAGTCGATGTGGTGGACTACAAGGGTGAAACGGATGTAAGTGTAAATGTTTGCCCTTGCTAATGAGTGCTTTATTAGACTGTTCACAAATTAATGATTGAGGTTGTTGGTGTCTAATTAGGGGCCAGATGTGGACGTGGAAGTGACTTCCAGCTCTGTTTCAACTCGTTGAATCCTCTACGTTGCACTGAAATGTTTGATTCTTCTTTGCAGCACATTTCTAGCTCTCAAATTGCTCGTAATGGACCACGTTGTGGTGGAACATGGATAGATGACTGGCTTGAGCAGTGAAAATCAAAAACATGATCAGCTCGCGTCGAGGTTGATTGGATTGGGTGTTGGAGATTCATTTCTCATCCATTGGAGTTCAAAGTTGCTTCCTTGACAAGAATCACAAGGAAACAGAGTTTCTATGGTTGTGGTGGCTCTGGACAAGGGAGAACTTGGAAAAATGAATCTCGTGATTGAAGATTAATGCATTTGCTGTCGTAGTCAATTTTCTCTGGAGATTTAACTATGATTTGTTGTTGTGGCCTGAAATGGACAGGATTATCTTGATCTTCCGGGTTGACAGCGTTGCATTTGTTGTAGAATGGTTATAGCAGAATTCCTCTTCCCTTGTGTTTTGGTCCATGTAGGTTGCAAGTGTGTTTATTATTCCCGGTGAGATTTTCCTTATTCCCATGTTATCTGATGATATCATATCAATGGCTCTTATCTGTTGTCCATAGGATCCGCCATACTTATGGGGTTCATCTGTGCTAAGTGGTTTCATACAGTGTTGGCAACGTGTACCTTCATTTATCTCTGTTGTTTTGTGTTTCCATTTGCCTTCTTTTGGCTTGTTTCTGGGTCTCTCATGCTTCTGTTTGGTGTTATTTTGTATGGCCTTGATTGTTGCAGTTATTTGGTTTGTTTCCTCCCATGCTGTGGTTTTGTCACAACTTGGTTTCCAGATTCTTTCCTTACCATCATTGTAAGTTCCTTCCATGTTGTCGGTATAATCATATGTTGTGTTTGGGGCTTCTTGATACCACACTTTTCCAAAATTCTGTGCATAACATTTAGTATGAGTCCATATCCAGCAATATGGGTGAACGTCATTTTATCAGCTTCAATGCCTATCTCATCTCTTGGTTGTGGTGGGAGCCATGACCTAATTTTGGCTTTGTTTGCTTTGTTGCTTTGTCTGTCCACTGTGTTTTCATTTCTTTTCCTCTTTTTGGGGGGTCCAGTTTGTTTTACAAGCAGTGTGATCATATCTTCCCATATCTCCATCCCGATTGCTTCTGTTTCTATACAGCTCCAAAGATGATCATTTGTTTCTTCCTCATGGTGGTCTACACGGTATGTTCCATTGGGGTATGCATCTTGGTGTCTCCGACGCATCTCAGATTGTACTGGTAGCAGCCAGTGCATAGCGTTGATGTCCCATTTTCTGTAGTGACTGTGAGCTTCACTGGTGTTTGTTTGTGGTCTCTTTGTAGTAGTGTAAATGTGAGGCCAAAGTTGATGCTATTTTGTACTTCTGCAATGTAAGAGTGTGCAGGTTGTTCTATCCATGCCAGAAAGGTTTTGGCCTTGTTGATCATACTAAGAGTTTCTCTGTAATTTCCTTCAAGTACGACATTGTTTGTGCATAGGGTGAATTGGATGAGTGATTGACGACTGTCTAGTTTCATTTTGAGTACTGGAGCCATGCGTCCATCATTTGCACCTGAGTCTGCCAGTTCATTAGGGGACACCTGTATGGGACTTTACATGATGTAGTGCTGGGAGTAGTCCTGTTATGGATTTAGTGATTGGTTTTGTTTTCTCAATGTCACCTCCCTCACCCTCTCAAATGTGATAAGGACTGTACCCACTTTGATTCAGTTGGCATTGGTTATCGAGGAAGTTGGCTATATTCTCTTATAGTAAGCGAACTTCATACGTTGTCCCTTTCCTAACATACACTTCAGATTGAAGAATGCAACGAGTGCACAAAGCCTATAGATATGTGGCTTGAGCAGACACGAATTCTAGTTGCTGCGAAGTTGTTGCTGCGAAGTTGGAGGAAAAGAGGAAGAACTCAGTGCCTTAGGACTTTTTCTGTCGCTTACTGATCAATGCCTGCATACCAACCTTGCAATATCAACTCAAATCAGATACTTTCTTCGTCCAATTATTTATTTTGCTTTTATACTTTCCTGGTCTTTTGTCTTTTAATGGTATTTATAGTGATTTTCGTTTTTCATACAATGCCACGTTCCACTCAGCGACGCCATTCTCTTGGCCACATAGGTGAGACTGATCTCCTTGATCCTTCTGCATTTGGAACCATCCTCTGTATGCCAATGTTCAAAAGTTTTTCCTCTTCTCATGAGTCCCTTCGAGTACCTATCACTACCATGACGCCGCATATACGTCACAACCAAAACCCTTCGCGTTAGGGATCATACGAGGCTTCTACATATGAGATGTAACGTGTGTGTATGAGTGGTCGGTGTGCTTGACAATTCAGTGGTCGGAACTTCATTTTTTCCCATACTAATTGAAGAAAAGAGCAAGCTGACTTTACCACGAATAACGTAATCCCGTGTTTGTCCAGTTTGACATACTGTCGGTTGCTGATATGGGAGCTGTTAGCATAGGCAGCAAGGCTTTGCAGGTCCGGCCAAGTGGTAGGGCGGCTTCGAGACGCACCAAAAGCTGGATCTCGCCGAGGATTTCCCGGGGCAGTTTGTTGTGCATTCACTTCGGGATGTTCAGGTGGAGTGTGTATTGGTGTGTGTAGGGTGTGTGTGTATTTGTGTGTGTAGGGTGTGTGTGTATTTGTGTTTTCGCACAAGTTTTGAGGGAATTCTCCATTCCTTATTTCGATAATTATTAATGCAATTATTCGTCGAAAAAGGAGTTTGTTATTTAAAAACAGGACATTAACAAAAAAAACAACTTTGGTGTCTCGGTACAGTCTCATCATTCAATGTAAACCAATCTCAACTCCCCAGTTCCTTGATCCTCGAAATAAAATGCCCTCATATACTCCGCGGACCCTTTTTTTGCAACAACGCCTCCGTCAAACCCCAAGGTGGTATTCCAATTGTAGATGCTCACCCCCGTCGCCTTCGCTCGGTCCGACTCTAGGGAGAACTTGGACTGTTTTCCTGCTTCCACTAGTCACTTTGGATTCAAAGAAGGTGCTCAGGCTTATCATATCTGCTGCATCTCCGCCTCATTCATAAACTGGAACTTTTTTAAAATAGACAAATAAAACAAGAGGAAAGAAGAACGCTTTAGTTGTCAGAAACTTTGAATTCGTTTGCAGGTTGTAACGGCAGTCTTCCTTGGCCTCCCAAAGTTATTTCACTATGAGCCGGTCCTGACTCAATACCACTACCACTTTCACTTGTACCCAACACGATCACAAGCTTGCGATTGTAGAAGCCTTCCGCACCACGAGCCAAATAGACGAGTCCCAACAACACGGGGACTTCAATCAAAGGTCCAATGACAGCACTGAACGCCTCCTTGGAATCAATGCCATACGTGGCAACTGCCACCGCAATGGCCAACTCGAAATTATTTCCTGCAGCTGTGAAACTTTGCGTGACAGCGATAGGATATGGAGACTTTGTAATGTACAAGGACGCAACAAGTGTTCCCGTAAACAGAATGGCAAAGTAGAGCAACAGCGGAACTGCAGTTCGAAGTGCGTTTGGAATATTGTGAATAATGGTGTCTCCCTGTCATAAGTCAGATAATCGTCTTAAACAAAAGGTGAACTCACTTGTAAAACAAACATGACAACAATCGTGTACAACAACCCAATCAAAGCCTGAGGACCAATAAGAGGCAAAAACTTGTTGTCGTACCAGTCCTCCCATTTAGTTAAATGACGAAGGATAAACCGTGTCACCATTCCACCTGCCAAGGGAATCCCCAGGAAAATTAAGACAGAACGAACAGTCAACCACATGGACACTATCCCTCCATCCGAACCACTAATCGTCACTGACAAGAAATAGACAACAGGACCATACAAGAACAACTGAATAAACGCGTTGATGGCAACAAGAATTGCACACCATTCGCTATCCCCACACGCAAGTTGATTCCATATTAGAACCATGGCGATACATCGAGCCGCCCCAATCATGATTACACCCGTCCGTTCATGTGGGAGATCCGGAAGCGTGGCCCACGCAAGACCCGTCATAATCAACGGAGCCACAATGACGTTGATGAGGAGAGAAAAGAGTATAACTTTCTTTGCGTCTTGATGAGAGAGGATCGAGTAGAGTGATTCGTACTTGACCTTGCTGTTCCAATTTTATCAAGGAGTCAGTTTTCACTCCCTGTCAAGGTTTTCAAAGGCAACTCTGTACGCACCAGAGAACAGGATACATCATCCACAGGAGACCGACAAAGATGGGCACAGATACATCGGCAATAGAGCCTGAGTTGAGGTTGGTTGCGGCAGATGGGACATAATGGCCAATCAGAGTACCGAGAACCATCGCAAGGAGAATGTTGAGAGGAAGGAGGCGGTCCAGCCAGGACAGCTGCATTTTGGTCGTCTCTGACATATGATTTACGGGGTTTTGAGACAAGTTTCGTTTCTGGTTTGCCAGGATTTTGCTACTGAAATTATCCGTAATCATAAAATCAGAAATATCAATATATTATGTCACCTTCCCACTCATTACCATTTACTATTAATGGTGATAACACCGACGTAATCAAAAAATAAAGAATTACATCACCAATTGAACCATTATCATGGCTTAAAAAAAATCAAATGGAAACTGAAAAGAAGACAGTTTTGTTCTTGTGCACGCACAACTCTGCTCGTTCTCAGGTATAGCGTCCCATTTCAAGCATTACTCTCAAGCTAACGTACATGACAGATGGCAGAAGGTCTTTTGAACAAACTCGCCCCTGAAACATTTGCTGCACAATCCGCCGGGACCGAGGAAACACATGTCCGACCATTGGCACTGGCAAGCATGGCTGAACTCGGAATGGACATTAGCAGCCACTACTCCAAGACATTGGACCGATTCTTGGATACTGAATTCGACTATGTGATCACAGTCTGTGACAACGCGAATGACTCGTGTCCTGTTTTCCGCAAAGGCCGCAAGAGACTGCATTGGAGTTTTCCGGATCCATCCAAGGCGACGGGCACGGAAGAGGAGCAGAAGGCGTTCTATGGTCTGGTTCGTGATCAGATTCGTGAACGAATTGAGAAGGAATTGCTGGTGGAGCAATGATTGCTATAATATAAAAATGCAACCACCAATAAAATTATCTACAGAGTGTTTTTTGAAACTAATGAGGCACGCACAACTTTTGAAGGTAGAAAAGTGAAAGAACAAACGCAAAACAAGTGAATAAAGCTGCACCTCCCAATGTAAAAGCGATGCAATTCGTTGAAAACGATAACGAACTTTGTTCCATGTGACATTCTACCTCTTGAGCCACATGTGATACAATGTTGCAGTCACGATCGCCGTGCAGGGATGCAAAGTACTCAACTCATTCAAAGATTTGGAGGCAAGTTCGTATCTGGCTTGTTAAGATTTTGTTGCTGAAATAATCCATAATCATAAAATCAGAAATATCAATAAATCATATCACTGTTCCCTTATCCGTAATCATGAAATCAGAAATATCAATATATCCTTATCCGTAATCAGGAAATATCAATATAGACAAAGGGATGAGGAAGAGAGGTACGCGTAGAGTGTGGCCTGTACACGTCTTGGTTGAGCATGAGGCTTCAGTTTTGGCCGTTGTGCTGTCAAAAGGTGGTTGTGGTTATGCCGTTACTTTATCGCTTTATTCCCACATTACTGTACTTCTCATTCATCTATACAGATGATTAAAATCACGGATGCTCCACCTTCCAAAACTCTTCGTCGTATCTATCAACAAGTGAAGCATCGCCTTTGTACTGCTGCACCCATCCTTTGATACCTCCTGCAAGAATCAAGGCCTTCGAAGTTGTGATTCCCTGCTCATTCATGGCGTCCTGGTACCACATTGCACAGCGAGGCCCTCTTCCAATCTTGGTTTGAGATTGCGAGGACGAGTTGCAAAAGAAAAAGACGCGAGGCACATCCTTGTACTTGGCAACAAAGTCCGGAAGCTGATCAAAGAAAGTCTGCGCATGCACGTTGATTGCGCCTTTGACTGTGCCTGGAGAGTGTGTTACTTCGTGTGGATGGTTATTTTGAAGGGACAGAGCACTTGCCTCCGCCAAAGTCAGTTCTTCGTACATCCACCACCAAGTAGTCCTTCCCGGAAACGGCATCGGATCGAATAAGCTCAGCTACTTTGTCATGCGTCCATCGCTCAGGACTGGACTTGGGCGCAGGGTATACATCCCACCAGTTGTTGCTTGTTGATGTCATCTTTTAATTTAAAAAATAGTGAAAGAGAGTCCCGTACTACCATACAGAGGGGGGGTCAAGGGGGGTGAAAATTTGACAAAGACCCGAACACAATGGGCAGAATGGGAAGGCCTGCACCGGCCCAGAACAGACAATAAAGAGCGTTGAACACTATATTATGAGTTTATAGACATAGAGAACCTTAAATCCGGGTACTTTGACCATGCCGGCCAGCTACATACCAAAAGTACGGTACTCTGAAACTTCGACCCCCCCAATATACTTATTCATCCAAGCACCAATTTTTTATTAGTACAGTACTCCGGTACTTTTGGTATGTACTCCGGTACTATGTACTATAAAATCGGCCATCCAGAGCTATTAAAGCAGGAGTGGCTTCTGTCAACTTCGGACTTCCTTTCTCTCCACGTGTGAATGAGAAACGAAGAGTAACTACTACGCTATAAGATTATATTTACAATTTTTAGCAGAACGAGGGGCGATATAGAGGGGAATGGTTTAGCACACGAGCTGCTGAGTGTCAAAAAGACATGAGGCTCGGAGATCGATTCCCAACAAAGCGCAGCACTTTTGCTTTAACGTTGAAACTTTCAAAGCGAAACAGCGAATTTAATAGATTACTTCATTAGATGTCAACTGAAACAAAAATTCACCAACGTTTCATTCCAATCATGAGCGCATTGTTGTACCATTCAGAAAGTGTCATTGCAATCAAGATTGCGTCACAAATGTCGTGTGTGAGTTCGCCTGCAACGGGATTCTCCAATATAATGTCACCACTTGAAATCATTTCTGTAACTTTAGCCACGGTTCTTTCCTTTTTGGCGGCTCGTTTACGATTATTGTAGTTTTTCTTACTTTCACCGCGCTGGTTGTTACAATTAATAGTGAATCAGGCACAACTACATGACTCACGCGTTTCACCAGTTTGACTTCCAGATTCCAAAGTTTGGAGACTTTTGTAGAGTCGATTCCCATCACAAGGTCGGAATTCAAGACTGGACCTCGGGCCTCTACTACAGCACCTTGAACCAACATAGTCTCGCTGTCAAATGCCCCACTCAAGCCTTTCCCAGTAACTCCCGGTCTTTGCTGTTGTTTTTCAACCAATGTAATCATTTGCATTCCATTGTAATTAGAGGGAATATACCCATACGTATCCTCCAATATCCCTGCAACCGAAATACTACGTGAAACTTTATTGCTGCCGCTTAGACGACTGGTGCCTGCATAGGAAATACAGAAAGGGCCACGGTTAGGTCCCCAGTGTTGATATCCAACACAAACACCAATCTTTTCCAACCCTGGGTCAAAAGCGCGGTAGATTCCAGGGTTTCGCTTATAAACAATCTGGCGACCAACTTTTGCAACTTGATAAGCTAAATCAGAAACAAGTGTCGCATCTGTTAACCGAGAGTGAATGGCACATTTGAGCGGCAGTATATGCATTAGACAGTGTGAATAATTTGCTTCATTTGATGTTGAAGTTGCTTCTTTCCAGACTTTTGTTGGAATAACTGCCATTTTGTCAATGTACATATCTGTTGGTCCGTTTACTCCCAGAAGGACAGCATTGATTTCTGCGTTGGTTGAGGATGCATTTCCCTCAATTCCAAAGTTGATTCTTCTCCCTTTTTGGGTGCCGTCCCAGGCATTCACTGGGCTTTCCATTGATAAATGTAAGAGATCCGTCTGAGTATATGGCGTCTCTTGTATTACACTCTTGGGCTTTCAGTGCTCTAATAGCCGTGATCAGCTCATGTGGACCTTCAAAATAGTTTGCTGCTCTGTTTTGACCAGTTGTTTTTTCCTCCTCTGTCACTCCAAGTGGGCTTTCATGCTTGGTTTTGAGGTCATTGGTTTCCCTTGGTATTGAGTCTTTTGCAGATGTTATTGTCTTTCGTTCTATTATTTGGCGGGATGTAGATTGCTGTGGGTCTTCTGCTGGTTGTTCATTTGTTATGTCAGCAAGTTCATAGAGTTTATTTGACTGGTCTTTGTTCGAACATATGTTCATGAAGCCGTCTCGTTTGTAAGGTATACATTTTCCATTCTGTATGAATCCCTGAGTGAAGGTCATTTCGTTCAACATAAAGATGGAGTCTGTGTATTGTTGTTCCTTCGTCTTGCTCAATTTCTATGATTTCTCCATAATGTTGTTCTTCTGTTTGAGGGTCATTCCAAGTGACTATCTTGCGCTTTTTACCCAGGCCACACTGGCTGTGGGCTCTGTTGCAAACGGGTTTGGTCTTGCCCTTTTTGTAAGACTGAGTCTGGTTCTGTTGGTGGTGTCCTTCCTGTTCAAAGCAGTTGTTAGCTTCCTAAACCAGTTGTAGTCAGTCTTGTTGAACAGGGGAAATCGTGTTCCATTTGCTGTTTTGCCAAGGTTATCTGCTGAGAAGTAATTTCCTAGTAGTCTTGTACCTGAAATCCCTCTGCTATAAGATTTCATTTGGTAGAGGGTGGCACTTAGATGACACTAATTGTTGCAGAAGTTATCAGTCACAAAACTGCTTGCAGCATGGTGCATTTGATATGGCAATATTAGTGGGTTCAAATGTATCTTTGACAATTATAGAGACTTTTGTTACAAAGAAATCTTTGTGACATTTTGTTTGATGGCTAGCCAGATGGATTTTGTGACAATTTTGTAATTCAATAAAACAGTTTTTGTGATTATGAATTATTCAGAAGGGAGCATACATTTTGCCTGAGATTCTGCTACAAGTGTTTCTTGTTTATTTCTACGGTGAGAAACTTGATGTGGATTATGAAGAATGAATTTTGTGTTTGCTACCTACATACCCAGAAATTAAGATCTATGAACATAAAACAAGGAGTCAACAACTCAAAGAACATATATTGCATTCAAAAGCCCAGTATCCCTGAAATAATGAGTCCCTGTGATCAAATAATATTTAGCCACAACAGCAACGAAATCCAAAAGAACACTCACACTGCTGCCGCTGTTACGATTCTCAAACCATGTCCACCAGTATATTTTGGTATTCCAGCCAGTTCCACCAAGGACTTCAGCAACTGCAAGCCTCAGAATCCTGAGAAGCATAATCAAAGAAACAACAACAAAATAATACAGCGCTCCCGTAATTCAGCAACGCCTGCTACCCCTTCAACAACAAACCATGCTCCGTCAAACTCAACATCCCATACTCTGGAATACCAAGATCTGGAATCGATTTTCCATAACTGGTAGCTTTGAATGTTACTGCCAGCACCAACAATAGCTTTAGGCGCAACTAAAAAACCCGTATTCAACTCAGGTACAAAATCAATAAGTTTTATTCAAGAAGGGAAAAAATGATTGCATGCATTATAACAACTCCACAACAAATGTCTCCTATTATTCTTCTTCGTTTGTGTTGCACAAGAAATTTATCAAAAGACAAAAACTATTCCAAAAAAGGAAATAACTTTGAAAGTAATTGTGGTATTATTTGCAGCCAGTGTCTGGAAATATTGTTTTCTCCACAACTCCCATGCCACCAACCACCACCACCACCAAGCAGTCAGATACACATCAGATACACAATAACCCATTCCTGCATTCACATAGGATCAAATCCAGCCTCTCCTCTTTCGTTTTGAGCGGATATCCCATAAATCGACTCTTACTGATCCAACTTACTAAGAACAGAGCCAAAATCTATCACCCGCCCTCAGACTCCATATATTTAGTATTGCTGAAACTACTGATTTTGTCACTTTAAGGCTTTACAGCTGGCCACTTTGAACAGTGATTTCGGACCAGCCTCTCCTCCAGAGAAAAATGTCCCTAAGAAAAAGAGAGAGGAGAGGCTGGAACCGAGCCTAGCATTCACAGCCAAAAATTTATAAAGTGAATATAAAATCTTTTTTTTTTCTGAAACGGACCCAAATGACAGGTTTTAGAACCTGTTGTATCATCTAAACATTGCTGTATTCTTGGTTGAAAATGTATCTCATGAATAGTTCGCTCTGGTTTATGGTCAAACTGAGAGATTGTGCTGGAATACAGATCTAACATTGCATTCTGCCTTTTTTATGACAAATCAGAAAATCCAGAAGTTTGTGATTGTGAGTCACAAGCTATAAGGGGCGGTTCCAAGTACGTTAAAGCAGAGCAAAAGGTCAACAAAATTTTTATTTTTTGTCTCTTCCGGCCTTTTTCCAGCAGACCTCGGGCAGCTCTTCCAGATCAGCTCTGCCGGCATTTCAATTTTTAGCCACTTCATCGCCAACTACATACAATTTTGAAAGCCTGTCTTTGGTTTGATCTTGCCATGTTGCGTGGCAGTTGCACTTGCTGCGTCACTTGCAACTTCTGTTGATGGGCAATCTTAGTGTGTCTGCCGCTAATCAGTTCATGCGTCTTTCTGGAGCAACGTTCAATAAAATCCTCAATATCATGATGGCTGATGTATGATGCAGAAAAGAAGAGCCGGCAATGGTTTGTGGCAAAACTGGAACAAATTCTGGATATTTGCTTTTCCATGAAAAATCTTTCCTTGAAATATACGTGAATAAAAAATTGTCCATTTTTGTTGAAAACTCGTTTTTTACTCAAAAAGCAGCCCAAGCAAACAATAGTAGGCTCAAACAAAATTTTTCGTAGAAATATTGATAAGGAGAGAGATCGAGCTGATGTAGTATGCAAATGAATGGGATTCATGCTTATAAATAGAGTGTCCAACGATAAAATGAAAAGAACAGAGTTGATCAAGTTTTAAGTGTGTTTTTTTCTGTCTAGCAAAAAAACTGACACATAAAAAATGTATACTGAATTTGAAAAACAACGAATTCTTGACCTGCGCGAGGGCAACATACCTTCGGATATTATAGCTCAGAAATTGGGAAAGAAACCAGGTGCGCTACGACAATGGTTCTGTGAGTACGAGGAGAATAAGAATTTGCCACCCAAACAACGCGTCACTCCGCAAACGCATCACAGATGGAAGAACTGGACTCTCAACTGAAAAAAGTAATTGAAGAAAACCCTATGACGTCTGTTAGAGATGTGAGGGTGGAGCTTGCAAATTGTCATGGTCCTGAAGCTGTCATCCAATCAAGGTCAACCATTAACCGTTTCAAACTGCAAAACAACCTCACCCTCCACAAATTATGGAAGAAACCGCTATTATCAGAAGTAAATCGCTTGGAACGACTCAAATTTGCGAAGATACATCTTAAGGATGTGGACCTTTTGGTGAGTGACACAATCTGGACTTGCGAAACAACAGTTAGAAAGTGCCCCAAGAGCCAGGAACTTTATTTCCAATGTCACTCAAGCATCGAGCGTGAGAATTTGCCAGTCAATCATCAGTTGCAACAGGGTGCTTTTCAGTAATGTTTTGGGGTTTCTTCAGTGGATTTGGTCTGGTCCCACTTGTAGCCCTGGAAGGAAATCAAAATCAGTACTCCTACAAGAAAACACTTTGTCGGTATCTAATACCTGAAATACACGCGGCAAAGAAGGATTTTGGGGTTGATTTGGTCTTTATCCAATACAATGCTGCTTGTCACAAAGCAAACTCCGTCACGGAATATCTTGCTCGAGAACAGTCCTTGAATGGCCCCCAAGAAGCCCGGATCTGAACCCAATTGAGAATTTATGGCATATTTTGAAGGTTCGGAGACAAATACATGTACAATTGGGATTTGCTGTATGGCAGGAAATTGACAGCTCTCTTTGTGATTCTCTTTTATTATCTATTCATAACAGATTGGAAGAATGTGTAAGAGTCAAAGGACATTGGACAAGATATTAAACAAATTTTTTATCGTCTCAGTTTTTTGCTAGACAGACTGTAGATATGCCTTATTGGGTTTTTGATTTAGATGTTCTCTCACTGGAAATGGCAGTTGCTGCTGCTGAGCAACAGCTTGGGCTTGGCATCCTCCAATTCATCTTTCAGGGTGTTTTGGTTGTTGCCTGCATTTGTGGTTTTCTTTTGTGGCATTCTGTTCCAGTTTTTGGATATGATTGTTTTGCATTTGACCAAAAAATGGTCTGTAAAATTCAATTTTTCACTGGAAAATCCAACAACAATTCCCAAATCTAATCACAAGGGTTCCAACTACAAACAAGGACACGTCCAAGACTGCTAATGATGTAATAGAGAGGTTTTTCAAGTAGGATATTTTGTGACATTTGATGTTGTGGCCACAAGGATTTCTTTGAGAGAAAGTTGTGTGTTGATTCATTCATTGTATTGGAGATCCTGATGGCACTGTGCACAAAATGTGTTGTCCTGGATATGGCATTTAGAAAGCTGCAGAGGCAATCAATCAGTTGTCCTGCATATCTGGATCTCACAATGATTTTTATCTCCTTTGCAAAGTGGATTGGAAGACATCTTTCCTGTAGCACTCAACTTCAATTGGCGTGTGGTGTATGGCAATCCTGCCTACAGATTAATAAAAGGTTGGTTGGTTTCTCCCGTCAAGGGTGCTCAGTTGACAAAAGAGCAGGATGCATTCAACAAGGCAATGAGAAGAGTGCGCGTAACAGTTGAATGGGCATTTGGGCTCATAGTTGCAAACTGGGCCTTTGTCAACTTCCACCACAATTTAAAGCTGTGGTTGCAACTAATTGGTGTTTATTATAATGTTGCTTACAAACATGTTGACTTGCGGCAAGGGAGAAAATGAGCTCTCAACCTTTTTTGGACTTGAGCTGCCCACCTTGTCAGACATCAGTTTGACAGCAGCTTCTTAGATGGCAGCCCCATTGGTTTTACAGTGCTCCTTCTCCTTTAACATCTTTGCCTTCTTTTCAACTTGCTTCTCTTCAGAATCATAATCTAATGTTTTGGCTGATTGAGCATGGCGTAATGGGTGGGATGTGAGGCACAAACCAAATCTCAAAGATGCAACAACAACTGCTCACACTCCTCCTCTGGAATGTTCCAGAGGCTTGCAAGCTTTCCATTACATCAGCCTTGAACTTTTTCAGGAGCTCTTTGAAGCATTCAAAGGCATTTTTTCCTGCTGCCTTGACATTGGCGTCGTTATGGAGACCATTTTCACTTTTGTAGCAACACGTTCCCAAGCCTCACCAGTCTTACCATGTCCAGCATTGAAGGGTGTAATGCTTGTGACCTCCTTTAGAAGCAAGACGTCAATTCAGGCATTGTATTGGAATGCTCGGTTGTGATTGCTTCTCTGTTGAGGCCACGGCAGGGTCATCACTGCCACATTTAGGTGCTGTTGACCAAATAGGGAAACCTTCTTATTGGCAGATGCAATAAAGAAACTCCAAGATTGCAAAGGTTGCACAGCTTGTACCACTACTGCTTCCACTCCTTCTCTCTTTGCTACAGTGCATTAAAGTATCAAAGTCAACTTACCAAAACCTTTAACTGGAAATTTTGCTGAAGCTGAAGACTGTTTCTTCCATTGTCATCTCAATTTTGAAGCAAATCTGAATGCCTACCATAATTTGTGTGGTCATATGGCACCCTATTGTCATATTGCATGTCAAATTTTCTTTGCACATTTTCAAACGTGACAACAGACTGCTGAAAATGGAAGTCGACGTTGTTGGACTGGAGATGAATGACAAAGGCTGCTTAAATGGAGACTGTAGCAAGTCTGTTGTTGGAGACAGCCTGCAGTTTGAAGCTGTAAAACTTGGAACAGAAAAGGCGTTGAAGGCCTCTCTAGTTACCACAGACAGTCCAAGCTGTTGTGTTGGGTTTCTACCAAAGTTTTTGATGGAACAGTCTGCAAAGTATGTTGGAAAGACTTGGAGATGCTGTGTTGTACACAAACAGCGAAAACAAAGCTTTACATGCACTATCTCAACAAAACGGGGGCATGGCTATGTGCATAGAAGTAAGGTCTGAATAAACTCTTAATCTCTCAGCTCATTCACTCATTGTCATCATCATCGTCGGAACCATGTTCTTCATCTTCAAACATCACAATGTCTCCATCCTCATTCAGTATGTCTCCATAAACTGCCACCCCAAATTCAACTAAATAATCATCCTGACTTTCAGCTTCTTCAGACAAGAACTCTGGCAAACCACACTTCAATTCATCAGCAGTACTTGAAGACATATATCCAATGTGTCTGAATGTATTGATGATGGACTGGGGAGAGATACGGGACCAGGCATCTATCATGAATGAACAGATTTTAGAGCGTCCAATAGCTGACTGTTGGTTGTTCATGGGCCACATTGTTTGCAAATCAAACATACATTCTTTGAATGGTCGAATGATCCCAACATTGCACGGCTAGGGGAGAGGTGAGTGAGGTTGTGATGAAAACAATGCTTACTTGGGTTTTAGATATGGTAGGTATGAAGGAGTTCTCAACTACCTGAGAAGATTGAGTATCTCGGATGATGGCTTGAAGAGAAAAGGGAGGAGGTTCAGAAATAAATGCAGCAGAGCATCTCTTAGTTTTTCGAGTAAGTTGACCACAGATGCCATCAAGTGGACTGGAAAGGAATCCAGCAGGAGGAGGACATGGGACTTCTCCTCTGCAGCAAATGGCTTCATTACCTTTGTTACCCAAGCCTCCATTGCTAGTCCATCACACCAGGCATTTGCTTGAGTAGTGAAAAGAGCTTTCTTGGGAGCAACCTTGTTGTGAATTGTGGTGCATTCACAATAGACACGGGGCCTTTTTTTTGCCTTTGAATATGACAAAAGCTGGAAGACAACAGCCTGATGCTGTAACAGCCAAAGCAGCTGTAGCACGACTTCCATGGGTAGCCTTGGGTTTGCGAATGTTAACAGTCCTGGCTCCACGACGAGTAATGGTGCGCTTGGTTTGAACATTAAACGGTGAATGAATTGGTGCAATTCATTTGCAATTTGGAATGGAAAAAGGTATCGTGGAAGAGGCTGTATTGGGATCTTCCAAACAATCAAGCTGTAATTGAGTATTTGTATGAATTCCATGATGCAGAGTCGGCAGGCTAGTTGGAAGATCTCCTTGTTTCTTTTGTAGAATCTCCTGATCTTCCAAACTCTTCTGGTGGAAACTTGAGCATGTGCCTTCCTTTTCTTCCATCATGTCATAAAGCAGGAGACATCTCTTTATAACATAAACTTTGCAATTGTGTGGTAACCAACCTGGCCATGAACTATTCAGCAGATTTGTCTTATGTACCTAAACTTCAGAAAAGGGAGCTGTCAAGTCCTCAGTGAACATATTTAAATTTCTTGGAGGCATTTTCAACAACGCATATGGAGCCTGTCAGTCCTAAAACAAGTAGATATGTACTATATTATGGTACTTTGAAAGTTTGGACACATTATTTCCACCAGTTTGGCAGTGACATCTGTTCAAATTCTAGATGGGTATTTTGGACCGTTTTGCTGCAAAAATCACACTTCTCACTGGCTTTACCACCCCCTGTGAAAATAAAAGGGATGCTTTCACATTGTTTCCAAAGAAGTTGCCACAGTTGCAAAGAGCTAAATTAAAACTTAACAACTAGTATTCAAAAAGCAATGGAATATAATGTTTTAAAAAGGCTCATAAATGCTTCTCTCTCTATTGCATTGGATGATTGGCAGTCAAAACTTCTGTGCTTCCCTCCTCTTGATACACTCCAGTGTATTTTACTCCACCAACACTGGTAAACTGATTCGCTTTTTCTTCTTTCTCAATCATTGTATCTCCTTGAGTTGCCTTTGGTTTACCCTTTCCCCTTTCCATATCCAACTCATCTAAACTGTTATTCACATCACCAAAAAATTCTCTGATTTCTAAGTCATTGCTAGTTCCCTTCAAAACCGTCTGCTTGTCTGTAAGGATTAAGCCCCCACCAACTTTACGTGGATCACCAACAAGACGAATCTCCATATTTGAGTGTTTTCTGCCTTGTTCTTTTAATATATTTTGTTTTTCTTGATGTGCTTGGGTTGCTGCCTGAATAAAGGGCAGGGAAAGATATGTGACAGCTGTGATTCCAGTCAAAAAACAAGGGAAGAGAAGTGATTGTTCATGGAGAAAGTAATCTGCAAAGAGAGTATCAGTAACTCATATATAGCACTGATGAAAACAAACATGCTAGCTGTCCAAATACACCTCCAACCATATAACTAATCATGATTGGAACGTGAACATATAATCTCCACACTTCAGCATGACTGTCTTGTCTACACGCCTGACCCAAAATATTTCCAATATCTGTTGCAATACCAGTCATGTGTGTTGTTCTTACAACAAGACCACTGTAACTTGTGGCCATTGCGTTCTATTCCGAAACAATTTGTTTCAATTATAAAAAATGAGATATCATACCTGAAGTCCACAAGCAAACGCAGCACACCACTCTCCCACAATCAACTCACCCTTCAATGAAATATAACTCATAAATAGCATGACACTCTCCAACAAGAGAGCGTATCCATATGATCGCCCCAACACAAACTTATGATCTCCAACCATATATCCAGATATAAACGCGCCAAACATGAAAGAGAAGAGAATAGAAGTTACGAGCGCGGCTGTGGTTAAATCTCCCTGAAATATGGATATTGCAACACGAGACACGTTACCCGTCTTTGGGAATCATCAAAGTCAGGTTGTTGCCTGTGGGTTAAACGAACACACTTACAACGTGTGAGACAGTAACGGAGAACACTCCAGCCAGGGTCACAACGTTGATAAATCCAGCATTTGCAGACAAGATACAGGCTCCAAACACAATTGTGTTGAACTCTTTTTGCGCAAAGTTGTTCATTTGAAGGATATCAGTGACAAGGCAATCTTATGGACACGCGAAATCGATGTGTCGTTTGTGAGTTGGACCAATATCAAGAGCAAGTCGTTTCTTGCAGATCTCTTTTTTGGAGGCTCCCACTACGACGTAAATCCCTTTTTTTCAGATCAACACAATACCCGACATTGATATTTATTATTTCACACAGGAACTGAATCCAGAGAGGGAAACGCGTTATTTGGGCTCAATACCAGCATAAGCTTTTCATGCGAGATATAACCCTTCAATAATCCCTTATCAATTAAGTTTGCTACCATGCATTCAATTTCATCCATATCAGCCTCACAGCCTGCGACTGTTACAGCGGTGAGAATGTCTTGTAACTCTAACCGTGTAGGTTTGCCGCGTATCAGAAATCTGGAAATTAGTGACGTGTCAGTTTTCTTTCTTCCAGCCTCTCTATAACTGCAGAACTAATTTATACTCACACTCGTCGAGCTAGATTCCTGAAGCAGATTATTCGGCATCGCTCAATTGTCAGATATACACCTGCTCGAATCAACCCTTTCTGTTTTCTTTGCAACAGTTCATCAAATGAACCCAGTTTTCCAGCCTCAATTGCATTCACCAAGTCTCCGAACAAGTCAGATAGTTCAGGGTGATTGCTGTACACAACATCTGAGGGGGAAATTCCAGAGAGGAGATTGATAGGAATCAGGTGAGTGAGGAGAAGTTTGCGATTATGAATTCTTGCGGGGGTTGTCAAAGGTGCAAAGTTTATAAGGGCGAACGAAAGATCATCTTGCGCCTACCCAAATTATTAAGTTTGGCCGCCAAATTTTGAGAAAATAGCACGAACGTACCTTTCTATATTGCTCATCGTAAAAAGCCAAGACGCCCATATAATAGCGATAAGTAACGACGTGCGCGATAGGATACAGAGACAAGTCAGGAAGATCTACTCCTCGGAAAGACCGAATAAGGTTCGAGGCAAGATTGATTTGGTTTAACTGAAGGTGTGGCGAGATGAGTTAGACATTTGAAGGACGCGTTCTGCAAAGTTCCAAGCAATTTGATGACCCAGCAGCATAACGTACCTTAAAATAGGTACGGA
Source organism: Rhizoclosmatium globosum (assembly GCA_002104985.1). Taxonomy (NCBI): domain Eukaryota; kingdom Fungi; phylum Chytridiomycota; class Chytridiomycetes; order Chytridiales; family Chytriomycetaceae; genus Rhizoclosmatium; species Rhizoclosmatium globosum. The sequence goes on along the minus strand of MCGO01000011.1, from coordinate 226,525 downwards.
AAAGCAAGTTGCAAATGTAGTAGACGCCCCATTTTCGAGACTGATTGATGTTATTGAAACTAGGTGGAGAAGGTGAGTTGACGTACGATTACCGGAGACAAAATTAGTATACCGATCAGTAGCACAAACAGAGAAGGCCTTGTTCATTGTACGTGCAGCTTCTTCGAGGCAACGTGTCTTCTGGTGTGAATTCGCCAGAGTTTCGTCCCCTTTCACAGCCAGGGAGTATAAGTTGAGATTGAGTTGAAAGAGGGCAGCGAGGAACCAGCGGGCCGTTGAAGCAGCGTTGTTGTGAATGAGTTGTGCGGCATAGTTGTAAGTTGCGAATGCGTCGGGGTAGTTTCCCGCGTTGAACTGGGCGCGGGCCTCGTCGATTGCGTCATCGGCTGCGGCCAAGTCCGCGAGCGACACATCGACCTCGGACTCGGACTCGGCGGCGGCCAAGTCAACGTCACCACCGACACTACCAAGGATCCCGTAAGTGGGTCCCAGCGCAACAGCCGAGGCCGCCGCAGTGGCGTCGCTGTTCAGGAAGGCGCGTCCGAGTGGCGATGTCGATGATTTGAAGGTCTTTTGGCTTTGGCCTTGGCTTTGGCTCTTTGGGCCCAGCCGAGAGAGCAGCGACATTGATGGTGGTTGTCTTTGTTTAATCAGTTAATTCAAGCAGAACAACCACTCAAACCACACTCGTTGAACCTGGTGCAAGCAAGCAAAAGAACCCTGGACAAACGTGGAACAAAAGGCCGTTGTTCAGCGGCCAACAAAGAAAACAAAGAACATCGAAAAATGGTGTGCATCCCACCTTCTCACTCACTCACTCACTCTCCCGCCAACCACCCACACTAACTGCAACGGTACAAACAGTGTGGAATCTTTGCCTACCTCAACTACCTCGTCGAAAAGGACAGACGCGAAATCATCAAGAACTTGCTGACGGGTCTCTCGCGTCTCGAATACAGAGTGAGTGCAACCACTCCCCGCCATTGTCCCCGCAATGGGGTGGCACCCTTCCACACAATGACAATGCCTTTACTTACTGTTAAACTTCTCTAGGGCTACGACTCTGCTGGGTGAGTCCCCTTTCCTCGTTTGGCTCGCTTGGATCCCTTAATTTATGTGACACACGCGATCTAAATCATACATCCCTTCAGTATTGCTATTGATGGAGAGTCTGAGACAGATGTTCTTCTATTTAAGCAGGTGGGACCATATCATATATCTCTTTGCATCAGTGCCACATCGTGTCTTTCTTGGTTTTGGTGACGAGAATACAAACCGGACCTCAATTGAACTCATTCTTTCCAAACAACGTCGCGTGTTTTAGTTTTTCAGCCTAGCATCTGTTTGTTGTGTCTCTCTGTTTGTGCCCATCTTAATTTCGGGCAATAACGGATCGATCCTTATGTGGCGCTTAAATCACCCTGCATCTACCCTTATCTGCAATCTTGACGTCTAACACTACTATCCATATCAGGTCGGCAAAGTGGCTGCATTGAAAGCAAAGATTGATGCGGACACAAACCTCAACTTCGATAAAAAGTTCATGTCCCATGTTTCTATGGCTCACACCAGATGGTACGAAGAATTTGTCCCGTAATATGACATTTAACACTTTCATAACAGGGCCACTCACGGACAGCCTTCTGAGAGAAATTCACACCCACACAGATCTGACCCCAAGTCCGAATTCACTGTGGTTCACAACGGAATCATCACCAACTACAAGGAACTTCGTACTCTTTTGGAGAAGAAGGGTTACCAGTTTGAATCCGATACTGATACTGAATGCATTGCAAAGTTGGCCAAGTACGTTTATGACTCGCAGAAGGGAAGCAAGTTCCTTTCTTTCACCAATTTGATCAAGGCTGTGTGCAAGGAACTTGTAAGTGGCAGTTTTAATTACTGCTAGATGCTAATATTTCCACAGGAAGGCGCGTTCGCCATGCTCCTGAAGTCTACTCACTACCCTAACGAAATGATTGCCACACGTCGTGGGTCGCCCTTGTTGATTGGTGTCCGTACAGCCAAAAAGCTCAAGGTTGACTTCGTCGATGTTGAATTCGGAGCTGGAGATATTACGGCTGTTTCCGCAGAACCAGCTGTCAAGCGCGACCAATCGCGTGCCTTCTTGAGCGAAGATGGCCTTCCTCAACAAATTGAGTACTTCTTGGCTTCTGATCCATCTGCCATTGTTGAACACACCAAGCGTGTTTTGTACCTGGAGGACGATGATATCGCCCATATCAACGAAGGAGAGCTCCACATCCACCGTCTTCGTCGCGATGATGGAAACCAGTCTTCTTTCCGTACCATCCAAACTCTTGAAATGGAACTCGCTGAAATTATGAAGGGATCTTTCGACCACTTCATGCAGAAGGAAATTTACGAACAACCTGAATCTGTTGTCAACACAATGAGAGGACGTGTCAACTTTGAGGAGAACAAAGTCACCTTGGGAGGACTTAAGCAGTACTTGGCCACAATCAGACGATGCAGACGTATTTTGTTTGTTGCTTGTGGAACCTCATTCCACAGTTGTCTTGCTACTCGTGCCATCTTTGAAGAACTCACTGAAATTCCTTGTCAGGGAGAGCTCGCTTCTGATTTCCTTGATCGCAAGACTCCAATTTTCCGTGACGATGTTTGCGTATTTGTTTCTCAATCCGGAGAAACTGCTGATACCATTCTTGCCCTTCGTTACTGTCTTGAGCGTGGCGCCCTCTGTGTCGGTGTTACCAATACTGTTGGAAGTTCCATTTCTCGTGAGACCCAGTGTGGTATCCACATTAACGCCGGTCCTGAAATTGGTGTTGCATCTACCAAGGCCTACACTTCCCAGTACGTGGCTCTTATCCTCATGGCACTTCAGCTCTCCGAGGACAAGATCAGCCTGATGGAGCGTCGCAAGCAAATCATCAACGACTTGTATGAGCTTCCTCGCTACATTAAGGAAACTCTTGCCATTGACGCTTCCTTAAAGCAGTTGGCGAAGGATGTTCTTCACAAGGAAAAGTCTTTGTTGATTATGGGTAGAGGTTACCAGAACGCCACTTGTTTGGAAGCTGCCTTGAAGATTAAGGAAGTTTCCTACATGCACTCTGAAGGTATCCTTGCTGGTGAATTGAAGCATGGCCCATTGGCTTTGATTGATGAGAACATGCCAGTCATTTTGATCATGACCAAGGACTCGTTGTACCCCAAGGTTCAATCTGCTTTGCAGCAAGTTACGGCCCGTAAGGGACGCCCAATCATCATTTGCAACAAAGATGACACTGGGATCTCTGCTGATTTCAAGACAATCCGCGTCCCTCAGGCTGTTGACTGTTTGCAGGGTATCTTGACCATCATTCCATTGCAGCTTTTGTCTTACCACTTGGCCTGCTTGAATGGAGTCGATGTTGATTTCCCAAGAAACTTGGCTAAATCCGTCACCGTCGAATAACTTCATGTCCTTCTTTATTTTCTGTCTTTTCATATTTGTACTTGACAACATTGGCAATAATATCAACATTTTATCGGACTTCTATGACTCTGAAGAATCATGTCATTTGTATTTTGAAAATACTCCTTCTTCCGCCTCTCGCACCATCTTTTTCCCTTCACGGGCAAGCTTATCAATTCGGAGTTTCATGTCAGGAAACTCATTAATAACCGTATGGAAGTCGCTATATGTCAAACGATAAAGGACGGATGGCATTGCAGCTTGGACAGTAGCAGTTCGCAACACCTTGGAAATCAAAGCAACCTCTGGCAAATTAACCAATTAGCAAACAAATGATGTTAAACAAAGGAAACAAACCTCCTATATAGGCGCCATCATATAAACTCACAACTTTGTGATTATTGACGAATACGTTCAGTTTCCCACTCACAATGAAAAACATATCCAACCCAGAATCTCCCTGCTGGGTGATGAAGTCGCCGGCAATATAATAACGTGCGTGAAGAACAGTTGCAATACGGTTGAAGAAGATTTCATCTCGTCCGTCATCCTCAAACCGCCGCAAAAATGGAACTTTCTCTATCAGTGCTCGTGTATTATGTAGGGATATTCCTGAAGCCAAATAAAGGAAGTTAGCAAATAAAGGAAGTTATTGAAAGAGAACATACAGTACGCAATGACTCGTTCATATCAGCTAGCAGATTATCCTCTTCAAAGTATTTCCCACGATATTTTGTTTCGTAATAGCTTATTAGTTTGTCTTTCGTTACATTGCTGAGCTTTTTCCATTCGACATAATCGAGGAGCTCCTCCATTTTCTGATTGTAAAGCCTTCCGGATGGGTTCAGGGAAACAGCCGCACTGGAGATGTATCCAACAAACATGGCATACTTTTTGATATAGAAACTTGTTCTCCATTATAAAATCAATGTACCTCGACGAATAACGTTTTAAGTTGCATGTTATGGTAATTCGTATTACTTTGCATTCGCCGCATTCAAGTTTGGTTTCATATACAACAGTCGATTCCAAGATTGGTATCGCATGAGATGCTTCTTCACAAAGTGATGTGAAGACAATAATTACCTTCTCCCGGCAACGCACAATGTATATCACACCATTCGTCCAATTTTGGAATAGCCCAGTACTAGAGTAGACAACCTCACACGAATATAATGGTACATCGCTCTTTCTTTCGTAAGCCAACTTGCTTGAAACCGTGGATATTCGGATGCTGCGTGAGACTGTACTCGATTTCATTTGGTCTGATCGTTTCAAAGTTGTTACATCGGAAGCGGGCAATGCGCTGATGGTATCCAGCTGAGGATATGATTTTAAGTCCGTTTGTTTTTCCAAACTCTCTTTCCTGCGTTTCAAACTCAAAGACTTGATAGATGATTTCAATATGATTGCTCTGATATCGGAAGTGGAAGCTAAAACCTTCGGTAGGATAAACATCGTCGGCAATGCCATTTCCAGCAGGCTCACAAGCAATGGTCGAAGAAGAAACAGTTGTTGAATATCTGACGTATGGCTATCGGAGCTAATAATTGCAGAAAGTAACCCTATCAAAACACTAGAAAGAATTAAAAGTCGAAAATCCTCACAAATTTGAACAAACGCTTGCAAGTGAATCCCCTTTTTCCCCTTCGTCCCTCCCCTCCCCTTCCCTTCTTCAAGCTGCGAGCGTTAGTTGTCGTTGATTGAGGACTGTTTGTTCACCTTGAGTCCTCTGCGATCTTACGGCATCCTCTCATTCTGTGATCTGGATTGTCATTGGTCTGGACCACCGTCCCCCACTCAATTTGATTACGATCCCATCTGCCCATATCTCACCCTTCAATTCCTCTTGATACCATCGGTTATTCACTCCTCCTTCCCTATGAATCTGTGGTTGTGTCAAATGTTTGTTACGAGTGGAACCTTGCAGAGGCTATCTACACCTAATTCCTACCATGCCTTTCCTCTTCTTCTTGATTTAAGCACTAATACTAAAGATCCAAATAGACTTAAACGATGCTATTCTCTTTCTCCGTCGTCGCTCTCTTTTCCTTCCTTTCGAAGGTCTTTACTGGAGGTGTGTCGTGTCTCCTGAATCGCAATAAGCATTACTGACAATATTGACACATAGTATCCTATTCGTTCCGATGTCTCTCGCTCATCATTTGTCGGTGTTTGACGTCCATTGTCCAAGTGAATGTAATCAGGGGTTTCAAACATTGGTCTCCAACCACCGTGGGAGGATTCTTTGCTTCAATCTGTCTTCCACTTGTGGACACGCAGGTACGATTCTTGTGTCCTCTTGAATCGCATTTCTAACGTTTGTTTCTCCACCCAGATCACCTTGAAACTCTCAATCTCGTCACTCCTTTCCGTGTCCATCTCATGCCCTCTTCCATTCTTCCTACTTGTTTGGGAAAGATTTCTATTTCAGAACTCACTGCGTCTCCAGTTCAAGTTCCTCTCAAAATGGTTGAGAAATCATCCTCTCTTTGGACCTGCCCAATACAAACGAAGAAGGAAAGAACATCGCCGACACAAGTCTTGGGCCAAGAGGAGTCTCAAAGCCGTGGCCAAGGAACTGAAGCTCTCTCAACTGATCGAGTTGCTCTCTGGCTACGAACGACTTATCCAGGAGATTCGTGTTGCTGAGTTAGTTGCTCGTTATGAGAACCTTGTTCTCCCGTTCTACTCACTACTGGTCTTCTGTGGCTTTATTATTGGCGGGCCGTTGGATCTCATCAAGTATGTCTGCTACTCTTGGCTGTCCAGTTGGTTATCAGTGCCTTCGAAGCTGTTGTCACTGGACGCCAAGTTTTATCTATCTGTTATCGTACCAAATGGATCAATCGTTATGGTTCTTGTCTCCAACGATTCAACTGTGCTGGAAGCAAAGCAGGCTGCATCTGCGGCTGTTGGCCTCCCAGTTGAAGGCCTCCAACTGTATCGACCTGGCCGACACTGGAAGCGATTAACATCTGGTGCAACACTCTCAGGTAAGATTCAATTCATTTAAGGTGTCTAGAGCTAATTGTTGGGTCAGGCCTCGGTCTAAATTCCAGTACTCTTGTTCGTCTTGCGTCACGTCCAAGGCCACACAGCCCATCAAATACCACCAAGACCTCCACTCCAATTCCTGCTTCCAACCAATCCGATTCAGTCATTTTGAATCCTTTCATGATTCCAAACACTGCGTCTCCAAATCCTCGTCTGTCACTGACGAGGTCTGACCAACCCAAGATTCCATCTACAAAGAAGAGTCATCGCTATTCTGGGATTTGGTTCTCGGACATGAATCCTCAATTATCCCCTTCATGGTCTCCTTCCATCTTTCATCCTGCAATGGGTGATATCCCGTCATTGAATTGGCTGTCTGCTTCATTACATCGTCACTCAATATCGTCTGTTGTCACAACTCCACCAATCCCGTCTTTAGGCATCAAAAAAGCAAGACTTTACTTGCCACCGTATGAACTAATCACCTTGATTGACTTCATTCTACCACGTATGCTTCCTGAACTTGGTAACTATTCGACACAATCTCTTTACACTATTTCTCATCCATTATAATTTAATAGGTTTATCAATTCCACTCGAGGTTGTTGACTCACGTAACGCTGCCAATACCATACCTCAGGGCCACAGTCTTCCACCAGAACCTCCTCCTCCACCAACTCCGCCTCCGCCACCAACACTCGTCCAGCAACTCCAGTCCAAAACTGTAATCAAAACAAACGCATCCTGGTTCTCTTTGCAATCCATGTCGCATCATGATTGGATTCCATCACCCGCACTTGCACTGGCTATCTTTGAAGCTTCAGATGCTGCACCAAGTGTGATGGAAAAACAAGCTATTATTAAAACAAGCTTCAATACGTGTTTGACTCAAGTCCTGGCGTTCTTTGTCAAATTGCTGGACGGGAAGCATTTGTTTGTCGAGATTCGGCAAGACGCCACTGTTCTTGAGCTTCGAAATTATCTCGTCCAGTCCAGAAATGTTGCGAATGCTTTTTCGCTTCAGTTGGTCTTTGGAGGACAGTATATGGATGACTCTCATTTACTCTCGTGTACGTTTGTAATGTTTTGTTTAGATGTGATCTAACATTTTTAATTTAGCGTATAATCTCGTTGTTGACTCCACTATCAGATTTGTTGGGAAACTACCTGGAGGAGCCGATAATATGTACTCAAGTACTGACCCTGGCCAAAAAGTTGGTTCATCCAGTACTGATGCATCACCCGTCGAAAGTCAAGAACCACCGTCTGTTCCTCTTCGTGATGAGTCCAATGAGCTTCCATCTCTTAGTGGGTCATCAGTGGCTGGTTCGTCTGTCCCAAGTTTCAGCCCAATCCAGCCATATTCTCGCCGAGGTCGTCGCCCCTTCCATTATTCCCGCCAATCATCCACAACTGTATGTTTTTTTCTTTTTGTGTTCGAAATAGTGTTGTCTCACTGGTTTTTTAGGATTCTGATCTCAACGTCGGCGATTCTTCTGCGACTATATCACGCGGTGATTACCTCGACGTAGCTGCAACACCAACACCAAAGAATCTGAACCAAATAGATTATCAGTCTGACGAAGAGACGACTGTCCCACTGAGGTCCAACACGTTAGCCACTTCTGGTGCAGTCGAAAGCGAAACAAGTTCTATTTCTGTTTTGACTTCTTCTCCGTTGCCTGAATACGCTCCATTCGAAATGTCTGGCTTTGATGCGACTTCTATTTCTTCTGCCTTGTCTCAAACCGTGGAAGCCAAGTCAGGCCTTGTGTCCACGCAGTCTGCTCCTCCGGCTCAAATATCAGAATATGTTTCGTTTATTGTGTCTGATTCAGAGACGGAAAGTGAACCCTCAACGTGTAACAATTCCGACCCTGAATCTTTGGCTGATGGAGAGGTAATATCTTGATTGATGCTCTGTTGAATCTAACTCTTGATGATAAGGTCAGTGACATTGATTCTGAACTACTTGATTGGTTTCAGCGATTTGGTTTCGATGACTCCAATGACTCTGACTTGAACTTGGGTGTGGTGGACTTGGAGGTGGACTCAGACGCGGGCTCAGACGTGGACTTGGAGGTGGACTCGGAGGTGGATTCGGATGTGGACTCTGATAACGGACTGGAAGATTTGCTGATCAGAACGACAACTTTGAATCTGGACAGCTTTGATTCTGTTGATCTGTTTGAGCTCGAGCAAGACCTGGCAGATTTGGATCTTGGCTACGGTACGGCTCCATTCATTTCAGCTTCTGAAAAAGGGAACAAGAAAGCAAAAGAGTCAAACCCACCTGCAAAACCAGTGAAGGCGAAAGCGAAGAAAGCAAAAGCGACGAAAGGGAAAGTGACGAAAGGGAAAGGAAAGAGACAAATGGAAGATGACGATGCAGATGATGTTGAAGAGGATCCTCCTTCGGATCCAGTACCAATGGTGAGTTTAGCGAAATGTCTCTCATCTTGATTATAACCATGGTATTATTGTTTCGTCATAGGAGCCTTTGTCTCTGACCCGCGTCAAAGTACCTCAAGGTTCTATTTACGTTGATGGCAGCACGTCGTTTATTCCCAACACCCTGAGGCCACGCTATCGTTTGTTTGCTCGTGCTTATGATAGGTTCTTGAGTACATCACAGTCGCTACTTATTTGTCAATCCTTTTTGGATACTATTGATAGTATGACCATCCATGAAGCTCTGGCCTCTTTTGAATCTCAGTTTGGGTTCATTCATCCAGCTGGGTCTGCCTTGATTGCGATTCGTAATCGCATTATTTCCGTGCGTAGACTCAATGCTGAAAACAATCTGGAGGGTGAAACGCAGTTCAGTATAGTACCTCAACTGTACAAGTGTCCTCAGGGTATGATTGATGGATTGGATCACTGCAGCTGTTTCACAGGGGACTGGAGCTACAGTATCAATCAAGCCACTTTTGATGTGCTGCGAGAAACTCACGCCGCTACTATATTCCCTCTGAGTGGAAGGTTGGAACAGTTTAGGCAGGAGTTGGTATCTCGAAGGCGAAACGTTGTTCCGACTGTTGTGTTTATCTTGTCGCTGAATCGGTTAGTTCTCTTTCTTATATTAGTCTTGTTAGAGTTGACGCGTTTTGCTTTTTAGGTATCTGTTCTGTCCAAAGATACTCCTGGACGTTGGTGTGTGTGCGGAACCAGTTCTTGGAAAGAAGGTTGCCAATGTTGAGGCCATTCACGAAGCCATGTACAAAGTGACTTTGGCGCTCATGGTCAAGGCTGGTGCTGCTTCTTTGATGGATGAACCAGAGATTGATGTTGGTGTTGGCGTTGGTGTTGGTGTTGCTGCTGGTGCTGGTGCTGGTAGGAATGGGAACGGTGGTGGTTCTACTGGTGTTGGTGGGAGTGGAGGTGGAGGTGGAGGTGGAGGTGGAAGTGGAAGTGGAGGTGGAAGTGGGAACAGGAATGGTTCTACTGGTATTGGTGGAGGTCGGAGCGGGAGTCAAAGTTTGTTTGTCGCGGACAAACAATTCACGTCTGTCAGCAGTGGTGGACTTGGAATTCTCGGAAGGTCATCCAATGTACTTGGAGGTGGTGGAGTCAGAGATGTTGGCAGAACATCCAATGTACTTGGTGGGGAAGACAAGAAAGACAAAGTAGCTCTGTTTTTGGAAGCTGGCCTCAACGTCCTCGACCAGACAGCGGAGCAGCTTGGAAGAAGGAGCACTTCATACTAATGGACAAATTGCAGAATCAAGATTATCGACTTGCAGAGGTCTTTACTGAACAACACTTCTTGGTATGATATTTTCTTTTCTTTTTTCATTCTAACTTCGACACTTAGATTGGCTTCTGTCCACTTTGTCGGACTTCTCACCAAAAGTCAAGCGACGCTGCAACATTGGCTGCGTTTGAAGCTCACCTGTTGGCTCAACATTTCCATCGACCTGCTTCGTTACGGCCTACCTTTCCTTTGAGAGGATCGTACACAGATGCCAATCTTTTCAACACCCATCTTGCTCGACTGATTTCAAACTCACCCAAAGCTGGATCAACGGTTTGTTTTGAATCTTGCCATTTTAATATTTTACTTACGTGGTATACTGTTATAGGACGATACTTGTCCTGTCTGCCTTCAAGATGGGTATTGTCAAGACTTGATTCGACACATGATTGAGTCACATCCAAACTATGATCCAGCCGTTACCGCTGTTCCTACTGTACCCATTGCTCCTGTTGCTCCCGTTGAGCCCGTAGCCCCTGTTGCTCCTGTCGCTCCTGTAGCCCCTGTTGCTCCTGCTCCTGTAGCCCTCGTTGCTCCTGTCGCTCCCGTAGCTCCTGTTGCTCCCGTTGCTCCTGATTCTCCAGATTCTCCGGCTCTGGCTGATCCAAATACTACTGTTGCTCCATTGCTCCCGTTTTTCCCGTTGCTTCTGTTGCTTCTGTCGCTCCCGTAGCCCTTGTATCTCCTGTTGCCCCTGTTGCTCCCCTTGCTCCTGATTCTCCAGATTCTCCAGATTCTCCGACTCTGGCTGATCCAAATGCTACTGTCACTCCATCCACAAGTGCCAACTCAGTTGTGAATCGACAATTGGTGGCTGGTTCTGACGCCTCTCGCTGTGTCACGTCGCTTGGGATTATGGACGCTCGTCTAGTAAACCAGGCTTTCGAAATGGGATCAAGTCACGTATACTCAGTCAATCATCCAGCAACAGCAGCTCACTCTATGCGTCCAGGCAGTTACCCAATTTGGATCAAGACCAACAATGGAAAACAGTTGAAACCTCCACGGACAGCCATGACAAATCGGGAGCTTAAACTTCATGACTTTATTGTTCTTCGCCAACTGGCTGCTACCTGGCAGGCATTCACAAATGGTGATCCGACTGACGTTGACTTGACTAACGTATATCACGCCGTGAAGAATCAAGACGTTTCTCAAAGCTATGGTCCGTATTTGGCGCACCGACTTGATTTCGCAGCAGCCAATAAATCCAAGCTGAGCGACAAGGAGGCAATAGAGTTGTTTGGTGCAGTTCAGCAGTACAACAAGAAGGGCGGGATCAAGAATGTGACTGGGGTTATTGTGGAAACTCTGCACTGGACAAACAGTGCGCGTTTATTGAACACCCCAATTCATCAACACCGAGTCCAAGTTGCTCAGGACAACCAGCACCGTCTTGATCTTCAAGTTGATGCAGTTGGAAACGTTGTTGTTGGTGGTGTTGACGTTTTGCACGATAATGAAGACGTTGAGATGGGAGAGGCACATGGTGAGTGTTTGTTGTTAAACCAAGTATCGAAACTCATCATTTGACAAGGATTGGGAGAGTGTCAGCTGTTCATTGATGCCACTCCAATCAGTCCTGCATCATTTCTCCAGTCTTCTGAAAACTACACAGAGCTGATGGACTTGAGCAAACTAATGTTGATTGGACTTTCTTTGCTCAACAAGAAGGTTGTTGGTCGCAGCCTCAAAGTACAAAAGAATGGTATGCATCACGTATTCCAATCAGCGTTGACGTTACTGAACGGCCTTGCTGACAATGGGCCAACGTTTACAAATGGAGAATGGTGTTCTGGGTCTGTCTTGTTCAAGCACTATTCGAAAGCACCTGATTTCACCAAAGAACCAATGACGTTTTCAGGAGCTACGGAGCTTGGTGTTGTGTTCTTCAAGAATAAGGATTCAAAGATATCACATGTATGTTTTTCTATTCTTCCACTTCTTTCCAAGTATTAAAACCGAGCATTCAACAATAGATTCTACCTTTGTTTCAAGTGCTGGCTACAACTTCTTTCAACCCCACCAAGAACCAACCTGTCTCTGCCAAAATCAAAGTGTTGGGTCTTCACTCAATTCTTATGGGTGAGACTGTGGTTCTTCGGGATTTCCGATCTCAAACAACTCATTTGCTCCACGTGGGGAAAGAGTCGCATCAAAGACTCTATTCCATTTCTCAGTCGTTCATAAGTCCTGGCGGCAACAAGACCCAAGTCTATCTATGGAATGAACTTATTTCTCCAGCTTGGAATGATACTCTTCGACGTGTTCGAGGTCACTCTGTTGCTGTTGGAATCCAAAACTTTGGTGCTGGCTTGGTGCATGAACAGCCTGCCTCTCTTGTTTCTGTGCCTGTCAATCAAGACAATGCCTCTGTGTATCGCAACAACTTCAACACAGTCATAAGGAAGCTCTTGTCCCGTCACCCAAAGTTCAAGAATTCCAACAATCTTGTTTTGAATGCAGCAATCGCAACCCACTTTGGTCGAGGTCGGGTCGCACAATCCATGTCGTCTCCTCAGTCTATCTCGAAGCTTGGATATGTGAACATGCGCGCAGTAGTTCAAAGGTGGTTAAAGCTGGAAGAAACTCCGCCTTATATGGAGCAACGTTTTGAAGGTGGCGCGCAGCTGACTCTTGATTTTGTCCTGCATCAAAGAGTTCAAGAGCGCTTCAATGATGAAGACTGGGATTTTGTATTTCCTCAGCACAACTTTCCGAATCTGACACTTCAAACCAATATTCTTCCGTCTGATTCAAAAGTCTTGAATATCCGTCCAGTTGTTGTTTCCTCAGATGGGTCCAAATTTACCTTCAAACACACTCGTGGATACAAAGGAGCCCACTTGTCTGGTACTATGCCTTCACAACGAGTTCCGCAACTGGGCGAGGTTCCGCGTAACTGGTCCAACAACAATCAATACGAGGCCTTGTTTCTGCCGCTTTTCAAACAGAACAAGACTGGAGATTTTGAGACCAAGAGTGACGAGACCAAGAGTCAAGGCCGCATTGAGGAAGTTCAAGTCTTGGTATAATGTTTGAATTACAGAACGTTATGTAACCTAACCCAAATACCTAGAAACAACCTCGACGCGAGATTGACACTTCCATCTTTGAACTAGACAACAAAAAGATAAAACAAATGGCTCCCAAAGTAATCAAGATTCTCAAGGAAGAGCAGGAACGTCACCTGAAACAAGCGTTTGTGAACCGTCGCAACCTTGCTGATGATGCAACCCAAGAACAGATTGATCTTGCGTAAGTGTTGTTTCACTTTGACGTTGTAATCAAAGAACTGACCTTTTCTGGTTTTAGGGACATGACTGCCGCACAAGCCGACATGATACTGGAGCGGAAAAGGATGACGGTTGACAAGAAAGACCACGAACAGCATTTCTTGAATACATATGTAGCTTATGGTATGTTTACTTTATGTCTTTGATATCTTTATATTCTCTTATTCTTTCCCTTTTGTTGAATAGGAACGGTTCCAAACGAAGCTGAAAGACAGTCACTCAAAGCTTACGTGGATCTTTCAACCTTGATCTTTGACACTGTCCATGTTCTTACTCCTGGAACCATCAATTTGTTCAACAAGTTGCATGCAGCCGCTGTAAACATCAGACTTCAAAATGGTCCGCCCGAAGATCAGAATCAGTTTCCAGTCCACCACAGAATATTATCGTTTCTGGACTCTCCAACATTCAAAAGAAACCAGAGCCCTGAGATTGAGAATAATTGTCTGTCTGCTGGCCAGCAACCTCAACATCTTCTTGAGATTCTACGCGACCTGTTTGGAGATAAAAATTCAAATCCACTGAGAATTCTGTTTGATATTGTCACAGAACTTGATGGGCTCAAACTTTCAAAGTCGAGTTGTTGGGATCGAATGATCATCTTGGCCATGTTGTTGGGAGCAGCAAATACCAGTGAATCACTCCAAGTTTGGGAAGAAGAAATGAATGACGGAGCTGTTGGGTTCATCACCGATTCTGGACAGTATTGGTATTATCCAACAGACCACTCTGCCAAACAGCTCGCGCTCTTAAGGACTGCTGTTGTTACTCAACTTTTGGATCCAGAATCTGGCTTCAACATCCCCAACAAGGAACATTACCTTGCAGTGTATTTGAAGGACTCTAGCATCTCAGCGTTGAAACTGAGTCTGAGCATCTGGCTTGAAGATGACTTGAAGAGAGAAAAGAAGGCTGCAAAGGCGGCTAAAGCAGACAGTAGTGATGATGAAGAAAGTCTTCAGGGTGGAGATAATGAGGACTATGTTCCACGCCAACAGAATACAAGTGAAGATTCATCTGGAGAGGTTGTTTATCGAGTTCGGCTTGCACCAGGTGTTGGTCAAGTTATACCAGTTCAAAATCTTCAAGATGCTGCACAATGTTTTTCGAATCTCTTGTTTAATCGCTTCCTTGATTCCAAAGTCCCTTTGACTGATGCAGAGCTTGGTACCACTAGAGCCATGAATGTGATTATCGAAACTGGCCCGTTCAGCATGGTTGATGGGTTTCTGGTTGGTACTGATCATCAAGTGAATCTGAGTTCTTTGAGTCCACATGAACTTTCCATCTATCAGTATGTCATGAATTTGCCTGCCTATCAAGTGGAAAATGGAATCGATGATACTATACAGTCGCGGAATAATATAGAGCGTTACAGGCATCCAGCAATCATCACTGGAGTTCGGCCTGCTGTCGGAGGCAACTTTTACGCCAAGGCTCTTTCCCAGTTTCTCGATGCTCTTGTCGTTTCATTTGTCATCAAGCCCGTGAAAGAAATTGATGTTGAAATACCTGCTGGAGTTGGAGTTGGAGTTGGCGGAGGTGTTGGAGTTCAAATGGAAGAGGGAGTGGATGAAGAAGACGAAGCCCCAGAGGACAACTCCCAGCTAACACTTGCTCAACTACGAACCTCGTTCAAGACCTCTATTCTCCAATATATCCAGCCTGTTCAGTGGGGCTTGTGTCTGGAAACTGGAACACGACTAGTATCTTCTACACCATATGTCAACATCACACATTTATGCCGAGATGATCTTGTAAACTTGTTCACTGATATATTTAAGCTGAGCAAGAGCAAGTATTTGTTGTTTGGGAATGAAGGATTCTTGGAAAACAAGGTTGGTGAACAGCTCAACAACGCAGGTGTTGTGCAGGGTGCGTTCAAAGGCGCTATTGCCAGATACAAGACATGGGCTACAACTGGCCTGAAATTAGGTAATCTTTTTTTTTTTCTGTATCTGACATCATCTCTTTCATTCCACTTTCCTAATCCAACACATTCAACCAGGAAAATCATTCCATGAACAGTTCAGCCACTCAAATCGTCGATATCTCTCGGTTGATGGTCACACCATATTTCCCAGACTTCCTGACTCTCAAGTTCGGGGGATGCAGTCTGCAGTCTTTGATCAGAACAAACAAACAGCTCCACACATTGAAGGCTATTTCCTTGATTCTTGTGATGAACCCACCAGAGACATTCCATGGCCGCCTAGTTTCCCTTCTGTCAATTTGCATTACTTGAACTTGATGCGTCTGGCTTTAGAAAAAGGAGGTCCGCTCTGTCAGAGGCTTGTTGTTCATCCACTGGGATTCAAGATATTTGCGAGTGCAAGGAATGTCATCCACCTTCGTCTGACAAAGAACTCAACAATCAACTTCCCGACGTCCAAGAATAAATTCGTGACGTATAGGCCAGGTGCAATCAGCATTACGTATGACAGGGAAACTGGAATCTTCAAATCAATGTTGCCGCTTCAAACTCACCACATGAACACCAAAGAATTAGGACAGATTACGAAACAATATTCATACAAAAACGCCCCTCGACATTATCCAACAACAACACCCGCAGTCAACCGCAATTCCATTGATGTCAGCTTTAATGAAGTCCAAGAGTTATTGTCAGATTCTTTGAAAGAGATGGCTGAGACTCGAAAATACTATGCTGGAAATCCATCAAACTTGAAGGCACGCGAGGAATATCGGCATGCATCGCACTTGGTTCGGTACATCCGAAATCGAATTCAGAATGAATGTTCTGCAAAGCACCGCCGCAAACTGGAAGATGCCATGATTGTTTATTCTCGGCAACACAACTTTGGATCTTTTCGTTACGACTCTGTCAAATTGGGCGCAGTACATGCTGAAGATACTGAACTATTCAAATCTCGGATGGGATCCTTCCACAGTCCTGATGTTTGGATCACGAATCCATCAGAAGCGGTTCAGTCTGCGTTTCGGAATGCGTTTGGAACATCTCGTTTATTGTTGAGCAGTGATCCAGGTGGGAGAACAGTGGAAACGCAGATGGCGAGCACTGGCCATGTTGTCCAGATTGGAGTCGGATTTGAAGCAGTGATTTGTCGTCTTCAGAAACGCATCAGCACACTTCAATCGTTTCGAGACAGAGCCATTGATCAACTTGAGGCTGTGGTGGAGTTACGGAGTCTTGTCGCTGCTGCTGTACTGGATCTTGTTCAATACGCCTCTGGTGATCAAGTTGTATCAAAAGAAACATTGCGACTGGAAAATCTTGTACTTGTAGCGGAACAGGAATTGGACGCTAGGTTGAAGGATCTTCGCGCGTCAGCAAGAATGGTTCGTAAACCAACTCCTGGCCCAGATGACATGAATGTGGTGGAGGAGGAAAATGATTTTCTGGATGAAGTGGGGAGAGTGGATAAGGAGTTGAAAAAGATCCGAAATGAATTCAATGTCACTTTTGATGGAGGTGGTGATGGAGGCGGTGGTGGAGACGACACAAACCTTTTGTCACGGCTGCTCAAGAACACGCAGGACAAATTGAACAAGTACGCTCAACGAGTTCGCCGATCTGCCGCGGAATGGAATTCTGGTGCTGACTCATACGCTACTTCTGACTTCAACTCCAAAACCACAAACAAGAAAGTGACTTCTGGGAAGGATGGTATTCCAAGTGAGTGTCATTGATCACTTAATTTTGAATCTAACCTCCTCTGTCTTAGAATGGGTCAAGACTGTCCTTTCATATGCGGCTCATGCTTCCATCAGGAAACAAACCACAGTAATGGCGTACAAAAAGTCAGAAAATGACGGCGCATTCTTTAATCCTGGTGGACCTGCCTGGAATACACGCACAATGAAGAAAATCATGGCCAAAGAATTTGATCCTGCGTTTCCTCTTGTTGGCAGAGTTGGAAAGATCAAGGCTGTAGTCATAGTGACTGAAGTAAGAGTCTCATACATTTTACTTTATTTAACCTGTTCACTGTTCACTAGATTGGGTCAACAATCATGTGCTTTTGCGGTCGCATCTCACGAATCGGGAAGGCCAAGACATTCAAATGCTCCAACCCACGGTGCAGTGGTCGTGCAGTTTCTTCGCGTGATAGCCTAACCTTCCGTCTCCCACGCGACATCAAAAGCGGCTTATTCATTGAGAATCTAACGTGGGCGATTGCGTTGATGCGGGTTCATCACCACATTCGAGGTGGTGGGACAGGCGGTGCTGAAAACAATGATGGAAACGGCGATCCGGGTGGTGGAGGACCGGGAGGAGGGAGAGGTGGAGGGAGTGGACGAAGTGGTGGAAGTCGAGGCAGTGAGGGAAATGGAGGACCAAGTGACAGTGACTCCAAACTACCGCCTGCAAAGAAGCAGCGAATTGTAAAAGGTCGTTTAGAGTATGTTGTGGTGGAGGAGGTGGAAGGGAGATTGGACGAAGGTGGGATTGGTCCCACTTCGAGGCAGGCTGAGGAAAAAGTATCTAAAATAGTCCTTCTTACAGTTGACAGAATATCAAAAGGAAGTTGGTTCCTTAACCAGTGATGACTTAACCAATCCTGGAGAGGGGGTCGAAGAGCTTCATATTCTCTGAATGAGCACATTGAGTTCTTGTTTGATGACTGCGGTATAATGGAAGATAATAGCATATCAGCAGCAAATATAATCGTAACACTATGTGCAATGTCAGCATCATTCAATCCAATTGGAACTCACGTCAGCGATAGGCCGAGCAACACTTCTTCCGATAAATCATAGCTGATCATGAACGGAATAATCCAAAGACAGACAAAGAAAAGTGCTACAGAGTTTCCAACTTAAAAACGCGAAGTTACACAAAAGAACTCACAGCTCATGATAAAATCTAACGCAGTACAGAAATATGATTTCGGGTGCAATCCATGTACCTCAAAACTAATCCCATCCAAATCAGAACCATCAAAGGAGTCATTTGTCAAAGGGCGACCCTTATTGTCAAACGCAGGAAGTAGAAAGAGAAACAAGTATACACTTCCAAGCCACCCTTTTCCATTATCACCACCAGCATTCTTGTACACGGCATCCTCTCTATTTTCCTTGCCATCATGACTCTGAACAGTCCCCGTTCCCGAGTGTCGTTTTGATGCATGTACTGCACTTGCACGGCTGCTCCAACCATGGACAATTTCTTGACTTGCAGCTGTGAAAGCGTTCTGAAGCCCTGATTTACGACGAAGCCCGGCCCCATGAATAATAGGACTTGTTCCACCCACACCTCCGCCAGGTTTAGGTTTTAACGCAAACTCCTGCGATTTTCCTATTTGTTGCGATTTCTTTTTCACTGGGAATCCAGCGTTTGGAGGAGGAACGTATTCAATACGGTCAGAGGAGTGTCTTAACAATTGATCTGACGATTTTTTCGGCTTGAAGGACGCAAACGCGTAGTTGTGCATCATGTTTGATTCTTCCTTATCGGCCATATCAGCGAAACTGTGCGTGGATCGATGAACAGCCGAGTCGCTGAATTCGCTGTTGGAGTCAATTGTTTCGAGATTGCGCTCCATTCCTACCAGAGATTGTTGATTTCTGGTAGCATTGACGTCGCGTTTCAATAATTGTTGAAGTGCAGTGTTTTGGGCAAACATATATCGACCAAGAGACGGAAGCATTGAAGAGCTCTTGGCACTTTCGAGGCTTGTATTAGAACTTTTTACACTCTGGTTCGCCAGAACACGTTCTGCTATAGATTCTCCTTTTGTTCGTGTTCCGTCTGATTTATGGGCATTGGTGGTTGTGACAGCGGCGTTGTCCAATTTTTCAGAGAACTGGGAACTTTTTTGGTTTGGTGGGCTCCCCACAATTTCATGGTCGCTTTTTGGTGCAGTGATTTCTACAACATGGGTTGTTACTTGACTCAGTGGTCGCTTAGATGTGATAGAACTTCGTCTAACCCTGGAATTTCGATTAGAGAATATATTAGTGAGGATATCCATCGATGATTTCAGAGGAATTGATTGATCTATCCGCTCCGATTTAGATTTTTTCGACTGTTTGGAAACGGCAGAAACGGTACTGAGTCTGCGATTACGTGTCTTGTCAAACACTTCAATTGTGGGGACTGTTGATTTGTTGGCTTCAATATCGAGTTTATAGTCATCCGCCGTCCATCGAAGGCCGAGATCAAGGTGCGAACTTATGGGACTCGGATCCCGTGGAGACTTTGGAACGTTTGGAATAACTTCAATCCCGTCATTGGAAAAAGATTCTTTCAGTGGATGTGGGCCTTTTCTTGGTGGGTATGGAGAAGTTTGCGCGACCCCTCCTAAAAGTACAATCAGTTTTTCAGTCTTGTGCAATAGTTCTGATCGCAAATCCAACACGTCCGAGAGAAGGGCCAGATTGAATTCCGCGCAAACTGTACACGATGGCATCAAAAGATAGTTGAGAAAAGAGTTGAGCCTTTCGGATGTAAATCTTCCTTTGGGCCATACAGAATATAACAGATTTGCACGCCAGTGCGGATAATTACGGATCATTACACAACTGTCAAAGTCTGATGACACACAATTAACACGTGGGAGAAACTCTCTGAAAATTGAGGATGGCCAAAGACATTGACGTGTTGATTCTCGGCGCAACCGGTTTTACCGGCAAGTACGTAGCCAAGGCATTCCACGAGCTCGTTCAGAGCAAGGATGCGCGTGTGCAGGGACTTCGTTGGGGTGTTGGTGGGCGGTCCCTGTCGAAGTTGCAAGAGACGCTTTCGTGGGCGGCGATCACTTCGTCGGAAGTTGAAGTAGTTGTTGTCGATGTTGGCGATGCCGCAGCGCTTTCTGTTGCGGTGGCGCGTGCCGTTGTTGTTGTGAACTGCGTCGGTCCGTTCCGCTTTTCGGGCGTCGACGTCGTGGCGGCCTGCATCGCTGCGAACACGTCCTATGTCGACATTGCGGGCGAGGTGCGTGTTTGTTTGTCTGTTTGTTTGCTTGTTGGTGCGATTTGTAATGCACTGGCTAATCACACTTGCTGTCAAAACAGCCCGAGTTTGTCGAGCGCATTCTCACTCTCTCGCAAAAGGCAAAGGACGCCAAAGTAACCGTCGTGCCTTGCTGCGGCTTCGACAGCATTCCGGCTGACCTTGGAAACCTGTTTGTGAAAGATCAGTTCAGAAAGCGGGGCTTCACTGCTGCCACCTGCGAAGTGTACATTGATATCGAGGAGGGTCCGTCGGGAACATCTGGAAACTTTGCAACCTACGAAAGCGCCGTCTATAGTTTGGCGAATACATCAACCCTCAGAAAGATGCGCAAGGATGCAAACCGCCCTCCTCTTCCCCTCCTTGGCCGAAAACTGCCACTCTATGGAAGTGCCCGTTTTGAAAAGCTCTTTACCAAGAAGTGGTGTGTTCCATTCTTTGGTGCCGATGCGTCTATCGTTCGTCTCTCGCAACAACTCCAACTTGCCTCATCCACTTCGTCCCTTCCACCAACCCAGTTCAATGCCTACTTTTCTTTGAAATCTTTTGCTCAAGTTTTGCGCTTCTCCTTCTTCGGGTTCTCAATGTTCTATCTTTCATCCTCCTCATTTGGCCGTAACCTTTTGCTCAAGTATCCTGGTTTCTTTTCGATGGGTAAGCATTTGATTGTGATATTGAGTTAAATGAGTTCGGTATGGGAGGATTGAAATGTTATGTTGGATCCATGAAATCATTGAGTTGTGTTGGACACTTGTTTTTAAAAGTTCGAATTTAACTAACTCATTTCATAATAGGCCTCTTCAAGAAGACTCCTCCAACCCCGAAACAAATTGCTGAAACAACATTTACTGAAACGTTTGTGGCAAATGGTTTCAAACGTGCTGTTACGGCTGCTGAAGTAGACGCAAAGGCCGTTCCAGATTACGAAATCATTGCTCAAGTTCATGGTCCTGAAGGAGGCTATGTAACAACCCCAATTGCTGTCATTTGCTCGGCACTTCAAATTCTCAAAAATCTTAACACTGGTTTAATTCCTCACGGCGTCCTTACACCTGCCGCTGCATTTGGAAACACAGACTTGATTCGCGACTTGGAAAACTCGGGTATCACTTTTTCTGTACATTCTGAACGGGACTTGGTGAAAGTTTAAGTTTCAATCAATAAAAAGGAATCTAAGTTCGCATAGTGACACCAACGAAATCCGAATATACTTCCAAATGTTCACATCAATGTTAAGCGATTCAACGTTGCTACCCGAGACAAGTTTGGGACCATCAATGGCGGTTATGTCGTCAGCCAAACAATCGTTCCTATTGCCGAATCACACACAGGTCAGCCATTAGCTAGAAATTCAATGATTTAACTTGCAATTAGATGTGATCGCGCTTTTTGGTGACATAACGGGATATCGAATCTCAGCAGTCACAATACGGCCTCTAAGATCGCATAAAATACCCATACTATATGCAATTGGATACCATGGGCGGAACGCCGGAAGTGCTGGTTTTGCTATTGAACCGTTTCAAAGTGACAAGGCTGGCCATGATATGTGAAAAAAGGGAGCCAATGTGCATAACAATGACGAAAACGCTTCAGCAGAATGGTTTTGATATTTTAATGTTGTTGGCCTCTCCGATGGTTATTTACAATCTGACCATCAGAAGGCAGTCGAAGGTCTTCTGGACAGAAAGGCCCAAAGTAAACAAAATCTTTTCCAACAAATCCTTTCGACGACAATTTTTCGTACATAAAGCAATGAATAAATGTGGTTTCTTTTGCTGCAATATCCCTCAAACTGATCCAGTCATCGCTAATAGTGCAAAATACTGCCTTTTTTTAAGGACTGAAACAAGGGTTTCAACAACGAGGTGATAATGCCATATATTTTCTGTTCATTCTCTTTCCTCTTCCTTTTCAATAAGGGAGACAAATTTTGAAAATCCTCACAAATTTGAACAAACGCTTGCAAGTGAATCCCCTTTCCCCTTCGTCCCTTACCTTCCCTTCCCTTCTTAAAGCTGCGAGCGTTAGTTGTCGTTGATTGAGGACTGTTTGTTCACCTTGAGTCCTCTGCGATCTTACGGCATCCTCTCATTCCGTGATCTGGATTGTCATTGGTCTGGACCACCGTCCCCCACTCAATTTGATTACGATCCCATCTGCCCATATCTCACCCTTCAATTCCTCTTGATACCATCGGTTATTCACTCCTCCTTCCCTATGAATCTGTGGTTGTGTCAAATGTTTGTTGTTGGTGAAGGAGTGGAACCTTGCAGAGGCTACCTACGCCTAATTCCTACCATGCCTTTCCTCTTCTTCTTGATTTAAGCACTAATACTAAAGATCCAAATAGACTTAAACGATGCTATTCTCTTTCTCCGTCGTCGCTCTCTTTTCCTTCCTTTCGAAGGTCTTTACTGCTGGAGGTGTGTCGTGTCTCCTGAATCGCAATAAGCATTACTGACAATATTGACACATAGTATCCTATTCGTTCCGTGGTCTCTCTCTGATCATTTGTCGGTGTTTGACGTCCATTGTCCAAGTGAATGTAATCAGGGGTTCCAAACACTGGTCGCCAACCACCGTGGGAGGAATCTTGGCTTCAATCTGTCTTCCACTTGTGGACACGCAGGTACGATTCTTGTGTCCTCTTGAATCGCATTTCTAACGTTTGTTTCTCCACCCAGATCACCTTGAAACTCTCAATCTCGTCACTCCTTTCCGTGTCCATCTCATGCCCTCTTCCATTCTTTCTACTTGTTTGGGAAAGATTTCTATTTCAGAACTCACTGCGTCTCCAGTTCAAGTTCCACTCAAAATGGTTGAGGAATCATCCTCTCTTTGGACCTGCCCAATATGAACGAAGAAGGAAAGAACATCGCCGACACAAGTCTTGGGCCAAGAGGAGTCTCAAGGCCGTGGCCAAGGAACTGAAGCTCTCTCAACTGATCGAGTTGCTCTCTGGCTACGAACGACTTATCCAGGAGATTCGTGTTGCTGAGTTAGTTGCTCGTTATGAGAACCTTGTTCTCCCGTTCTACTCACTACTGGTCTTCTGTGGCTTTATTATTGGCGGGCCGTTGGATCTCATCAAGTATGTCTGCTACTCTTGGCTGTCCAGTTGGTTATCAGTGCCTTCGAAGCTGTTGTCACTGGACGCCAAGTTTTATCTATCTGTTATCGTACCAAATGGATCAATCGTTATGGTTCTTGTCTCCAACGATTCAACTGTGCTGGAAGCAAAGCAGGCTGCATCTGCGGCTGTTGGCCTCCCAGTTGAAGGCCTCCAACTGTATCGACCTGGCCGACACTGGAAGCGATTAACATCTGGTGCAACACTCTCAGGTAAGATTCAATTTATTTAAGGTGTCTAGAGCTAATTGTTGGGTCAGGCCTTGGACTAAATCCCAGTACTCTTGTTCGTCTTGCATCACGTCCAAAGCCACACAGCCCATCAAATACCACCAAGACCTCCACTCCAATTCCTGCTTCCAACCAGTCCGATTCAGTCATTTTGAATCCTGCCATAATTCCAACCACCGCGTCTCCAAATCCTCGTCTGTCACAGACGACGTCTGACCAAACCAATATTCCATCTACAAAGAAAAGTCATCGCTATTCTGGGATTTGGTTCTCGGACATGAATCCTCAATTATCCCCTTCATGGTCTCCTTCCATCTTTCATCCTGCAATGGGTGATATCCCGTCATTGAATTGGCTGTCTGCTTCATTACATCGTCACTCAATATCGTCTGTTGTCACAACTCCACCAATCCCGTCTTTAGGCATCAAAAAAGCAAGACTTTACTTGCCACCGTATGAACCAATCACCTTGATTGACTTCATTCTACCACGTATGCTTCCTGAACTTGGTAACTATTCGACACAATCTCTTTACACTATTTCTCATCCATTATAATTTAATAGGTTTATCAATTCCACTCGAGGTTGTTGACTCAAGTAACGCTGCCATTACCATACCTCAGGGCCACAGTCTTCCACCAGAACCTCCTCCTCCTCCAACTCCGCCTCCGCCACCAACACTGGTCCAGCAACTCCAGTCCAAGACTGTAATCAAAACAAACGCATCCTGGTTCTCTTTGCAATCCATGTCGCATCATGATTGGATTCCATCACCCGCACTTGCACTGGCTATCTTTGAAGCTTCAGATGCTGCACCAAATGTGATGGAAAAACAAGCTATTATTAAAACAAGCTTCAATACGCGTTTGACTCAAGTCCTGGCGTTCTTTGTCAAATTGCTGGACGGGAAGCATTTGTTTGTCGAGATTCGGCAAGACGCCACTGTTCTTGAGCTTCGAAATTATCTCGTCCAGTCCAGAAATGTTGCGAATGCTTTTTCGCTTCAGTTGGTCTTTGGAGGACAGTATATGGATGACTCTCATTTACTCTCGTGTACGTTTGTAATGTTTTGTTTAGATGTGATCTAACATTTTTAATTTAGCGTATAATCTCGTTGTTGACTCCACTATCAGATTTGTTGGGAAACTACCTGGAGGAGCCGATAATATGTACTCAAGTACTGACCCTAGCCAAAAAGTTGGTTCATCCAGTACTGATGCATCACCCGTCGAAAGTCAAGAACCACCGTCTGTTCCTCTTCGTGATGAGTCCAATGAGCTTCCATCTCTTAGTGGTTCATCAGTGGGTGGTTCATCTGTCCCAAGTTTCAGCCCAATCCAGCCATATTCTCGCCGAGGTCGTCGCCCCTTCCATTATTCCCGCCAATCATCCACAACTGTAAGTTTTTTTCTTTTTGTGCTCGAAATAGTGTTGTCTCACTGGTTTTTTAGGATTCTGATCTCAACGTCGGCGACTCTTCTGCGACTATATCACGCGGTGATTACCTCGACGTAGCAGCAACACCAACACCAAAGAATCTGAACCAAATAGATTATCAGTCTGACGAAGAGACGACTGTCCCACTGAGGTCCAACATGTTAGCCACTTCTGGTGCAGTCGAAAGCGGAACAAGTTCTATTTCCGTTTTGACTGCTTCTCCGTTGCCTGAATACGCTCCATTCGAAATGTCTGGCTTTGATGCGACTTTTATTCCTTCTGCCTTGTCTCAAACCGTGGAAGCCGAGTCGGGCCTTGCGTCCACACTGTCTGCTCCTCCCGCTCAAATATCAGAATATGTTTCGTTTATTGTGTCTGATTCAGAGACGGAAAGTGAACCCTCAACGTGTAACAATTCCGACCCTGAATCTTTGGCTGACGGAGAGGTAATATCTTGATTGATGCTCTGTTGAATCTAACTCTTGATGATAAGGTCAGTGACATTGATTCCGAACTACTTGATTGGTTTCAGCGATTTGGTTTCGATGACTCCAATGACTCTGACTTGGACTTGGGTGTGGTGGACTTGGAGGTGGACTCAGACGCGGACTCAGACGCGGGCTCAGACGCGGGCTCAGACGTGGACTTGGAGGTGGACTTGGAGGTGGATTCGGATGTGGACTCTGATAACGGACTGGAAGATTTGCTGATCGGAACCACAACTTTGAATCTGGACAGCTTTGATTCTGTTGATCTGTTTGAGCTCGAGCAAGACCTGGCAGATTTGGATCTTGGCTACGGTACGGCTCCATTCATTTCAGCTGCTGGAAAAGGGAGCAAGAAAGCAAAAGAGTCAAACCCACCTGCAAAACCATTGAAGGCGAAAGCAACAAAAGCAAAAGCGACGAAAGGGAAAGTGACGAAAGGGAAAGGAAAGAGAGCAATGGAAGATGACGGTGCAGATGATGTTGAAGAGGATCCTCCTTCGGATCCGGTACCAATGGTGAGTTTAGCAAAATGTCTCTCATCGTGATTCTAACCATGGTATTTTTGTTTCGTAATAGGAGCCTTTGTCTCTGACCCGCGTCAAAGTACCTCAAGGTTCTATCTACGTTGATGGCAGCACGTCGTTTATTCCCAACACCTTGAGGCCACGCTATCGTTTGTTTGCTCGTGCTTATGATAGGTTCTTGAGTACATCACAGTCGCTACTTATTTGTCAATCCTTTTTGGATACTATTGATAGTATGACCATCCATGAAGCTCTGGCCTCTTTTGAATCTCAGTTTGGGTTCATTCATCCAGCTGGGTCTGCCTTGATTGCGATTCGTAATCGCATTATTTCCGTGCGTAGACTCAATGCTGAAAACAATCTGGAGGGTGAAACGCAGTTCAGTATAGTACCTCAACTGTACAAGTGTCCTCAGGGTATGATTGATGGATTGGATCACTGCAGCTGTTTCACAGGGGACTGGAGCTACAGTATCAATCAAGCAACTTTTGATGTGCTGCGAGAAACTCACGCCGCTACTATATTCCCTCTGAGTGGAAGGTTGGAACAGTTTAGGCAGGAGTTGGTATCTCGAAGGCGAAACGTTGTTCCGACTGTTGTGTTTATCTTGTCGCTGAATCGGTTAGTTCTCTTTTTATATTAGTCTTGTTAGAGTTGACGCGTTTTCCTTTTTAGGTATCTGTTCTGTCCAAAGATACTCCTGGACGTTGGTGTGTGTGCGGAACCAGTTCTTGGAAAGAAGGTTGCCAATGTTGAGGCCATTCACGAAGCCATGTACAAAGTGACTTTGGCGCTCATGGTCAAGGCTGGTGCTGCTTCTTTGATGGATGAACCAGAGATTGATGTTGATGTTGATGTTGATGTTGGTGTTGGCGTTGGTGTTGGTGTTGCTGCTGGTGCTGGTGCTGGTGGGAATGGGAACGGTGGTGGTTCTACTGGTGTTGGTGGGAGTGGAGGTGGAGGTGAAGGTGGAGGTGGAGGTGGAGGTGGAGGTGGAGGTGGAGGTGGAGGTGGAGGTGGAGGTGGAGGTGGAAGTGGAAGTGGAGGTGGAAGTGGGAACAGGAATGGTTCTACTGGTATTGGTGGAGGTCGGAGCGGGAGTCAAAGTTTGTTTGTCGCGGACAAACAATTCACGTCTGTCAGCAGTGGTGGACTTGGAATTCTCGGAAGGTCATCCAATGTACTTGGAGGTGGTGGAGTCAGAGATGTTGGCAGAACATCCAATGTACTTGGTGGGGGAAGACAAGAAAGACAAAGTAGCTCTGTTTTTGGAAGCTGGCCTCAACGTCCTCGACCAGACAGCGGAGCAGCTTGGAAGAAGGAGCACTTCATACTAATGGACAAATTGCAGAATCAAGATTATCGACTTGCAGAGGTCTTTACCGAACAACACTTCTTGGTATGATATTTCATTTTGTTTGTCATACTAATTTCAACACTTAGAATGGCTTCTGTCCACTGTGTCGAACTTCTCACCAAAAGTCAAGTGACGCTGCAACATTGGCTGCGTTTGAAGCTCACCTGTTGGCTCAACATTTTCATCGACCTGCTTCATTACGGTCTACTGTTCCCTCGATAGGATCATACACAGATGCCAATCTTTTCAACAACCATCTTGCTCGACTGATTTCAAACTCACCCAAAGCTGGATCAACGGTTTGTTTTGAATCTTGCCAATTTTATATTTTACTTATGTGGTATACTGTTATAGGACGATACTTGTCCTGTCTGCCTTCAAGATGGATATTGTCAAGACTTGATTCGACATATGATTGAGTCACATCCAAACTATGATCCAGCCGTTACCGCTGTTCCTACTGTTCCCATTGCTCCCGTAGCTCCTGTTGCTCCCGTTTTTCCCGTTGCTTCTGTTGCTTCTGTCGCTCCCGTAGCCCTTGTATCTCCTGTTGCCCCTGTTGCTCCCCTTGCTCCTGATTCTCCAGATTCTCCAGATTCTCCGACTCTGGCTGATCCAAATGCTACTGTCACTCCATCCACAAGTGCCAACTCAGTTGTGAATCGACAATTGGTGGCTGGTTCTGACGCCTCTCGCTGTGTCACGTCGCTTGGGATTATGGACGCTCGTCTAGTAAACCAGGCTTTCGAAATGGGATCAAGTCACGTATACTCAGTCAATCATCCAGCAACAGCAGCTCACTCTATGCGTCCAGGCAGTTACCCAATTTGGATCAAGACCAACAATGGAAAACAGTTGAAACCTCCACGGACAGCCATGACAAATCGGGAGCTTAAACTTCATGACTTTATTGTTCTTCGCCAACTGGCTGCTACCTGGCAGGCATTCACAAATGGTGATCCGACTGACGTTGACTTGACTAACGTATATCACGCCGTGAAGAATCAAGACGTTTCTCAAAGCTATGGTCCGTATTTGGCGCACCGACTTGATTTCGCAGCAGCCAATAAATCCAAGCTGAGCGACAAGGAGGCAATAGAGTTGTTTGGTGCAGTTCAGCAGTACAACAAGAAGGGCGGGATCAAGAATGTGACTGGGGTTATTGTGGAAACTCTGCACTGGACAAACAGTGCGCGTTTATTGAACACCCCAATTCATCAACACCGAGTCCAAGTTGCTCAGGACAACCAGCACCGTCTTGATCTTCAAGTTGATGCAGTTGGAAACGTTGTTGTTGGTGGTGTTGACGTTTTGCACGATAATGAAGACGTTGAGATGGGAGAGGCACATGGTGAGTGTTTGTTGTTAAACCAAGTATCGAAACTCATCATTTGACAAGGATTGGGAGAGTGTCAGCTGTTCATTGATGCCACTCCAATCAGTCCTGCATCATTTCTCCAGTCTTCTGAAAACTACACAGAGCTGATGGACTTGAGCAAACTAATGTTGATTGGACTTTCTTTGCTCAACAAGAAGGTTGTTGGTCGCAGCCTCAAAGTACAAAAGAATGGTATGCATCACGTATTCCAATCAGCATTGACGTTACTGAACGGGCTTGCTGACAATGGGCCAACGTTTACAAATGGAGAATGGTGTTCTGGGTCTGTCTTGTTCAAGCATTATTCGAAAGCACCTGATTTCACCAAAGAACCAATGACGTTTTCAGGAGCTACGGAGCTTGGTGTTGTGTTCTTCAAGAATAAGGATTCAAAGATATCACATGTATGTTTTTCTATTCTTCCACTTCTTTCCAATTATTAAAACCGAGCATTCAACAATAGATTCTACCTTTGTTTCAAGTGCTGGCTACAACGTCTTTCAACCCCACCAAGAACCAACCTGTTTCTGCCAAAATCAAAGTGTTGGGTCTTCACTCAATTCTTATGGGCGAGACTGTGGTTCTTCGGGATTTTCGATCTCAAACAACTCATTTGCTCCACGTGGGGAAAGAGCCGCATCAAAGACTCTATTCCATTTCTCAGTCGTTCATAAGTCCTGGCGGAAACAAGACCCAAGTCTATCTATGGAATGAACTTATTTCTCCAGCTTGGAATGATACTCTTCGACGTGTTCGAGGTCACTCTGTTGCTGTTGGAATCCAAAACTTTGTTGCTGGCTTGGTACATGAACAACCTGCCTCTCTTGTTTCTGTGTCTATCAGTCAAGACAATGCCTCTGTGTATCGCAACAACTTCAATACAGTCATAAGGAAGCTCTTGTCCCGTCACCCAAAGTTCAAGAATTCCAACAATCTTGTTTTGAATGCAGCAATCGCAACCCACTTTGGTCGAGGTCGGGTCGCACAATCCATGTCGTCTCCTCAGTCTATCTCGAAGCTTGGATATGTGAACATGCGCGCAGTAGTTCAAAGGTGGTTAAAGCTGGAAGAAACTCTGCAGTATATGGAGCAACGTTTTGAAGGTGGTGCGCAGCTGACTCTTGATTTTGTCCTGCATCAAAGAGTTCAAGAGCGCTTCAATGATGAAGACTGGGATTTTGTATTTCCTCAGCACAACTTTCCGAATCTGACACTTCAAACCAATATTCTTCCGTCTGATTCAAAAGTCTTGAATATCCGTCCAGTTGTTGTTTCCTCAGATGGGTCCAAATTTACCTTCAAACACACTCGTGGATACAAAGGAGCCCACTTGTCTGGTACTATGCCTTCACAACGAGTTCCGCAACTGGGCGAGGTTCCGCGTAACTGGTCCAACAACAATCAATACGAGGCCTTGTTTCTGCCGCTTTTCAAACAGAACAAGACTGGAGATTTTGAGACCAAGAGTGACGAGACCAAGTGTGAAGGCCGCATTGAGGAAGTTCAAGTCTTGGTATAATGTTTGAATTACAGAACGTTATGTAACCTAACCCAAATACCTAGAAACAACCTCGACGCGAGATTGACACTTCCATCTTTGAACTAGACAACAAAAAGCTGAAACAAATGGCTCCCAAAGTAATCAAGATTCTCAAAGAAGAGCAGGAACGTCAGCTGAAACAAGCGTTTGTGAACCGTCGCAACCTTGCTGATGATGCAACCCAAGAACAGATTGATCTTGCGTGAGCATTCTTCAACTTCATTGTTGTCATCAAAGAACTGATCTTTTCTGGTTTTAGGGACATGACTGCCGCACAAGCCGACATGATACTGGAGCGGAAAAGGATGACGGTTGACAAGAAAGACCACGAACAGCATTTCTTGAATACATATGTAGCTTATGGTATGTTTACTTTATGTCTTTGATATCTTTATACTCCTCTTCATTTCTCTTATTCTTTCCCTTTTGTTGAATAGGAACGGTTCCAAACGAAGCTGAAAGACAGTCACTCAAAGCTTACGTGGATCTTTCAACCTTGATCTTTGACACTGTCCATGTTCTTACTCCTGGAACCATCAATTTGTTCAACAAGTTGCATGCAGCCGCTGTAAACATCAGACTTCAAAATGGTCCGCCCGAAGATCAGAATCAGTTTCCAGTCCACCACAGAATATTATCGTTTCTGGACTCTCCAACATTCAAAAGAAACCAGAGCCCTGAGATTGAGAATAATTGTCTGTCTGCTGGCCAGCAACCTCAACATCTTCTTGAGATTATACGCGACCTGTTTGGAGATAAAAATTCAAATCCACTGAGAATTCTGTTTGATATTGTCACAGAACTTGATGGGCTCAAACTTTCAAAGTCGAGTTGTTGGGATCGAATGATCATCTTGGCCATGTTGTTGGGAGCAGCAAATACCAGTGAATCACTCCAAGTTTGGGAAGAAGAAATGAATGACGGAGCTGTTGGGTTCATCACCGATTCTGGACATTGTTGGTATTATCCAACAGACCACTCTGCCAAACAGCTCGCGCTCTTAAGGACTGCTGTTGTTACTCAACTTTTAGATCCATAATCTGGCTTCAACATCCCCAACAAGGAACATTACCTTGCAGTGTACTTGAAGGACTCCAGCATCTCAGCGTTGAAACTGAGTCTGAGCATCTGGCTTGAAGATGACTTGAAGAGAGAAAAGAAGGCTGCAAAGGAGGCTAAAGCAGACAATAGTGATGATGAAGAAAGTCTTCAGGGTGGAGATAATGAGGACTATGTTCCACGCCAACAGAATACAAGTGAAGATTCATCTGGAGAGGTTGTTTATCGAGTTCGGCTTGCACCAGGTGTTGGTCAAGCCATACCAGTTCAATTTCTTCAAGATGCTGCACAATGTTTTTCGAATCTCTTGTTTAATCGCTTCCCTGATTCCAAAGTCCCTTTGACTGATGCAGAGCTTGGTACCACAAGAGCCATGAATGTGATTATCGAAACTGGCCCGTTCAGCATGGTTGATGGGTTTCTGGTTGGTACTGATCATCAAGTGAATCTGAGTTCTTTGAGTCCACATGAACTTTCCATCTATCAGTATGTCATGAATTTGCCTGTCTATCAAGTGGAAAATGGAATCGATGATACTATACAGTCGCGGAATAATATAGAGCGTTACAGGCATCCAGCAATCATCACTGGAGTTCGGCCTGCTGTCGGAGGCAACTTTTACGCCAAGGCTCTTTCCCAGTTTCTCGATGCTCTTGTCGTTTCATTTGTCATCAAGCCTGTGAAAGAAATTGATGTTGAAATACCTGTTGGAGTTGGAGTTGGAGTTGGCGTAGGTGTTGGAGTTCAAATGGAAGAGGGAGTGGTTGAAGAAGACGAAGCCCCAGAGGACAACTCCCAGCTAACTCTGGCTCAACTACGAACCTCGTTCAAGACCTCTATTCTCCAATATATCCAGCCTGTTCAGTGGGGCTTGTGTCTGGAAACTGGAACACGACTAATATCTTCAACACCATATGTCAACATCACACATTTATGCCGAGATGATCTTTTAAACTTGTTCACTGATATATTTAAGCTGAGTAAGAGCAAGTATCTGTTGTTTGGGAATGAAGGATTCTTGGAAAACAAGGTTGGTGAACAGCTCAACAACACAGGTGTTGTGCAGGGTGCGTTCAAAGGCGCTATTGCCAGATACAAGACATGGGCTACTACTGGCCTGAAATTAGGTAATCTTTTTTCCTTTCTCTGACATCATCTCTTTCATTCCACTTTCCTAATCCAACACACTCAACCAGGAAAATCATTCCATGAACAGTTCAGCCACTCAAATCGTCGTTATCTCTCGGTTGATGGTCACACCATATTTCCCAGACTGCCTGACTCTCAAGTTCGGGGGATGCAGTCTGCAGTCTTTGATCAGAACAAACAAACAGCTCCACACATTGAAGGCTATTTCCTTGATTCTTGTGATGAACCCACCAGAGAGATTCCATGGCCGCCTAATTTCCCTTCTGTCAATTTGCATTACCTGAACTTGATACGTCTGGCTTTAGAAAAAGGAGGTCCGCTCTGTCAGAGGCTTGTTGTTCATCCACTGGGATTCAAGATATTTGCGAGTGCAAGGAATGTCATCCACCTTCGTCTGACAAAGAACTCAACAATCAACTTCCCGACGTCCAAGAATAAATTCGTGACGTATAGGCCAGGTGCAATCAGCATTACGTATGACAGGGAAACTGGAATCTTCAAATCAATGTTGCCGCTTCAAACTCACCACATGAACACCAAAGAATTAGGACAGATTACGAAACAATATTCATACAAAAACGCCCCTCGACATTATCCAACAACAACACCCGCAGTCAACCGCAATTCCATTGATGTCAGCTTTAATGAAGTCCAAGAGTTATTGTCAGATTCTTTGAAAGAGATGGCTGAGACTCGAAAATACTATGCTGCAAATCCATCAAACTTGAAGGCACGCGAGGAATATTGGCATGCATCGCACTTGGTTCGGTACATCCGAAATCGAATTCAGAATGAATGTTCTGCAAAGCACCGCCGCAAACTGGAAGATGCCATGATTGTTTATTCTCGGCAACACAACTTTGGATCTTTTCGTTACGACTCTGTCAAATTGGGCGCAGTGCATGCTGAAGATACTGAACTATTCAAATCTCGGATGGGATCCTTCCACAGTCCTGATGTTTGGATCACAAATCCATCAAAAGCGGTTCAGTCTGCGTTTCGGAATGCGTTTGGAACATCTCGTTTATTGTTGAGCAGTGATCCAGGTGGGAGAACAGTAGAAACGCAGATGGCGAGCACTGGTCATGTTGTTCAGATTGGAGTCGGATTTGAGGCAGTGATTTGTCGTCTTCAGAAACGCATCAGCACACTTCAATCGTTTCGAGACAGAGCCATTGATCAACTTGAGGCTGTGGTGGAGTTACGGAGTCTTGTCGCTGCTGCTGTACTGGATCTTGTTCAATACGCCTCTGGTGATCAAGTTGTATCAAAAGAAAAATTGCGACTGGAAAATCTTGTACTTGTAGCGGAACAGGAATTGGACGCTAGGTTGAAGGATCTTCGCGCGTCAGCAAGAATGGTTCGTAAACCAACTCCTGGCCCAGATGACATGAATGTGGTGGAGGAGGAAAATGATTTTCTGGATGAAGTGGGGAGAGTGGATAAGGAGTTGAAAAAGATCCGAAATGAATTCAATGTCACTTTTGATGGAGGTGGTGATGGAGGCGGTGGTGGAGACGACACAAACCTTTTGTCACGGCTGCTCAAGAACACGCAGGACAAATTGAACAAGTACGCTCAACGAGTTCGCCGATCTGCCGCGGAATGGAATTCTGGTGCAGACTCATACGCTACTTCTGACTTCAACTCCAAAACCACAAACAAGAAAGTGACTTCTGGGAAGGATGGTATTCCAAGTGAGTGTGATTGATCACTTAATTTTGAATCTAACCTCCTCTGTCTTAGAATGGGTCAAGACGGTCCTTTCATATGCGGCTCATGCT
Source organism: Rhizoclosmatium globosum (assembly GCA_002104985.1). Classification (NCBI taxonomy): domain Eukaryota; kingdom Fungi; phylum Chytridiomycota; class Chytridiomycetes; order Chytridiales; family Chytriomycetaceae; genus Rhizoclosmatium; species Rhizoclosmatium globosum. The sequence continues at coordinate 192,020 of MCGO01000011.1, read as the reverse complement.
TCCATCAGGAAACAAACCACAGTAATGGCGTACAAAAAGTCGGAAAATGACGGCGCGTTCTTTAATCCTGGTGGACCTGCCTGGAATACACCCACAATGAAAAAAATCATGGCCAAAGAATTTGATCCTGCGTTTCCTCTTGTTGGCAGAGTTGGAAAGATCAAGGCTGTAGTCATAGTGACTGAAGTAAGAGTCTCATGTATTTTACTTTATTTAACCTGTTCACTGTTTTCTAGATTGGGTCAACAATCATGTGCTTCTGCGGTCGCATCTCACGAATCGGGAAGGCCAAGACATTCAAATGCTCCAACCCACGGTGCAGTGGTCGTGCAGTTACTTCGCGTGATGGCCTCACCTTCCGTCTCCCACGCGACATCAAAAGCGGCTTATTCATTGAGAATCTAACGTGGGCGATTGCGTTGATGCGGGTTCATCACCACATTCGAGGCGGTGGGACAGGAGGTGCTGAAAACAATGACGGAAACGGCGATCCGGGTGGTGGAGGACCGGGAGGAGGGAGAGGTGGAGGGAGAGGTAGAGGGAGTGGACGAAGTGGTGGAAGTCGAAGCAGTGAGGGAAATGGAGGACCAAGTGGCAGTGACTCCAAACTACCGCCTGCAAAGAAGCAGCGAATTGTAAAAGGTCGTTTAGAGTATGTTGTGGTGGAGGAGGTGGAAGGGAGATTGGACGAAGGTGGGATTGGTCCCACTTCGAGGCAGGCTGAGGATGACTACCGAGGAACTCAGCGAGTGGATGACAATCCACATACTTTCCTATCTTGCACTTGGCCTCCCGTGGAGCTGCTGGACACGTTAGCGACGTATAGCTGATGTAAGTTCATAATCATTCCCCACACCGTGACTGACTGTCGAATAATTCCCCCAACGCTTCGTGCCTGGCTTCTTCCCGCTTTGCTCATTGAATTTGCTTTCTTGATGAAAATGGGCCCCCCTCCTTCTTTCTCTCGTTGTTTGTGCATCATTTTCTCTCGTTCTGTTGCCAATTTTGCAATCTTTTTCACCATATCGGGGAACTCTCCAATTACTGCATGAAAATCACTATATGTCAGTCTATAAACAACGCATGGCATAGCGGCTTGAACGGTGGCTGTACGCAGGACTCGCGAGATTAATGCAACCTCTTCAAGAAAGTATCGATAACCAACTCGATTAAAAAAACAAACTACGAACCTCCAAAAAATGATCCATCATACAGAGACACAACTTTGACAGAGTTGACAAAGACGTTAACTTTCCCTGAAAGTATAAAATACATATCCAACCCAGAATCTCCCTGCTGGGTGATCAAATCGCCTGGAATGAAATAGCGAGCGTGAAGAACAGTTGCAATCCGGCTAAAGAAAATTTCATCACGCCCATCTTGTTCAGACCGTTTAAGGAAAGGCACCTTTTCAATCAAGGCGCGTGTATTGTGCAACGATATTTCCTATCGTTGAATTTGTTTCTATGTTATGAATGTTAAAATCAAGACTCACTGTTCGAAGAGACTCATTCATATCTGATAACAGCGTATCTTCTTCAAAGTACTTGCCGCGATATTTGGTTTCGTAATAACTGACGAGTTTCCGTTTGGTTTCTTCACTCAATTTCTTCCATTTGACGTAGTCAACCAGTTCCTCCATTTTCTGTTGATATAAGCGACCTGACGTATCCAATGACATTGCCGCCGATGATATATATCCGACAAAGACAGCATACTTTTGGTGAGAATTCTGAGAATTTGCTACAATACAAAACGTACACTCACGATGACTGCACCGACAACAATGTATAAAATGGCCACTGCCTGTTCAATTTGCGTCTGCGGTCTAATTATGTTGTAAATAATAATTTTTGAGTTACACAAACCCAACTTAAAAGACATTGGGAAAATGTTTCCCACCGCTTGAAAGAATGTCCAAGTGTAAAATTGACTGATGCTTGCAGTGCGTAGTTCAAGCCATAATTGATCCCACCCAACAAAATTAACAGCTCTTCCAGCATAGTATATTGTGCAAGCGTTGATGTGAATAAAAAAGAACATGCCCACCGCAATTGGAATCACTTTGGATATTCCTGTTCCCATTTGAGACTCCATATGGTTTCGCATACTGCGGTAAATAGCACATCGCTTTATCATTTGTGGAAGTCGAATAAATCGTATGAGTCGCAGAGTGAATAAGAAGATGGAGTTGTCGTATTGATGCAGGGTGAGTTCAAACGGGAACTATATCATCAACCAGTCAATAAACGTTCTCAGCTTCATCGATTCTTACCGTAGACACAATATCAAGTAAAAGCTGTGTTTTCAACCATCGGAATACCCATTGTCGAAACGTAGGTCGCATCGCCTCATATTCTCGGAAACTTGACATATCATTGATGGTTTCGGGTTGTGGTGTCATCACAGTTACAATAGAATCCAACGTGAAAATTGCGGTAACACTCAAGCTGAGGTACAATGAAAACTCTTTCGATAGGTCCTCGCTGTAACAAACCAAAAAGGGAATGATCCATAAACAGCAAAAATACAGCAGCGACATAATGAAATCCCATATTGTACTAAAGTACGACTTTGGATGAAGTCCATTCAGCATGAATGTGATCTCGTCAAAGTCTGTGTGATCAAATTCATCCATAGTCAATTTGCGGCCTTTGTTGTCAAATGCTGGGATCAATAGCCACACCAGATAAATATGATACATCAATGACACTTTTTGTTGAAGTTGCAAAGGGTGTCCGTGTGTTGGTGCAGCAGTTGACTTTGTTTCTTCATTGTGGCTGGGATCCTCATTTTCTTCCGGAGTCTGCACTTGCGCCATGGATTTCTTGAGAAGCCCTTTTCTGGCTGCATAATGAGCAATTACAGTGTGTTTGTGAGGGTTTTTGAGCTTTTTAATACTTGCATGGTGAGCCAAACTCTGTGAAGAATCGGCGGGAATAATCTTCTGATTGTTGGTTGCAATTACATATTTCGGCAGTGCCAAACTGTTTGCACTGCTTGTTTCAGAGTCGGAACTTTCGCTTGAGTCAGATTTCTCTGTTTCTTCCATTTTCGTTGTCAAACTTGGTCTCTTCATGGTTTTCTCCCTCTCACTATCGTCAAAATCCTCAGAAATAATTTTGCCTGGAGATGAGGGTATTGGAATGCTCTGTTGTCTAATGGCTGTGGATCCTCCAGTGGGAAGTAACCGCTGTTTGTTTGATGTGTCAAATTCAGAATTTGGATTTCGATGCGGAGAACCCCCTATTGGATATTGGCCATCCGAAGTTTTGCGTTGCTTGGATATTGTATGGATGTCAAGTGCTATATCAGACCGTTTTTTAGCTGAAGGTTTGCGAATGGCATTTCCTGAAGCATTTTCGGCATCATTTGCTAGGTTTGCTATTGAAGTTTTTGGAACAAATGGATTTTGTCGATTTGGGAGCATTGAAAATGATGTGGATTCAAAGAAACTTGAAAAGAATACACCTTTCGGTTTAGGTTTAAGCACGGTTGGGAGCAAGGAGATTCCGGCATCAGTTACTCCATTAGTTTGAGAAACAACACTTGTGTTGCTGCGTTTGAGCCAAGAAGTGAGCTTTGATGTGGTTGCGTTATTTATCGCACTTTGTCTCCGAGATTTGTGTGTCATTATGGAGGGAAAAATCAAAGAGCCTGCCTCACAGTCTTGAAGATTCGTACTGCTTTCTTTAAACTCTGCCGAAAATACCGAACGAGTTGATGATCTATTTGCTGCGACGTTTTCAGCGTAGTCGCCAGCCTCCCAGCGCAATCCAAGCTCTAAGTGAGATTTTTTGACGCGTTCACGATTCTTGCTTCGTAATGGGCTGGGAGAGGGTGATTCCGATCTTCGCTTGTCAACGACACCAACAGGAACAGTTCCACCAAGCATATTTATCAGCTTGTCTGTTTTGACAATAAGATCCTCCCTTAAGTCTAAGATATCGGCTATTAGTGCTCGATGAAGTTCGTGGTGGAGAGATGACTGCATTATTCGTCAGATTTACAATTTTCTCAGGTTCCCGGTGGTCAGACGTTTCTTTCCAATATATAGTCACTTTAATTTTCACAACCTAGTCTGTTAAGTCGTTGCTTTGAATTTAACGCTGTTTGAGCCACTTTTATACACGTTTCATTCCCTAAGTTTTTGTATGAATGGTGTGCTGAATCAGTTGATACTTGAGTGGGGTATTGATACAGCATGCAACATTTATTTCAATTCAAAACACAATTTTTTGTACAACTGAATTATTCTTTTTTTCAAACGAGTGAAACTCCTTTTTTGGAATTGTCACTTCCACAAACGAGGATGCCACTGAAACACCTTGTGACTTCGAAGGAAGCATTAGAGTTTATCCATGCATCCATTCAATCTGCTATTTCGTCAACACTGTATTCAATCGTGAAGAGGCCTTTGTATTCCGCCACTCTCTACTTCATATTTCTACTCTGCTATTCCTCACCGACCTTCAGAGCTACATTATACCACATACTAGTACTTATTGGTATATGGAATATATTTTTATCAGATGGTGGGGTTGTGGTGAAGGCGAAACAACTCGGAAAGCTCGTTCGCGAACCTTCACGTTATCTACTGCCCCACTCAGCCTTCATTGCGAAACCAACAGTTACCGAATCAAAATCGACTTCGATGAAACTTCAGGTTGTAATTCCACTTGCTCCAAGCACTGAAAAGCCTCTAATGGAAGTCGTCTCTGCATTTTCAAAAACGACTTTAACTCCAATCGTCAACATAATTACTCAAGGAGATGACGATGCAAAAGTCCTTGAAGTCATAGAGTCCGCGATCATATCTGCCATCACCGAGATTGGACGAAAATCATCCAATATTGACTTCACTGCACTCGTTTCTCTCAAATTAGTACCAAAAATCACACAGCACATCAAAGACTGCAGATTAGCCGCCATCAAAGCTTCTAAAATTACATCAAATAACTCGAAAATTCAGTCAGCTGGATCGGAGACAATTGACGAGGCCCTTTTGGTACAATGCTATAGAGACGGAGAGTTACATTCAGCACTCAAGTCATGGACGGCTGAGGGGCCAGAAAAATCATCTCACAAATTGAGTGAGATTGAATATTTGAAAGGGATTGTGCGACAATTATTGCCAACATTGTTTGAGAATGATACAAAAAGTTCTGTCTTTTCAACTCTAATGACTGAGTTATTGGCGGATCAGGTTCTGAAAGCAGGAATTGATATGCTATCTGATTTTGATTATTGGAATCAAATATTCGATACATTGGTAATTGTTTCATAGTGTTTTGAGGGGTTAAGATTCAAATTCTAGGGAGACCACGTAATGAGTCAAGAACATGTCTTGGCAAAAAGAATATCTGAGGCTGTGGAAAAACAAATAAATGAGGAAGATGTTGAGCGAGAGGACAAACAGCCAGTCCCACAGTCGCTCCTTGATTCTGGAATCGCCGCCATGATCTCCAACGGAAATATAGAGGATATTTTGGATGAAATTAAGTCATGTACTATCTTAAAGGATGCCATGAAAATGAAGGAATGTATTCAGAACGAAATTATGGCAGATAAAGCTCGAATGGGTAACAATCAAGCCTGGTAAAACAGTCAGTATTAATTCATTCATACAGAGAGTCTCGCAAAAGGGAATTACGGCGAACTTATTCAAGTCAAAGACATAAAGCATCGGATTAAGCTATATCATAAGGCGGTAAAACGAGTGAAGCGAAGAATAAGGGTCTTGAAAAGACAGGTTAATTTCGTACTGTTGTTGCTTAGATTAATGAATGTCTCTTTCACAGAAAAATGGGGGGTCAAATCAAGAAAAGTCCAATGTCCCTCCACTCGAGGAAATTTTGAAGTCAGGACAATTACGGTCATTCTTCCAAGAATTTGATTCACTTTTGCCTCGGACGAACTCAGTTCGGCCTCACTATTATCAACTGTGGACAAAGCTTTCAAATATCGAAGCTCAAACTGGTCTTATGATTTCAGAAGGCAATCCAGCCGAGCATCGGCATGTTCTAGAATCTCAGTCATCGCGATTGTCAACTGCAACAGTGTTACAGGATTCGTATTTTGACCTGGCTGATTTTTATGACACTGAAGATATAAGTGTGTCACCAGTGATTATGGATTCGATCAAAACTTTCCTTGAAACAGAAGTCAACTCACGGTTTTGGAGCCTTGCGGGCACCCATATTCAAGAATCTGAGAATTTGAAGGATGATTTACAAACACTTCACGAGAAAATCTCAAATGCATTAAATACGATTGGGACATCAAATCAGCCGTTAGTGCTATTGAATGATTTGGAACCGTTGTGGAAACTACGTCATAGCATTATAGAGGAGCTGGAAAGCGTCGAATACTGTTCCTTTTTGAAATCCTCACAATGTGAAGACATGATGAGCTGTATAGCCGAGGATTTAGACGATGGAAACTGTGAAACTATTGAAAACCAGGCTGACAGTAACAGTGGGCCATTACAAATCCGACGATGGTCCAAACTTCCGTCAAAAAAGTTGTTTGCTGCTTTGCATTGGATGAAGGCAAAGGACAAAGACTTGATGGCCGACGCGACCGAAGTTAACGACGATGAATACATTCGTTCTTATATAATTCCATTGAAGGAAACAAGTGATGATGACGGGAGTGACGATGAATTACCGGTGCGGTGGAAAACATTTGCGGATAGAAGAATTAAGTCACCTGAATTGAGAGCAAAAATGAAGAAGCGCAAGTCGTTTGATATCTTTGGAATGCAACAACAATCAAGAGGGTTACTACCGACGACAGAGGAGGTAGACTGTTCTGATGAATCTGACGAAGAAAAAACTATCGGCCTAATGAAGAAGCTCAAGAAAAAGGCTTTGGAAGAACTATCGTCTTTAAGCTGCTGGAAATCAAAAAAACAGCAACCTGATGAGCCAAAATCGGCTAACAACTCCATGACACGAAGCAGCAGCATGAGAAGTCCGAAGCAAACAATGTCTCCTCGCTCAGAGCCTTTGAAAACTGATGAATCTACTCAAAGTTTGGGGAGAAAGCGTGTATCCAGTGCTTCAATCGAGACGATCACAAAACCAAAACCGTTCCATCGACTTCAATCCCAATCATTGGAAGAATTCCCCAAACCAGGGACTCAATCGAACAAAGAGAAATTCACCTTAGAGCCATTTCGGTTCTTGAAAAGTAGAAGGCAGTCTCCAAGCAGAACTGGTTCAACTGATGCTCTTTCAGCCTCGCCACCTGGTTCAATGCATTCCTCAGCAAAAACTCTTAAAGAATCTCCTACGAATAGTAACTCTCTTGTTTCTGTGTTACGTAGAAAGTCACATCAATCCCCAACTCGAACTTCAACCCAAACCTCTGACACCCTAAGTGACAAGAATCCTTTTATCCAAGGATCAAATCGAAGATCCACGCTGACCCAAGGATCTGATTTGATTAAGTCCGCTGCGAAAGGGATTCTACAACGAGTTGCAAATGGTGCTGAAACCATCAAGTCTTTCAGACCAAATTTAGGTAGAAAGAAAATCAACTCAGATGCCGAAGCAGAAAGTTCAGGCTATGAATCGTGCAATGATAACGCGCTTGATCGGACTTGGTCTGAGAGTTATGAAACTGTTCTCGAGGAAATGGAGGTTTCAGAGGACGGCCCTTTCGTAGATTCAGCCACGTTAGAGAAGAAAGGAGTCACCCAAGCTGATATTCTACTTCCTGCATTATCAACGCCAAGAATTATTGAATTGGATGAGGTCATGGAGAACACAAGGTCTGAGTTAGAAGATGTACAGGAACATTTAGCGAATTCGGCACAACTAGATTTATCAGCAAGTCGAATACGGGCTCTCAATTTGATGAAAGCAGGCTTGGAAGTTGAACTGAAAAGACTTGAAACCGAAAAGGCTGCCTGTAAAGATCGCGATATTCAAAACCTTATCTCTCCGGTAAGATCTTACTCTTATAATTTTTGGTCTAAAATTATATTAGAAATCCACTTCAGTGATCATAAGGTGTGATGAGGATGGAAGAGATCTTACACACTTCACTGTCGAAGTGCACTTGACAAATGCTGAGGGACTTCAGTCTGGGTAAGTCATTGAATTGTGTGGTATGAGGCTTACTGCTCAATAGTTGGATTGTTCATCGCAAATTCTCGGAATTCATTACCCTGCATCAAACGTTGAAATCCCACTTTCCCGTTGTAAACCAATATGAAGCACCCCAGAATAAGATATTCAAAGGCGTTTTAAAGTTCCGAAAGCGCTTTATGGAGAATAGACGTAAATTGCTGGAAACGTACCTTCAGGCGAGTATAATGATGTGTTTCTGGGGTGCTGATATCAGTTTCATCAGAACCTGTTGAAACATGTGGATATCTGTAAATCAATTGAGTTTCGCAAGTTCATATGTCATACAGATATCATTCGATTACTCTACAATGACACAGTTAGTACCCACGATAGCAAGGCTGAAAACAAAAAGAAAAAACAGTTTGTCAAAAACCTCTTTCACAAGTTTGAAGAAAACATCAAACGCCATACGAAGCCTCAATCTCGGTTTAATAGTGTCAGTTTAAATGCTGAAGAGGTAGCTGCACTGAAAAGCCGTCCAGAAAACAACACCGATACTGTCGACCTTTTATTTGATCTCATCACTGAAATCTTTGAGTTGAAGGAGAAGGGCAATTTTATTCGCAGAAAGGCCTTGAATCTTGTCCTGCAGCACATTCTTGGTGGAGCCATCGAGCGTCGAGTAACAGACAGCTTGAAGAGTGTTTTCTGTGAAGAATTCATGGTTTCTCGAATCGAATATTTGAAAACCAGCTTGTTCGACACTGTTTGGCCCATTCGAACGCCAGAACAGAAAGGTATAGAACCCTTTCGTGACAGCATATTCTGACGCATCAATAGCAAAATGTCGCCAAACGTCGTCCTCGAAAATGATACATCTATCTCTTGCGCTATTAGGCAAGGTAGTAGGCAAAAAGAATGCCCGCAGAGGGGCTCTCAAATTTCTTTGGGTGTTTCAGAACAGCATTCTAAATCGACAATTGATATATATGCTCCTTGATGACATTATAGAGGCTTTGTTTGGGGAGTAACTTAAACGAATAAAGATAAAGTTAAGATTCATACCACCCTTTCAAACTACGCGTTCATCCAATCACGAGATCACCGCAGATTATGTATCCCACAGATGATACCAAGAAGCGAACAATGGAACAAATTTTTGTGCTGGTTGATTGTTCTGAGTGTGGTTGGGATCGGAGACACAGTTGGACACGGAGTTGGCAGTAAATTACCGATCGGTTTCGTTGAGTTGATGTGTATTGTATTTGTCAGATATGAAAGAAAGATTGGGTGGAGGAGAGGGAGGCAGCTGCCAAGCACATGGGGGCAGGCAGGCAACAGTTTTGGATTTCAACAAAAAGCACATCGAAATCCAACAATGTTCGCTACTCGCGCCACACCACTCCGAAGCCTCGGCCGCCTCGCCGCCCAAAAGAAAGTAAGTCCGAGTAGTCAAACGCAACAGCGAACACTAACACGCGCCCTCGCCTGGCCCGGCCCAGTTCTTCTCTGCCTCGGCCGCCACGCGCATCAACCTCGCCCTTACGCCAGAACAGCTCGAGCTCCAGGAACTCGCCCGCTCTTTCACCGCGAAGGAAATCACGCCAAACGCTGCGCACCACGACCGCACCGGAGAGTACCCATCGGAAATTCTGAAGAAGGTGTGGCTCTCGTGAAAGGCCCCCCCACGTGTTCAGACCCTCTTTAACACCTTCTGCTAGGCCTGGGAGGTCGGGCTTCTCAACACCCACATTCCAGAGGCGTACGGTGGTCTCGGCCTCGGTGTCCTTGACTGCTCGCTTATCTCGGAGGAAATGTCCTATGGATGCTCAGGAATCCAGACTGCCGCTGAAGCTAACGGCCTTGCGGTAACAAGCTTTTTTTTAAAACTTGCCCATAGATTCAGTACTCATGTATTGTTTGCAGGAAGCTCCAGTCATTCTTGGTGCCAGCGATGCACTCAAGAAGAAGTACTTGGGACGTATGACCGAGGAGCCTCTCATGTGTGCTTACTGTGTCACTGAACCAATTGCTGGAAGTGATGTCGCTGGTATCGCCACCAAGGCCGTCAAGAAGGGAAACTCCTGGAGTATTTCTGGTGCGTCTGAAATTTCATGCAACCAGCTTAAATTAATTCTGTGAAATAATAGGGAGCAAGATGTGGATTACTAACGGAGGAAAGGCTAACTGGTACTTTGTTCTCGCTAAGACCGACGCCAACGCTGGTCCAGGTTAGTTTCCCCAAAGAGTCATATAAAAAACACACTCACATTCATTTCAAAACAGGAAAGGCCTTCACTGGTTTCGTCGTTGATGCTAACTCCCCAGGAATTACTGTTGGAAAGAAGGAGATTAACATGGGTCAAAGATGTTCTGACACCCGTGGAATCACTTTTGAGGATGTTGAGGTTTCTGATGAAAACCGTATTGGTGACATCGGAAAGGGTTTCCAGCTTGCTATGGGTGCGTTTGACGTGACAAGACCACTTGTCGCGAGTGCTGCTGTTGGACTTGCCAGAAGGTGTGTGATTTTTCGGTTTCTACTAAGAAACCAAAGTCTGATTATCAATGCTTCTCTAGAGCTTACGAGGAAGCCTTGAAGTACTCTCTTGGTGAGTGCATTGATTTCTTCTTTCCCAATCTCATATCTTCTCTTTAGAGCGTAAGACAATGGGCAAGCCAATTGCTGAGCACCAAGCTGTTGCCTTTATGCTCGCTGATATGGCTATTGGAGTTGAGGCTGCTCGTGGTCTTGTTCACAAGACTGCTTGGTTGAGAGACAACGGAGAGAGAAACACACTCTATGCCTCCATGGCCAAGGCTATGGCCTCTGAAGTTGCCAATAAGAACGCTGCTGATGCTGTACAAATCTTTGGAGGAAACGGATTCAACAGTGAATACCCAGTCGAGAAGCTCATGAGAGATGCCAAGTAAGTTGGTATTATATCTGTCGTAAGACGCTAATACAATTGTCCTAGAATCTTCATGATTTACGAGGGTACTTCACAGATTCAGCGATTGATCATTTCTCGTGCCATTATTGACAATGCAAAGAAGGGGATCTTCTAAGGGTTTTTCTCATATGGCCGGGAGACGTTCCGAATAAAAGCTTAATTATTCTTCTATTCTCTATAACGCAATACTTAGCTAAAAGCAGGAGAAAGCATAAAGCAGTGATCTTGGTTGTGAAAGGGAGGAGATTTGGGACGGGATATATCGGAAGAAATGTTTGCTCGAAACGCCACCATCAGGGGTCCTTCACCCGCCCTCTTCACCCGACCAAGTATCCCTTCTCTGTCGCGAAAGTACCACTACACTCGCGATCAGGTGTATGGGTTCCGTGAGCCTGTCGTCCGTTCCATTCCAGACTGTAAGCTTTTGACCCACCGCCAGACTTCAACTACCCCTAAGTACTAATCATCCTTCCGAAATTACCCAGACACTCCCGAGCAACTGGCCAACCGTGCAAATGCATCCAACTTGCTCCGTTTCGTGTCGTACTACCGCAGCTTGGGTCACCGTCTTGCCTCGCTCGACCCCCTGTCCCTGACACCATCGGACCCATCTGCCATCTACCAACTTGACCCATCGCGTTACGGCCTCTCTGGAGACATGACATTCGACGTGAACGGAATCGTCAACACTGGAACCGAGGGCAAAAACGTGATGACTTTGAACCAGATTGTCGAGCGGTTGAACAGAACCTACGCCGGGTCTGTTGGATTTGAGTTTGCTCACTTGCCGGTAGGTTTTTGTCGTATTTTTGGTGGTGTTTGGCGTTTGAGTTGGGCCCTTTTCGGAACCAGATCTCCTACCCAACACCTTTTTGAGGCTTTCCCTAATCTTTCACTTCGTTTAGAACGTGAGTGAACGTAGATGGTGTAATGAGCTTGTGGAGACTCTCTATGCCGACAGGAAGGTCGAGGTTGATTCGCAAAAGAGAATCTTGCACTTGTTGAGCCGTTCCGAGGTTTGTTTTTCACTTGGTTTCCTTCTCAAAATGCTGATGGTTTGCATAGGCTTTCGACCACTTCATGGCCAAGAGATTCCCTCAGGTGAAGAGATATGGTTTGGAAGGTGCTGAGTCCATGATGGTTGTTATGGATGAGTTGTTCAAGTTGTCTGGCGAAGGTTTGTTGACAATGCCTCACTTAACTTATTAATGTGAAAATTTCAATAGCCAACGTGAAGGATGTTGTCATTGGAATGCCTCACCGTGGTAGACTCAACTTATTGACCGACTTGCTGCAATTCTCGCCAAAAGCTCTCTTCAACAAAATCAAGGGTAACTCTGAGTTCCCAGAAGACATTCCTGGAGCTGGTGATGTGCTCTCTCACGTATGTTCACGCAGATAGTTTTCTTCCTGCATAACTCACAATTGATGACAGATTGCTCAATCTGTTGATCTCAAGTATCCATCTGCTCGTGACCCAGTGCATGTCTCTCTCCTTCACAACCCATCGCACCTTGAAGCAATCAACCCTGTCTCTGCCGGAAAGGCTCGTGCTAAGCAGTTTGACCTTTTGAAATCCATCACTCCAGGAGGCAACTCTACTCCAGAATGTGATGTCGGTGATCGTGTGCTTTGCGTGCAGCTTCACGGAGACAGTGCCTTTGCTGGACAGGGTGTTGTGATGGAAACCTTGGCTCTCTCCAACCTTCCACACTACACTTGTGGTGGAAGCATCCACTTGATTGTCAACAACCAAATTGGATACACTACCCAAGCTCAGAATGCTAGAAGTACCATTTACAGCAGTGACGTTGGAAAGATTATTGATGCTCCCGTTATTCACGTCAATGCTGACTTCCCAGAGGTAAGTTTGGATTCGAAATTGAAGTAGTTCTTACAATCTATTCTCAGGATGTTGCTGTTGCGACCAAGATTGCCTTCGAATACCGCAACAAGTTCCGCAAGGATGTCATTATTGACTTGATTGCTTACCGTCGTATGGGTCACAACGAGCTCGACGAGCCCGCATTTACTCAACCAGTCATGTACAAGCACATCCGTGGTCGCCGCAGTGTTCCAAAGTTGTACGAGGAGAAGCTTGTCAAGGAGGGTGTTGTCACTCAACAAGAGATTGACGAGGTCCGCAACTCTTACACCTCCTTCTTGGATTCTCAGTTGGAGGCCAGTTATGACTTCAAGCCTGAGGCTGACACCTTGAAGGGCAAGTGGGCTGGTATGGATATTGCTCGCGACACTACTGTTCCAGTTGAGACTGGTGTTGATGTCGAGACTCTCAAGCAGGTCGGAGTTGCTTCAGTTGCTACCCATGGAATCGTGAGTTTAATTTTGCTGAAAATGTTGATTATTTATGTTTCTCCTTGACAGACCCCACACAGCCGTCTCTCAAAGTTCCACATTACACCTCGATTGGCTAAAATTGAGGCTGGAACCGGTCTTGACTGGGCTACCTGTGAAGCACTTGCATTTGGATCCCTCCTCCTCCAGGATTACAACGTCCGTATCTCTGGTCAGGATGTTGGTCGTGGAACATTCTCACAACGTCACGCGATGCTTGTTGACCAGACTGACGAGCATGTTATCATTCCATTGAACCACATCACAGAGTCCCAGACTGGAAAGATGGAGATTGCTAACTCCAACTTGAGTGAATTTGCGGTTCTTGGTTTCGAGGTTGGAGTCAGTTGGGAGAACCCCAACCGGTTGGTTATTTGGGAGGCCCAGTTCGGAGACTTCTTCAACGGTGCTCAGATCATCATTGATACTTTCCTGTCAAGCAGTGAAAGCAAGTGGTTGAGACAGACTGGTTTGGTCATGTTGTTGCCACATGGTTATGATGGTGCTGGACCTGAGCACTCTAGTTGCAGAATTGAGAGATTCTTGCAGGTTTGTATTGAATCAATTTATAGTGTGGATTCTAGCAGCTAATCGTTGATTGTGCAGCTTACTGACGCCAAGTTCGACTATGCCGATCCAACTCCAGACAACTGCAATATGCACGTTGTTTACCCAACTACACCTGCTCAAATGTTCCACTTGTTGAGACGTCAGGTTGGTTCAAATCGAGTCTGTTCATCCCTTTCTGAGAATCTTTCTTCACTAGATGATCCGCAACTACCGTAGACCACTTATCATTGCTGGACCAAAGACTCTTCTCCGTCATCCTAACGTTGTTTCCAGCCTTTCTGAGATGGGTCCAGGAACTAGCTTCCAACCTGTTCTTGCTGATGCGCCATCGCCAAGTGATGCTAAACGAGTCGTTTTCTTGTCTGGAAAGTTGTACTACGATTTGGTCAAGGAGAGAGAGGCGAAGGGACTCGTCAACAACGTTGCCCTTGTTCGATTGGAAGAAATCGCTCCATTCCCATGGAACGAGGTCAAGAAAACTTTGGAATCTTACCCTAACGCTACTGGTACGCACCATTCTTTATTTTCATCTCCTGATTTTGATTATTAACGGTGATTACTTGCAGAATTCTTGTGGGTCCAGGAAGAACCACAGAACCAAGGAAGCTACACTTTCATCGCCCCAAGGCTGGAACAGCTTCTCCCAGAAGGCGCCAAGTTGCGTTACGTAGGTCGCAAGACTTTGGCTGTGCCAGCGACAGGTATCGGAGCCCGATACAAGGCTGAGCAAGCTGGTTTGATTGCTGGAGCTTTTGCTTGAACAATTTCTTTATATATAAGTTTGAAATAACAACTTTGTTTACTCTTTTATGATTTGGTTGTATTCCTGGATCTCCAGCTTTCCATGAAACTCGGCAGCGGACACTGCCCTCTCTAACGTGACTTCCTCGAATGCTTCAACAATCTTCACTTCTTTGTATCCAAGTTTCTGGGTGAAAAGTGTTCGAGATGGTTCATTCTTCAAAGATATTTTGGAGACGAATGTGTGGATTCCAGGGACGTTCTGCATAGCATATTGCATAATGAGCTGTAATGCCTCAAGTCCGGCTCCTTTTCTTCGCATGGAAGGCTCTTTTATGTAAGGTGTCAACTATCGTTCTCAACACTAGACAAGGCTCACCAGCAATCATGACTTCGATTTCAGGCTTCCCAATAGGATCTTCAAAGTCTGTGAAATACAGATTCACATCTCCAATCATGCCTCCAAGCGCAGCTTCAGCGGCAGGTGATCCGTTCAGTTTCCCATCCATATCTTTACTGAGAACGATGAAGGTCAGTTTTGTTTCATCTACAGCCCAGGATTGCTGCATTTCATGTTCTTCTTCAATGGAGAGCGGCTCTGAGGCTGTCATTTCTGGGGTTTCGTTGAGTTAGGAACTGCTTTGTGAGGAGAGGATTGCGGCTTTTACCCAACAAGAAGGGATCCATCATCCACTTGTGATATGTATCAACATGGTGGGTCTTGTATGGAACTAGGACGACAGTTTTGCCGTACACAATGTGGTTTGAATTGACTTTCATTGGATTGGAAAAGAAGAAGGAAGAGGAAATGCAAGTCACGCCGGCATAAATTAACTCCACGTTCAGCAAACTACAAAGCTTTGACACATTATACCTATCTTGTCAATCGGAAGATAAGTTGACCTTTTGTGATAACACAACACAGACATCTCGACTCTACATTGAGAGTAAATATTCATTTGTAGATTAGGTAGAGTCTGTCTGGATCAGTGGTTCCCCTTCACCTTGAGTTGTGTTGAGTCCAGTCGTTCATCACTCTCTACACATGGCCCAACTCATGCTTTACCACGCCACCAACAGATGCATGTGTCTTGCTCATGTGCCAATTGTGCACATGGACCCTGACATCTATTCTCCTTTTCATGCTCCTTCAGAATACACACCCATGAGACGCCGCCCATGAGTACAAGCAGCAGAAAAGGGAGCCCTGATTTATAAGGGGTTTTTGATTTGTAAGGTTGCGTCATATCTGCTATCGTCTCGGGTCTAATCTGTTTAGTATTCCAAGATTTTGCACATGGTCTCCTTGTGACTCCGACTTTGCCTCGCGATGAAGATTTTTTTGTAATGGCGTGCCCGATAACAGTATATGAGATGATTGTTAATAAATTCCTTATCGAATACTTGAACAAGTGAGAGGGTGGTGGTAAGATGTTGAAATGGGAATCCATCTGGTGAAGCAGCACTATGCTTTGATTTGTAAGGCTGCGGATTTGTCAGGTAGATGTAAGATAAAACTCATGGGGGGCTGGCAAGGATGATATTTCAAGATTTTTCGGGCTCCCTTTTGTGTTGCGGAAAAACAAACAGTTCTGGACCAATCCAACCCAAAGTGCGTATCCACTGCCATAACTGCTAAAGGCGAAGTCAGACTGCTAACAACACCACCTTAGAATGAGCATGTCACTACTGCATTTCGACCAAGATTCCATTTCGCAAGCTCAAACACTACTGGCGCTCTCAAGCCTCTGTTCAGCGCGATACTCTCCTGCAGCACGAACAGCTTCTCCAGTTCCACTTCCAACACCTACACTCTCTTCATACTCTTCATCGGCTTCACCATCGCCGGAAGTGTGCCCGTCTCCAGCATCAACAGGGTTAGGACTCCACGCACATGGGTCACCCAAACAAGCATCCATCAGCTCCACATCCACCTCAAACACAACTGCCACAACCAAACTACCACTACTACCATCGCCAAAGCAATTGACATCCTTTGAATCATGGTTCGGCTTTGTGAAAGATAAGCAAGACGCAAACCTACTCGTGGAAGCAGTTATCGCCGGCGCCATCCGACCTCTCAAGATTGTACCAGCAGATGCAAAACTGCGCAGCGGATCTGTGATTGTGTTTGCAGAGTCGGGGGGAAACACACAGTTGACACGGTGGCGAGGTTTGTTTAGAATTTGTCAGCCCACATCATAACTCATGGACCTCTCCTTTTTTTTTCTTATCCAATAGATGGTTCCTCGTGGTCTCCTTCTCGTATCCATGGAGACTTTTTGTTGTATCGTGAAGTCGAATCGACCAAAAAGGCGGCAGCTGTTTCGTCTCCTTCCAGTGTGCAGACACTCAACGCAAAGTGCCGATTTGCTACAACGTCGTTCCGACCCAACACGCGTCTTGTTGCGCAAGGGTTTGCGAAACGTACCATCACAATTGTGGGAAGTGATGGTGTCAAGTACCGTGTGATTTCCTACTTCTTCCCTCATGATGTTGCAATGCATTATGGAGAGAGTGCGGTTGGGTCGAGCTGTGGAGTTGATTCTAGACGGTTGGCTGATGGTGAAGTGTTGCAGACTCCATCTGAGTGTGGGTTCTTTGAACGCTATGGGGCTCAGGCTGTTGCTCCTGTCAAGCCAGTTGTTGCTTTGCCAGCTTTGCAAATTTCAAGGAAGCGTACTTTCGAAGATGTTGTATCTGAAGAGCCAGTTCCTCATTTGGCTAGCCCTGCCATGAGTCCAAAGCAAGAAAGCTTGTCGTTGGAATCAAGACTTCTTGGGATTTCTGCTGCTCTGTCTCGTGACTGGATGCAATCTACTGTCGTTCTAAATCCTTTGAAGAAGATGTGCCTTTGAGTAGCTATGCTCTTGCATGTTAGGGGGTTTTATAATTATTCGTATGGGTTATCATCGTTGCACTTTTATCACGTATCATTCTTTCCATTTTCAAGTTTCTGGCATGCTTACAATATAATGATTAATCTTCTCTTTATTTGCTTTGTTGAATTGATTGTCATTGTGGTGAGAGTTCAGCAATGGAGATCGGGAACTGTATTGTACAGTACATTGCTGCACTCGTATTAATGGAGTGACTACGTTTATGTGAATTAATCATTAGTGTATGCTCTCAGGCTTATCAGCTGACTTGTGGCTGACGTTGTTTTAGCCACATCTGAAGAAAAAGGGAGTGTTACTGGCGAATAGGATCCTGTCCGTTGTTTCATATGCAGAATAAAAGTTCAGTATGCTGCCAGCCTTTCAGTCCTAAAAGTTTAAAAAGTGCTGGTCAGTGTTTTTTGGCAGTTGCACTTTTGATTGTGATTGAAAGTGTGTCTGATCCACCGTCTTCAACCTTCATGCAAAAAGCACGGATGCGGACATTCGCCGAATGGAAAGAGTCGCTGCCACGCACGGGCAGCACCGGCTATGCACCGCTTGCCTTCATTGCACGGACGTTGGACAAGGTTGATCTGGCCGTAGCGCGACACCGACTGCACCAGGTCGAGAAGAAGGCATCGACTCGCAGCGGAGGACACGCAAGTACAAGTAGTAGTACCAGTGCCTATGCGAACACGAATGCGGATGTACCACCTGTCCTCCTTCGCCAACTGAGTCCCACGCGCAACAACGGCCGCCGATCAATGGACTTCCCCTCGTCAACGTCAACGTCGCCGCGCACCACCGCCACCGCCACTTTGTCTTCCTCCGAAAAGAACCATCGCCGAATGAGCATCGAAGAAAAGCGGCGGTCGCTCGATCTGACCACGTTGTCTCTGATGGGCCTTCAACTGCGACAACGCTCAATGTCCGTGTCGCCCAACTCGACAAGAACTTCGACTTCTTCGGTTTCGTCGGGAACGGCGGTTGCGACTCCGACTCCGGATCTCGAACTCGAACTCGACGACGACTTGGATGAGGATGAATCGGATCAAGACGACTCAAACGACAACGATCAACTCGCTTCGCCCTTGTTCTCGCCAGGCATCATGCGGCCTATGACGCCTTCGCCAGACTATATTATGCACGTATCACCCCCAATTGCTACACCACAGACCCAGACTGAGAAGATTGAAAATGACATTGACCCCCGCATTTACTCCCTCCGCCACAAAATATCTACTCTCGAATACCGTATCCAAGAATCATCTGAAGCACTCTCCCAACGCTCCCCACCCGCTCTCTCCCTTTCCCCCCTCCTTGCCGCCATCAAACCCAGAAAATCAATTGCCCTCAATTTGACAACTCCCTCCACCTCCTTAAAAGCATACCAATCTCCACCGCACCTGAAAAGCATTCTTAAACGTGAACCGACTCTGAAACACAATATGGATGATACTGCGTCTTCCAATCATTCCATCAGCATCAAGGACGGTCGCTCTTCTGCAGGTGGTGTCTCCATGATGACACGTTCATTCACTTCGACTCCAGTGACTCCAAAAGAACAAAGGAGGAGGATGCAGGAAGCTGGTGTTCGGTTCAGGTGGCATGTGGATGTTGTTGAATTTGTAGTGTATGAAATGGATGACGACGATGAAGATCCTGTTGAAGAGGATACTGTTGTGGATGATGACGATGATGTGGATGAGGATGATATCTTTGGATTGGAAGAGGATGATACTTCTGAAGGGCCTGTTAAGGATATTCCAATTCGAGTGGACGGTGGACTTCCTGTTCTGGCTTACAGTGGACATTAATCTGTGGTTTTTATGACCATCTTTTTCAATGCTTCTCGTTATTAGTTTTTTTATTGCTACCTAACTTTCTCCCTCTCGTCTCTTGAATAAAATATTGTGCCTCATGCATTATAATTATGAGACAAGAAGGAAGGAAAACTGGAAATGTCGTTCCTTTCTTTGTTCCTTGTTCAATTTCGTTTGTTCAACATTAAATTCTGACAAGTTCAAAGAGTGGAAGGTTTTCGAGAGGAGTTCCTTGTTGTAATTAGATTAGAATATATCTTTCCCTATACCTGTTAGGAAGTTCGAGCAAGTGAACTGGCATGAGGACGCGTTGCAAAAGCTGCTTCAAAAAACAACCCAACAACAAACCAACCACCTCAAATGGTCAGCAAAACCGACGACAAGAAGGCTGCCCCAGCCGCCGCCGCCGCCACCGCCAAACCAGAAGAAAAGAAGAAAGTAGTATCGACCATCGAAGAAGACGACGAGTTTGAAGACTTTCCATCCGCGGACAAGGAAGTTATTGGTGCGTCCCAGTCCTCTCTCTTCTCTCTTCTCTCTTCTCTCTTCTCTCGCACTCGCTCTGACTCACCATCGCCTTTTTCAGGATGGGACGCCGTCGAAGCCGCAGAAAAGGAACTGAATGCCTGGAAGGATTCGTGGGAAGACGACGACAACGAGACGGACTTCGCGGTGCTCCTGGCGTACGTCGTTTAGGGCATACACACCCGTGAATTTGCTAATCTGGTTTTTAATCGTTAGGGCTGAGAAGAAGAAGGTTTCAAGCGCAATGAAAATGTGATTGAATATACATCTCTGCAAGTCACACCTCTTCTGTACAGACGAACATAATAAACCACAAAATCGAAAACAATGCATTCAAAGTTATTGTCATTGCGTGGTTCTTCAGTGATTACGGAAGAGTCTGCTATATTGTTGATTCTCGCATCAATTAGAAAGCCAACATTCAAGGGCAGCAAATTTCTTCCACCGAACATCAAATTAGCAGAGGGTGATAGAATGAATGTGAAGACTCGTGCTCGGGATCAATACTCTGAGCCATCCTCTTTGTCATAAACGTTGATACCCGTTCCATCCATCCATGTACGATTGTAGTTTAATTGTTCATCCGTTTACACTGTCGCGTCAACACTCAAAATTCCATGAGTAACAAATTGAAAGGTGGGGTTTAAGGCTCAGCAAACCTTGTCAAAAGTGAGTGGTACTATTTCATTCAGACATTTTCGTGTTCAGTCAACCATCTGTTGTAATAATGTTTGGAGGCTTGTTCCATATGGCAAAGAATACATGCGATACGGTGATAGAAATCATGTTCTCCACCGACTTGATCCGTTCTTTTCGCCTTTTAATATAATAAATGAGAGACACCTGGTTTGATCGAATCGTGGGATTCAGATTTCATTCTCGAAAAGTCCACGAAAACTCACGTTAGCAATCATGTCACATTCAAAGCAGGTTCCTGACAGCACCACCGAGCAGCATCTTCAGCAGCAGCAAGGACAGCAAGCGCCTCCACCAGCGTGAGTCTGAGCCAATTGGTTGAAGAATGTAGTTGATCTGATAGGAAAGAAACAGATATGACTCAACCTATGATTCTGGATCACAGCCCGGCTTTGTATCCCAAACCTTTTCAACTGCGCCAGGGATGTTGCACACGGGACCACAGTCCCAACACGTGTCGCAAGTACAGTACATTTCGCAAGGCCCATTCCAGCAACCACCACTCGTCTTTGCCACCACCCACATGCCGCACTACAGTCCTAATCAACAAGCTTCCTTTGTTGTTGGCGGGGTACCAGGCAGCGGCGGCGGAGGAGGAGCCGTGGTTGGTGGAGTTGGAGGTGGAGTCGGAGTCGGAGGCGCACACACAGTACTCACATTCCTCCCAACAACTGGCGACTCGCACTCAACAACATCGTCAACAGGCTTCTCAGGCCACTCTTACTCGTACTACAGCCACCAGCCAAACCAAACCACACTCTCTCTGGACACGCAGCCATTACTCGTGCCCGCCCAAACAATCGTGATTGATACATCGGAATCAGTGCTCATGTTCTGCCCGTTCTGTCAAGCAAACTGTCAATCGGTGGTTGAGAATGCACCGGGCTGCTTGGCATGGCTCACGAGTGCGTTTTTGTGTTTGGTTGGATTGGGATGTTGTTTCTTTGTTCCGCTTGTTGCACCGCGGTGTCAGGATCAAGTGCACAAGTGTCCTGGGTGTCGGAGGGTGTTGGCTGTTGTGCCAGCATGAACGACTGGAAAAAGGAATATTCAAAGAGACCAGTGCCAAATGGCTCGTGAGCTGTGCGTATCTGTGTTAAATCCAAATAAAAACCAGGTTTCATGTTTTTGCCGGTGATTTGTGGGTCAAGGGGGAATCCCGCTACCGAAACGCGTGACATGAACACCAGCACACCAAGCAAAGCAAGGTTCTCTCTTTACTTCTAATACATTTCGATTTAATGAAAGGCCAAAGAAAGTTTCACGAACGCCACCCAATGACAGCCATGCAACCAAAAGTGGTTTCAAACGGAGATGCAAAAAAGCTTCTCGAAGGAAAGCCAGGCAGCGAGAGAAAGGCACTCAACCTCAACCGTGATTCACGCACGCACAAATGAAGGAACTCCATCGCACCGACTCGAGTCTTGGTGGCAAAGGACGTGCGGCAAGTGGCAGTCAGCACAGTGTCCCTGGTCTTGCTGTGAGTCTGCCCTAGTACCTATCCACCACCCATCCACCACCACCTTGACCACTTTAACCACCCTGTTCTACCTACCACCACCACCTCGTCAACTTAAACCCAACTAAACCAACCAACTAAACCAACCAAACCAAACCAGCGCACGTTCTCCGCATCGTCAAACAATTCACATTCAAACTCGGTGCTCGGTTCAAAGCGCGACCTTTGGGAACTCGGCCAACTGAAACCCGATCCTCTTCCGCCGAATCAGCCAAATCAATCAGACCAAAAGACGCGCACCTTCTTCGACTTTGATGCAGCCCACTCAATATCACAGCCATTTGTGCGTGCCGATCCTCCAATTCGTGCAGCTTCCGTCCCGGTTCAACCGCGGAGAAACGACATCTTCTTTATGGATCATGCTGTCACAAAACCGGTGAGTCCGTGTTTGACACTCACTCACTTAGAATACAAAACACTGACGCTTCCGTTTTAGGTGCTTAAAATGACAGAAGAGGAAGTGAAAGCCCTAGAGACGCATCCAACTCCAGCCCCAAAACACTACGGCTCACAATCCTCTCACAATCCTGACTGGCGTTCAGCAGCTTCAGAAACTTTCAGCCGATACGATCTTCCATCACCTACAACATCTTCTTCTGCACTGCGTAACGTCCGTCAATCAGATCCCGTGGAACAATCAACTCCTTCTACACGTACTCCGAGAGGGTTTGTTGATTTGGATCAGGAACCGTCAACGGAATATTCTAGGACTCCTCCTGTTTTGCCTACTACTCAAGGTTTTATTCCTCTGCGGTCTGCTACTGCACCTGTTGGAATGGATATTTCTTTTCCAATCACTTTGGCTTCAGAAAAGATTATGCCAATTACATGTGAGTACCATGATTCAGTTTTGTGAGGGAAGCGAGTATTGGAATCGGTGAAGTCGAGAGATAATACAGGAGCGTTGATGGCAGCGAAGTCGGAAGAAAGAAGCGAGGAACGACGTCAAGTAGTGAGCATAGGAATCACGAAGTCACAAAAACAGTGAGGAATGAACCAAAAAAATTCAAAGAAAGAGCGAGAAATGGCTGGAGAAATGGGCACATGCATTAAAAAAGCCAGAAAATCGTGGAACCATAACAATTGTCAACTTCGTTGATATTCGTTTTCGACTTTGCCACGCCTTCCACGTCACTTACAACAATCAACTAAAATTTCTTAATAATTGATGGGAACTGCAGCTGGAACGATACTCTCTGAGACCTCCAACACCAACTCGAAGCACTTGCCACCAATCTCAACCACACTAGTCACAGCCAGTCCCACTTTTACCTCTCCAACAACACAAACTCCAGACCCAACAAGCCTACAACCCACATTGCCACCACTCCCAGACTTATCCAGCCTCGCAAAACCAAACCCTCCAAACCTACACATAAAGTTCCTCCCACTTCGAAAAAACTTTCTCGGAAACGGACGCTACGCAAAAGTATACCTAGCGTCATACACACTCACAACTTCAACCGCAACATCTCCAACCTCTTCAACCTATACCCCCTGCGCCGTGAAACAAATGCACGCGTCACATGAGTGCTTCGATCTTGCTATCAAGGAAGCAAAAGTCCTTCGAACGCTCATCGGGCACCCCAATATTCTTGAGTTGATTGGAACCACGAGTGAAGAAAATGTTGGTGGCAGTGATGATAAAGCGCGTTTGAGTGCACAGTCTCGAGGAAGTAAGCATAGGCGGAGTCGAAGGCGGCCTAGCGACGCGAGTGCGGATGGGGATGAGATGGATTGGATGCATAGTGATGATGAGGATGAGGATGAAGGTGTACCTAGAATGTTTGTAGTTTTGGAACTAGCGACGCGGGGGACTATGATGGATTATATTGAGAGTATGGTTGGGGAAGGTGTTGGGCAGGATGTTTGGATGAAGTGGGCGAAACAGTTGGCTAGTGCTATTGATTATGTGCATTCGTTTGGATATGTTCATCACGATGTGAAGCCGCATAATTGTTTGGTATGTAGCCTTTGCCGTTTTAGATTGTGGTTTATATTGAATTTTTGATGCAGCTCAATGACAACTTGGATGTGAAGCTGGGTGACTTTGGTAACGCGCTTCCAGTGCAAGGATTCCAACCACCACCGCCTTCCCTTCCCTTATCTGCCTCTATTCAATACTCTCCAATCACTCCAACAACTCCAACAGCGCCTATAGATAACCATCTAACAATGTCCCCAACATTAATTCCAACACCAACAACTCCACTCACAAGAGAAACTTCAGGTATATCTGATGCGTCTCTAACACTTCCCTCCCCTCAACCTCTCTCAATCCTCTCCCCAATCCCATCCTCCTTCCTATCCCGTTTCCGCTCCGAACTCTCCGACGCCCAATCCCTCCGCACATCCCGCACAGGATCCCTCACAGACGGCCTCGGTCGCGGGACTCAAGCATACATGGCCCCCGAAATGTTTGGAACAACAAACGGGAAAGAATACAGTTACCCGGTCGACATATACGCCATCGGCGCAACCCTCTACGTCGCCGCAACAGGAATCGCACCTTTCAGCGGTGCCGGAAGCAGTGTTTTCATGATGATGGGAATTCGACGCGGGTTCTGGGCGAGTGGAATGCAACCCGGGATTGGTGCTTCTGGGCCCTCTGTAAGTGGGGAAAATGAACGAGGGAAAGAAATGAGGAGGAGTCTTGCGGCGGAGGTTGGAGGGAGTACGGGGTTACAGCGAAATCGATGGTTACAACCTGGAGATGAGGTCCCTGGTGGAGAAGGGAGGATTAAGTTTGGGAATGGGGATTTATTGGATTCTGAGGCTGTTAGAATTATGTGTGCTTGTTTGGAGGGAGATGGTGGGGTTAGGCCTACTGGAAGGGAGTTGGGGGTTTGGTTGAATATGCTTACTGTAGTTTAGAATAATATTTCTATTATTGTTGATTTCTGGGCTTTGTTTTTTCATCTCAAAATGGGTCTTCTTCCTCCACGATCTCTGCTTTCAGGAAATCCTCAATACGATGATGTTCAAGTCAACTGCGATGGAAGTAGGATAGCATTTAAGCAATACAAAGCGAAGGATTTGGTGGATATCTGTGTGATTGAGGCAGCTTCAGCAGAAGACTTGGCGTCTGCCAAACGCATCACAGACTGCGACACCAAGAAACGAATATCAGATTTCATTTGGACTGCGCATCCAAATGTCCTTGTCTTCACCCTGAATGGTAAGGTACAATGCTCTCTGATCCACTTCCTCTATATCAACTCACCATTGAAATACCTCCACAAGCGGCCTTCAACTCTGGAACAGAGATATGGGCTCTCGATACAATAACCCTCAAAGAAACGTTATTAACTCCAACCCGTGGCTCTCTAAACTCAACGCAATCACACTGGATATCTCTGAGTCACCCAAACCAAATCATAATTGCTTCCAACAAACGAAAGAAAACTTGCCGCGATTTGTATCTGGTTGATATTTGGTCAGGAGAGTGGAAACTTCTGGTTGAGTTTGATGAAGGGTTCACGGATGTTCATGTTGATTTGGAGCGTGGATTTGGGATCGTTGTTCAAGCGAGTCAAGTGCATCGATTTGAATTTGCAGTGAATGTGGATATGTCTAGTTCAACGCAGAATACCAGTGTCACTCAGACCAATACATCCGCCAAGACATTCCTCTTCGAAACTTTGACACTCTCAGATGAATCTATATTCGAAGTTCTTGGATATGACGCCGAGAGTTCAAGCGTGCTGATGTTGTCAAACGATCAAACTAAAATGACGGCGTTTTATGCTTTCAACATCAATTCGAAAGAAAAGAAGCTTCTTGGATATGATGACAAGAGCGATATCACTGGAATACTTCGAGATTCCGCTACATCTCAATTGCTTGCATTCCAAAGCGAGCCTATTTTCAGGACCTACACGACACTTTTACCCAGCGCTTCAAACGAGCTGACAACGATACAAAATAGTGTGGGGGAACATTCCGAGTTTACAGTTCATAGTCAAACTCGTAACGGGAAAATGTGGATCCTACGCGTTGCTGGCTTCGATTCCCCCATTTCATATTGGATTTACAATCGCCAAACATCTCACATCTACCAGTTCCTGAGCACACGTCCTGGCTTGTTGGAATATCAACTGGGTACAACAACAACGCGAACGATTACAACACGAGACGGATTTTCAATGACGGTTTATATAACAGTTCCTCCTGGCATGAATGGAATTGATGGAAATGTTCGTGAACCACTTCCTGCTGTTTTGGAAGCACATGGAGGACCTCATTATCGACCAAGGTATGGGTTTAGTTCACGTAGACATCTATTTGCAACGCGGGGTTATATCGTGATTTTGCCAATGTTTCGTGGAACGCCTGGGTTTGGGAAGAAATGGTTTACAAATGGAAGTGGATATTCAACATGGTTAAACATTCAAAATGACATCATCGGTAACGACTTTATTCGGGATATAATTGCCATAAATTTAATTCGTCTCTGCAGATTCGGTGAAATGGTCAATTGAGCAAGGACTTGTAATCAAGGAAAAGATTGCGTTTTATGGCGAGAGTTTCGGAGGATATTCAGCTCTTTACGCATTGACAAAGACTCCTGAAGTGTTTGCATGTGCAATATCTTTTGTTGGATTTGCTGACGTTCGTCAATATGCTAGTCGCGACAAACGTGATCTGGAATATTTGACATCCATATCCCCGATTGTGAGCAGGAGTCAGATAGCGAAACCATTGTTAATTGGTCAGGGTGGCTTTGAAAAGAAGAGTATTCGAGAGGAGATGAAGCTGGTGTTTCAGACTGTTCATAGCGAAGGAATGCCAGCCACCTTTGCACTGTTTCCGGATGAAGGTCATTTTTTCAAGCGAGAGGTTAATAATATCGCCGCAGCATCCATCGTTGAGTCCTTTTTATCATCGTTTCTTGGTGGTGCTGCTGAGCCAGTTGGATGTAGTCTCATGGAATCATCTGTTCAAATTACTGGAGTACAATTGTTTATTGAATAAAGAACCATCTAGTACATTGATTACTGAAGAGAAACAGGCAGAGAACCCTTCTCGGCAGATTCCCAAAGTGCGTCAAGGACCTTGTGGATAGTGATCGACTCCTCAGCCCATTCTTTCCAGTTTTTGGAGCCTTCAACACAAGCAACCAGGTCATTGATCATCATTACTTCCTCCACAACTCCGCCCATTTCTACAACTTTGGTTTCCCAGACACCAGCTTGTTTACTGATCTTGAACGTGTCCTGTTCTGGTCCGACAAAAGCACTTGGATTCTTCATATCGATCAATCCCTTCCATGGCACAAATGTGTCATCAAGTGCGAGAATGGCCTTGGTTCCACTGATGTGAGTAATTTGAGTGTCCATTTGACCGAATGAAGAATCAAAGATGGCGACTCTGTTTCCAGAAAAGTGCAATTGCCCAATAAAGTGAGTTGCAGCTCCTGTCTCAGGGTATCGTCGGACAATGGTTCCAATCACTCTTTCAGGGAGCTCATAGCCATACACGTGGAGACCGAAGCGAACAGTATACCATCCCATATCACCAAGAACACCAGTTCGTTCCATTGCAGGTTGGTGACGGATAGAGTCGGACGCCTTGGCAGGCTCAAAGTCGCATGAGAATTGGGAAAACACGCTTGTCACAGCACCCAAATCGCCATTCACAACCATTTCGCGAATCAATTTGTTTCGTGGGTGGTGCTTGAAGAAAGTTCCATCAAGGAAGACGACGCCGTTCTCCTTACACGCATCAATAATTTCAATCACGTCGACAGTGTACGGAGCAACTGGTTTTTCACACAGAATGTGCTTCTTTGCCTTGGCGGCTTTGATGGCCCACTCTTTGTGCAGACCAGAGGGAAGGGCAATGTAGACAGCCTCAATCTGAAGTTGTTGAAGTTAAATGGCATGTTTGAGCGGGGCCACCCAATTCATGTTGCAACTCACCTCGGGATCATCGAGGACTCCTTGGTAGCTGCCATAGGCTCGCTCAATTGCAAACTTGCCCGCAAAGGCATCTGCAGATGCTTGGTTACGAGATCCAACTGCCAGAACAACGTTGCCACTGCGGCGGATTCCAACAGTGAGAACCTTTCCAGCAATTCCTCCTGTGCCAAGTACTCCAAACTTCATCTTTTTCTTGTAGCTAGTGGTTGTAGTTGTGGTGGTGGTGGTTTTGGTTGGGTACCGAACTGTAACTGTTTTCGTGGAAGTTGTTTTTGCAAACATACTTTCTTTCCCTTGAGTGATGACAAAGAATCAAAGCTTGCTTTTCGTTTTGCAAGGCTTTCCAAATGGGTGGCACTCTCAAATCACATGAAAAAGGTACAACTGGCGGTACTGGACCCTCATCATCAAGGGGTAGTGGGGCTTACGAGTTGAGAAACGCAGCGCCACTTCTAACCAGGAAAGTCCTCAGATGAAATCATGGCCCATAAAATGTGTATAAGCTACATTTACTTATGTAGGAAGAGAAACACAGTTTCCGGAAAAGCAGTTCCGTTCCGTGAAAATTTTTTGAGTTGAATTCAGTGAAACCAGAACGACGTTTCAAGATCGGACCTCATGCTTTCTCCTTCTTTGCTGGTTTGACAACAGGTTAAACTCCAATGTTTCCCTTCATCTGTACAGTTTCCAACTTCAGCCTCCGCCTTCCTTCCCCGTGAAAAATTTGATTCATTTGGAAAGTTGGAACCCTTTCCGCCTTTTTCCGGAGCCACCGAAAAGCATTCAAAATGGCTGAATTCGCTGCTCCAAATTACTTCAGAAAACACTTTCCTAAGCCCCAAGAATAATCCAAATGACTGTTGAACGCACCATCTCTCAGCGCCTCGAAGAAGACGGCTACGTGATCGTTGATGGCTTGGTTTCAGATGAACAGCTCGAGATTCTTCGTGCTGCTGCTGACCGCGCCGTTGCCAAAGCCCGTAATGATGAGTGGAAGCTCCGCCGTGTAAGTAATCAATCCCTCTTCATCGTGACCCATTCTGGTGGTGCAAGGCCACGAGTCAGTGCCACTCATGCTTAGACCCCCTTGCGTGTCCCTCTCTTTCAAAACAGAGACTAACTGTATGAATGATTAGGTTGTTGGTGTCCAATTCCCACCTTGGGGTGAGACTGCTGACGATGTCTGGGGAGTCCAAATGATTATGCACCCAGATCTCAAGGAGCCAGAGTTTGCCAAGTGGTATGGTTCTGACAAGCTCTTGGACACTGTCTGCGAGATTCTCGAGTCAAAGGAAGAGGAGCTCCAGCTTGAGCTCTTTAACATGCTTATCAACCCTGAGCACAAGGACTTTGCCCTTGAGTGGCACAGAGACGATGTGAAGCCAAACGTGGATGAGAAGGAGGAAATCGAGAGACTTGCTATTCCACACTACGGTACCCAATGGAACACTGCTCTCTATGACGATGCCTGCTTGTGGATTGTTCCCAAGTCTCACTACCGTATCAGAACTCCAGAGGAGCGTGATATTAATATTAATGACCCACTCTCTTTGAACATGCCTGGTCAGATGTGTGTTGAGTTGAAGGCTGGTCAAACTGTCTTCTACAACAACAATATTCTCCACCGTGCTGTGTACGACAAGTCCAAGAAGCGCGCAACTCTCCACGGATGTATGGGAACTGTGAACGGCGGTCCACACCGCGCCAGAAATATTCTTCAGCACGGTGTTGCTTGGATGCGCGAGGAGCGTTTTAAGGAGACTTTGCCAGCAAGACTGTACCCACTATATGACAACTTGATCAAGCTTGCCAACCAAAACGAGGGTAAAGATTTGGGTTTTTCCCAATAAGTTACACCTGTTTGACAAGTTAAAAGTAATTAAAATCTAAATTCAATAGTGTTCTAAATATCATGATTATATATTGAATCTCTCATATTCACCCATGCATAACAGCAGATAAAAATCAGGACAAAGCCTACAAGCTGCTAGGAGATAGAACTCTTCTCAGATCTCTCTTTTGTGCATCACTCAAAGCAGAAGGGAATTTGACGTTAACTGAAACAACCAAATCACCCTTCTTTCCTGGAATCTTGCTGATAGGCATTCCCTCGCCTTTGACAGTGCGGGTTTCTCCGCTTGATTTCAGGTTACCGACATCTACTTCAATTCGACGGCCATCAAGAGTTTGCACCGACTTCTTTACTGGTCCTGACAGAGTATCAACCAAGTCAACTTCCACAACCACCTTCAGATCATCACCTTCCCGCTTGAATGAGTCATGTGGCTTTTCTTCAATAACAAATTCGATATCCTGGAATACTCCACGGGAGACTTCATCTCCTTCGTTGGGGTACGTGATTTTAGTACCAGCCTTCCATCCAGCCTTGACTTGAATGGCGATGATATTTTCTGAAGATTCTCCGGATAGATATGTGCGCGTAATCTTCAGCTTTTTAGTTGTTCCGGTGTAGAGGTCCTCAAGCGAAACTGGAAGTGGTCTTCGGATAGGTTCAGGTTTCTTGGCGGGTCCTTGTGACGTTTTCCTCTTTGTAGCTTTGGGTCCGGCAGATGGAAACGCGCCTGGGAATCCTCCTCCGTAAGATGAACCACCGCTGGTATAGTCATCGTCTGAGTCCATATTCATGTTCATTCCACCGAAACCTCCTGCGCCACCGAACGGATTTTGACCTCCAAAGAATTGTGCAAAGATATCTTCGGCTGTATGATAGTTAGTTTAGTCATCTGTGGGATGATGATGTGGTGGAAGGAAATCGAACAAACCTGAAGTTGGTGTGAATCCCCCACCTGGACCACCTGAGGTAAAGTGGAACTGAGCACCGCCAGGGAATCCACCAGCACCTCCGGGGAAGCCTTGGAATCCGCCTGGGAAGCCTCCAGCGCCGCCAGGGCCACCACTGGCTTTCAGACCTTCCTCACCATACTGATCGTAAATCTGACGCTTCTTGGGATCAGATAGAACTTCGTAAGCTTCGGCAAGTTCTTTGAATTTACGGTCGGCAGTTTCCTTGTTGTCAATGTTACGGTCTGGGTGCCATTTGAGCGCGAGCTTTCTGTAAGCCTTCTTGATTTCATCATCAGAAGCCGTCTTGGGAACCTTCAGAACGTCGTAGTAGTTGGGCATATTTGCTGTAACCATTTAAAGTCAGATTGTTTGGTTGGTGGGGAAGTGATGTTCACCTTTTTGTTATGATTTTGGTGACGATTCGAGGAAGTTCGAGGGGAACATCGAAGATTCCAGAAAAAGCCAACAAATCAAACAATCATATAAGAAAACGTGCTACCACATATATTCTTTTTTTAGAAAGTAAATGTACATGCAAGGACACGCGTTTCCCCTTCTTTCACCAAATCACTAAAAGTGCTTTCACCAATCAGTAACTCCAAATACAAACACCGAAATTTTTCGTTTCAACTGTACAATTTGCATACCTAGGGGTTTCACAAATGTAGTTGGGCCAGAAAGAACAATTCTCAGTTTGCCCGATTCAATAACGTTTTTCAAAATGGATTCAGCCGAAACATGTCCATCACTGTCTTGATATCGAATCGTAAACGTAAATCTTAGCTTATTTGAGCTTTGCCTCGCTGCAGTTTCGGACCCTTCTGTTGCCAACTCCTTCAATTCAGATTCAAAGAACACATCTTCCGCACTGCGAACGTTGAAAATAATATGCACTCTTGTTTTGTCACGTTGGTCTTTGAGCACCGCTCGGGCAATATTGATCATGGGAGTGATTCCAGTTCCTGAAGCGACCAGGACTAAAGTCGAGAATTGATTTGGTTTATAATCGAAGCTTCTATGGCACGAAGCAATTGAGAACTTGTGGTTGCTACCGGTTTTCACGGAGTCTAACAGCAATGTTGACATCTGTCCATTTGGGATAAGACGAATGACCAGATCCACGAAGCCAGATTCCATATCAGCGCGTGTGGTAACAGGCGTGTAATTACGAATTACGTATGAGCCATTGCAAATGGCTTTCAACGAGATATGTTGTCCTGCTGTCGTGATAAGCAGCGCAGATGAATCCGTAATTTGGAAAACAACACGAAGCACGGCGTCGTTCAGCATCTCCATTCGATGTACTGAGACGGGAATGAATGGGTCAGAGTGAATGAAAGTTGATACCCCGTGGCTGCCATCTATACCATTCACGGCGTCCTCCCAATGCAGATACAATTCCATTGCTACCGACTGAATGAAGAAAAAGAGCCAAAGAGCACTTTTTAACGCCTCCATAATAACGGGATGCATATCATCCCACACGAATGTGGGAAAGCACGGCCAAACCATTAATAACAAAAATGGCCTCATCCATATAATCGTATTTGCGAAACCAAATGCTCGAAGATTCATTTTTCGATGCAGTGCAACGTCCCCTCGCAGTATTGCCTTGTACGAGAGCCAGTTGATCCACAGCCAGAGAGGTCCAAGAACAAGAACGGTAAACCAGGCCGCAAAGCCGGTTTCCGAGCCACCAATTGCGATAAAGAGTAGGCTCACCGTCGAAAGGATCGTCATTCCATAGTATACGAGGCCACAGGCTTTGTGTACCAACGGGTTGTTTCGCCGGAGATTCGTGTTGAACTGGAGAAGGCCTGCGATGAAGAAGATAGTGCCTGATGCAACATGGACGTAGTAGCCCGCCTTCGCCAAAGCGGCCGGATAGAAGGACACTTGCAACCAGACGATTTGAAAGAGTCCAACAATAACCACACTGAACCAAAGTATACTGGCTGCAGAGATCCAGTACGCGGCATGCGAGACTGTCTCAATGTTGATCTGGGACATCATTGATGTTTGTGCTGTGGTTGGTGGTGTGGATTTTGAGAAGCCCCAATCTCTCCATAATAATGATTTCAAAGCATCCAATCTCATTTATTTATTGCTTTTAGAAATTCGAGTCTATGCCGTTCTTCTCGAAATTCAAAGTTGAAGCTGCTAACGGTAAGCCTCTGATGGACCTGAGGCCTAGTTCTACTCTTTGTACGAAATTACTGACAAGTGCAGTGCCTGGCTTGGCCCTCTTGTCGTTGCCATCATCGACAACAGTGGAGCAAACAAGTTGTGGTCCATGGTCTTCTTGGCTCTTCAATTCATGGCCGCTTGGTCATTCTTCATCTTTGTTGACGTTGATCAGGGTATCATTGACGGCAGAGAATTCGGCAAGATGGAGCGTGAGCGCGAGAACGCACACAAGAGTGAAAAGAGCAACAAAGGCATCATCCTCCAAAGCAGTGATATCCATTACAATGCCATCCGTGCGCTGTATGGTAACTCATACAGCGACATAACAATTCGTTAACACCAACGTAGTCTAATGAGGCTTCTTTTGCTGCAATATCCCTCAAACTAATCCAGTCATCGCTAATAGTGCAAAATACTGCCGTTTTTTAAGGACTGAAACAAGGGTTTCAACAACGAGGTGATAATGCCATATATTTTCTGTTCATTCTCTTTCCTCTTCCTTTTCAATAAGGGAGACAAATTTTGAAAATCCTCACAAATTTGAACAAACGCTTGCAAGTGAATCCCCTTTCCCCTTCGTCCCTTACCTTCCCTTCCCTTCTTAAAGCTGCGAGCGTTAGTTGTCGTTGATTGAGGACTGTTTGTTCACCTTGAGTCCTCTGCGATCTTACGGCATCCTCTCATTCCGTGATCTGGATTGTCATTGGTCTGGACCACCGTCCCCCACTCAATTTGATTACGATCTCATCTTCTCGTATCTCACCCTTCAATTCCTCTTGATACCATCGGTTATTCACTCCTCCTTCCCTATCAATCTGTGATTGAGTCAAATGTTTGTTACGAGTGGAACCTTGCAGAGGCTATCTACACCTAATTCCTACCATGCCTTTCCTCTTCTTCTTGATTTAAGCACTAATACTAAAGATCCAAATAGACTTAAACGATGCTATTCTCTTTCTCCGTCGTCGCTCTCTTTTCCTTCCTTTCGAAAATCTTTACTGCTGGAGGTGTGTCTTGTCTCCTGAATCGCAATGAGTATCACTGACAATATTGACACATAGTATCCTATTCGTTCCGTAGTCTCTCTCTGATCATTTGTCGGTGTTTGACGTCCATTGTCCAAGTGAATGTAATCAGGGGTTCCAAACACTGGTCTCCAACCACCGTGGGAGGATTCTTGGCTTCAATCTGTCTTCCACTTGTGGACACGCAGGTACGATTCTTGTGTCCTCTTGATTCGCATTTCTAACGTTTGTCTTTTCCTTTCCCCAGGTCGCCTTGAAACTCTCAATCTCGTCACTCCTTTCCGTGTCCATCTCATGCCCTCTTCCATTCTTTCTACTTGTTTGGGAAAGATTTTTATTCCAGAACTCACTGCGTCTCCAGTTCAAGTTCCACTCAAAATGGTTGAGAAATCATCCTCTCTTTGGACCTGCTCAATATGAACGAAGACGGAAAGAACATCGCCGACACAAGTCTTGGGCCAAGAGGAGTCTCAAAGCCGTGGCCAAGGAACTGAAGCTCTCTCAACTGATCGAGTTGCTCTCTGGCTACGAACGACTTATCCAGGAGATTGGTGTTGCTGAGTTACTTGCTCGTTATGAGAACCTTGTTCTCCCGTTCTACTCACTACTGGTCTTCTGTGGCTTTATTATTGGCGGGCCGTTGGATCTCATCAAGTATGTCTGCTACTCTCGGCTGTCCAGTTGCAGTTGGTTATCAGTGCCGTTGAAGCCCCTGTCCGTTGATGACAAGTTCTATCTATCTGTTATCGTTCCAACTGGATCAATCGTTATGGTTCTAGTCTCCAACGATTCAACCGTGTTTGAAGCAAAGGAGGCTACATGTTTGGCTGTTGGTCTTCCAGTTGAAGGCCTCCAACTGTATCGACCTGGCCGACACTGGAAGCGATTAACATCTGGTGCAACACTCTCAGGTAAGATTCAATTCATTTAAGGTGTCTAGAGCTAATTGTTGGGTCAGGCCTCGGTCTAAATTCCAGTACTCTTGTTCGTCTTGCGTCACGTCCAGGGCCACACAGCCCATTAAATACCATCAAGACCTCCACTCCAATTCCTGCTTCCAACCAGTCCGATTCAATTATTTTGAATCCTTTCATGATTCCAAACACTGCGTCTCCAAATCCTCGTCGTCTGTCACAGACGAGGTCTGACCAACCCAAGATTCCATCTACAAAGAAGAGTCATCGCTATTCTGGGATTTGGTTCTCGGACATGAATCCTCAATTATCCCCTTCATGGTCTCCTTCCATCTTTCATCCTGCAATGGGTGATATCCCGTCATTGAATTGGCTGTCTGCTACCTTACATCGTCACTCAATATCGTCTGTTGTCACAACTCCACCAATCCCGTCTTTAGGCATCAAAAAAGCAAGACTTTACTTGCCACCGTATGAACCAATCACCTTGATTGACTTCATTCTACCACGTATGCTTCCTGAACTTGGTAACTATTCGACACAATCTCTTTACACTATTTCTCATCCATTATAATTTAATAGGTTTATCAATTCCACTCGAGCTTATTGACTCAAGTAACGCTGCCATTACCATACCTCAAAGCCACAGTCTTCCACCAGAACCTCCTCCTCCACCAACTCCGCCTCCGCCACCAACACTCGTCCAGCAACTCCAGTCCAAAACTGTAATCAAAACAAACGCATCCTGGTTCTCTTTGCAATCCATGTCGCATCATGATTGGATTCCATCACCCGCACTTGCACTGGCAATCTTTGAAGCTTCAGATGCTGCACCAAGTGTGATGGAAAAACAAGCTATTATTAAAACAAGCTTCAATACGTGTTTGACTCAAGTCCTGGCGTTCTTTGTCAAATTGCTGGACGGGAAGCATTTGTTTGTCGAGATTCGGCAAGACGCCACTGTTCTTGAGCTTCGAAATTATCTCGTCCAGTCCAGAAATGTTGCGAATGCTTTTTCGCTTCAGTTGGTCTTTGGAGGACAGTATATGGATGACTCTCATTTACTCTCGTGTACGTTTGTAATGTTTTGTTTAAATGTGATCTAACATTTTTAATTTAGCGTATAATCTCGTTGTTGACTCCACTATCAGATTTGTTGGGAAACTACCTGGAGGAGCCGATAATATGTACTCAAGTACTGACCCTAGCCAAAAAGTTGGTTCATCCAGTACTGATGCAACACCCGTCGAAAGTCAAGAACCACCGTCTGTTCCTCTTCGTGATGAGTCCAATGAGCTTCCATCTCTTAGTGGTTCATCAGTGGCTGGTTCGTCTGTCCCAAGTTTCAGCCCAATACAGCCATATTCTCGCCGAGGTCGTCGCCCCTTCCATTATTCCCGCCAATCATCCACAACTGTAAGTTTTTTTCTTTTTTGTGTTCGAAATAGTGTTGTCTCACTGGTTTTTTAGGATTCTGATCTCAACGTCGGCGACTCTTCTGCGACTATATCACGCGGTGATTACCTCGACGTAGTTGCAACACCAACACCAAAGAATCTGAACCAAATAGATTATCAGTCTGACGAAGAGACGACTGTCCCACTGAGGTCCAACACGTTAGCCACTTCTGGTGCAGTCGAAAGCGAAACAAGTTCTATTTCTGTTTTGACTTCTTCTCCGTTGCCTGAATACGCTCCATTCGAAATGTCTGGCTTTGATGCGACTTCTATTTCTTCTGCCTTGTCTCAAACCGTGGAAGCCAAGTCAGGCCTTGTGTCCACGCAGTCTGCTCCTCCGGCTCAAATATCAGAATATGTTTCGTTTATTGTGTCTGATTCAGAGACGCAAAGTGAACCCTCAACGTGTAACAATTCCGACCCTGAATCTTTGGCTGATGGAGAGGTAATATCTTGATTGATGCTCTGTTGAATCTAACTCTTGATGATAAGGTCAGTGACATTGATTCTGAACTACTTGATTGGTTTCAGCGATTTGGTTTCGATGACTCCAATGACTCTGACTTGGACTTCGGTGTGGTGGACTTGGAGGTGGACTCAGACGTGGGCTCAGACGTGGACTTGGAGGTGGACTCGGAGGTGGATTCGGATGTGGACTCTGATAACGGACTGGAAGATTTGCTGATCGGAACCACAACTTTGAATCTGAACAGCTTTGATTCTGTTGATCTGTTTGAGCTCGAGCAAGACCTGGCAGATTTGGATCTAGGCTACGGTACGGCTCCATTCATTTCAGCTGCTGGAAAAGGGAGCAAGAAAGCAAAACAGCCAAACCCACCTGCAAAACCAGTGAAGGCGAAAGCAACAAAAGCGAAAGCAACGAAAGGGAAAGGAAAGAGAGCAATGGAAGATGACGATGCAGATGATGTTGAAGAGGATCCTCCTTCGGATCCAGTACCAATGGTGAGTTTAGCAAAATGTCTCTCATCGTGATTCTAACCACAGTATTATTGTTTCGTAATAGGAGTCTTTGTCTCTGACCCGCGTCAAAGTACCTCAAGGTTCTATCTACGTTGATGGGAGCACGTCGTTCATTCCCATCACCCTGAGGCCACGCTATCGTTTGTTTGCTCGTGCTTATAATAGGTTCTTGAGTACATCACAGTCGCTACTTATTTGTCAATCCTTTTTGGATACTATTGACAATATGACCATCCATGAAGCTCTGGCCTCTTTTGAATCTCAGTTTGGGTTCATTCATCCAGCTGGGTCTGCCTTGATTGCGATTCGTAATCGCATTATTTCCGTGCGCAGACACAATGCTGAAAACAATCTGGAGGGTGAAACGCAGTTCAGTATAGTACCTCAACTGTACAAGTGTCCTCAGGGTATGATTGACGGATTGGATCACTGCAGCTGTTTCACAGGGGACTGGAGCTACAGTATCAATCAAGCCACTTTTGATGTGCTGCGAGAAACTCACGCCGCTACTATATTCCCTCTGAGTGGAAGGTTGGAACAGTTTAGGCAGGAGTTGGTATCTCGAAGGCGAAACGTTGTTCCGACTGTTGTGTTTATCTTGTCGCTGAATCGGTTAGTTCTCTTTCTTATGTTAGTCTTGTTAGAGTTGACGCGTTTTGCTTTTTAGGTATCTGTTCTGTCCAAAGATACTCCTGGACGTTGGTGTGTGTGCGGAACCAGTTCTTGGAAAGAAGGTTGCCAATGTTGAGGCCATTCACGAAGCCATGTACAAAGTGACTTTGGCGCTCATGGTCAAGGCTGGTGCTGCTTCTTTGATGGATGAACCAGAGATTGATGTTGATGTTGATGTTGATGTTGATGTTGGTGTTGGTGTTGGTGTTGCTGCTGGTGCTGGTGCTGGTGGGAATGGGAACGGTGGTGGTTCTACTGGTGTTGGTGGGAGTGGAGGTGGAGGTGGAGGTGGAGGTGGAAGTGGAAGTGGAGGTGGAAGTGGGAACAGGAATGGTTCTACTGGTATTGGTGGAGGTCGGAGCGGGAGTCAAAGTTTGTTTGTCGCGGACAAACAATTCACGTCTGTCAGCAGTGGTGGACTTGGAATTCTCGGAAGGTCATCCAATGTACTTGGAGGTGGTGGAGTCAGAGATGTTGGCAGAACATCCAATGTACTTGGTGGGGGAAGACAAGAAAGACAAAGTAGCTCTGTTTTTGGAAGCTGGCCTCAACGTCCTCGACCAGACAGCGGAGCAGCTTGGAAGAAGGAGCACTTCATACTAATGGACAAATTGCAGAATCAAGATTATCGACTTGCAGAGGTCTTTACCGAACAACACTTCTTGGTATGATATTTCATTTTGTTTGTCATACTAATTTCAACACTTAGAATGGCTTCTGTCCACTGTGTCGAACTTCTCACCAAAAGTCAAGTGACGCTGCAACATTGGCTGCGTTTGAAGCTCACCTGTTGGCTCAACATTTTCATCGACCTGCTTCATTACGGTCTACTGTTCCCTCGATAGGATCGTACACAGATGCCAATCTTTTCAACAACCATCTTGCTCGACTTATTTCAAATTCACCCAAAGCTGGATCAACGGTTTGTTTTGAATCTTGCCAATTTTATATTTTACTTATGTGGTATACTGTTATAGGACGATACTTGTCCTGTCTGCCTTCAAGATGGATATTGTCAAGACTTGATTCGACATATGATTGAGTCACATCCAAACTATGATCCAGCCGTTACCGCTGTTCCTACTGTACCCATTGCTCCTGTTGCTCCCGTCGAGCCCGTAGCCCCTGTTGCTCCTGTCGCTGCTGTAGCCCCTGTTGCTCCTGCTCCCGTCGAGCCCGTAGCCCCTGTTGCTCCCGTAACTCCTGTTGCTCCCGTTGCTCCTGATTCTCCAGATTCTCCGGCTCTGGCTGATCCAAATACTACTGTTGCTCCATCCACAAGTGCCAACTCAGTTGTGAATCGACAATTGGTGGCTGGTTCTGACGCCTCTCGCTGTGTCACTTCGCTTGGGATTATGGACGCTCGTCTAGTAAACCAGGCCTTCGAAATGGGATCAAGTCACGTGTATTCAGTCAATCATCCAGCAACAGCAGCTCACTCTATGCGTCCAGGCAGTTATCCAATTTGGATCAAGACCAACGATGGAAAACAGTTGAAACCTCCTCGGACAGCCATGACAAATCGGGAGCTTAAACTTCATGACTTTATTGTTCTTCGCCAACTGGCTGCTACCTGGCAGGCATTCACAAATGGTGATCCGACTGACGTTGACTTGACTAACGTATATCACGCCGTGAAGAATCAAGACGTTTATCAAAGCTATGGTCCGTATTTGGCGCACCGACTTGATTTTGCAGCAGCCAATAAATCCAAGCTGAGTGACAAGGAGGCAATAGAGTTGTTTGGTGCAGTTCAGCAGTACAACAAGAAGGGCGGGATCAAGAATGTGACTGGGGTTATTGTGGAAACTCTGCACTGGACAACCAGTGCGCGTTTATTGAACACCCCCATTCATCAACACCGAGTCCAAGTTGCTCAGGATAACCAGCACCGTCTTGATCTTCAAGTTGATGCAGTTGGAAACGTTGTTGTTGGTGGTGTTGACGTTTTGCACGATAATGAAGACGTTGAGATGGGAGAGGCACATGGTGAGTGTTTGTTGTTAAACCAAGTATCAAAACTTATCATTTGACCAGGATTGGGAGAGTGTCAGCTGTTCATTGATGCCACTCCAATCAGTCCCGCATCATTTCTCCAGTCTTCTGAAAACTACACAGAGCTGATGGACTTGAGCAAACTGATGTTGATTGGACTTTCTTTGCTCAACAAGAAGGTTATTGGTCGCAGCCTCAAAGTACAAAAGAATGGTATGCATCACGTATTCCAATCAGCATTGACGTTACTGAACGGGCTTGCTGACAATGAGCCAACGTTTACAAATGGAGAATGGTGTTCTGGGTCTGTCTTGTTCAAGCATTATTCGAAAGCACCTGATTTCACCAAAGAACCAATGACGTTTTCAGGAGCTACGGAGCTTGGTGTTGTGTTCTTCAAGAATAAGGATTCAAAGATATCACATGTATGTTTTTCTATTCTTCCACTTCTTTCCAATTATTAAAACCGAGCATTCAACAATAGATTCTACCTTTGTTTCAAGTGCTGGCTACAACGTCTTTCAACCCCACCAAGAACCAACCTGTTTCTGCCAAAATCAAAGTGTTGGGTCTTCACTCAATTCTTATGGGCGAGACTGTGGTTCTTCGGGATTTCCGATATCAAACAACTCATTTGCTCCACGTGGGGAAAGAGTCGCATCAAAGACTCTATTCCATTTCTCAGTCGTTCATAAGTCCTGGCGGCAACAAGACCCAAGTCTATCTATGGAATGAACTTATTTCTCCAGCTTGGAATGATACTCTTCGACGTGTTCGAGGCCACTCTGTTGCTGTTGGAATCCAAAACTTTGTTGCTGGCTTGGTACATGAACAGCCTGTCTCTCTTGTTTCTGTGTCTATCAGTCAAGACAATGCCTCTGTGTATCGCAACAACTTCAACACAGTCATAAGGAAGCTCTTGTCCCGTCACCCAAAGTTCAAGAATTCCAACAATCTTGTTTTGAACGCAGCAATCGCAACCCACTTTGGTCGAGGTCGGGTCGCACAACCCATGTCGTCTCCACTGTCTATCTCGAAGCTTGGATATGTGAACATGCGCGCAGTAGTTCAAAGGTGGTTAAAGCTGGAAGAAACTCCGCCTTATATGGAGCAACGTTTTGAAGGTGGCGCGCAGCTGACTCTTGATTTTGTCCTGCATCAAAGAGTTCAAGAACGCTTCA
This sequence comes from Rhizoclosmatium globosum, assembly GCA_002104985.1. Lineage (NCBI taxonomy): Eukaryota > Fungi > Chytridiomycota > Chytridiomycetes > Chytridiales > Chytriomycetaceae > Rhizoclosmatium > Rhizoclosmatium globosum. The sequence continues at coordinate 150,742 of MCGO01000011.1, read as the reverse complement.
ATGATGAAGACTGGGATTTTGTATTTCCTCAGCACAACTTTCTGAATCTGACACTTCAAACCAATATTCTTCCGTCTGATTCAAAAGTCTTGAATATCCGTCCAGTTGTTGTTTCCTCAGATGGGTCCAAATTTACCTTCAAACACACTCGTGGATACAAAGGAGCCCACTTGTCTGGTACTATGCCTTCACAACGAGTTCCGCAACTGGGCGAGGTTCCGCGTAACTGGTCCAACAACAATCAATACGAGGCCTTGTTTCTGCCGCTTTTCAAACAGAACAAGACTGGAGATTTTGAGACCAAGAGTGACGAGACCAAGTGTGAAGGCCGCATTGAGGAAGTTCAAGTCTTGGTATAATGTTTGAATTACAGAACGTTATGTAACCTAACCCAAATACCTAGAAACAACCTCGACGCGAGATTGACACTTCCATCTTTGAACTAGACAACAAAAAGCTGAAACAAATGGCTCCCAAAGTAATCAAGATTCTCAAAGAAGAGCAGGAACGTCAGCTGAAACAAGCGTTTGTGAACCGTCGCAACCTTGCTGATGATGCAACCCAAGAACAGATTGATCTTGCGTGAGCATTCTTCAACTTCATTGTTGTCATCAAAGAACTGATCTTTTCTGGTTTTAGGGACATGACTGCCGCACAAGCCGACATGATACTGGAGCGGAAAAGGATGACGGTTGACAAGAAAGACCACGAACAGCATTTCTTGAATACATATGTAGCTTATGGTATGTTTACTTTATGTCTTTGATATCTTTATACTCCTCTTCATTTCTCTTATTCTTTCCCTTTTGTTGAATAGGAACGGTTCCAAACGAAGCTGAAAGACAGTCACTCAAAGCTTACGTGGATCTTTCAACCTTGATCTTTGACACTGTCCATGTTCTTACTCCTGGAACCATCAATTTGTTCAACAAGTTGCATGCAGCCGCTGTAAACATCAGACTTCAAAATGGTCCGCCCGAAGATCAGAATCAGTTTCCAGTCCACCACAGAATATTATCGTTTCTGGACTCTCCAACATTCAAAAGAAACCAGAGCCCTGAGATTGAGAATAATTGTCTGTCTGCTGGCCAGCAACCTCAACATCTTCTTGAGATTATACGCGACCTGTTTGGAGATAAAAATTCAAATCCACTGAGAATTCTGTTTGATATTGTCACAGAACTTGATGGGCTCAAACTTTCAAAGTCGAGTTGTTGGGATCGAATGATCATCTTGGCCATGTTGTTGGGAGCAGCAAATACCAGTGAATCACTCCAAGTTTGGGAAGAAGAAATGAATGACGGAGCTGTTGGGTTCATCACCGATTCTGGACAGTATTGGTATTATCCAACAGACCACTCTGCCAAACAGCTCGCGCTCTTAAGGACTGCTGTTGTTACTCAACTTTTGGATCCAGAATCTGGCTTCAACATCCCCAACAAGGAACATTACCTTGCAAAGTATTTGAAGGACTCTAGCATCTCAGCGTTGAAACTGAGTCTGAGCATCTGGCTTGAAGATGACTTGAAGAGAGAAAAGAAGGCTGCAAAGGCGGCTAAAGCAGACAGTAGTGATGATGAAGAAAGTCTTCAGGGTGGAGATAATGAGGACTATGTTCCACGCCAACAGAATACAAGTGAAGATTCATCTGGAGAGGTTGTTTATCGAGTTCGGCTTGCACCAGGTGTTGGTCAAGTTATACCAGTTCAAAATCTTCAAGATGCTGCACAATGTTTTTCGAATCTCTTGTTTAATCGCTTCCTTGATTCCAAAGTCCCTTTGACTGATGCAGAGCTTGGTACCACTAGAGCCATGAATGTGATTATCGAAACTGGCCCGTTCAGCATGGTTGATGGGTTTCTGGTTGGTACTGATCATCAAGTGAATCTGAGTTCTTTGAGTCCACATGAACTTTCCATCTATCAGTATGTCATGAATTTGCCTGCCTATCAAGTGGAAAATGGAATCGATGATACTATACAGTCGCGGAATAATATAGAGCGTTACAGGCATCCAGCAATCATCACTGGAGTTCGGCCTGCTGTCGGAGGCAACTTTTACGCCAAGGCTCTTTCCCAGTTTCTCGATGCTCTTGTCGTTTCATTTGTCATCAAGCCCGTGAAAGAAATTGATGTTGAAATACCTGCTGGAGTTGGAGTTGGAGTTGGCGGAGGTGTTGGAGTTCAAATGGAAGAGGGAGTGGATGAAGAAGACGAAGCCCCAGAGGACAACTCCCAGCTAACACTTGCTCAACTACGAACCTCGTTCAAGACCTCTATTCTCCAATATATCCAGCCTGTTCAGTGGGGCTTGTGTCTGGAAACTGGAACACGACTAGTATCTTCTACACCATATGTCAACATCACACATTTATGCCGAGATGATCTTGTAAACTTGTTCACTGATATATTTAAGCTGAGCAAGAGCAAGTATTTGTTGTTTGGGAATGAAGGATTCTTGGAAAACAAGGTTGGTGAACAGCTCAACAACGCAGGTGTTGTGCAGGGTGCGTTCAAAGGCGCTATTGCCAGATACAAGACATGGGCTACAACTGGCCTGAAATTAGGTAATCTTTTTTTTTTTCTGTATCTGACATCATCTCTTTCATTCCACTTTCCTAATCCAACACATTCAACCAGGAAAATCATTCCATGAACAGTTCAGCCACTCAAATCGTCGATATCTCTCGGTTGATGGTCACACCATATTTCCCAGACTTCCTGACTCTCAAGTTCGGGGGATGCAGTCTGCAGTCTTTGATCAGAACAAACAAACAGCTCCACACATTGAAGGCTATTTCCTTGATTCTTGTGATGAACCCACCAGAGACATTCCATGGCCGCCTAGTTTCCCTTCTGTCAATTTGCATTACTTGAACTTGATGCGTCTGGCTTTAGAAAAAGGAGGTCCGCTCTGTCAGAGGCTTGTTGTTCATCCACTGGGATTCAAGATATTTGCGAGTGCAAGGAATGTCATCCACCTTCGTCTGACAAAGAACTCAACAATCAACTTCCCGACGTCCAAGAATAAATTCGTGACGTATAGGCCAGGTGCAATCAGCATTACGTATGACAGGGAAACTGGAATCTTCAAATCAATGTTGCCGCTTCAAACTCACCACATGAACACCAAAGAATTAGGACAGATTACGAAACAATATTCATACAAAAACGCCCCTCGACGTTATCCAACAACAACACCCGCAGTCAACCGCAATTCCATTGATGTCAGCTTTAATGAAGTCCAAGAGTTATTGTCAGATTCTTTGAAAGAGATGGCTGAGACTCGAAAATACTATGCTGGAAATCCATCAAACTTGAAGGCACGCGAGGAATATCGGCATGCATCGCACTTGGTTCGGTACATCCGAAATCGAATTCAGAATGAATGTTCTGCAAAGCACCGCCGCAAACTGGAAGATGCCATGATTGTTTATTCTCGGCAACACAACTTTGGATCTTTTCGTTACGACTCTGTCAAATTGGGCGCAGTACATGCTGAAGATACTGAACTATTCAAATCTCGGATGGGATCCTTCCACAGTCCTGATGTTTGGATCACGAATCCATCAGAAGCGGTTCAGTCTGCGTTTCGGAATGCGTTTGGAACATCTCGTTTATTGTTGAGCAGTGATCCAGGTGGGAGAACAGTGGAAACGCAGATGGCGAGCACTGGCCATGTTGTCCAGATTGGAGTCGGATTTGAAGCAGTGATTTGTCGTCTTCAGAAACGCATCAGCACACTTCAATCGTTTCGAGACAGAGCCATTGATCAACTTGAGGCTGTGGTGGAGTTACGGAGTCTTGTCGCTGCTGCTGTACTGGATCTTGTTCAATACGCCTCTGGTGATCAAGTTGTATCAAAAGAAACATTGCGACTGGAAAATCTTGTACTTGTAGCGGAACAGGAATTGGACGCTAGGTTGAAGGATCTTCGCGCGTCAGCAAGAATGGTTCGTAAACCAACTCCTGGCCCAGATGACATGAATGTGGTGGAGGAGGAAAATGATTTTCTGGATGAAGTGGGGAGAGTGGATAAGGAGTTGAAAAAGATCCGAAATGAATTCAATGTCACTTTTGATGGAGGTGGTGATGGAGGCGGTGGTGGAGACGACACAAACCTTTTGTCACGGCTGCTCAAGAACACGCAGGACAAATTGAACAAGTACGCTCAACGAGTTCGCCGATCTGCCGCGGAATGGAATTCTGGTGCTGACTCATACGCTACTTCTGACTTCAACTCCAAAACCACAAACAAGAAAGTGACTTCTGGGAAGGATGGTATTCCAAGTGAGTGTCATTGATCACTTAATTTTGAATCTAACCTCCTCTGTCTTAGAATGGGTCAAGACTGTCCTTTCATATGCGGCTCATGCTTCCATCAGGAAACAAACCACAGTAATGGCGTACAAAAAGTCAGAAAATGACGGCGCATTCTTTAATCCTGGTGGACCTGCCTGGAATACACGCACAATGAAGAAAATCATGGCCAAAGAATTTGATCCTGCGTTTCCTCTTGTTGGCAGAGTTGGAAAGATCAAGGCTGTAGTCATAGTGACTGAAGTAAGAGTCTCATACATTTTACTTTATTTAACCTGTTCACTGTTCACTAGATTGGGTCAACAATCATGTGCTTTTGCGGTCGCATCTCACGAATCGGGAAGGCCAAGACATTCAAATGCTCCAACCCACGGTGCAGTGGTCGTGCAGTTTCTTCGCGTGATAGCCTAACCTTCCGTCTCCCACGCGACATCAAAAGCGGCTTATTCATTGAGAATCTAACGTGGGCGATTGCGTTGATGCGGGTTCATCACCACATTCGAGGTGGTGGGACAGGCGGTGCTGAAAACAATGATGGAAACGGCGATCCGGGTGGTGGAGGACCGGGAGGAGGGAGAGGTGGAGGGAGTGGACGAAGTGGTGGAAGTCGAGGCAGTGAGGGAAATGGAGGACCAAGTGACAGTGACTCCAAACTACCGCCTGCAAAGAAGCAGCGAATTGTAAAAGGTCGTTTAGAGTATGTTGTGGTGGAGGAGGTGGAAGGGAGATTGGACGAAGGTGGGATTGGTCCCACTTCGAGGCAGGCTGAGGATGACTACCGAGGATCTCAGCGAGTGGATGACAATCCACATACTTTCCTATCTTGCACTTGGCCTCCCGTGGAGCTGCTGGACACGTTAGCGACGTATAGCTGATGTAAGTTCATAATCATTACCCACTGTACAAATACTTGAGCTGAGCTATTAATTATAAGATGCCCCTGCTTTGAAAATTAGTTTCCTGCCAAAATCAGCACCCTTATCCAACGCAAACGATGCCAAGACATAGAAAACCATGGCAATTACCGTCCACAACATCTCACTGGATTCATTGTAAGTCGCCTCCACATTCCAAATCAATCCTGAAATTACAAGTGCAAACAAGCCCAGAATGATGTTGAAAAGGGCTATCAAAGCATAAGGCCAGTCCATTCGAGTTGAAAATTGGCAAGCAAAGGCATAAGAATCCGGAGCTAGCTCAATTTTTAGACTTTGTACACTCGACAGTTTGGTCCACACAGCCAGAAGTACAATCTCGAACCATAAAACAATAATCAGATACCGAATGTAGATAGAATCTTTCAAGAACTTTGCCTGATCCTTCTGGCCAGAGAATATCAAGACATTAATCGTCCCGACAATGCAGCTATACGAAAGCACTGGTATCCACAGAGTCATAAAACAATCTCGAATCTGACCCAAGTATAAAAAAGCATTGCAATATAATCCTATGATTCCCAGAAGAATAACCGCTAGATGTTGAGGAGAAGAATGACGAAGAGATGACTTTGATCGATTCACCAAAATGACTCTGAGTGTGAAGAGGGTTGAGAATATCCCGACTACTGCAAAGAGCATAAGAATGATTCCACTTGTGCTTGAATAGTCAATAAAAACTTCTGATTGAACCAATGCACCATCAGAAGGAGGAATATTGGATCCTACTTCACTTTAATATTTTCGAAATATAATTTAGCTGAGCTTAAAACCTACCATCATTGAATATTAAGCTTGTCTCATTGAAGTCAGTGAATTTTGACCAATTTAAATCAGTTCTAGCAAATGGGACCGCATTCAAATCCGATCCCGTAAATGAATTTAAGACATAAGGTGCTCTCAAATCTCCCAATTTTGTCATTTCTAAGGGATCCCCATTGATGCCTCTATATTCTTGAGCATCATGACTTGTTAAGCAATACCGGTATTCATAAACGCCGACGAATTCAGACACAATTTTATATTTTCATGAATGAGGTTTGGTTGGTGCTTAAGTACCTTGTCTATTCCGGCTGCTAAGGTCCAAATGGAATCGTAAGATGCGAACAAATTAGTGTATGTTGCAATTTCATCTGTAATATTAAAGCTTAATGCTGTCAGCATCTCGTGACTGTTGATGAATTTAAAACCAGACCTTGTAAATGTGCTTACTGTATCAAGTACATGCTGTTGCAGTAGTTTAATATCTTCTGTCATGTCGTTAAAGCCTCCTAAATAAATAAATCCTTTCCGATAGTCATTGACAGCCTGTTCAGTGGAAGGAGTTTGAAGCACTTCAGGGCAGAAAGGCCCAAAGTAAACAAAATCTTTTCCAACAAATCCTTTCGACGCCAATTTTTCGTACATAAAGCTCAATTGATATGATGGTCCATCGAGGTAAATGTACCGCGCGTTTGTTTTCTTCAACCAAAGACCAATGTAGTCAGGATCAGAATGTATATCCAACAACAGCAAAATATTAAAGCCGTTCTGTTGAAGTGCTCTCGTCATTGTTATGCACATAGGATCCCTTTTTTCACATATCATGGCCAGCCTTGTTACTTTGAAACGGTTCAATAGCAAAATCAGAACTTCCGGCATTCCACCCATTGCATCCAGCTGCATATAGTAGGGGTATTTTATGCGATCTAAGAGACCGTAATTGAAACCACGAGGGTCGATGGCTGGAAGCTTGTAAAATGAAGTGACTGCTGGGATTCGATATCCCGTTATGTCACCAAAAAGCGCGATTACATCTAATTGCAAGTTAAATCATTGAATTTCTAGCTAATGGCTGACCTGTGTGTGTTTCGGCGATAGGAACGATTGTTTGGCTGACGACATAGCCACCATTGATAGTCCCAAAACTGTCTGGGGTAACAACGTTGAATCGCTTCACATTGATGTGGATATTTGGAAGTACGTTTGGATTTCGATTGATGTCGCGTATGGCGGCCTGTGTCGAATCCATAATCAATCCTTTTTTTGGTTGAATAGAAACTTACCATCGCACCAAACTCCAGGTACATGAAGATATTAAAAGTAGACATACTATTCCAGTCGGAGTACTGCGTGACATTCAATGTCTCCATACCCGATACTACCAAGGAACCATTCAACGTCAACCGATCGCAATCAACATAAGGACCTAAAAACGCGATAGTGATGCTCTGATTCGTAGGCTTTGTGCGTGGATTATCGAAAAGACTACCAGTCTCGCCCATTGTATAGAAAAAACAAGAGATCCTTTTTCGAAAAAACACAATGGCCATGGCTCCAGATCCAAACCAAAACAAACTCATCCAAGTAACGCTTAGAATCATATGTCCACTGTCAATATTTATGAACATAACGTTAGTTGTTTGCATCGCAAAGTCCAAAAAGCTTCAAAAGGCCGTGAATCTATTGCAAGTCAATTTGGCCATTTGCGATATAATTACAGCAACGTCTTGGACGACTGGGAATTTCCTCGCACGTTATCCTGATGTTTTGGCTGGGGTGTTCCCTTGATTCACACAATGGCTGCGTACAATCGTAGACCAGTGTTTGGAAATTCAACTTATTGCTGCTGGATTACCTCTGAATACCGCGAACAAGTGAAATGAAATATGGGAAGCCAGAATCCCGTCCGCGTTTTAAAGCAAATTCACCTATTCTGGGGTTCCTTCCAAGACGTCTGCAAATTCAATGCCAAATTCTTTAACAGTACTCAAATCAAGCTCGTTTCAAATAGAGTCTGATAAAACCGCTAAAAAGAAAAAAGTTGGGCGAATAGATAAGAAGCTCACTTTGAAAGCAGGATTAATATCAGTCGGGTTTCTTTTCGCTTGGATGCCGAGCACGGTAAATCGCGTTTTACAACTCTTGGGACACGAAACGCCTTTTTGGCTGAGCTTCTGGGCTGGAATCAACTTTTCTTTGTTCGGAATATGGAGTTCAGGAATATTCTTTTTCTTTTGGATTACTCTGACAGTCCACAAAGAATATTGATTTTCAAACTAAATACTGCGTTTTATTAATGTCGATATGTCTATACCTTGCTAGTCTTGGACTCAGCAACCTTATCATGGAACAACTTCTCCGCCTTGGACCAAACAGGTGAAGCCTGGCGGTCGGCAAGAGCAAACAATGATGGCAACAAGTCTGTGCAGAAAGCCTCACTGGATTCTCGTGAGAGCAAGCTTGGCAAGTGGTCAATTGCAATGACGTCCAAATCAGCAGCTGGGGCTCCAGCGACTCTCAAGACTGGGTCTACGAAGGTAGTAGCGCCGTAGTAGACTGGGATTGGGTTGTGTGGGTTTGTGGCATCACAACTGACGTCCACGAGAACGCTGAGCTTTCTGTCAACAGTTTGCTTGACCATATCGAGAGTGATGAAAGGTGGGATAGGAGTGGAGAGGTAAATGCAGTTGACGAAAATGTCAGCGGCAAGGATTTCTGGGAATGGGCCCCCAGCCTTAGTTTCAGCCATATCCCATTTAATGATGTTCTCTTCTGGGATTCCAGCGTGTCGGACAAAGTCAGTTGCTCCTGAACCACAACGTCCCAAGGCTCCCATCACCATCACGCGTGGTTGACGACCAAACTTCTTGACGGCAAGCGCCAAGTTCTCCTTAATGTAAGCAATAAGGGCCTTGTCGTTGTTGAAGTGGTTAATCTGTGGGAACTTGACACTATTCATAAAATCACATTAGCCCATCTTTTAACTGTCAGATAAAAACAAAAACTTACCCATCACCCTTCAAGATCTTGTGACACCAAACGTCCAAACCAACAGCACTTCCAGCGTATCCAGCATGGTAACCGAAAGCCGCAACACGTCGACCACGGTCATCCACCAAAAACTCCAAATCAAGCAAAGTTCCCTTCCCAGCGTCGAAGCGGTTCAAGACTTCCTTCCAGCCGGCTTGGCCCTTGTAACAGTGGGCAAACATGATGTGTTGGTGGGGGAGTGGGGAGTCATCGTTCTCTGGAAGCTCCTTGAGACCAAGGATGTAGGCGTCTAACGAAAACAAAAGAGTGAGTATAACTTGTTTGATGGAATATTGAGTTGATGATCCGGAAAAAGTCGGAACATGTTTTCCGAGCCGGGAAAATTTTCCAATTGGCTGTTGATAACAGCTGATAGCAGCTCTGCTCTTGTCTTTTTTCGCCCATTCCGTCCTTATCTCGAGCTGAAAGATGGCATAGTGTTTACATACCAGCAGGAGCTGTTCGCCAGCTTCCGTGTGGGACCATAGTGACTCCAGTGCTATAAACGGGGAAAACCAGGGGTTAGCATTCAATTCGCAGATCTATTCGCAATGAAGCAGGACTCACCCTTCGTAATCCTCGTCCTTGAAGATACGCTCAGTGCATCGTTCAACGGAGACCTTGAATCCTGTTGTTTTAAGGGGGGTTTTGTTGTCAGTCATTACAGTGTCCCTTGCATTGTATCGCAGCACAAACCTTTGGCAACGAGCTGTCTGGCAGTGTTTGGGGTAAGGGCAGTACGGTGCTCTTGGTGCTTGGTTTCGGCTCTGACCCAGATGTGTGGCATTATCGTCGTTGGTTGGTTTTGGTGTGTGTTTTTTCTTCGTCTTGTTCGCAGATTCCCCCTTTTTCTTGATCTGCAGTGGATGATATCATTCTTGATTCGAGTTTAACGCATTTGATTCGTTATTATGGAAGGGATACGTGATGAAGATGTGTGGTCAATCCCACCACACCTCATTCCAATACAAACAACACTCAAGTTTCTCTCAGTATTTATTTTGATATAGATAAAGATTTTTGATACTAGTTTCCTCCCTTTTCGCTTCTCCTCGTCTTCTCCATTCTTGTTCATGCAATACATATCCCCCCTCAAAACAACCCAGTCCTCTCAATCCTCCAAACTTCTTCTCACACATCGCTGAACTCTCTTCTTGAACGCCTTCTCATCCTCTCGCCTAAAAAAACGTACAAACATTAGTCCTGTTTGTTTCACCACAAAAAACTCACCACTCCTTAGCAGCCTCGACATTTGCAGGCGATTCATCATTCGGACTACTCAGCATACTAATCACACTCAAAACAATTGTTTCGACAGTGTGAATGGGCAGCCACCTCTCCGAAGCGCTTTCATAGCCAAACGCGTCGTCTCCTGGAGCGTGGAGGATGGAGATACAAACTTCACCGGAGGGGTACACGTTTGGGTGCCATAGCTCGGAAGTGAAGGTCATTTTGGGGGGCATAAGGGGGTAGTCTTTTGGGAAGGTGAGTTTTGCCTTGAAGAAACCTCCTTCGCTGTTTCGGACAATTGGTTAGCAGGTGCTTTTTGGGGGAGTGGCAGATGGATATGCCGGTGGGTGAATTATGTCAAGATGGAAGGGGCTGATTATATCTGAGACGATTGTTTGTTTGGTTTGGGGGTAGTGTCAAGCGTGCCACCCTTGAAGGTTTGTCCTGATGTTTGTCTCATCCACAGTCTATATGATCATTTCCTCGCTAGAGGAATCCATGGGATGTCCCAGTAGTCCAGAGAAAGGCTCATGGGAGGTAAGTGTGGATATGAACATACTAAAGGGTGTTTTCAGGCCCCATAATCATCAACTCCCATTCATAAATATTGCTGTCGTCAACAAGGCCAGCAGAGAAACCTAGAAAAGGAGTCGCTCAGTCAGTTTGGTGAGCTCGAAATCAAGCAAAACAGCTTGGGTATCCTCCCAAGTGTATGATGGTTATTACCAGGCACAGGGTTCTTTGAGAGCTCTTTAAAAGAAGCGTTAGATTGCAAGGTTGTGGGTTAGACTGGAGCATACCCTTCAACTGACGTCGGAGGAGGAGGCTGGACTGCGTTTCACTCATTTTGTTTTGGTTTTGAGACTCTTCCTTTCTTCTCTTCTTCTATCCATTTCGAATCGGTTTCACAATGTTCTATGGATCGCAGCGAAACAACTCAAGGCTGCTGACAGTAGTCATGGTGAGTGGAAAGAGTGGAAGCTGGTGAAGGTTCCATAATCCTGACATAATATGCTGACCTTCTGTAGGTTAGCGTCACTTGTCTTGCGATTTACACTGTCGGAGCACCAGCTTTGTTCCCTTCAGAAAACGATCTTAAAAGCCGAAATGCAATGCGCAACAGTATGGCACAACATCGCCTGGAAGTTGACACTCAGCGAAGGAAGGAAGAGGAGCAACTGCAACGATCACAAGGGCAGCAATGATTTAAATTCTACTATTACTCTATAACTGGTCGTAAATAAAGAGGCCTATTGCATGTATTCTATTTGGGCTCTGGTTACTAGTATGTAAGATGGATCTGCAGCTGACAGCAGGGGGAGGCGTGTACTGAATCAAGTTGTATTTCAATCATGCCAAGCCTTTTATCATTGAATGGCACTTTGCAAATAGTGGATAAGTGACCATGTCGAGTTACTATGTTCTCATGATCCAGTTTTCTTTTTCTCAACCAACAAACATCACACTCTGAATGGACAGCTATTCAGACGACGGCGAAGACGACGCCCTATCGACAACGCAGTCACAGTCGCAACAACAGGAGCTCCTGAGCCTTGAATGGGCCGAGTTTGTGGCCGTAGTCCGAGTGTTAAGCGATGGATCCAAGTACTCGCTGGTCCGGCACAAGCTGCTCGCCTCGTTTCCGTCTGAGCCAACCGACCTCGCCGCCGTCCTCAATTTGCTCGTTTCAAGCGCATCGGCACCGGCTTCCTCGGCGCAAAACTCGGAGAACGACGCCCGCGAATGCTTCAGAATCGCCGCTGAAAACAACCATTCACTCGCAATTAAAGGCGCTGCGAAACTGCTCGAACGGGACTGGAAGGCGGCTTCTTCGGCGGCAGCGGCGGATCCAATTGTGGCTTTCCGCTTTGCAAAATGGTCTGGTTTGCTGCTCGAACTGCTGCCTGTAACCTCAAAGAAGTCGAAGGAGCCTCCTGTCCTTGACCAGGCTCTGTTTAAACACATTCTTGCTCTTCATGCTACTATCCTCGATACTGTCACAAAGGCAATTGTCTCCACGCACGACAGGCGTCATGAGAGAATTCTGAACCAGTGTATCAAAGGAACCCGAAGATTCATGCTTCTTGGAAAGAGAGGTTTCATGGTGAACGCTGTTCTGGATGCTATTATTGGGGATGATAAGCTGGTGGATGGAACTGACGTTACTGCCTCTCGATATGCCCTTCTTGTGGGTGAAGCTATCGGCTGTACTGTTCACAAAAAGTGGGATTTGGATCATATCGAGAAGTTGACTCCTCGTATTGTAAAATACTTTGAAAAGAATGTGTTGGCAGGCGCTGCAAAGGTGGCCGTTTCTCCAGCTGTTTTGGTATGTCCATCAGGCATCGTCTTCTTGTCGTCTCACTCGCTTTATAATCTATAGTCCAGCTTCAACACTTTTTTCAAACACTTTTTAACACTGGATTCGCTTCAAACCCAATTATGCGCTTCCGCTGAAAGATTGATGCTCCGTTCTCCAGACTTTGTCATTCGTATTTTCACTACAATCATTGATGCAGTCAATTTCGATGTCGCCAAACTATTCCGGGAGAAGTTTGCTGATTCCCTCTTGAGTGCGTATTTTAAACTAAGGTTTCAGAGTATTCTAACTTCAAAACAGCTCACATGAAATCCACGAACGAAAGCATTCGTGCTGATGCAGCTGCTTTATTCAAAGCATTCTCTGACAAGTCTTATGACGCAGAAGAAGTCGCGAAAGTTGTTGAAATCGTTTTGAAGGCTTTTACAGGTTTGACTCTTCTATTTTGATATTGATATTCTGATACTTGTTTTCCATAATAGCCAAGGCCCCAACTCCAGAAGCTAAAGTATTGTACTATACGATTCTCGAGAACTTATCAGCACCTACCGCTTCTGTCTCAGCGAAGATTATCGCAGCATTGATCCCACTCTCTGCCAAAGAAACCACCGAAGGCGGAATTTTTGCATGCTTTTCTGCCCTTTCAACACATATCGAATCGTACCTTGCCACTGACGACACTGCAGCCCTGACCCAAATTGCCACGTTCTTGACAACAAGTCTCACTGACGCAAAGTCAACCAACATGACTCGTAAATCTGTTTTGACGCTCTTGAAGTCTTTGTCATATGATCATCTTGCGCAACGTATTCCTGAAAAGAGCTTGGTTGCGTTGGTTGAAGGTGTTTTGAAGGTTTTAGATAAAGTACAGGCTGCTGGAAATGCTATGATTGTTGATACTGGAGCCAAGAAGGAGAACCCGGTGCTTGTTGAAGGATATTTAGCATTCGCTTGGGTTGTCAAGTTTGGTTTGTGGGAGGAGAGTGGTACTGGGAAGAGTGTTGGCATTGGTGAGTATTTTATTTAATTAGTATTTGTACCGTTGGATTTCGCTGACATCAACTTATTCTCATAGCCAAGTTGCTCGAATCCAAGAAGACGTTGGCAACATACCTTGCTCAACCACACCCAAAGTCTTTCCTTCTGAACGAAAAGTTTTACCAGAAGCTCCTAACAACCGATGCAGACCAACTCGCGTTCCTCGAATCTCTATCGCTTATTCTCTCAACTCCATCATTATTAAAGCTTCTGCCTTGTGCCACAAGAGCCGAGCAACTCCCCTTTGCAAGCGCCTGGGCCCACCTAATGGTCTCCACAACAACTACCCACACAGCCCGTCGTGCAACCCTTGAGCACCTCCAAACCCTCGTTAACAACCCAACCACAACACCAGAAACCCTCCTCTACATCACAACCCTCGGCCGAAACGGTCTTGGTGCAATTCTCGAAAAACAGGGCCAAGTCCCAACCCGCCCTAACCCTGCCATCCTCACAACCCTCCCAGCCACAGCTGCCGCCGCCGCCGAAACCAGCAGCGCATGGGGAGACGACGCCCAAAAACTCGTGTACGAATTCAGCACCCGCGTCTTCAACAGCATCCAAAGCCTTGTCCCCTCCTCAAATGTCTCACATTACACCCCCGACGTCATGTCCACCATTCTCATGAACCTCCTCGTCCTCTGTACACACCCAGTCGTTGACGCGACAGTCGGCAGCGACGCCTGGATCCGTGTCTGTTGGCGCGCCGGCGTGGACCCGTTACAAGTTGTCGAACGTCTTGGAGCTACCAAGATTGCTGGATGGATGGCATCAACGGCAGATGTAGACCCAACTCTCGGAGGGTTCCAGCTGCGTGCAGATGAAGGTGGGTTCCAAAAAGCGACGTTGAATGCAGTCACCCTCCTCGTTGGAATCTCTGCAAACGTAGTCATGAGCGCGTGTATGCCCGGTGTCATTGCGTCGCTTGATAACTCTGTTGTCTCTGGCGTTGGACTTGTAGATGTGGAAGTCTGGAAGGGTGTTGAAGGCGTTGCTGTTTGTGACGTTTATGGAAAGTTGAAGGTTGTGAAGGTGGAGGAGGAAGAGGATTTGAGAGGAAAGACTGAGGAGGAGAAGTGGGAGATTCAGTTGAAGAAGGAGTTGCAGGCTAAGAAGGGAGCTACTGCTGCTCCTGCTGCTGCTGCCAAGGGTAAAGCTCCTGAGAAGGGTAAGCCTGTGAATGCAAAGGCTGCTGCGGCTGCCAAGGCTGAGAAGGAAGCTGAGCGTGTTCAGTTGGAGAAAGAAAGCGCGACGAGGAAGAGAGTTCAGGCTATTTATGAGCGTGTTTCTACTGCATTGGATATTTTGCAAGCTGTCTTGGAAGGCGTTGCGTCTGCTTTGGATGAAGAAGCTCGTGAAGCCTTTGAAATGTGGATGGCTCGTTGTATGGAGTCTGTCCTCAAAGTTGTCGAGCGTGAAAGCGTTGTCATTCGACGAGGCAAGAAAGGAAAGAGAGGTCCAGTCTTGGTTGGAAAGAAGGCTATTGATGTGTTCAGACTCATTTCCAAGGCTACTGAAGACCGTATTTGGCGTATCGTTGAAATGGGATGGGATATTGCCACACTTCGTCTCATGGGAGTTGAAATTTCAGCAACTGGAATTCCAGAAGACTTGTGCAAGAAAGATTTGTCTGTCGTGTTGACGAAACTGTTGATGGCTGCGAAAAGCGACTACGTTGCATCCAACCCTCTGTCTCCAGGCGCCTTTGCTTATATCTTCCCACTGCTCTCATTCTTGATTCTGAGAACCGGTAGAACAAGAAATATCAAGGAAAAGATTCGCACTGAGTTGATCATCTTCGCTTCTGAAATTTTGATTGCTCACTGTGGTCTTGGTGGAAGTCCTCTCGTCCCACGAAAGTCGATGGTCAATGTTTTGATTGAGTTGCTCAACACTCTTCCACGATTGCACGGTGCTGCACGTGAAGGTCTCTTGACGTTCTGTGTCTCCATGGAAGATGAAGCTGCTAATGAAGATGAGGATGTTGATCCAGAGGAACTCACTGAATCTGAAAAGTTGTTGAAGCAAATGATCAAGAGTGACGAGGTTGAGATTACTAGCGAGCTTTTGAATGCGCTTTTGAGTCCAGAGCCTATCGCACGTCAGAGTGCGTTGAAGGCTTTGCAGCATATGGCTATTCCCGAGGGCTCGACTGATGGAGTCGCTGCTGCGCGAGTCTGGATGGCCAAGTTCGATGCGGACGAAGTTATTTCAACGGAAGGTGGAAGAGTTTGGGAAATGTGGAATGACGAGGAGAGTCTTGTTGCGAGTGGAATTCAAGGAGTTGTGGACCTTATTTGTAAGTTTTTATACCTGATTTATAGTATGCTTATCAGTTGTAGGTGACCCTGTTTCTGAAATTCGTGCTGCTGCTGGACGTGCATTGAATGCTGCCTTGGAAACACTTCCTGACGAGACTGAAGAAGTTTTGCAGAAGCTCTACGCGTTGTACGAAGTCAAGGTGAGCTTTACGCGTTAGTTTTGGGATTGTAATTAAACCCTGTATCACAGAACATTCTTCCAGTACCCGAATATGATGACTTTGGAATCGTTATTCCGAGTCTTTGAACAAGCAAGACGAGTTCCCTGCTCGTAGCGGTATCGCTTTGGCTTTGCAGGCCTGTGCTCCTGCTCTTCAAACTGAAGCCCTCTTGAACTCTCTGTTTGGATTTTTGATCAAGCAGGAAGCTCTTGGAGACCGTGAAGAATCTGTTCGTTTGCAGATGCTTGAAGCTGGTATTGCTGCTGTGAACACTGATACTGGAAAGTCTTTGGTGAATGTTCTGTTGAAGACATTCTCAGACTACTTGTCTCAGCCTGCTGGATCGTCTGAGACTCACGACTTGATTCGCGAATCTGTCGTTATCTTGTTGGGTACCGTGGCTCAACATCTTGATGCATCCGACAAGAAGATTCCTGAGGTTGTTGATCGTCTTGTAGAGACTTTGAAGACTCCATCTGAAGTCGTTCAAATGGCCGTTGCCGAATGTATGCCACCTCTCATTAAAGTCATGTCATCAGATGAAGTCCGTTCGCTTGTCGACAGGCTTTTGCGATCATTGTTTTCTTCACCAAAGTATGCTGAACGTCGTGGTGCTGCTTATGGTATTGCGGGAGCTGTCAAGGGTCGTGGTATTTCTTCATTGAAGGAGTACAACATCATGTCATCGTTGAAGGAAGCCATTGAAGACAAGAAGAAGATGGAAAAGCGTGAAGGTGCATTGTTTGCCTTTGAGACTCTCTCTATGACTTTGGGTCGTCTCTTTGAGCCACACGTCATTCAGATTTGCCTCTTCTTCTCGTTTGCTACGGTGACAACCAGCGCGAAGTTCGAGATGCTACTAACGATACTTGTAAGGCCATCATGTCCAAGTTGTCAGGACACTGTGTGAAGCTTGTGATGCCCTCGATTTTGAACGGTTTGGATGACAAGGCTGGAGAACCAAGACTGGATCTATTGAAATGTTGGGAGCCATGGCTGCATTGGCGCCAAAGCAACTTTCTCTGTCACTTCCAATCATTATTCCTCGTCTGTGTGAAGTCCTTGCCGATACCCATATCAAGGTCCAAGAGGCAGCTAAGGAGGCGTTGAACGCGTTCGGTAAAGTCATCAAGAACCCAGAAATCCAAGAATTGGTTCCAGAATTGTTGGCCGCGCTTGTTGACCCTAACGAAAACACTCAGACTGCTTTGACGCTCTTTTGGAGACATCCTTTGTTCACTACATTGACTCTCCATCTTTGGCTTTGATTGTTCCAATTCTTCAAAGAGGTTTGATTGAGCGGGTCACAGAGACCAAAAAGCGCGCTGCCCAGATTATGGGACAGATGGCTACATTGACGGACCAAAAAGACTTGATTCCCTGTAAGTTTCACATTCTTAATTGTTCGCGTTATTTACAACTTCGAAAAAGACTTGGAAATTCTTCTTCCAGGACTCAAGGAAGTTCTTGTGGACCCTGTTCCTGAGGCCCGTGCAATTGCTGCTCGCGGTCTTGGATCAATGTTCTCAAAACTTGGAGAGACCAACTTCCCAGGCCTTATCAATGAACTTCTTGTCACCCTTAAGTCCGAGACCTCGGCTGTTGATCGTTCTGGTGCTGCTCAAGGATTATCTGAAGTTTTGGCTGGTGCTGGTATTCAGCGGCTTGACTCGCTATTCCAAGAAATTGTTAACTGCGCCATGTCTCCTAGAACTTACGTTCGTGAAGGTTTCATCACCTTGCTTGTCTTCTTGCCAGCTACTTTCGGGGATGCCTTCCAACCATATATTGGTGGAATATTCCTCCTATTCTCCGTGGATTGGCTGATGAAACTGATACTGTGCGTGAAACTTCCATGAAGGCGGTCGCGTCGTTGTCCGTAACTACGCCACCACTGCTGTAGACTTGCTCCTGCCAGAGTTGGAGACTGGTCTCTTTGATGAAAACTGGAGAATTCGTCAGTCTTCCATCCAATTGATGGGTGACTTGCTTTACAGAATCGCAGGTGTTTCTGGAAAGGTGGATATTGACGGAAACGAAGATGAGTCGATTGGAACTGAACACAACAAGAAGGCGCTTCTCACTACACTGGCAAGACAGATACGAAAGTGTTTTGTCCGCTTTGTACATGGTTCGTAGTGACGAGAACGGTATCGTTCGTTCTGCTTCGTTGCATGTTTGGAAGAGTATTGTCAACAACACTCCTCGTACCCTCAAGGAGATTTTACCAGTTATTATTCAAATGGTTATCGAATCTCTTGCCGATGAGAACGCTGAGAAGCGTGGTGTTGCAGCCCGTACTCTTGGAGACTTGGTCCGTAAACTTGGTGATGTCGTTTTGGAGAGACTTGTTCCAGTGTTGGAGGCTGGTTTGGAATCTGACGAGGCTACTACCAGAGAAGGTGCTTGTATCGGTATGACCGAAATTATGGCAACTGCTGGAAAGGCCCAACTTGTGGACTTTGTTGTGCAGTGTGTTCCAAGTGTTAAGAAAGCTCTCATGGATCCAGAGCCAGAAGTTCGAGAAGCCGCTGCTCAAGCATTCGACATGCTGCATCAACACATGGGCGCTAAGGCCATTGACGAAGTTTTGCCAAGCTTGTTGAATGAATTGAAGTCTGGTGGAGGTGCTACTGGGGCATATGCCCTGGAAGCTTTGAAGGAAATCATGTCGGTTCGCAGCAATGTTGTGTTCCCTGTTTTGATTCCTACTCTGTTGACAACTCCTATTACCGCTTTCAACGCAAGAGCTCTTGCTTCCTTGATTTCTGTCGCTGGATCTGCTTTGAACAGACGTTTGGGTGTTATTTTGCCAACTCTTATGGACGCTCTTGAACAGGGCGACCACGCAGTGGCTGACATCCGCGAAGCCATTAAGGTACTCTTGTTGAGCGTTGACGAGGATGGATTGTACCTCCTGATGCCAATCTTGTCTGAGTCTTTGCTTGAAGGCTCTGATGCTCGGGCTCGCGCTGCTTGTGACTGCTTCATGATGTTCTGTGAAGGATCCAAGGAGATGTTTCTGAATTTGCAGTCGAGTGGTTCAGCAGACTCATCAACATTTTCCAAGGTGCGCCAAAGTACGCTCCAGAAATGGTTCAATCTGCCTGGGGTGCTGTCGACGCGTTGTCAAAGAGAATCAAGAAGGACGAAATGGAAAAGTTTGTCACCCCTGTCAGACGCTCCATTGCAGGGGCTACAGAGAACTTGGGACCAAATGAGGAACTCGAAGGATTTTGTTTGCCAAAGGGAATTTCCCCAATTTTGCCTTTCTTCTTGCAAGGTCTTATGTATGGTCAGTCTGATGTCCGTGAAGAGTCGGCGAAGGGATTGGGTGATTTGGTCAGACGCACCAGCCCTGAAGGGCTCAAAGCATTTGTTACCCAGATCACTGGTCCATTGATCAGAATCATCGGTGACAGAGTTGCACCTGGTGTTAAGGCTGCTATTTTGAAGACTCTTGGGTAAGAAGGATTATTTGTTTCTCGCAATCAACTAACATTTCTTGTCAAGTCTTCTCTTGGTCAAGGTTCCGGCAAACTTGAAGCCATTCTTGCCACAGCTGCAGAGAACTTTCATCAAGTCTCTTTCTGAGCCTGTTCTTTATGTTCAAACTCCTGCTCGCAAGTGTTTGACTCTTTTGATTGGACTCCAGCCACGTTTGGATCCATTGATTGTCGAACTGACGACTGGAATCAAGACTGCTGAAGAGAAAAGTGTGCGCGATGCTATGTGGGGAGCATTGTTGGGTCTGCTCAATGGACTTGAAGGAAAGGAGATCACTGATGTCAGCAAGAAGACAGTTGAGACAATTTTGATTGAAACTCTTTTCAACTCTGGCGAGAATGACGGTTTGTGCCCTTAATTCTTTTACCTTCAATTTCTAACTCTCGGTGTTTTCAGATGTTATTCGAAAGTTTGCCGCAAAATGCTTTGCGGTGTATGCCAGATACTTACCGTCTGATGATGCAAAGACTTTGATTAGGTATGCAGATTGACTTTGCTTTCGTATTTAACTGACAATTGAAATTTAATAGCTCCAAGCTTCTGTGTAAATCAGTTTTGGATGACCTTGTCACTGCTTATATGAAACGTCATGGTCTGATGGAGACATTGTCTCGCGTCTTGATCAAGTGTCCAGCATTGATCACAACAAACCCATCGTTCCTTGCCACCACCCTGGATAAGGTCACCGAAGGTTTTGAGAACAACAAGTCAGTCGTCTTGGAAGCTTCGGTTTCGTGTGCAAACAACTTGCTGTTCCTTGACGCCACAGAAAACTTCTTGGACGAGTCAAGCCGCGTGAACCTGTTGAAGTCCTTGATTGGTCTGTCTAAAGAAGGTCTTGAAGTGGATGCTCGTAGAATGGCCGTTTTGGGTGTCAAGAATCTTGCCAAGAAGCATTACAACGTCGTGGCGCCACACTTACAGTTGCTTGTCCCAACATTGATGCTCCTTGTGCGTGAGAGAGTTATTCCAATCAAGTTGGCGGCTGAGAGGTCTCTGTTGCACTTGTTGTGTTTGTCGGAGGCGAATAATAACCCAGAAGTGCTTGAAAAGTACTGCAAGGGTCTGGATAACATGGCAGCGCGTAGCACGAACGATTACGCGAAGCGTGTGTTGAGTAAACTGGCAGAGAAGGAGAGTGAAGATGAGGGTGGTGATGATGAAGATGAGGATGTAACTGATGTTTAGAAAATGTCTCTGTGATTCGTGAAAATAAAGTCACCTGTATCGTTGAGTTAATTGTTGTAATTACTGTCAATTATGGGGTCTGATTATTTCATCGAATGCTCCAAAATCGACTTTGTTATCTTGGCCTCCCCTTTTTCCTTCATTGCTTCCAAGTTCGACATTTGAGGTGAAGTTTCATTGACGTGTTGGAAAATGACAAAATACACAAATTTGGCATGACAAAATCATAAAGCACGACAAATTCTGAAACGAACACCATAAATACAACAGTTTCAACAGTCCTCAGAAACCCAATTCAAAAAATCATTTCTCATACAGACTTTTGCATACTACAATGTCTATCCTAAGTCGATTCCAAACACAATCCAAGCACTTTGCCGTTGCGGTCGTCTTTCTTGGGGGATTCACAGATCTCTGCGTGTACTCAATTATTATTCCAAGTAAGTTTCACCTTAATTCAGAACCCGTGTGTTTCCCTAAGTTCTTAATACACCATTTCAGTCATCCCATTCGTCCTCGAAGAAATCCACGAACCAGAATCATGGATCGGAATCCTCCTCGCGATCTACGGCCTCGGCGTGATCGTCGGCTCATTCACACTCGGCCTCATGGTCTCCCGAAAACTCGTCTCCAAGAAGCTTGGTATGATTGGATCCCTCTTTGTCGTGTGGGCGTCGATCCTGTTTTTCGCATTGGGACATAATATTTGGATGCTTTGTATTGCGCGGTTTTTTCAGGGATTGGCGTCGTGTGGGGTTTGGGTGCTGGGGCTTGCGCTTGTTGCGGATTTGTATGGTGGGGAGGAGGATAAGATTGGGACTGTGATGGGGATTATATTTTCGGGGTTGTCGATGGGGATGTTGTTGGGGCCTCCGATTTCGGGGTGGTTGTTTACTTATGGCAGACAGTGGCCATATGTGTTTTGTGCGGGGCTTGTTGGCTTGGATTTGGTTGGCGGTTGTTGATTGTTGAACCTGGAGTAGTTTTGAAGACAACAGGTCTGCTTCGAAAGAGGAGTTTAAGTTGAGTGATGTCTCGACGGAGACTGTTGTTGATAAGCCTATGGTTTCGGTTGTGGTTGCTCCAGCTGAGGTTGAGTTCAACCTCATTAAATTATTCCGGTTCAAGGGCCTTTGGGTCGCCTGCATGCTATGTGCTGGTATGTATTGGTTATTTTGATATTAAAGTTATCATGATATTAACGTTTATATTCTGTCACTAGTCCTCTCGCTCAGTCTCACTCAAATTGAACCAACCCTCCCATTATACCTAAAGTCTCGCTTCAACTACGATGCTGCACAAATCGGAACAACATGGCTTGCTCTTGTTCTTCCAAATGTAGTCGGAGGTATGCTCGGTGGTTTGGCATACGATCGATTTGGAATGCGAAATCTCACCTGTGTCACAATACCACTTCTGTGATTGCCTTGTTGCTGTCGCTATACCTGGACCTGATCATATTGGATACACGTGCTTTGTTCTTGCCCTTGTTGGCTTCACTGAGGGATTGGCTGCGGCCCCAGTTGCTCCTGCTATTGCTGACGCGATTCCGGCGGAATACCATACGATGGGATATGTGTTGTTTAATCTTGTATTCTCCATTGGAATCAGTGTGGGACCTATTGTTGGATCCGTGGTGTATGACAAGTTGGGTTGGATGTACCAGAACATTGTTTTTGCTGGACTACTGGTGTTATTCCTGCCACTTATTTTCTGGATGCCCAGAAAGCAGGCTAACACAGTTGTTGAGGAAATTGTTGCATAAATTCAATAAAGCCATCAGTGTTATCTTTTTTGGCATACGTTTCGTCTTCGTCCAATATCAATTAGGAGAGGAGAGGGTGAGGAGAGATGGAATTGTATGTATCGTGGAGGGGTGCGAGTCCCAAGTATCCCACCAATAGTGCCCCCTTGAAAACAACCCAAATCCGGCTCTTCCGATGGACACTACGCCGCTACTCCCAACAACAAAGCAACCAACACCTCCAAAGCGAGCACCAAGATACTTATTCGTGGTATTCTTTGCAGTCCTCTGCGCCACCTGGTTCACTCGACAGTTCCACGCCTTCGCCACCGGTAATACCCTTCCATGGACAGTAACCTGTGCAAAGCCGCAGCCAATCAGCGGCGCCTTTGCCTTTTCGCCGACCGAGTTTGGATCAGTCATCGTGACAGTTTCATCGGCGCTCGACGGCGGCATCCTCGAAAAGAGCGTTGAAATCGGTGTTGTGCCTGGGACGTCGGATGTTGCGCACGTGGCCTTTGAGTTGCGGTCGATCGCCGAGGCTGCGCAGATTGACTCGTTAGTCACGGCATTAGTCAGCGGCGGCGTGCTTTATATTGGCGTAGTATTGGATGATGCGCGGGTGGGACGGGGTAAGAAGGGGGCACCGCTCGAGGCCGCAGTCAGGATTACTCTGCCTCAGCCACAGTTGGCCTCGTTTGTCCTGGCCTCATCGTCGCCCTCGGTCTCCACTTCGATGCTGTGGGATACTTCGATGGCGATCACTGACACCCTGTCAGCCACCTCGGAATCAATAAGTCAAAAAGGCTCACTGTCAATTCTTACTGCCCCTTCATCGCTCTCATCCCTCACTCTCTCTTCAAAACACGCTTCCATCATTGTGTCGGCCCCGCTCACAGCCTCGAAAATCAGTTTGTCAACCACAGCAGGCAATATCGTGACTACAAACCTTTCTGCCCTCTCTCATGCTTCCATTACTACAAAATCCGGCTCACTCCGCTCTTTATTCCATTCAACACCTTCGCTCGCCGTCTCAACCATGTCTGGCCCCGTTTCTCTTGACTTGAACCACTCAAACCTGTCCAACCAAGATATTCCTCACTCTACACTCGTAAACACTACATCAGGTCATGTGAAAATTGATATTGTGGACTTCCATGGAAAGTTTGTGGCTGTAGCGGAAGAAGGCGTCACGAAAGTGAGTGGAAAGTTTGTCAAGAAGTTGAACCAGAGTGGTTGGGTTGGACGTGAATCGGGAAAAGGCAGTTTGGAAGCGCGGTCTGGAAAGGGCAATGTGAATTTATCGTTTTTGTAGTTGTATAGTTTTCTTTTTTCCCTCCCTGTTATGTTACAATGTATAAATATAATTCTGTTCCATATATTCTTATGGTTTGGAGACGAGAGAAGAAAGGAATGTGGAAATTGTACTGAAAAAGGCGTTCGCAACAAAATCACAAGTTTCATCAATGAATTTTATCATGCTTTTAAGATTAAATATATGCACGGTTTTACCCCTCTCCTCCATCATAGTTATTTCAATACACACTATCAAAAGACGACCTTCGTCTATCCCTCTGTTGCACACCACCCTTCCTTCCATCATATCGTCTAGCCTCAGAATCACTTCCAACTCTCCTATCCCTTCTATCTCGACTCCTATCCATACTTCTATCACCTCCACGACTCCTTTCCTGCCGAGAAGCATCAACCCGCTCATGGCTTCGGTCAGACCGTTTCACACCCTGTCGAGGTGCACTCAAATCCCGCGTCCTCGCATCCCCACGCTGTGTATCAACTCGCGGCGGGGGAGGTCGTCGTTTAACAACAGGTTCAGGAACCGATTCCATGACAGACTCGTCCTCCTCCTCCTCCTCCTCTTCTTCCTCTTCCTCTTCTTCCTCGGTATCATCGCCATCATCGTCATCGCCTTTTGGTTTCCTTGACCGAGATCCAATCGCAACAGAAAGTCGCGTGCTAGCGGCACTGACGACAGAGTATCGTGGATCGATAACAGACTCGATATTGGCTTTTCCAAAGATCTTGGGACCTTCAGGTTCAGCTGGTGCTTGTGGAGTCGCTGTGGGAGTAGGTTCGGTAGGTGTCGCGGCAGCAGCAGCATTTTTCTTTCCCCCGAATATCCACCCAAGAACTCCACGTTTCTTTTCTGGGGCGTTTGTTGTAGCTGTAGTTTCCGTGCTGCCATTAGGAGTTGTAGATGCAACAGGTTGATCACGGGCCACAAGGGATCCAACCGAATCGGACACAGCACTACTTGCCCGACTTGCGATACTAATAATGGAGTTTCGAATGGATCCAGGTGAATCCTGTTGCTGCTGGTTCGACTTGCCGGCAGCGGGCTTGGCACCTTTTCCGGACCACATTGAGCCAAGGAAGCCGTTGGCTGGTGTCGGTGGAGGAGATAGTTTAACAGGGGAAGGGGCTTTCCTCTTTTCAGGGGAAATATCTGTGGTTGTGGCTGGGGTTTGCGAGCGGGAAAGAGAAGGGGGAGTTTTTTCAGATGGTTTTCGACGGGGGTACGATTCCTCCTCCTCCGTGCTACTACTACTCGCTGAGTCGGATTCTGCAGGTGGAGGCGGAGGCGGCGCAGCTTTACTATTGCTGTCTTGTTACCCCACCGTTTCGGAGCTTCAACAACAGGTTTGCTTTCACTAAGGCACATTCTTTTCATCCTCAGTATCGCTTGATCCCCTTCTCCAATTGATCCTGAACTCCTCAAACTATCCGCACGTTTCCGCTGCACAACCGGTGAAACAGACCGCACTTTCGGAGACTGCCCCTTCTGTGGAGATTTCGCCTTCACAGGTGCAGGTGGAGACGCAGGGATTTGGAAAGCACTGTCCGCACCACTTGAAACGTCTCCTTCCTCCTCTGATGAAGCGTATCGCAACCGCGTGGTATCCAACCCTTTCCCACCCCCAGCAACACTCTCATCGCCAGCACTGAACCGCGATGAAACAGTGGATACAATTCGCGTCGCTTTCGAGAGTCGTGATATGGATGCGGGTCTGGGTTTTCCTTCGAAATTGGGGACTTGACTGTACTCTTTGAGGCTGGTTCAGGGGACGGCGACGCAGAGTAGTGTGATTGGAAGTCTTGGAATTCAGAGTCGAGGTCTGAGAAGGATGCTGGCTGTCTCAGTGTCTTTTTGGCTTTCTTTGGGGATGTTGCAGATGGTTTTGTTGAGGCTGAGAGTTGAAAGTGAGGTTGTGAGAAGCGGGGAGAGATGCTGCTGCAACAACGGAAGGTGGAAGTGGGACAGGATCAGGGGCTTCAAGTTCCAAGTACGAATCGAATAGCTCTTGCGCCATTTTACGGTTTGGGGACATCATACCATAAGGATCTTCGGATTGCTGTTGTGGCGCTGGTTCTGCATTCTTCTTCCGTGAATCTTTTCTGCCGAGATCTTCATCCCCCTGATATTTCTTGTTCGACGCCTTACGAGGGACTTCCTCCTCCACATTCTTTTTGCTTGCCACATTTCTGACCTCATGCTCCTGTGCTTCCTCGTCCGAAACCATATAAGCCTGCTTCTTACTCTCCTTCCTCGACACAGGAACGGGAGTTTCCGGTTTCGTCTTCTCACTCCCTTCCTCGACACTGGTACAGGCAACGGAATTTCTTCCCCACTTTCCTCATAATAAGCTTGCTGCTTCTTACTCCCCTGTCTAGAAACCGGCATCGGAACCTGTTCTCCTCACTCATATAAGCCTGCTTTTTACTTCCCTTCCTCGAAACAGGAGCGACAACCTCGTCCTCACTCACATACACAGGCTGCTTCTTACTCCCCTTTCTAGAAACACGTTCTCCTCCACACCCTCATTATACGCCTGTGCTTTTTACTCCCGCTACGCATAGGAACTTCAACGTCGTCATGCTTTTGCTTCTTGCTTCCACTCCTGGAAACCTCATCGGCAGGGACCCGTGCGTAGCGTCCGAGGTATGCAATCCCTGCTGCAACAGATACGCCGCGGACTATTCTTTTACAGTTGGTGATGACACCATCAACACCAAAGAGCGTCGCTTCGCACGTCACGTAATGCGTGAAAGGGTTTCTGAGTGGGCTTGCGCCTGCGACGGGGGTTTCAGAGGACGGTGCGTTTAAGGTTGTAGTTTCGACAGTGACCCAGTTTGATTCTTTCTGGGAAGACTTTGCGGATGGTTGTGGAGGAGGCGGGGACGGAGATTCCGGTGTTGGTTGTTTCTTTTGTTTTGGAGAAGGAGGGTTGGGTCGAGAGGGTGGGGTTGGGGATCGTGGAGGTGGATCTTGGGTGCGTTTTTGATGGCGAGAGCGACCACGGTTTAATTCCGCTTCAGATTCGGAGTTGGAGGGTTCTGGGAGTAAAGAGGTCAAAATTTATAGAAGTTGACAACAATACTCACTTTCTTGAGTTTTGAGTTTGGGGGTTGTGTTATCTGGTGAAATCTCCTTGATTCGATTGCTGTGTGATGGTTCTGGACCGCCGTCTTGGGTATATTTGGCACCACTTCGTTCGTGTAACTGGCGTCTCAATGAATCAGATGAATCTTTTTCTTGTACTTGGGGGGTGGTTGTTGATACGTCTAGGTCTATCAAAGGGAGAGGTTCGACCATTCAGATCTCGACGAAGGCCTTCTGATGAAAGTCGTTCTGCCAAGGTAGCAGGTGTATTTCGTGGTGGGCGACTCGTGGGACTATTTCGGCCACCTGTGAGGAAAATATAAGGAATGTAGAGTGGCACAACAATAAACTACATACCATTGGATGGACCAGGTGGAGACGATGGTTTCTTGACTTTCTGTTTCTCGTCATCAGATTCTGAAGGACGTCCGTTTCCTGAGGACTCTGCTTGTTTATCCTCGTCTCTCCTTCGACGATCTCGAACACGGTCTCGATTCACCTCACCACCATTCCGATCTCGCCCTTCTGATCCTTCTCGCCGATGTTTCCGTTCTTCTCGTCGTTCCTCAAAATCCTTTCGATCATAGTCTCGCCGTCGGTCTTTGTTTTCTGGTGAATTCGAAGGATCCTTTTGACGCTGTTTTGACGAAGAAGAAGCCGAGTTTGAGTTTTCCAGTTTCGGGGCGTCATTGGGGTGGGCTTTTGGCTGTTGATTAGGCTGGTAAATTGATTAGAGCCACCTCATTTGTCAGATTTGGGTGTTCGAGTGTGATAATACCTTTCGCCTGTCCAGCTCCTGATCATCGTGTCTTCTATTGCCTCTTTCGCGGTCTCTTTCTTGATTCCTGTCTCTGTCTCTGTCTCTGTCGCGGATGTTCTGTTGAGGCAAGTCGCTGCTGTCCAAGACCGAACGCAGCTTTGGGCGTGTGCGAGACTGTGAGCGTTTTGGACCATTACCGAGACGAGTCGTTTGAATGAGAGTTTTGTGGAGCTGTTGACTTCTGATTTGAAGTTGAAGTTGAAGGTTTCTCATTTCGAGTTGACGATTGATTTGATGTTTCTGTTGCGTTGTTTTGGTTGCGTGGACGATCGGCGCTGCGACTTCTGTTTCTGTTCTGGATTGGTTGTTGTTTGGAGTGTTTGAGGTGTTTGAGGTGGAAGGGTTGGGCCCGTGGTTCGCGCGTGGGTTCGGGTCTCTGTCGCCGCGGCGCTGCGACGACGACATTGTTTAAGTTGGCGAGAGTGAAGGTGGTGGTGGGTGGTGGTTTGTTGGCGAAGAGATTGAATAAGGGGGATGTTGTTGAAGGAGGTGAAGCGTCTTGGAAATGGACTGTCGAGAACCACAACCCTTCTTCAGCCCCTTCTTCATCTCTCTTTCATTGATGTGTATGTGATAGAATAGCGAAGAATTAGATCTTTTTGCCAAATTAATACCCGAGTGTATGGTTTGTTCATATTCAAGAATTCTATAATCTCCCTTTGAGTGTGCGAAAATATGTATAACTGAGGGTGTTCGATAATGTTTTAGTGTGAGTAGGAAAAGAAAGAAAAGGGGAATGTACCCAAACCAGCGTTTGAAATAACTAACTTCAAAATCATAAATTTGTCAATGCCCATATTGACTTGCTCCTCCACTAATCCTCGGAAGTACAATGGCATTTACCCGGATGTCTATTTTAGATGAGACTGCTGTCATTCACCTTCCTGTTTGAAGCAGCAACGGTATCTTGCCTCAACGTTGGACTGATACTACCATTTATCATTAACAATATTATTATCACTTATATCCAAAAAGACATATTCTTAGATGATGCGGCGACAAAAAATGTAACAATCTATTGTTGTAAACAAGAAGTTGCAAAATAAACACGTTTTATCATACACTCTATCTATAGTTTACTCTTCGCGTTCTTCTTTGACAACCGGGTCAATTGAGGAATCAGCGACTGCAACGGAGTCATCTTCTTGGACATGAATGACAACAGATTCCTCTTCCGAAAGTGCTTCCGTTGCAACAGCTTCTACAGCAACGACTTCCGGCTTAGATTCCAGATTCTCATTAGAAGTAGCGGAGACTTCATTTTCTGCCTCTTCGACAACTTCAGGGCTTGGATCCAAAACGACAATCACAGAACCAGTGCTTGCTTCGATTGCAGTAGTTGATGGCATCAACGCAACTGGTAAGTCGTCAGTAGGCAAAGAATCAGGTTCATCGGCATCTGGTGCTTGATTCTTTGTCGTTCCAAACACTCCTTTTCTTTTCGCCGCATAGACAGCTCCCGCAATAACCAAGATAATTGGAAATGCAATCGCAGCGCCGAGTGCACCGCCAGAGAGTCCATCCGTCTTATTCGCGGTGGCGGAAGCGAGCGGCACTCCATTTTGAGATGGCCCGGTTTTTTCAGTTCCGTTCAAAGGTGCAGTGGCCGTAGAATTGATTGACGGACTATCAGTTGCAGCAGCATTCACATGGTCAAATGACTTTGTTGTTGCTGCAGGTACAACAGGAAGAGTTTCCGAGGCCGCCACGACATTGTCTTGGATACTTGTTGTTGTTGGGGGTTGAGGTGGAGGAACTACGACTGCAGACTGTTGCTGAGGCGCCGGTACGTTCACTGGGCCGCTGAGTGGACGTGGAATCAACGAGGGGACTTGAGGAAGCTCACTGATTCGGAATCCAGGATCTACGACAACAATTGCGGACGCCACGATTCCATCAGTCAAAGAATTGCCTGTTTTGGAGACTTTCAGGACTGCGTCGCTTGATAACATTGTCTCGACTTGGAAGTCACCATCACTTTCGTTGGGCACGTATGTGTATGGGACACTGTTGTACGGTGGTACAGTATAGAGTTGAGACTTGTCTGATTCTTCGAAAAATAGTTGTCCAGTGTGGACGCCGTTGCTTCCTGAATAAGATCCATCTGAGTTGACTGTACCGCTAAGGTACACTTTGACGTGAATATGCGTCGTTCTCGCTGAATAGTAGACTGGAACAATTGACTTGAAAGTGACAAGTCCGTTTCCATCAGTTTGATAAGCACCACGACAAAAGTTCAAGTTATCGCTTAATTGAGCATGTGCTCCACCATTTTCGAGTGCATTGAGTTCGTCGGATGTAAATGGTGGTATAGGAACACCAGCGGCGGCAGCTTCAGCATCATCGGCGGACTCGTTAGGGTTTGTAGTAGATTGAGTCACATAGCCGCTGTATTCCCCGACAGCGTTTACATGCCAAACATCGACAAAGGCGTTTGCGATTGGTTTACAGTCACTGACAGAGACGACGCGGACTTGCAATGTCATTGGGATGCCAGGCTGGCCATCGACCAGATCTGTGCGGATCATTTCCCTTGCCACCTATGTATGCTGTTAGTACGCTATCCAGTGCTAGCCTAGTAACTAGTTACCCAGAACGGGCCCTCTTCGACCTCGGGCGTCAGGATCGCCGCACCCACAGTTCCATCTCGTTTCGATTGGATGCCATTTCCCGCAGCGCAAGTGGACACCGCCGTTGCCATTGCCACTCGAAGTTTGACCTGGTTAGGCGACAGTTCTTGAATGTGGCCTAGGACAATCGTCGTGAACGACAAGAGAGCCAAGACGGGGAACAGTGTCATTGGTGGTTGGTTGATTGAATGCGAGTGCCCCTTCGATGAAAAATCTGACGAGGCAAATTTTTGTGAAGGTGGCGACAGTGGAATGATGAGTCATACACACGGATTACACTCGTCCAAATTCTAAAGAACTTAAGGGAGGAATTAAAGAGAGACAAAATGATTTCTTCACTTGGATGTACATCTTTGGATCCAAGGCAGAAATGAGAAACAACATTTCTTTCTGGTTCTCCTCTACACTGTCCACATTTAAGGCCCTTTCCTGTTTTTTGTCCAAGTTTCTGTATTTAATTGTCTTTGCGGAAGTGAAGAACGTTTATGTGGTTCAAGGTCCTTCAACCTCATTCAATATTTTTTTTTCTACACCTAAAAGATGGGACCACTTCTATTAGTGGCCTGTCTCCGAATCCTTGGAGCAACGATGGTATGTCCTTCACTCTTACATTGATACTAACGATCCTTCACTGACAAGGTGGCTGCCAATGATTGTGCCCTGGCAAAAAGCTCGTGGCCAGAGTTTTTCGGTGCAATTGATTCAAGTGCTTGTTGCAGCTCTGACGGAACAGTGTCTGGTGTAAACTGCCCTCCAGGTCCTAACGCACTAGCACAAGACAATCCGTGTGTTGTTCAATGCCAGAATAGCTCGATCACACTGATGTAATCCAACTTTTTCGATTTGACAATTGACGTCGCTAACGGAGGGACTTCGACAGCAAAATCATTTACCGTAGAACTAGCTCTTTTCCCGACTTGAGTGGACTTACCCAATTGACTTCCCTGTAAGGTTGATTAGGCTTTAATATATCGCTTAAGTCGTAGTTTCAAGGGATATAGAATCTGATCTAATTGGCACCGTGCCAACAGTGTGGCCTCCAGCATTGCGAGCTCTGTAAGAAATATTTGGGTATAACTTCAACCTAAAATTCTTGCTCAGGTCTTTAAATTGTCTCTCACTGATTGGTCCTTTCCCAGCATTTAATCAAATTACTGCGTTGACGTTTCTTTTTGTCGCAAACACGCAGCTATCAGGGCCTCTCCCTGCTCTTCCCACCACTATCACGTTTTTGCATTTAGCAAACAATCGCAATATTGGCATCATTACAGAATTACCAACAGCTGTTGAAACCTTGTAAGAATTATGATATTTGAATATACAGTGATAACATCATTATTCCAGGAATTTGCTAAGTACTGGAACTGGCACTCTTCCGTCGTTGAAACCATTGAAAAGACTTCAGTCTCTTGAGATTTTGCTCTGTAATTTTACTGGAGCTTTTCCTGAACTCCCAAGCTCCCTTCCGCGTTTTACAGTTGAAGACACGAACTTCACAGGACCACTTCCAAAGTTACCAGACTCTTTGCAAACCTTCTCAATTACACGCACTCTACAAACTGGACCGATTCCTAATCTACCATCTTCTTTACAAGCGATCCGTATTGACGGCGTACAACTTAGTGGAAGTTTACCATTCTGGGAAAGCTTATCCAATTTGAATAGCATATCCATTTCTGGTGTGAATATAT
Source organism: Rhizoclosmatium globosum (assembly GCA_002104985.1). Taxonomy (NCBI): domain Eukaryota; kingdom Fungi; phylum Chytridiomycota; class Chytridiomycetes; order Chytridiales; family Chytriomycetaceae; genus Rhizoclosmatium; species Rhizoclosmatium globosum. The sequence continues at coordinate 118,647 of MCGO01000011.1, read as the reverse complement.
CGGGAATAATTCCAACACTTCCCAGCAATCTTACTGCACTTGTGATTTACAATAGTTTGATCACGGGATCCATTCCCCCTCTTCCACCAAGACTTATGGATTTGTAAGTTTTTTATTATCTCGTTAGCTGGATTTGAGATCTCCCAGCTAACTATTCCCTATTTAAGGGTATTGGACTACAATCAGCTTTCTGGGAAAATTCCGACATTACCATCATCTCTTGGACTCTTGAGTTTGAGCAACAACAATTTGAATGGAACAATACCGGATATTCATAATCTGCGAGATATGGATTTGAGCAATAATCAATTTAGCGGAACTATACCACCGTCCATAACACTGGAATTAGTGAAGTAAGTTTGAGACTTTGAGATTTTTAATGCATGGTTTCCAATTTTTCATTTAGTCAACATCAAATTTTGCTTGATGGAAATTGTTTTTCAAACGCAGCTGCTTACAATATCACAAATGTTTGCCCTTCCGCCAACGTGATCATGAGTGAAAATGCGATCTACGCACTGTCGGACAATGAATACGTCGACAAGGCAAAAGCGTTTAAACTTACGATCGTCCCTGCTTGCATGATGCCATGTCAAAACAATGTGAGTCTTGAAAATGGTAGTTAAGTTTGTTTCTGAATGCTTGTGTAGATTCCTGGATATTCTTCGTTGGACTCTGACACAACTGCGCTGAATACGACTTGTTTGGCGATTGACAGTAATCCTGATAGCTTGAAAGCCTTCACGGATTGTGCTGGACATCTTTCCGAGTGCAGCGATACAGTTTCAACTGGAACTCAAAAGGCTCTCATTTTCGTCAATCTCTTGTCAGCCCTCTGTAAACAATATACTCAGCCCTCGCCAGAAGTACTTGTTACAAACACAACAATATCATTCAGCTTCAATCAAACCGGAATCAGCTTGTTTGGGTTTCAAGCGTTCGTCAGCACTGCGAATGGAACATTTGTTGCAGGATCTAAATTTGATATTTTTGCGAAACCTCTCGGCGTCCCAGCCAGTGCACACAGAAAGCGTGACAATTTGGAAGCACAAACTATTTCTATCCCCTGTGATTCAAAAGCGAGCAGTCTGCACCTGAAATATGTCGCTGAGGACTCAACTGCCTATATATCCGATGCCAACAAGCTGGGACATTACAAGCAGAGAGATATAGATCTGACAGTCTCAGGGACAGGGTGTCAACATGATAGTGAGTTCTCGTTCACTCGAGTTGTTGTTTATTAAATGTAGCTGTTCTGATTGAAACAACAGCCGCTATTCCCATCAAAACAACCGCTGCAGTAGTTGTTCCTGTTTTAACTACTGATGTTATAATTTCTCCACCTTCTACGACTACTGCTGTCATTGTAGTCACCACAACCATTGCTATTCCTCCTCAACCAGCAACAGAAATCATTGCTCCTCCAGTCGTAACCACCACAATACTCCTCCCACCAAAAACTATTCCAGACACATCCAATTCTGGAACTGGTGGATCAAACTCTGGGTCGGGATATTTCGGGAATCAAGGAGGCATCCCTGTCAATAGTGCTGATAATGGCGGCAGCAATGGAAATACGAGCAATGGAACGGTTGGCGCTGACAGCCAATCTGGAAATACTGCTGAAAGCACATCTGGAAACACATCCACTGGAAATGCGTCTGCTGGGAATATGGCGGCAAACAGTGGGAATGGTCAAAACTCAAATGCATCACCAAACACTGGCTTATTGCAAGTGCCAAGCGCCAAAGCTCAAACAATTGTTGCATCCGTGTTGAGTATTTCGTCGTCATTTGGGCCAGTGGATGCGACGGAATTGCAGAACTCGTTGGTTTCTGTCGAAAAGGATATTGTTCCTGGAGCTCCTTTGGTGACTGTGGCTGCACCTTCATTCCCCAAAGCAAATGGAGGAATGAATAAGATTGTTCTTTCTGTCGATTCCAACTCATTTAAGGTAAATGCATTTTATCTCCTGTAAATAATCAAAGTTAACAAGTTCTTGTTAAGTTTCCAAGCTCTTCCGGTCAAGTCCAGACTTACAACGAAGCTTCGAGTTCTGGTTCAGGCACTGTATCTACCGCGCAAGGAGCTACAGTCACGATTGTGCTCACGTTGCCCGACTCGGTGAACACTGTGTTGTATGGATTCCAGCTGAGCGACGCTTCCGACAATTTTATCATTTCAGTGTTTAAAGCAGACGACTCGCGTACACCTCTCGCAACGATTTCTTATTCTGTGCAAGCGCAAGGGGCAAAGAGAGACGGAGGAAAAATCACGGTTGTGATGGGAGTGGCCAAGGTGCGAGCTACAGTGACCGCATCCGCTGTTACCGTTGTAGCTCCGGCAAAGACTTTTGGATCTGTGGATGCACAAGTTTTGATTACGTCGGGTGCATTTCTAAAGTCACTCCAGATGGCTATTCCATTGTTGTGGCTCATCCTCTAAACTTCAAGAGGAATTATTTATCATTTTCTTAGATGATGCGGCGATAAATCTATATATCTATTGTTGTTCATAAGAATTTGCAAAATAAAAGTTTTACACACCTCGCGTTCTTCTTTAATAACCAGATCAATTGAGGTATGCAACGGAGTCATCTTCTTGGACATGAATGACCACAGATTCCCCTTCAGAAAGGACTTCCGTTGGAATAGTTTCCACAACGACGACTTCAGCCTCGGATTCCAGATTCTCATGAGAATCAGCCAAGACTTGGTTTTCCACTTCTTCGACAACGTCTAAACCACAATCACAGTACCAGAGCTTGCTTTGATTGCAGTAGTTGATGGTATTAACGCAATTGGCAAGTCGTCAGAAGGCAAAGAATCAGGTTCATTGGCATCTGGTGCTTGATATTGTCGTTCCAAACACTCCTTTTCTTTTCGCTGCATAAACATCTCCCGCAATAACCTTGTTGAAAAGTTTCCAAAAATCAAGGAGGCGTAGCTAATCATCCCGTTCCAGACGTTAATAGCTCCGGAACTGGTGGATCTACCCCAGGATCACAAAGCTCTGGGAACCAAGAAGGCACCCTTGTCGATAATACTGGGAATAATGTCGGCAGCAATGGAAATATGGGTGGTGGAGGAGCCAACACTGATGGAACCACTGGAGTTACTGGATCCGCTGGACAAAACACGTCTGGGAACAGTGGAAGTGGAGTGAATGCCGGTGACCTCAAAGTCCCGTCTCTGGTTAGCCCTACAACTGGCTCTGTTGCACAAATTCCTGTAAAACCATCCACTTCCAGTTCGGAAAATTCTGGGAATCAAGGGGGCGCTGCGCTTGATAATACTGTGAATAATGGAGGTGGCAGTGGAAGTGAGGGCAGTGGAAAAACTGGTTCTGATACCTCTTCTGGAAACACGGCTGGCAATGCAGCTGGAAATTCGGCTGGAAACACATTTGGTAACACGGCTGGAAACTCGGCTGGAAACTCGGCTGGAAACAATTCTAATGATGGAAATACGAACACGGTTGCAGTTAACTCAAACTCCGGCGACGCGTCTAATCCTGTTCAACCTGTGACACCTGCCACAGTTGGTCCACAGCAGACTTCAGCTCTTTCGCCAAACACTGGTTTATCGCAAGTGACTAGCGCCAAAGCCCAAACAATTGTTGCGTCCGTTTTGAGTATCTCTGCATCGTTTGGGCCAGTGGATGCAACGGAATTACAGAAATCGTTGGTTTCTGTTGAAAAGGATATTGTTCCTGGAGCCCCTCTCATGACTGTTGCTGCACCTTTGTTCCCGAAAGCTACTGGGGGAATGAACAAGATTGTTCTTTCTGTCGACTCCAACGCATTCAAGGTAAATGACACTTATCTCTTGTGATAGTCAAAGCTAACGAGTTCTTGTTTGTTAAGTTTCCAAGCTCTTCCGGTCAAGTCCAGACCTACAACGAAGCGTCGAGTTCTGGGGCCCATACTGCATCTACCGCGCAAGGAACTACAGCAACGATGGTTCTTACGCTGCCTAACTCAATGAACACTGTTTTGTATGGATTCCAGTTGAGCGACGCCTCCGACACTTTTGTCATTTCGGTGTTCAAGGCGGACGACTCGCGTACACCTCTCGCAAAGATTTCTTATTCTGTGCAAGCGCAAGGGGCAAAGAGAGACGGAGGAAAAATCACGGTTGTGATGGGAGTGGCCAAGATTCAGTCCATGACTACAACATCCACTGTTGCGGCTGTGGCTCCGGCTAAGACTGTTCGAGTTGTTTCACAAGTCCCGACTACATCGAGTGCTATTTGCAAGTCGATCCAGATGGTGCTGCCGTTGTTGTGGTTCGTTTTGTGATGAACATGATGAACACGATGAACACGATGAACACATGAGAGAGGGGAACATATCATTTTTATATCAAACGATACATCTATATTACAATTACTTTCTGAATTCTTGAGGTTTTACAGTTTCAAGTTTGAAAGGGATTAAAAACAAACAATTATATTTTTTCCATCTCTAATAATACAATGCTATCACTCGCGTAGACTAATTCAAAAGTCTAAATGCCCTTCTTCTTTGGTGAAACCCATCTTGTGGCTGGAGTCAGTACACTTATTCCCCACCACCTCTCCTCCCATACGCCGCACCTCCATCGACAACCTTACTCCCAAACATTTCATTCACGTTATCACTAAACTCAATGACGGGCATCTTAGCCAACCGTTCTCTACTCCTACTATTATTTCCACCCGCCACGTGTTTCCCATACTGATCCAAGGCAACGAGGCCGGCCTCCGAGGGTCTTCTTCTTCCACGCTGTTGCGAGGGACTTCGTGGTGGGAGGTTGTGGTGGTGTGGAGCAGGGTCATGTGGCGAGTGCGGGGAATCCAAGATTGTGTCAGCACTTTGGGCTGAGTTGCGTTTACTTGATGGATCTGCATCTGAAGATCCTGAGAATCGTCTGTTTGAGCGTTGACTTGGTTGACGAGAGACCGGGATTGGAGGGCGGATGTTACTGTTGTTGTTGTTGTTGTTGTTTGAGTGACTGTTTGAGTGACTGTTTGAGTGACTGTTTGTACTGTGGGAAGGGGAAGAAGTGTCGTTGTCTGAGCGTTGGCTTTGTTGAGTTGGAGTGTATGGTCTGCGGTGGATGACGCCGCCAACGGACTTGCTTCGTGAGTTGTAGTATGGTTTGGCAGAGGACACGTCGATTGGCGGGCGCTCTTTTGATTTCTGGCGCAGAATTGAGTTGAGGATTGAGGCAGATTGCTGTGATTGCGAGTGTGATTGTGATTGTGGTTGCGAAGTGGGCGAGGCGGGTGATGCGGGACTGAAGGGTCGTTGATTGAGGCGGGCGGGTGATCGAGAGTTTGATCTGATGTAGTTTGCAGTGGTTGTACTGTGAGTGGTTGTTGTGGTAGTAGCAGTAGGAGACGAAGAAGACAAAGATGCCTCCGAAGCCAGTCGCGCTCGCACCGAAAGCGGCTGTCGAACCTGAGGCACATTCGAACTCAGCGGCGATCCAAGTCCAAGTCCAATTCCGCGGTGACTCGTCGTTGATCGTGATCGCTGCAGCTCGGCGAGTGGCCGCATCCCACTTCGATTACCGGTGCCTGGAAGCGGCGACTTGCCCCGCTCTTCAGAAAATGTCGATGTCGATGTCGATGTCGATGTTGCTGATGTCGCTGTCGAGGCCCGGCTCGACGATCGTGGCGGCCGTGGTGAGGACTGCATCACTTAACACCTTGTGACCTATGGATTTTTTAACTTGATTTTGTGTCTCAACAGTCACGTCACATGGCCGCTCCCAATTCTGGTAACAATTAACGGCCTCTTTCTCTGCCTACATTATTCTCCAGAGATTGTCACGATGCTGTAAGAGATTTACAATCATGAAAAACTCCTCAAATAACAACAAATGGACACGGCCATCAAGTCAAACTTCATCTTTTCCACTACGGATCCGCTCAAAAACCTTGTTAATCTAAGGCACAAGGCGTCCATGAGTTGAGTTGCAAGCTGGGCAACCCTTATTCCTCTTTTTTTGACTGTTTCTTTGTTTTGCGATAGATCAACGAAAGCTCATGAAACCATATGCAAACTGGATACACATGTGAGATCCTCCTCCTTTTGATATAGTTAAGGTGCCGGCTTATTGTGAATTTGAACGCGTAGATGGGGCTTCGTGACAGGAGCAGTGTATGTTTGAAAATCTTGGGATGTGTATAAATGGTGACCTCTGAAAAAAATAATCTATGCAGAATATCTGGCGAATTTTCAGGTTTCAACGCGGGTTACTCTTACGGCCTCGGTTCCATGATCATTGCCCATTTCTGTGCCTCTCTCCTCATGATCACTGTTTCACTAAACCTCGTGGAACTAACGACTGCCATGCCGTTTTCATCTGGATGCGTTTCGTTTGCTAAAGCTGCGTTTGGTGGAGCCGCTGGATGTGCCATTGGGATCGCGTATACGTTTGATATGGTTTTCATTGGAGCTGAGGTGACGCAGTTTTTGGGAGTTACCCTTGGAAACATGTTTGGGATTGCCGATTCTCGGTACACGATTGCGTTTTGGGCTATTTCGGTATTACTGTGTTGGGTGTTGAATGTACAGCCCAAAATCTTTTTTAATGTCATCACACTGCTCAGTGCTGTTTCAGTCGTGCTTGTAATTGCGCCTCTGTTTGCGCTTGTGCATCAGTTTGATTTCTTGGTGGCGCTGCAGACGGTTTTGGGGGATGGCTCTTCAGTAACAACCACGTTTCTGCCAACGGGTATTTCAGGGGTGGTTCAGAGCTTCCCTCTTGCGCTTTATCTCCTCATTTGCTTTGAATGTCTTCCCGTGGCTGTCGAAGAAACAGATGAGATGGAGGGACAGACAATGATGTGGGGAATGGCAGCCGCGAATTTCACGTTGCTTGGTGTGAGCTGGATCGTCCTACTTGTTTGCGCAGGAATGCCACCTGGAGCTGTTAATTTGTCATCGGCGTTGCTCCCTTACTGTAAGCTTTGTTGTTTTCATAAATTTACCTATTCAATACCGTCATTCAATATGTAGCCGCTATCCTCCAACAATCATACCCAAACGTAAATCAGCAAGTTATAAGTCTCGTCAGTATCCCTGGAATATTTGCAAGTCAATTGTCTATTTTCTACGCATGTTCTCGCTACTTTTATGGAATGTCTCGATCAGGATACCTCCCCTCTGTGATTTCCGTAACGAATCGATACGGCGCCCCATGGGTATCCATGATTATGACGGCCGTTCTTTGGATTGCGTTGAGTTTTGTGTTGCAGTTCTTTCCAAATGAGAACACGTCAAACGTTTGTACATTCACGTTGATTTAATTTGAACAGAAATTGAATGAATCTAAAAAAATCAGATGTTCTTGGCTCTTGGGACGATTTTCGCGTTGCTTGCGTATATTATGCAACCCGTGGTGTATATCCGCCTTCATTACCTGATGCCAAATCTGCCGCGTCCCTTCAAGATTCCATATGGATTGGGTTTAGTTTCAGCAGGCGTCAACTTGGCCATTGCTCTCTTCTTTTTGTTGGGTGAGTCCTTCAATAAATCGTATCCTCTATACTTAAAAACCTGTATCCAAAAAAGGAATGCTCTTCTACAACCGAAACTGGCAATGGGGCCTCCTCGGCATCCTCATCGGAATCGCATACCTCGTCCCCGTATACTACTTCCTCATCCGAAACAACCTCGCAAACTCCCCCGACAAACTCTTCATTGCCGAGCAACTCAAACTCCGAATGTCGAATTCAACGCGGAGGTCGATTAATAACCCGAAACGGTCAAGTGAACGGCGTAGCAGCAGCAGCACAAGGAAAAGGTTTGACGAAATGACTGTGGAGGAGAAATTGAAGTATCAGGAGGGTCAGGCTGTTGCTTCGCAGATATCGAATTTGTATGGCGGGGATGGACCGAGGCGGAGTAGAGGGCCTAGTACTGCTACTGCAATTATTGGGAGTTTCTTCAAGAGTACGGGTGGGGCTGATAGCCCACAATCTCCGCCAATGGAATTGAATCAGGTTGTGTCGATTACTAACCCTCGGGAAAGTATTTCTTCTCAGCCACGGTCATCGTTGACACCAAATGATGCTCTCTTGACACAACAATCATTCCATAGTGATAAAAAGAAGGTCAAGAAGGCTTTGGCTGAGATGTATGATGGCTGAATAGCAGTTCTTTCATTCTGGCGTATTTTAGAATTATCAGTTTTTTTTCAACATTTAACATTTTTATAATTGAAAAAGACCAGTGTCTTTTGGTTCAAGAATCATCATCCAAAACAGTACCGTGATGGCAATTACCATTACCGCTAGCCTCATACGCAAGCTATCCAACTTCTTCTATTGGCATGCCGAGTCGCGTTGTGGAGGCGATGAAGGGGGCTATGTGGTTCACGACCGTCCTTGAAGTTGTGATTATGGAAGTCTTTTTGTATTGGTATGATCGAACGAGGGATCCAGTTGTTTCTGTTGCGACTGGGAAAGAGGAAATTTCGGCTGGGTTCAGGCTTGCATCCTCAAGTTTCATGAACCGTAACTCGTTCGTTCCTGTCTCTGTTTATCGCGTCGAAATGTTGAATGATACTGTTATGCGTATCATATTTCGATGCACGAGTGACGTTTCCTTGAACACGACTCCTGGACAACACATAGCTTTGCGTGCAGAAACGAAGGAGAACGCCATCATTCGGAACTATACTCCAGCTACAACTTATTCAGATATGCAAGCCGGTCGAATCGACCTCATAGTCCGCCTTGTTCCCAACGGCGTCATGTCGACCATCCTTCAAAACGTTGAACATGCCCCATCCGTCAAGTTCTCAATCTCATTATGTCATGATGGCTTCGGATACACTGCCAACAAAGTCTCTGCTCTTATTCTTGTTGGATCTGGTACAGGTATCACGCCGCTGATCAATATTGCAAGGGCAGTTCTTACAAACCCGAATGACCAAACACGTGTAAAGCTTGTGTTCAAGGTTCGTGATGAGAAGGACGTTTTTATTGAAGACGAGATTCGGGGTTTGGAAAGAGTTGCCCGCGAGTCGACTCAATTTCTGGTTTCGGATGCAGTTGGACAATTTGCAATTGACAGTCGTTTTGAGTTTGAGATCGTTTGGGAGAAGGGTACTGCAGCGCAACTCGTTGAGAAGTGGCTGGAAGACGAGAAGATGTCAGCAAAGGTTGTCATTTCCGGTTCTGAGGTGTTCATGAAAGCTGTGAAATCCTGTGTTGAGAGTTTGGGAGCAGGCGTCGAAACTTTCATGTTTGGTATTAGTGACCGCTGAACTAGTTCCTCATTTATCCAACATTTTAACACTTTATCATCATAATTATACTCAACTTCCACCTATTTTATCTCCCAACTTCTCGGGTCCCTCTTCCTTCGTCACATCGGCTTTTCGAGCTTCCTCATAGAAGCCACTCAACAAATCGAAATAGACGGCATAGTTAAACTTGCAGAATTCAAGCATTCGTTCAGCCAAATCCAACATTTCCTCTTGCACCTCTACAAATCCATATTTTACCAACTTCGCCCTATCAAGCACAACTCCTTTCTTTCCAGTTGCAGGTGAGTTAATTTCTTGTTCCTGTTGTTGCTGCAACTGTTTTTGTTGCTGTTGCTGCTGATGTCTTTGAGCAAGCGTCAATGGGGGTCCAGCTTGTTCCGGAGAGCTATCTGAACCACTACTACTGCTTTCACTTTCACTCTCCACAACTCCACTTCCACTCCCACTCGCATTTACAGCAGTCGAACCACCCTCAATCCCTCGAACAAGTACATCCCCAACAACCTCCATAACCCGTCCGGAAACCATCTCAAATACCCGACTCCCCGTCTCCAACGCTTTCTCAACAACCCCCAAAAACACACCCCGCTCCTGCTCCCCAACTTCTCGTCCCCTCATCACACCTGCACTGCGTCCCATCTCCAACACAACATGTGTAAGAGACGTGTCACTGTCATTCAAAAGAATCCACAAGTTCTCTTTCACAGTCTTCATGTGCCCTGCAGCAGCTGCCGCGCGAGGTCCCGCGAGCTGTTTGTACAAGAGAAGGAGAATCGATTGGATGATTATATCTTGCATATCGTTGCGGAAGGTTTGGAGTCGCGAAATGTCCATCCCGAAGCATTCTGGGAGGGTTTCGGAGGCGGTGTCGTCGTCGATTGGGGTGGAGAGGGTGTGGAGGAGGGCGGATGTGTATACGCGGGTGAGGGACGGGGTTGGAGGGGTTTGGAGGAGGCGGGTGTATGTTTGCTTGAGCCAGGATTCGATGCGGGTTGTGGAGACGCGGTCGTGGAGGAGTTGTGTGCGGAACCAGGTTCGTTCGAATTCTACGGCGCGTTCGAGGACGTGTGGGCGGATGCGGGTGAGTTGGTGGTTTGCGTAGTCCTTTAGAAGGGATTTTAATATTCTATTAGGTTACGGAACCTGCGGTAGAGAGGAACTTACGAGCTTCATAACTTCGAGGACACCAAAAAGCATCTTCAACCCTTCACCTACGTCTCCATTTTCAACAGCCGCTACTACGGCGTCCACATCTCCATCTCGAGCCGGCGCGCAATTCTTTTTCAACACCCCACAAAGCCATTTAACTACCACAGCAGGATCAAACACTCCATGCTCCAACTCCTGTGCAAAATACGCGATATCCATATTCGCCTCCACCTCAGCACTGAAATCGGCGCTGTATGGAATAAGCTCCTTCAAAATCGCCTTCACTTCATGCAGAATCAGGGGAAGTCGCCATGTTTCCTTGTTTTCAAGTTCTTCTTTAATGGCAGTCCAGTACGTTTCTGCACGAGATTGTTTGAGAGGTGTTGTGTTTGGCTTGAATTGAAGGTTTGGGTCGAAATAGAGGTCATGCCGAAGTTGTGGGTTTAATAGAATCTGAGAGGTGGATTAGCACACATTTAACAAAAATTAGATTTCAGGTTTACTTCATCCATGTCTAGTTCTCGCAAGGTGAATCGTGTTACAGTGGGTAAGAGCGGAACGAGTTCTAAATATTCGGTTTCATCAAGCCCATCTAGCATCTTGATTGGAAAGTGTTTGTTTCGCTCAATCAAGTCACTGAGGGGTTCATCCGTCAAGTCACGCTTTCTCAAGAGTCTGGTCGCAATAGAAGATCTCCGTTTTGTTGGCGATGGGTAAGCTGAAGAGGAAGATGCAGATGACGGAATGCCAAGGAGAGCTTCGTTTTCAGCAAGTAAGGCTGAAAGACGACGAATTGAGACAAGCGTTGAAGTTGTTGGAGAAGTGAGAGGAGGAAGAGTGTCTTCTAGTTCTGAAGCGTAGGATGGGGAGGACCTTGAATCGTTAGATTTCGTCGGGGATGAGGGCATCCCAGAACGGTCGTGGTCCATGGATGATTTCAGGAGCTCGATAATATGATTAATTCTTTCCGTTGCATTGATGGGGCTTGTGCGTCGAGTTGGACTATATGAAGATTCGAATTGTGCAAGGAGGTCTGAATCAGAAACGGCTGTGATGGAGTCATTGTAACTTGTCATACTCGAGCTGTCTTCACCATCGCGTTCAACTTGGAGCGCACGTATTAAATCGGAGAGATGGTCAATTGCTTCCATTCGGCGGTGGGGTGGAGATGCAACACTAGAATCGGTAGTGCGTGACGGAGACATGATTTCCTCTCCACCATAATAATCTGAATACTCGTCGTAATCATCGCCACCGTAGTTTGAATCCATTAAATCGTCTGAATCTGCTAAATCACCCAAACTTGCAGCCCGTCGAAACTCTCTCTCCTTCTCCCTTGTCTCACCCAAAAATTCCACAAACGTCTGTGACAATGCGCGACGCAGCTCAAGTGCGCGTTTGAGAGCGGCTGATGACTGGATGATTGAGCGGCTATTCCTTCTGTATTGAGAGCGAGCAATGACAGCCGCCAAGTGCACGCGTCTGTTCAAGTCAGCGGCCATTTGCTTGAACTTGATATGAGCACGTTGCTGCAGGGTAGCCGTGTGTTGCAGCTGCTGAAAGAGCAGAACCTTAATTCTCGCAGTTGTGATTCGTCGGGCCGCCACCGTTTTCCTGATTTGGAGCAAGGCCCTCCGCCGAACAAAGGCCCGAGTCAGGCGCAGTTCCAGCATTTTCGCCGTTGAATCCGGAGACACGACCGGCGAAAGAGTCGCAAAAGAAGGAAGCGTTGGCGACCGACGATTCGGCGACGAAAGCGGAACAAAGAACGAAAGCGTCTTTGGCTTGGAATTGGAATTGGAATTGGAATTGACGCCAATTTGGATGCTGATTGGGCTTGGAATTGGTTTGGATTCGAGTGGCGGCGGCAACGGTCCTTGGGCCGTACTGTTACTGCCACTGCCGCTTCCGCTTCCACTGCCACTTCCACTTCCAGTTGCTCCAAGCGCCGTGGCAGGACTTGTCGATGCAGACGTCAGAGCCGATGCTTCAGAAGAGGTGCTCATTCCTGCCTGATTCGGAGTGAGACTCTAATTTTGGAATTTGATGTTTTCTCCCGTTCTATCCAAAGATAACAAACGCAATAAATCAATTAAATGAGACATTTTGTTTTATTACAGAGATACAGCATGCATATTCCACTCATAATCAAATCACGTTCAAAGCAGCAAGTATACACATCCTGTCAACATACGCGACCAACACTTTCAACGCGAAGACTGGTGGTATCCACTAACATTACCAGCTCTCGCTTTCGTATCCTTGTCCTTGAGCTTAATCGCGTGTTCCTTGCCCTTGCCGAGAATCTCCTGGAGCACTTGAGTATTGTCTTCAAAGCCAAATGCGATCCTATTCAATTAAAATCAGTAAGAGGACGACTCGATGACTTAATATAAAGGGAGAAGGAGGCACAAACAAAAGAATTAGTTGACTCACTTCAACTCAGCCTTACTCGCGACGTGCTGGACTCCGCTGATTCCCTTCGAGTCGCTCTGGTATACATCGAATGCTGTGTCAAAAGGCCGAGTGTCAGCTCAGGGGCGGAATTCCCAAAAATAGAGTTGTGAAGGAGGCACCAAAACTCACATTCCAACACATCAACTAGTGGCACTGTCTTGTCATCGCGCCATTTGTGGAGCTAAAGCGAAATGCTTGTTAGTATTATGGCAGCTTTATACAAGGTACGAACCATGTCTATGGCATTGGATAAGTAGCAAAGGGTGGGTGGGAGACTCAGTCAGCTGGAATCACTCATAATTTATCTATTACCCTTGTTCGCGTACGCCCAGAAGGCAGACTCGGCATGTTCAGTTGCGCTCGCGTGCTCGTGTTGGTAAACAACCTTGACTGTTTGGTTTGGCATCTTTGTTTTTGTTTTTTCGTTACGTGAGAGTATTCAAAGGGTGATTCTGTGTGATTCCAAAAATGTCCTTCGCCCTCTCAAAGCAGTGCCTCGAAATCGCGCCATTTACTAACAATAATATCTTGAAAAAGAAGCAAACAAAGAATAGAAACAAAAGGAAGCAATATCACACAATCCTTCCAATCCACAAAACAAATCCACCAGCCATCACTTCGACAAAAGCTCCTCCAACAAGCAAGTAAAAGCTGGAGCCAAGAATTATTTTGTCTGTGTCCTCGCTTACTGTAAATAATGGCATCGTTTTCAAGTGTACGAAGCCAGCAATCAAAGTCAGCAACAAGAGTACTAAAAATATGGCACTAAGTCACAACCAAGAAAAAAACAACAATTAGAAACGCTCTCTTACTACTTAGAGCCAAAATGCCTATTGCTAGCCTTTTTGCCCACAATAGCCCGATTCGGTATTGGTGCACCAATGCTAACGTTCCAAACAACAAAATAACATCAGCTGAGATATTTTACAATAAGTCATTAATGCAAGACAAGTAAACACAAGCATACCAATTATGAGACCCACCCGAATTGCTGCCAAACCAGAACACTCCGCAGTTGGTAGTAACAATCCCGTACCAACAAACCACTTCTTGTTTTTCAACATAGTGCACAAATCCCCTCCATAAATTGTGCAATTCTGATCTTGACAGATTCGTGACTGAAAGAGCCCCGTCTCCCTAGTAGTAAACCATTAAACAAGGATGAAGGGAACCCTCACTAAACTTACTCAACCACACTTCCGAAGGGTGACACGGAATAATAAAAAGAGTAAAATGCCGGATTAATTGTAGCAGCAACGACCATCCCCGTAGCAATCAGCGCAAGAACCATGGCAACCACAAGTGGAGACCGGGATATTTGTCTCAGACTGTTGGTTTTCCACCTGCCTGAATTGTTCTGGTAGGAAAAGTAGTTGGATTCAGCGAGGTATCCGTCAAAAGGCGGTTGGTTGTTGTTTGGTGGGTATGGTGGTGGCTGGGTGGTGTATCCTTCGTTGGAGCGAGCTAAGTGACCGTGACCGTGCTTTGGAAGCTTGAACATATCACTGGATTGATTTCGAGAATAGTTTTTTTGTTGAGTGGATTTCCCTCTATCAACCAATTTGCAAAGAAAGTTTTGCTCCCTTCATCAAACAATTAATTTGGAGAAAAGGGCAAGCCCAAAACGCAAACGAAAGGGGAACGAGCCATTTAAAGGACATCAAACAACATCTTTATTCAAGGATGAAGTCAACAAATGAAAAAACAACAACAACACAGGCGGAGGGGTTTAGGGTAAAGCAAAAAGAGTATCATTTGAAGGGACACCTCGGGAATCCAGACAGACGATTTACTTGCTCTCGCCTGGCATTCTGTCAGTTGCGCCAGCAGCTCTCTCTCCACTTCCTGCTTTTCTCTCACGTTGCTATCATAAACATATTATTAGCTAAACCAGAGATCAACCATATGCACAAACGACTCACGTAGTATTCGGCAAGAATGTTTGCTGGAATACGGTTCAACATCTCCTTAGGGAAGATTCTCAAAAGCGACCAAGCAAGGTCCAACGACTCAAAGATGGTACGGCCCTCATTGTAACCTACACTCTCACACATCAGACACCAAATCTTTCCAAACCCTTTTCAAACAATACACAACTCACCCTGCGCAATAAACGTCTTTTCAAACTTATCCAAAAACTCCAAACTCAATTTATCCTCCTGATTCAACGCCTCCTCTCCAACGACAGCCTTCATGGCCGCAGCGTCTCTTCCAATCGCGTACTTTGCATACAACTGGTTCGACACGTCTCCGTGGTCCTTTCTCGTCATGTTCTCACCAATAGCGGATTTCATAAGTCGTGACAGGGAGGGGAGGACGTTGATGGGTGGGTAGATTTGACGGTTGTGTAGTTGACGGTCAACGTAGATTTGGCCTTCGGTAATGTATCCTGTCAAATCTGGGATTGGGTGGGTGATATCTGGTTGGGCGGAGAAGGAAGGAAAATTTAATACGCTTCTTTTGTGGATTTCATGAATAGAGTTGAAGTTACCATCGTTTGGCATGGTCAAAATTGGGATTTGGGTGATGGATCCGTTTCTTCCGGCGACACGACCGGCACGTTCGTAAATGGTGGACAAATCTGTGTACATGTAACCGGGGTAACCACGACGACCTGGGACTTCTTCACGGGCAGCAGAAACTTCACGCAACGCGTCAGCGTAAGAGCTCATGTCAGTCAAGATAACAAGGACGTGCTTTTCGAGTTGGTATGCATAGTATTCGGCGGTTGTGAGGGCCAATCTTGGGGTAATAATACGTTCGATGCTGAAGATTGGGGCCGTTAAGTTTCTTTTCCTCTTGCTTATCACCAAAAACTCACGTTGGATCGTTTGCCAAGTTCAAGAACAATGTGACACGCTCGATAGATCCGTTTTCCTCGAAATCCTGTTTGAAGAAACGCGCGGTTTCCATGTTGACACCCATAGCTCCGAACACGATGGCGAAGTTGTCCTCGTGGCCGTCAAGAACGCCCTTATCGATACGCTTCACGAGACCAGCTTGACGACAGATTTGAGCGGCAATCTTTTCACAGGAAAAAGAGGGTGAGATTATGCGTGTTTGTAAGGAAGAAGGAAAAATGGGTTGACTGTTTACCTCATTGTGAGGCAAACCAGAGGCAGAGAAAATAGGAATCTTTTGTCCACGAGCGACAGAGTTCATGGTATCAATAGCAGAGATACCCGTTTGGAACATTTCTATGAATAGCGAGTAAACTCCTCTTGTTTGTTGCGTATGAAATCATACCTTCAGGATATGTTCTGGAGAATGGGTTGATGGGCTGTCCCTGAATATCCAAATAGTCTTCAGCAAAGACCTTTGGTCCACGGTCAATCGCCTTTCCAGAGCCGTTAAACACACGTCCCAACATATCCTCAGACACGGGGATTTTCAGAATGTCACCAGTGAAAGAGACGCGAGTGGCCTTCACATCGACTCCCGAGGTTCCTTCAAAGACCTGTAAAACAAAGCAGGTATCGCGGTATTAGCAGGCTGTTGTTTGGGGGGGCGGTGTGCGAGAGAGGAAGAAAAAGCAACATACTTGGACGATGGCACGTTTCCCTTGGACTTCGAGGACTTGACCGGATCGCTTTGTTCCATCGGGCAGGGTCAATTCGACAATTTCAGCAAACTTTGGGAACTAGATTGATTTGAAGGAGAAGGAGGGCGTGTTAGTTGACAATCATTCCACCCTTGTTCCACGTCGCACCTTGACATCATCGAGAATCACGAGAGGACCGTTTACTCCGGAGACTGTGCGGTAGTCTAAAGGGAGGAAGGAGGGATAGCAAACCTAGGGTTAGCACCGCCGAGGAAATAAACAACAAAACAAACCCATTCGCGGGTTGATTGCGTAGTTTCTCGTGACGGCTGCCGCGTGGATGGCCGCCGCTTCTTTCTCGCCAATGCGCGGATCGAACGACGATGTCGCGGTGGGATGCATTTTGGGTGGTTGGTTTTGGTTGGTGTCGGAAAAAAGGGATCGAGACGTGCTCTTTCTTTGTTGGTTATTCGTTTATTTGTTTGCCCCATTTTACTGCCATTTACTGCTCATTCGGCGTCTGATATTGAGGATTCACGCTTCTTTCGCTGGTGTTGCTCACTTGCTTCTGTCTCCTTCTGTTGCCCTGCAGCCACCTCACCCTCATCCTGGCTCATCATGTTCTCTGCCCGCTTCTTTTTCCCTTTACTCTTCTTTTTCTTGATCTTCTTGGCCGAGCCTCCCACTTCTCTCTCCTCCTCACCATTAATTCTGTCAGCAGCAACTCCATCATCAACAACTCCATTCGCAACCACCCCTTCCATCTGATCCCCATTTTCAGTTTCACGCGGTATTTGTCCATTCGCTTTCTGCTTCCATCCAGGCGATCGAGGTTCCCACTGCTTCTTGGCGGGCCACCGTTTATTGTTGGCAGAATCAAACGGAGGAATAGTCGCAATCTCTCCAAGCAATTCCCTCTCTGGTCCAGATCGGTGTCTGTTGATATACATTTCACGCGTTGGGCTCACGATATGTTCATTCCGTAGGTAGACTGCATTATCGTTTCCGGACTCAATATACAACGGTGTCTCCTTCATGTACGTTTGGACGGACCATTCACAGTTCTTGCTTTCTGCAAACGCATGCGCTTCAAGCATAGCTTTGAGGTAAGATACAGTAGACAGCAGACCTATAAATAGAAATGGCGACGTCAGCTTACACTCATTGCAAGATGAAAACGTACAAGTATCTTCATCACAGTTCCGTGTTAGTTTCGTGTCCCCGACGCTGAAGGTTGGAACCAATAGATGATTAAGGGGTGTCCGGCAAGACTTGCACGCTGAATCATCAACCAAGATCGTATTGTGCTCATTCCACAGGCCCTTTGGATTCGCAGCATCTTCTCCCTCCGAATTATCAAGCCATATTTTCGTGAGGTCCTTGACAGAATTGTACTCCTTCTCAGGCGTGGGCTCAATAATACACTTCTCTCGATCCCTGCCAAACCAAACCAAAACCAAACGGCATCAGCCCCCAATCAACCACTCTCTCCCTCCAAAACACACAACTCACCACACAAACTCAAGCGGCTTCGCACCTCCAAACGGCTCAAAGATAAAGTCGACGAGCGGGCCCGAGTTCTTTGGCGTTGCAGACGTCCACGCAGAAACATGGAAGTTATCGAGAAGGAACTGAAGAAAGACGTCCAAGTACGGCCGCAGGAACACTCTTTTTTGTGCCAGTGTCAGTTGTCCATATCTGCTAACTAACTACCAAAAGCGACATCTAACTCAACTTGTTCCTGTTGAGCGTCGTATCCGGTTCCTTGGGACATAGCGGATTCCGGTTCGCTAACACTCGTTCGGGGCCTTTGGATAACCGGTCGATCAGAGTGCCGTTGAGATCTAGAACTATCAACAGCTTTCGTTTTGGAGATGTCATTTTCGAACAAAGGAAAAGGAAGTGAGAAGGATTCTGTTTTCTGAAAATATGAAAGAGACCATTATACTTTCGGGATCCAAGTTGGAAGTCCATATTTTCTTCTGCTGCGAAGTGGACTCACCCATCCTCCTGGTTGCTCCCTTTGAAAACGCGACAGCAAGTTTATCCGGTGATCTGAGTTCATCTAACGTGCGTACAAGGCTGCAGCCAACGACTGCCAAGTTGCCAAAGGTGTGTGGCCTCATTTCTTTAGATTAATTGATCCAGTGTTATGCTGCATCCAATATGGAGACTATGGTTCTGTTTCCGGGATAAACTGGTTGAGCGGAGCTTCCTCAATCGACACTATGTGTGGAGCAGCCCTCAAAACTTCTCTCTCGCCAATTTTGGATTCCGTTACAACTAATTTTTCGAACGACTCGACTACCCCCATTGCAGCTCCAGCCAAGGATGTTGGATCCGCTTTGATTATCAGATCACAATCAACTAAAGGAGCGCGTAGGTGTGAGCGATGGTATCACAACAGCGCGAGTTTCAAAGAGCGAAAGATGTTTATTACCTAAAGGAGCGCGTAGGTGTGAGCGATGGTATCACAACAGCGCGAGTTTCAAAGAGCGAAAGATAAAGAAAAATCCGTTCCTTCCACCCTCATATATTCACTATTAAATTGATGGGATTGATTTCGGTTTATACGCCTCGCAACTGGAACTGGGTAGGTAAGGTGTCAGATCCATAACGTTGATGCGAGCTCGTTGTTGTTTAAGTTCTTCCTTGGTGACAGGTTTTGTATTTGGATTTGCTGGGTTTTCGGTTCCTTTGATGTTGTTTGCGTAGATGAGTCCCTGCTTTTGTCTTTCTCTGATGGCCATATGACGGACATCAATGTGTTTTGATTTGTTGCGGTTGCAGTTGTTGTGGAAGATTTCGACGGCTGTGTCGTTATCGCAATAGATTGGAGTTGGTTCCACTTGCATAATCCCAAGTTCGTTGAGTAGACGACGGAAGCAGATAGTGTTTTCGGTACCTGCATTAGCTGCAATAACTTCAGCTTCAAGGACAGATGTTGCAACTGTTTTTTGTGACTGGCATTTAGCATTGATAACTGTACCACCCAACGTGTGAATTTCGCTAGAGATTGATTTTCGAGTTACTGTGTCTTTGGCAAAATCCGAGTCGTAGTAGCTTCTTAAAACCAGATCGCCCTCTTTGGGAAAGAATAGCCCAAAGTTTAGTGTTCTGGCAACGTAACCAATTGCATGTTTGAAGAGTTTCCAATGTGAAATATTGGGATCATGGTAGTGGCTTGCCAGTGTCCTGTATACGTTTGCAAGGTATGGGTCTGTGTGTACCAGGTACTGGAGTGGTGCGACTGATTTTCTGTAATTGATATTGTTGTCAGTGTAGAATTGTGCATCAATATCAGTTGGTGGCATGTCCCAGTCTGGGTTGTACGTTGACGGCATAGGGCATTCATTCTTAGTGTATCCATCCCAAAATGCATCCAGAATGACTTTCTTGGCTGGAATCTGATGAGCAATATATCCTCCTTCAACTTTGACGTTTTGAATGGCTAAGAAGGGGGCATCAATGGTGTCTCGCAGTGGAAAGACTTTGTTGAGTTCCGCAATGTCTTTTTCCATAATCGATTCCAAGCCTCGGTCGCAAGCTGCTTTTTGATCGTCCACATAAGTGTATAGAATTAGTAGTTTGTTGTCCACTACTTTGACATAGAGGCATGGCATATCGATACATTCCTTATAACCAAGTTCCGCGACCTTCTTCCCATATGTTTCGTTCCACCAGCGTGGACCCTCCTTGATTCCATTTATACATTTGAGAAGGAGCATAACAAGGTGTTCTGTTCCTGGCGCAACTGTTCCTGGTGCTTGTTGGGCATATATAGCATATTTGGTGAGTGCGTTCAGGAATGCTGATGCAAAATCGGTATTGTACACTGTCATATCGCGTTTGGAGATTATAGAGAGGAGCATGAAGAGTGCTGCCATTGCAGGAGTTGGAGAGAAAGTAGAGTGTGGGTCAGTGTTAATTTGGTGTCCTCCGTGGACAATCATACGAGCTTTGTATTCCTCGACTCCCGTAGAGTCGTCCAGTTTAATTTTGAAGACCCACATGGTTGGTAATACATTCATACCTTTCTTTCGTGGCACAAGTTCAAAGCTTTTAAATTTGAGCTTGTGGGAAGTGAGTTCTTTGAAGATTGCTTCTTCCCATTTGTGCCAGTCCAGGCGTCGTTTTGCTTCTGCAATATTGCGGGGTCCTGCAAATGTTGTATTGGCTGTGTTATTTGTGTTTGAGTCTGTAAACGTTGCAGAGAGTGCTGGATTGTTTTGGGCAATGGCAATGAGAAATTTGAGCTCATCATGGATTTCAAAGTGGATTTCGGACTCCTCATCTTGAACAGCAAAATGAGAGCATGCAAGTGCTTCAAATAAATCAAGATAATCGCTCACATGTAGTGAGTTTGCGAGATCCATTCCAGAGATGTGCGCTGACCCCCCCATCTCTGAAACTTCACTCTGCATACTCGTCGGCAATGCGCAACGCTGCATCGACCCCACCTGGGTTGGTGTATTTGGCGACGTGAGTGAGGTCTGTGATGGTGGTTTAATAGGTATATTCCAAGTTCCATTGCTTTCTGGAATGACTGCGGGGACTTCCTGAAATCCAATGGGTGCCCCTTCTTTATTTCGTTTGAAGGTTCCAATGTATTTGTTCATGGTCTTGCTGTCGTTCCAGATATCAAGTGCATTGTCACGCATTAGTTGTGATTCGGCAATTAGTCCGCGCGAAGAGCTCGGTACTTCCTCAACTTTTGTGAGGACTATTGGGATAATTGATTGGAGTTGCTGTTTGCCATATGTACCAGATCCGGCAATAAATGACCCAGAGGATGAGGTTGTATAAATTTTTGGGGTTGATGAATAGGTGTCGTGCATAGTGTTAGAACATGGGAGTAGGTGATTGTTGCAACCACTGTCAAGAAGCATGGTGGTTATTGTCTCTGAAGAAGTAGAGTGAGAGTATGCCTGATCAGTGGAAGTGTTAAATTGACAACTCACATCATGTGAGTTGTCGAGCTCCACCCCCGCGCTGTCTGTGCGTGATACAACTGGAGTTGTCACTGCAACAGGGGTTTCGCTCACAACTCTCGATTCCGGAGCACAACTCCCGGAAACACCTTTTTGCGGATTTTCGATAGGAGCTGCACGTATTTCTTGTTCTGTAGATACTGCTGAGTTTTGTTTTGAGCATTTAAGTGAGGGTGATTCCTCATCACTGTCGGATAGGAGAAGTTCAGGTAAAGTTTCGTCGTCTGAATTGTTAATTGTTGCTGAAAAGGCAGATGAGGATTTGGAAGAGGGTTTGGATTGTTTAGAGCTCGATGATGTTGTGGAAGTTGTAGTCTTGCGTGAGGAGGGGGGTATGTATCCTGGCTGGCCTGGCTTGAGAGTGACTTTAGTTAGTTGGGATCTTGTTGTCATTGAAACATAACCATTCCCTCTGTTTACAAGACCAGAAATGGCAGTTGAGGCATTGGGCATGATAGTGGCATTGTCTACTTTGGCTTTCTTTGGGTTTTTGATGCGATGGTCTGGAAGGACTGTTCGGTTTGGTGGTCGACGATCACGTTCAGGGCGGTGTTGAATTGCTTGTTCAACAGGGAGGATTGTGTTAGATGATGGGTCATGTTCTTGTTCCACGGGGGGTGGTGGGTTAGTGGCTGGGGCAGGCACTATTTGATGGTTGGGAAGTTGTGGTTGATGGGAGGGTGCCATGGCAAGGAAGTCTTCTATCCACGAGGATTCTTCTGTCTGGAGTAGGGGGTCATTGAAATTGAGATCGCTAAATTTGAAGGTGTTTTCATAAAAATAAGCGTTGCGGGTGTACTTTGGGGGGTTTGAGATGGGGGTCCCTTTCTTCCAGACAGCCCATGCTTTTGAAACCACTTCATGACCATCATAGTCTCCATATCCGAGGAATCTACCTTCTTCTCCCCGTTCATCGACTTTGTTTGCGTCCACGACAGTATCTGACTTCCTGAATGTCACAATGCAAAATCCTGTCCTCCAGTTTGTGCAGTCTGGGGGATAGTTGAACCATTGTTCAAAAGGGGTGATTGAATGATTGTTTGCTGATTTTGTGAGAAGTCGGTTGTCATAATACCCTGAGTTGAGTAGAGCCCATCCCCAGAGGCCATCTGTAACTTCTGTGGCACTGATTGTTGATCGAATTTTGTCAAAGGCAGTATAGTTGTAACGTTCCACTTTGAATTGAAGTTGATGGCCCCCTTGGGTGCCGAGTTGCTTTTGGACACCCAACTCTTGAAGAATTTCTGCAAGTTCGCTGCCAGTGTGTTCACTAATTGGGTCTAGTCGCCATTTTCTGTTTGTATGAGGGTGAATTCGGTCAACCCACTTCATAAAGAATTTTACGCGGTCATATAGTTCTGTTCTGCTTTTAAAGAGGTAGATGAATTTCATAGCTGTAGCAGCGCATACAATAATAATGGCTCCAACATTCCCATAAATGTCTGGGCGTTTGGCATAGACTGCATCGGCAGTGAACACTTCTGCAGGTT
Organism: Rhizoclosmatium globosum; assembly: GCA_002104985.1. Lineage (NCBI taxonomy): Eukaryota > Fungi > Chytridiomycota > Chytridiomycetes > Chytridiales > Chytriomycetaceae > Rhizoclosmatium > Rhizoclosmatium globosum. The sequence goes on along the minus strand of MCGO01000011.1, from coordinate 95,753 downwards.
TGTGGAAGTGTGTTCCATCATGTCCAGTGTAGGGATACCTGCGCATTTTTCCTTTAATGCAGTGAGTACAAGTTTCGGTGCGGCAGGGACAGGTGGAATCCATTGGGGCTTTCGCAATATCCATATTTCTTACTACTTTAGAGGATGCAATAATAGTTTCAAGGTTTGCATGATTTGCACGGAGATGCCAACGTTGGGCTGTAACTTTTGACTTTGGGATTTGATTAAGTGCAACATTGGCTGAGGCAGTTGTTAAATCTATAATAGTGGTGCATAGACAGTTGGGTTCTAATTTGTTGGGGTGAGAGTATGCCTGATCAATGGAAGTGTTAAGTTGACAACTCACATCATGTGAGTTGTCGAGCTCCACCCCCGCGCTGTCTGTGCGTGATACAACTGGAGTTGTCACTGCAACAGGGGTTTCGCTCACAACTCTCGATTCCGGAGCACAACTCCCGGAAACACCTTTTTGCGGATTTTCGATAGGAGCTGGCAATTGATCTTGATTGGTCTTGGGGGTTGATGCTGCTTGGGCGTAGCTGCGTTTTGGTGGGGTTGTTGGTGTTTGTGGCTGGACAGATACTTGTTGGAGTGGTTGGAGTGGGGGCACAGTCATTTCTGAGTCTTCTTCATCACTGTCACAGTCGAGAGGGAGTGGACAAAGTGGAGAGTAGATGGCAGGGGAAACTTTATTGGCTTCGTTTCTTTGCTTCATATCCGCTTGCTTCTTTTGGAACTTTGCAATTTTGAATGGGTTACAAGGGGGCAGGTGTCCGTAGCAACCGTTTTCAGGGCATTTTGGGCAATCTACACCTGCTGCGACAAATCCACAGGTTTCCGATCCACACTTCGCGCAGGGAGTCTTCTTGTAAGTGCGAGAGGTCGATGGCGTTTGAGTTTGGTTGGCATTGGGAGCTTTTGGCGGAGCAGGATCGTCATACTTTTGGGTGGAGTTGGCAGTGCACTTGGATGGTCGCACACCTCCTGGCCACTTGGTAATGAGTCCATGGAGGTAGTCGTCAGATCTAGTTTCCTTGCGTTGGATCGAAGAGCCTTTGTAGATATCGAATAGGTCTCGGAAGTATGTCTTGATTTGGTGAAGTCCAAGTTCACCAGTGAGGGGGTCTGGGCCAAACTTTGCAAGTTGTGTTGTGGTTTTGGGGCTAGAGACGCTTAATCTAAAGGAGCGCGTAGGTGTGAGCAATGGTATCACAACAGCGCGAGTTTCAAAGAGCGAAAGATGTTTATTACCTAAAGGAGCGCGTAGGTGTGAGCGATGGTATCACAACAGCGCGAGTTTCAAAGAGCGAAAGATAAAGAAAAATCCGTTCCTTCCACCCTCATATATTCACTATTAAATTGATGGGATTGATTTCGGTTTATATCAACGATATATATTAACACCATTTAAATGCTGAAAGTCAGGACGCAGTCCTTTTGTTTCTTTCCCTCATCTCAACTGCCTTCTTTCTCTTCACGTGAAATACCATTGTTGCTGCTTGTTCTGTCGCGTCTTCAAATTATCTTCTTGGAAGTATTATTTTCCGGTTCAAGATCGTTATCCTTTTTTCAATCAACCCAAAAATGGAACCACTTATCTTATTGGCCTTCCTCCTCGGAGCAACGAAGGTGCGTCTCCTCTTTAATAGTGTTGATGCTAATGATCAACCATTGACAAGGTTATTGCAAACGACTGTGCAATAGCCAAAAGTGCTTGGCCTGAGATGTTCGGCATAATTGACGCAACCACTTGTTGCGACTCTGACGGAACAGTGTCTGGCGTGAACTGCCCTCCTGATGTTTCTTGTGATGTTCGATGCAAGAATGGCTCAATCACGGAAATGTAAGACTTGATTTCTCTCATCATCACTATTTACTGTAAGTCGCAGCCAACTCAACTACGGTATGGGTATTCAGACAGACAGTCCATTCCCTGACTTGAGCGGGCTAACACAATTAACATACTTGTGAGTTGCTTGCAGTTCATATATAATTGACTTATTTTTCACGTAGATTTTTGGTGAAGGATTTCACAGGTGCGTTGCCAACAATTTGGCCTCCGGCTTTGCAAAAACTGTAAGAGAAGCATATGATTTATTCTTCAATAATGATTTGCTTCAGCGAGTTGACTAGTTCCACCCTGACTGGTCCATTTCCAGCATTCAATCAGACTACTGCCTTGACAGTACTCCTTTTGGAAAACACAAAAATTGCGGGATCAATTCCTGCCCTTCCAACTACTCTCAAGGCTTTGATGTTAGTTAACAATATCCTGATAGGATCCATTTCAGTTCTACCCCCATCAATTGGGTCCATGTAAGGTATCAGATACGTAAGTGTATTTACTAATTGGTGGTGACAGTTATTTTATAGAATCTGGAATGGGTGCATTCCCTCCATTGAAAGCGCTGAAAAATCTTACCAACATTGGCATCGAAAATTGCAATTTCACTGGAACCTTTCCTGATTTCCCAGACACAATTAAAGAAGTTTCAATTGAAACCACAAAATTCACGGGACCCCTTCCGGCATTCCCAGACTCTCTGGAAGAAATCTTTTTTAGGGACACAATGCAGTCTGGACTACTCCCTGACCTTCCTACCTTGTTGAAAGAACTCTATATCAGCAACTTGCAGCTCACTGGAATCTTGCCTTCTTTGTATGGGCTGTCAAAGCTAACATCCTTTGCAATTATGCAGACAAAAATGTCAGGATCTATTCCAAATCTTCCCAGCACTCTTGGAGGCTTGAGCTTATATGGCAATAACTTTAATGGCTCTATTCCATCATTACCACAAGCCTTGGAGTCTTTGTAAGCTTGTTCATTGCAATGCGCTTCTGAAACAGGAAAAGAAATTTAGGGGGAAACCACTTTTCTGGAACTATTCCTACTTTTTTGCCGCCACAACTTGTTGAAATCGACTTGAGCAACAACAACTTCAGTGGCTTCATTCCTCAGTCCATATTAAAGTTTGTCTTGTAACATATTTAATTTTTTTTATATACTTAAACTTCAATAGTTTGACAGATGTGTACCTTGACGCAAACTGCTTCATCAATGCAGATGACTATAATGTCACCAATGTTTGTGCTTCTACAAACACTTCTCAGGGTGGATATTCAATTGCAGCATTGACTGATAATGAATATTTGGATAAAGCAATGTCCTACAAAGACACTCTTTTTCATCCCTGCTTGTCTCCCTGTCAAGAAAAAGTACAGCATAACTGAATTTAACTGTAACTGATGCTGTGCTTTCATTAGATTCCGTCATACTCCAACCTCACCTCATTTAACGCAACTTGTTTGGATATTCAGGCCAATCCCAACAGTATGAAGCCACTTATTGACTGTGCAAGTAAGCATGCTAGCTGCTCTCTGTTATCCTTTAGTGCGGTTCAAACAGTGGAGATATTTGTAAAAATCTTGGAAAGCCTCTGTCAACAGTTTTTACAGCCTACTCCTTCAACTGCAGTGACAAATAACACCCTCTCTTTTGACATTCAGAATGTTGGCTTGCTTGGATTTCAAGCTTTTGTTAGTACAGACAATGGAACATTCATTGCTGGATCCAAATTTGACATTTCAAAGCCACTCAACATTCCTGTAAATTCGTCAAGAAAGCGGGACGATCTTGAAACTCAAACTATACACATTCCCTGTGGCTTGAAAGCAAGTGTACTCCACATGAAATATGTTGTAGATGATTCAGTTATTGCGCTATCTGACCCAAACAAACTTGGTCATGTCAAGCAAATAGAAGTGGATCTCACAGCCTCTGAGTCTGGATCCGAGTGTCAGGGCCAATGTGAGTTTGTTTGTTTCAAGTAGTCCGTTTGTAACATCCGAAATAGCTGTTCCCGTAGTAACCACTACAGAAAATCTACCAATCAAAACTACTGCTGTCGCTGTTCCAGTTTTACCCACTGCTGTTATCATTCCTCCCACAAGTATGGCAATAATTGCGCCTCAAGTTGTAACCACAGCTGAATTAGCTCCACCCACAACTATTACTACTGCCTCTCCTATCATTGAACTTCCAGTAGTAGCTACAACCGTAGCCCTTTCTGCCAATATTCCTCCTCCAGTTGCAACAACAGTGTTTGTTTCAGACACTAACAGCTCTGGAGCAGTTGGATCTGATTCTAGTTCGGGAAGTTCTGGGAATCAAGGAGGCACTGTGTTTGATAATACTGTGAATAATGGAGGCAGTGTAAGTGTGGGTAGTGGAAAAACTGGTTCTGATACCTCGTCTGGAAACACTGCTGGCAATTCAGCTGGAAATTCGGTTGGAAACAATTTGTATGATGGAAATACAAACACGGTTGCAGTTACCTCAAACTCTGGCGACACGTCTAAACCTGTTCAACCTGTGACACCTGCCACAGTTGGTCCACAGCAGACTTCGGCTCTTTCGTCAAACACTGGTTTATTGCAAGTGACTAGCGCCAAAGCCCAAACAATTGTTGCGTCTGTCTTGAGTATTTCGTCGTCATTTGGGCCAGTGGATGCAACTGAATTACAGAACTCGTTGGTTTCTGTTGATAAGGATGTTGTTGCTGGAGCTACTTTGGTGACTGTGGCTGCACCTTCATTCCCGAAAGCAACTGGAGGAATGAACAAGATTGTTCTTTCTGTCGAATCCAATTCGTTCAAGGTAATGCCTTTTTTATCTCCTATAATAATCAATTAGATCTTGTTTGTTAAGTTTCCAAGTTCTTCTGGTCAAGTCCAGACTTACAATGAAGCTTCAAGTTCTGGTTCGCGCACTGTATGTACCGCGCAAGGGTCTACAGCAACGATTGTGCTCACGTTGCCTGATTTGGTGAACACTCTTGTGTATGGATTCCAGCTGAGCGACCCTTCTGAGACTTTTATCATTTCGGTCTTCAAGGCAGATGACTCGCGTACACCTCTCGCAAAGATTTCTTATTCTGTGCAAGCACAAGGAACAAAGAGAGATGGAGGAAAAATCACGGTTGTGATGGGAGTGGCCAAGGTGCGTGCTGAAATGACTACTTCGGCTGTTACCGTTGTATCTCCCGCAAAGACTGTTGGATCTGTTGGTGTTCAAGTCTTGATTCCTTCAAGCGCTGTTTGCAAGTCAATTGAAATGGCTATTCCATTTTTGTGGTTCATTTTCTGAAGTAAGTTATAGACAGATGTTCAAATAGAGCTTCTTTTTATTCCAACCTTTGCTGAGAAAGTTCTTTCTGATAATACCAAACAGCTTCATTCTTGGTCTTCTGCCTGCTCTAGAGCAGTATGGGCAACTTGTGCTATTTTCTATGGTATTGCGCTCGCAGCACCAAATCATACTTAGCGCAAAAAAAAAAGCGCAAAAAAGTGGAGATTACAGATGTGCGAGACAATCAAATCACAGCATACAATTAGGCCACACTTGAAGAAGAAAGCTGATATGAATAGCTCCACAACTACACCCACGCTCTCCTGGGATCCTCGTGGGGAAAACATTGATGAGACAATGCTTGGTAACTACATTCAGTTTCATGACACTATTGGCAAGCGCAAGTTTTACCTTTCAAGTGTTACAACAGACATGTTGGTCAATTGGAGAGAACGCTTCCCTATTGCATCGCCATTGCCAGTCATTGTCAGTGTAAACTCCAAGGTAATTCCAACAAGCCCAATTCACAAGCTGTTTGTGAAGGTTTTATGCTCAAGAGCAGCAACTGATAGATCTGGAGCTGATCTGAGCAGTCTCTTAACGAGATGATTACGTGTTTATGCCAGCACTATCAAGGGGTCTGCATGTCTCAACATGTTAATTGGAAAATCTGGGCCTCTATCATGCTATAAGACTTTGGAAGAACATTTTTAGGGGTCCAGATGCCAGTATTATTCACTTGTTCGCAACTGCTAGTGTCAACCACAAGTATCAAAACAGAGAGATTGTTTTGTCCAATGAGGTTGCTATTCAGGAAAATCAAAGAGTTGGCATCTGTTTGAAGATGATGTGCCACATCTTGAATCAAATTGGGGTCATGTTGCAGGACTTGGACACTCGCTTGGCTGCAGAAATGTGACACAGTAACGTGTGTTTTGATAGATATGCAACAAGCCCCTGGCCCTGTTAAGCCTCAGGTGGCAAATGGTATCTTCAAACAAACACGAATAATGGATTTGGATCATGGAGGAATTCCAAAAGCTGGACCTTCCACTGCTACTGGAAACCGAGCATGATTGAAATGGGGTCGTAACAAGTTGATGGGAGAATTGTAAGGATTTGGTGTTGGCAGAAACAATTAATGATCAATTGGCTTTATTCATTTGTTCTTGTTGAATCCAAAGTCTTTTAAGTCTTGATCAAATGCTGTTTGCAGCATTGAATCCAGTAGACGTATAACCACACTTTCGGAATATTGGGGAGAAGTTGTAGCTCAAAAACAAACTTAGAACCTCAGATACAACAAGTTCAAGCAGTCATTTGGATCCTTCAACGTAAAGGGCTTGAGGCTTCTGCTTTACCATGCCAAAGGTTGATAAATGGACAGTACACAGGAAGGAAGATAACCACAATTCCCAAAGAACAAAGATACAAGTAATATTCATATCTGCAGGGATTTTAGCTCCATCAAGAATCCAGATCGAGTGTGGGCCTGGATATTGACGGACCTTTGGATTGTTCAGTGCAAAATCTTGACAGCAGGAGGCAAACTTGTGCCGATCAAATGTTCTTTCAGTCATAAACGTATCCAAAAGACCATTCACGCCAAGGAAGCAAAGCAATGAAACACGAGGACAGCGATTGTTACGACGGAGAAGTCTTCTCCGAGTGATCTGTTGACAGGTTAGTCTGCACACACTCCCTCACCATTCCACTACAGAACCAACTAACTTACCCAACCAGGAGGTACGTAGTTGGAAGTGTGATAAGCAACATCAAGGTGAGTGTGACGGGGTTGTGTGGAGATTCCGGACCGGGACTGATAGGAACTCCGCTTCTGACCACTCTCATCCGTTCGTGGATTGCACACGTGATCCCGGTTCTTTGCTTTTTCACAACAAACACTTCCAGTGCCTGCCACACAAGTCGCCCGTCCTAACAGCAATTAAATTCACGATAGTGAACAAGTGCTTCTCCTTTCCGGCCATATCCATGAGATAGGAGCATGTTGCAATTATCAAACAATACTTCATCCAAGAATACAAGCGTAGAGAGGAGCCACGGAAGTTCCAGCAGCTCTCATGCAAATCACACAACTTCAGCCTCACTGACTTGCATTGCACGCCGCTCAATGACTTTCCACGAGAGGCCCGCTTCACACAAAATAATGCATATGGATGACTTGCTGATAAGAATGTTACGGTAGTGTTGTTGGAACAGGTATCTGGCTTCGGCCAATGTCAACGTAGGTGACTTGGTGTATAGATCAACAAGCCAGCGTCGCTTATCTGCACCAAACTCTGGTATACAGTTTCGGACAAATTACAATCAAGAGTTCCAGTTGTTTCGTAGGTGTTGATCCATTCTTGGATGGTTGACTTGGACTTCTTGAATGTTTGGGCCAACTTCGATGGTTTGACTCCCATGAAGTAATACATATAGAGACAGTATGCCTTCACTTCAGCAGTGGCATGACTATGTTTGACAAGGTCTCGTATGTCCATGGCGGCTGCTGCGAAGTTTTGGGTTGATGGAGATCAAGATAACCAAGATGACTCAAAAATCTAAGAATCTGTGTCGGTAGCTGTTGTTTATCGTCGTATACTATTTGCGCTTCAGCATGCTTTGGCTTGTCATATAGTCAGCAAAATGGAGGAAGATTTTTACTATTGAGGATTATTTGATCTTGGGTATTAGATATATTTGAGTTATTAATAAATTGAAAGATTTTAAAAAAAAATATCCAATTTTGGACAAAACGCACAATAATTCAGGCAGAAACAGTTCCAAAGACCGAAGTCCAGTCATCCAGTGATTCAACATTGCGCAGAAAATTGCGAAGTCCTCTTCTTTCATTTTTGTCAAAGAGAAGGAACTGAAGAAAGGCGTCCAAGCACGGCTGCAGGAACACTCTTTTTTGTGACAGTATCAGTTGTCCATAATTGCTAACTACCCAAAGCAACATCTAACTCAACTTGTTCCTGTTGAGCGTCGTGTCCGGTTCCTTGGGACATAGCGGATTCCGGTTCGCCAACACTCGTTCGAGGTCTTTGAATAACCGGTCAATCAGAGTGCCGTTGAGGTCCAGAACTATCAACAGCTTTCGCTTTGGGGGTGTCATTTTTGAACGAAGAAAATGAGGAAGCGAGAAGGAGATTTGGAATAACATTCTGTTTGCTGAAAATGAATAAAGAAGAATAAGAGTAATATCCTAGACGAGAAAGCAATCTACTTATGCTTTCGGGAATCCAAGTTGGAAGTCCTATTTTTTTCTTCTGCTGCCAAGAACGATGAAGTGGACTCACCCCATCTTCCTGGTTGCTCTCTTTGGGACCGCCACAGTAAGTTTATCCGGTGATTTGAATTCATCTAACGTGCATACAAGGCTGCAGCCAACGACTGCCAAGTTGCCAAAGCTGCCTGGCCTCAGTTCTTTGGATCAATCGATCCAGTGTCATGCTGCACCCAATATGGAGACTATGGTTCTGTTTCCGGGATAAACTGTTTGAGCGGAGCTACCTCAGTCGATACTATGTGTGGAGCTTCCTGTCGAAATGGAAGTATCACGGATATGTAAAGTTGCTTCATACATCTGAGTCACACACTGATACACTTCCAGCATGGTATATTATTATGGCGCGGATAAGACACGTTCTCCCACGGCAGGTCCTTTCCCTGACCTCTCTGGCCTCACGCAAGTTACCCTGCTGTGAGACTCTATTGTGTACCTCTTAACCCTAAAGCAATCAATTTCTACTTAAGCTCGTTGTCCACCAACTTGATTGGCATGGCCACAAACTGGCCGCCAGCGTTGCAGGAACTGTAAGGCGAACATGTGAAATGATGAATAGTCTAACCTATTGCAGATATTTAAATGATGCCACTTTAACGGGAGCTTTTCCAAGTTTCAACAAAACTACAGCCTTACAGCGCATATCCATTGACAACAGCAATCTATCTGGTCGTTTACCCACTCTTCCAAACACTCTCACCTATGTTGGCCTTTCCAGCAACAGTTTAATCACGGACGTATCAAACTTGCCTTCCAGTCTAACTGCCTTGTAGGTAATTTTTAGAACTTCTCTCGCTGACTCTTTTTGAACAGAACCCTTCAAGCAAGTGGAAGTGGACGAATGCCATCTTTGAAGTCCTTGACACGTTTGAAGGAACTTCGGATTTCGGACTGTAACTTTTCTGGAGATTTTCCCCTTCTTCCCGACTCTCTTACACTCATGGAAGTGTCTGGCACCAATTTCACTGGACCATTTCCCGCTTTGCCAAAGTCGCTCCAGTCAGTTATTTTGGATGATACTCCGTTAACGGGCTCGTTTCCAACACTGCCAAATTCTATTGCCGGGGTCATAATTAATAACGTGCCGCTCAGTGGATCTATTCCTGCCTGGGATAGTTCCGCCCTGTACAGTGTTCAACTTTCAGGCACCAAATTATCTGGCTCTATTCCAATACTTCCGAGCTCTATTGAATCCTTAATTTTGGAAGATAGCATGTTCACCGGTTCCTTGCCACCTCTGCCACAAGGTTTGCGACAGCTGTAAGAGTGCCGTACCAAACACCTCTGCACCTTGATCTAATGGTTTTTAATAGTGTTGTGAGAAACAATCAGCTTACTGGATTAATTCCATCACTGCCAACCTCGTTAACTGAACTGGACTTAAAGAATAATCACTTGAATGGAACTATTCCAACTCTTCCATCTCTGCTATACCTCGACCTCAGCAACAATCAATTGACTGGAACGATTCCGTCGTCCATCAAGAAAACAGGTTCATTCATTAAGGTGCCGCAAGTACCAGTCACTCCTTCCCAATTACCTGGTTCTATTCCTGTTGGTTCTGGGTCACAAATTCCTGTTCCTGTACCGGGTGGCTCTAGTCCTGGGTCAATAAGTCCTGGCCCCGGACCCGTTCCCATTCCTATTCCCAGTCCTGTCCCTGTACCAACTACCCCTGAGTATGTTCTTCTATTATTATTCTTCGGATATAACTCATTGGCGGATAGGCCTACTTTATTCAGCTTGATGGAAACTGCTTCACAAATGCTGCTGCCTTGAATGTCACCAACGTTTGTCCTTCTGCTGACATCATTGCAAGCGGAACTGCGATATCGGCGTTGTCAGACGTCGAATATGTGGACAAGGCGAAAGCGTACAAGTTGACAACGGTTCCAGATTGCCTGAATCCATGTCGGAACAAGGTAAACTTAGTTCTTGCAATTTAAATCTCAGTTAATTATTTGAATAGATTCCTGGCTATTCCACGTTTGATTCAAACACAGCTGCGTTAAACGTTACTTGTTTAGAAGTCGATACCAACCCCAATAGTTTGCAACCATTCCTTGATTGCTCTTCGACGATTCCGAAATGTGATGACGGTCTCGTATTCGGGACAGGAAGTCAACGAGCGGCAGTGTTTGTGCAATTACTCAATAATCTGTGCAAGCAATACGTGCAACCTTCCCCTGTCGTATCAGTTTCGAATAGAACCGTTTCATTTAGCTTCAATCACCAAGATACAACCTTATTCGGGTTTCAAGCGTTCGTCAGCACAGTCAACGGGACATTCGTAGCCGGAAGCAAGTTCGACATCTCAAAACCGCTCAAAGTACCAGCAAGTGCATCTAAAAAGCGAGACAGTTTGGAAACTCAAACTATATCCCTTCCCTGCGACATGAAAGCAGCTGTTCTACACACAAAATATGTTGTCGACGACCCATCTATCTTGATATCTGACTTGGACAAGCTCGGACATTTCAAGCAGGTTGATTTGGATCTGACGGCTTCTGGTTCTGGTTGTCAGGGAGATGGTGGGTACCACACTCATTAAGTTATTCGTTTATAACTGTTCAAAATAGCTGTTCCAATCGTTACCACTGCGGCTGCTTCCCCAATCAAAACCGCCATTGTTCCAATTGCCACGACTGCCATCGTTATTCCTCCTCCCACAACTACGGAAAATATTGCCCCTCAAGTAGTGACAACAGCCGCATTTATTCCGCCCATGACCACAACTATTCCCGCTCCTATTGTTAACCCCGCGAATGAAGGAAGCGGTGCTGTCAATAACGCTGGAAATAATGGAGGCAGCAGCGGAAATATGGGCAGGGAGTAGTCAACTCTGATGGAACCACTGGAACCACTGGAACCACTGGAACACCGAACCACCGGTGAAAGCCCTGCAGCTGGCTTTGTTGATAAACCGTCCACATCCATGGTCTCCCATCACAGCAGACGTTGGCTCCTTCGCCGAACACTGGATTTTCTCAAGTTTCAAATGCTAAATCCCAGACAATTATTGCATCTGTGTTGAGTATTTCAGCGTCATTTGGGCCAGTGGATGCGACGGAATTGCAGAACTCGTTGGTTTCTGTTGATGAGATATTGTTCCTGGAGCCGCGCTGGTAACTGTGCTGCACCTGTATTCCCAATGCAAGCGGAGGAATGAACAAGATTGTTCTTTCTGTCGACTCCAACGCATTCAAGGTAATGCTTCTTACCTCTCTCAATTTGTGAATCTAATGAGTTCTTTTCTTGAAGTTTACAAGCTCTTCTGGTCAAGTCCAGACTTACAATGAAGCTTCGAGTTCTGGGTCCCACACTGTATCTACCGCACAGGGAACTACAGCAACGATTGTGCTTACGTTGCCTGACTCGGTGAACACTGTGTTATATGGATTCCAGCTGAACGATGCTTCTGACACTTTCGTCATTTCGGTTTCAAGGCAGATGACTCACGTACACCTCTCGCAAAGATTTCTTATTCTGTGCAAGCGCAAGGAACAAAGAGAGACGGAGGAAAAATCACGGTTGTGATGGGAGTGGCCAGGGTGCGTGTCGAAGTGACGACTTCGGCTGTTACGGCTGTATCTCCGGTAAAGACTGTTGGATCTGTTGGGGTTCAAGTTTTGATTCCTTCAAGCGCTGTTTGCAAGTCGATTGAAATGGCCATTCCATTTTTGTGGTTTATTTTCTGAAGTTAATTTTAATAAAGCTTCTTTTGTTTTAACCTATGATGAGAATGAACTTCATAAAAAACTGGACAGCCTCACGTATATCCACTTCTTCAAGCTCTGAGTCTTTGTTGACTCTGATTCATTTTTGGTCCTCTGTTGGCTCAATAGCAGTATTGGCAACTCGGCTATTTTCGATGGTGATTCACCAAAATCCAGTTATGAGAAGGAAGAGAAGAAAGACGTCCAAGTACGGCCGCAGGAACACTCTTCTTTGTGCCAGTGTCTGTTGTCCATATCTGCTAACTACCCAAAGCGACATCGAACTCAACTTGTTCCTGTTGAGCGTCGTGTCCGGTTCCTTGGGACATAGCGGATTCCGGTTCGCTAACACTCGTTCGGGCCTTGGTGATCCTGGTATGCTTCCTCCCATTGAACGATGTCAATGGACTTGTAGTTTGCATTCTGGTAAGCTCTCGTTCGTTTAATTCTGTCGCTCAATAGATTCTTTCTCATCTCTCACAATGAAGTACGTTACCTCGAACTAATTTCCCCAATATTTTTGCATTGAGAGTGCACATTGGGAGCTGGCTTCTCACGGACCACCATTGGCATCGGAATGAGCTTCGACGTCGTATGTCCCATCGAAAATTGCTCGCAGTTTGTACTTTCAGGTGTCTTTCGTCTGCGACTTGGCGGCGAAGGTTATTGACTTCTTGTTGCAAATTGGAACACGTTAACAAGATGGGTCACCTGGCAGATAGTTTCGGTTCCTGTCAGCAACAAAAGCACTTAACTTAAATATTGTGGGGAAATAGTGTACTACTACCGATGGAGTTCTTTGTTTTTTTGAGATGCCTATTCCGAAGAGTTCCGAAGTTACGAACCCGCGTTCTTTTCATTTTGAACCTGTTGTATGAAAGCCGACGGTAAATGGCATTGGTCTAATGAGTCCACGTCAACATATAACATCACAACGTACCTTGATATCATCGACTCGTTTTTCAAACTTTCGAATAAAGTACATCCAATGGTTTGGTATGAAGCCCCTTTTGAATAACAGCGTGGGTGATCTCATCTCTCTGATTGGGGCGTTCCTCGTTTTCAGACTTTCGGGTGCGTTTCGGTGGCTGGAGATATTGTTAGTGTGCGCTTCTTCAGCAGTTATTTAAGTGCATCAAGTCACCATTTGGGAGTCTATTATGTTGTTTGTTGACAGCTGTACTTCAAATTGTCAAGTTCGTTTTGGATCGGCAGTCAAAAGGTCACCGAGACGAAAATTTCATCTTATCTTTGTTCCACCCCATTGACTGGGTGGATATGGTGAAAGAGCAAAAATTTCTTTACCCCTGTGCTCAAATGATCTTGACTCACCTCGTCATCATACTCTTGGCTGGTCTCTTTGGTACCGCTAAAGTAAGTTTCGAGACTCTGTTAGTCACTTTCTGACATACCTTGCGCGTACAAGGTTGCAGCAAATGATTGCCAATTTGCCAAGACTGCCTGGCCTCAACTCTTTGGATCTATCGATCCAGTATCCTGCTGCATCCAAAATGAGTATTTTAGTTATGTTGAGGGACTGAACTGTTTGAAAACTACGACCTCCTTTGACTCACAATGCCTAGTATTGTGCAAAAATGGAAGCATCACTGATATGTACAGTTGTTTCATACATCTAAGTCACACACTCATATGCACTCCTAGCAACGTATTTTATGAAGGCGCCAATAAGGCCAAGGCTCCTACGTCAGGTCCCTTCCCTGACCTCTCCAGCCTCACTCAACTTACTTTTCTGTAAGACTCATTCTTCACTCATCATTCAATCACTAAGGCTTCCACCTCAGCCGGTTGTCGACTAACTTGATTGGCATATCTACAAACTTCCCACCAGCGTTGCAACACCTGTAAGGCAATTTTGTGACATGATTGATATCCTAAACCACTTCAGAGACTTGGATGATTCCACTTTAACAGGCGCTTTTCCAAGTTTCAACCAAGCCACAGCCTTACAGAGCCTGTCCATTGACACAGCAACCTATCTGGCCCCTTACCAACCCTTCCAAACACTGTTACCTACTTGGAACTTAATAGCAACAAGTTACTCACAGATGTACCAAGCTTGCCTCTAAATCTTATTACCTTGTAAGCAATTTTTTAAAAAACGTCTCTAAGATTCATGTCGGACAGAAACCTTAATGCGAGCGGAAGCGGGAGGATGTCATCTTTGAAGTCTTTGACACGTTTGACGGAAATTCATATTACTGACTGTAACTTTTCTGGAGACTTTCCCCTTCTTCCTGACTCTCTTACGGTCTTGGAAGTGGCTCACACCAATTTCACTGGATCATTTCCCGTTTTACCAAGGTCGCTTCAGTCAGTTATGTTGGATGATATTCCGTTGACGGGCTCGTTTCCAACCCTGCCAAATTCACTTGGCTCTTTGTCAATAAGATACGTACCACAACTTAGTGGATCTCTTCCTGCCTTGGCCAGATGTCAGTCCTGAATATTATCGACATTTATGGCACTAAAATGTCTGGCTCAATTCCGATGCTTCCGAGCTCTATTAATTCTTAACGTTGGATGATAACTCTTTCACTGGTCCTTTACCGTCATTGCCACAAGGCTTGACCAGCTGTAAGAACGTAAACTTCTTTCTTCGTCAATATAACAATTTTCAATAGTTTTGTGTCAAACAATCAGCTAACAGGATCGATTCCGTCGCTTCCGAGCTCGTTAATTGAACTGGGTCTGAAGAATAATCACTTCAATGGAACTATTCCCACTCTTCCGTCTCTGTTATACCTCGACCTCAGCAACAATCAATTGACTGGAACCATTCCGTCCTCCATAACAAGAACAGGAGTTTTCCTCCAAAAATCGTCGTTCCCTCATTTTTGCCGCAGTACCCATCACTCCTGTTAGTCCGGGCTCTCAAATATCTGGCTCTATTCCTGCTGGTTCAGGATTACAAACTCCTTCTCCTGTACCGTTGGCTCTGGTCCTGGGTCGATAAGTCCTGGCCCCGGACCCGGACCCATTCCTGTCCCTGTACCAATTTTCCTTGAGTATGTTCTTCTATTCTTCTTCTTCAGATTTTAACTGATTATACGATAAAGGCCGTATTTTATTCAACTTGATGGAAACTGCTTCACAATGCTGCTGCCTTGAATGTCACCAACGTTTGTCCTTCTGCTGACATTATCGCAAGCGGAAATACGATATCGGCACTGTCAGACAGCGAATATGTGGACAAGGCGAAAGCGTACAAATTGACAACGGTTCCAGATTGTTTGAATCCTTGTCGGAACAAGGTAAACTTGGCTCCTACTCTTTAAAGCTCAGTTATTATTTGAATAGATTCCTGGCTATTCCACGTTTGATTCAAACACAGCTGCGTTAAATGTTACTGTTTAGAAGTTGACACCAACCCCAATAGTTTGCAACCATTCCTCGATTGCGCTTCAAAGATTCTGGATTGTAATGACGGTTTAGGGGCGGAACCAGAAGAGACAGGAAGTCAAAAAGCGGCGGTGTTCGTGCAATTACTCAATAATCTATGCAAGCAATATGTGCAACCTTCCCCTGTCGTATCAGTTTCGAATAGAACCGTTTCATTTAGCTTCAATCACCAAGATACAACCTTATTCGGGTTTCAAGCGTTCGCCAGCACAGTCAATGGGACATTCGTAGCCGGAAGCAAGTTCGACATCTCAAAACCGCTCAAAGTACCAGCAACTGCATCTAAAAAGCGAGACAGTTTGGAAACCAAACTATATCCCTCCCCTGTGACATGAAAGCAGCTGTTCTCACACAAAATATGTTGTCGATGACCCATCTATCTTGATATCTGACTTGGACAAGCTCGGACATTTCAAGCAGGTTGATTTGGATCTGACAGTTTCTGGGTCTGGATTGGTTGTCAGGGAGATGGTGAGTACCACACTATTAAGTTATTCGTTTATAACTGTTCGAATAGCTGTTCCAATCGTCACCACTACGGCTGCTTCCCCAATCAAAACCGCCATTGTTCCAATTGCTACGACTGCCATCGTTATTCCTCCTCCCACAACTACGGAAAATATTGCCCCTCAAGTAGTGACAACAGCCGCATTTATTCCGCCCATAACCACAACTATTCCCGCTCCTATTCTTAATCCCGCGAATGAAGGAAGCGGTGCTGTCAATAACGCTGGAAATAATGGAGTCAGCAGCGGAAATATGGGCGGTGGAGTAGTCAACTCTGATGGAACCACTGGTGCCACTGGAACCACCGGTGAAAGCCCTGCAGCTGGCATTATTGATAAACCGTCCACATCCATGGTTCTCCCAACACAGCAGACTTTGGCTCCTTCGCCGAACACTGGATTTTCTCAAGTTTCAAATGCTAAATCCCAGACAATTATTGCATCTGCGTTGAGTATTTCCGCGTCATTTGGGCCAGTGGATGCGACGGAATTGCAGAACTCGTTGGTTTCTGTTGATGAGGATATTGTTCCTGGAGCCGCGCTGGTAACTGTGGCTGCACCTGTATTTCCAAATGCAAGCGGAGGAATGAACAAGATTGTTCTTTCTGTCGACTCCAACGCATTCAAGGTAATGCTTCTTACCTCTCTCAATTTGTGAATCTAATGAGTTCTTTTCTTGAAGTTTACAAACTCTTCTGGTCAAGTCCAGACTTACAATGAAGCTTCGAGTTCTGGGTCCCACACTGTATCTACCGCACAGGGAACTACAGCAACGATTGTGCTTACGTTGCCTGACTCGGTGAACACTGTGTGTACGGATTCCAGCTGAGCGACGCTTCTGACACTTTTGTCATTTCAGTGTTCAAGGCAGATGACTCACGTACACCTCTCGCAAAGATTTCTTATTCTGTGCAAGCGCAAGGAACAAAGAGAGACGGAGGAAAAATCACGGTTGTGATGGGAGTGGCCAGGGTGCGTGTCGAAGTGACGACTTCGGCTGTTACGGCTGTATCTCCGGTAAAGACTGTTGGATCGTTGGGTTCAAGTTTTGATTCCTTCAAGCGCTGTTTGCAAGTCGATTGAAATGGCCATTCCATTTTTGTGGTTTATTTTCTGAAGTAAGTTTATAGACAGATGTTCAAATAAAGCTTCTTTTTATTCCAACCTTTGCTGAGAAAGTACCTCCCGATAATACCGAACAGCCTCACTTATATCCACTTCTTCAAACTCTGAATCTTCGTCGTTGTCAACATTTTCATTCACACTGATCCATTCTTGGTCATCCGCCTGCTCTTGAGCAGTATGAGCAACTCGCGCTACTTTTCGAGGCGATTCAGGTATATTTGTTCGTGAATCGGGAGCAAAGACCGAAGTCCAGTCATCCAGTGATTCAACATTCCGCAGCAAACTGCCCAGATCCCTTCTTTCATCGTCGTCAAAGTACGCCATTCGCAGAGGTTGTTTAGGAAGTTCTTCTGAATGCGAGGTTGTATCCAGAGGAAGAGCCCGTTTCCGCGGTGATTTGATTGGAAGGATTCCCGACCAACGTTTGAACTCTCTCTGAGCGAGGGCCTTCAAAGCGCCTCGCTCAGCCAACGGATACTTGAATGTGAATGGACGGAGGGGTCGTTTGCGGGGGTTCTCGGTTGACGTGGTTGACGTGGTTTTGACAGAGTTTGTTTGGTCCGTGTCAACTTGGATGGACTGAGCGACCGCGACCGTGATGACAAATTCGTGTTCGATTGGACGGCGTGTTTTGATTGGCTCGTTGGTTGCGATCGAGTGATTGGCTTCGCGGGATTCGCTCACTCATCTTTTCTTGTCTCCTTTTTTTTGATTGTTTATTACTGATTTTTAATGGGGAGAACAAAGGATTCCAGGCAACAAAGGACACATTTCTTGAACAATTGGAGTGGACTTCTGCCGTGTTGAAAGGAGTCAACGGAACTGAAAACAAAGGGAGTGAATCCTTACTCGAAAACTGTATTGTTCAATGCCCTTGACCCCTTGTCTCTAGCTCTGGGCTTTCTGGCGCTTGTAATCAACGCTGGAACTGCAAGCAATACTACTGCTCCAATGCTCGCGTCGATTCCACCGAAATTCTCAACGTGCGACCCATCTGGAATCTTTCGCTGTGACTCGTCCTATGTTCCGTACACCATTTCTACAGTGCTCCGTACCAACTCAAAACTGTATCTTGATTAACTGTCCACCTTTCATTTCCCTGTAAACACAACTGGAATCATCCAAAACGTCACATTTCGTGATTCTTCCTTTCCAAATGGCTGGGGAGGTGCCGTTCAAGTCAATGGAGCCACTGTCGTCATGAGGTGATCCATCTTTTCTCGTTCTTTCCAGAATATAACGCGTTCATGTTAATTTATTTTTGCAGTAACGTCGTGTTTTCCAATCTGAGTGCAGAAAGTGGTGGTGCAGTTCTGGCTGATTTGGGTGCAACTGTCATCATCAACAATGCAACGTTCAAGTCAAACACTGCGATGGCGTCAAGCTCTACCGGGGGGAGATATGCTTGTGATGCACGGTTCTTCTCTAACATGCAACAACTGCACAAGTTTCGGCGCAGTGAGTATTCCAATCTCCTTAAATAGTTTTACAACGCTAAAACCATTCAATTCTAGGTATCTAACGCGAATGGTGGCTCCGCATCTGTAATCATCGCCAAAATGACCCTCAAAGGCGGAACTGCATCAACAGCAAAGCAAACTGGGGTGCATGTTGGATTATCGACAGTAACGCCGTTATGAATGTGAAAACGTGGACGTCATCAACCCAAAAGGTAAACATATCCATTGTCTGGAGCCACCCTTTTTCTTGCAAAAGGGTTGAGGTTCAAAACAAAAGATTTACATACACTTTTTGCAACAGCAACGGCCGGTCCTGTCGCATTTCTGAACAATTACAGTAATTTTACGGCTAAAGGTTGCGTGTCACGGATTCAACTGCAGCAGGACAAGCAGGATGTTTTTACTCTTACGCAAAGTGTATTACGACATGTACAGGATGTACGTTGACTCGATGTAGGTCCCAAGGTTTTGGTGGTGTCGCAGTCGTGCAAGACCGGTCATCTTTGTATCTTTATAATTCAACTGTGAAGGACTCGTTTGCTACGGATGTTGCAGGTGCGATTTTGGGAACAGGTAGTGCTGTTGTTGTGTTGGATGGATCAACGATTCAGAATGCAACTGGGTCTGTGGGTGGGGCCATTAAGAATGAGGGAGTTTCTACAGTGTCTATTGTGAATGGTTCCAAAATTGTTAAGTGAGTTTTTCGATTCGACTTAATTGATGATGGTGTAACCAAACAGTAAATAGTTGTACTGCAACGAGTGCCGGCGCGGCGTATTACGGTGACTCAGGAGGCTCAATTTACGTTAGTAGGTCTGTGATTGCGAATAACGTTGTGCTGGGAAGCGATGGAGGTGGATTCTATTTGGCTCGAGGAGAGGCGGCAACAATTGATCCAAATAGTTCGTTCCAAAACAATGTTGCTGCAAGATATGGAGGTGCGGTATTTGCAACTGGAGGGGCAGTGATAACCATCACTGGACCAACAATTGTCACTGGAAACCAAGCTGCCCAAACAGGTGGAGCTTTGTTTATGGACAGTATGGCGAACTTGACGTTGCAAGGACCAAACTTGATTATTAATGGTAATATTGCTCCAATTGGCTCATTGGCTGCCTTCATGTCCCCTCCTGGAGGTTACTTGTCACGTCCCAAGATATTGGAGAGCTCTGGAATTTCTGGAGAAATTTACGTGTTTTACACAGCCACTTCGGTAGATATGATGAACTCGGGCGCTTTTGTTGGAATGTCAAATGTTCACCTTGCTGGACGTGCTGCTACTCTTAATATTGCCAACGTGACCAGCATCAACAACACGTCCATCAACTTTGCATCTACGATTCCTGAATTCAGTGTTTATGCCGTCGACATATTTGATAACTTGGTTCCAGTAAACTACGCAAGTCCAGTCATTGTATCCGTTCAGATTCAGCAGTCAACAAAACCTCAATTGATGGAGAAACAATCAAAGCCATTTTAGACCCGGACACAAACATGGTCCGGTTCACGAACCTCCGCATCTCTAAACCCGGTCAATTCACACTCAAGATCGGAGGCTTCAGCAGTAGCTTAGACATGGCACCAGGGCAACATGGCCCACCATCAACATCACAGTCGCCGTATGCAAACCAGACTCCGAAATGCTCTTACCGGAACAAACCAATGCGTCCCCATAGTCAACACCCCACCCTCCTACCGCGTCGGCGTCGCCGCAGCCGCAATCGTCGCAATCCTCATAATGTGCTTCAACCTAATCGGCCTCCTAAAATTCCGCACCTTGAAACTCATGCGATCCAACAGCATCCGCTTCCTGATCCTAACCGTCACGGGATGCACGCTTTCCATCGCGTCGCTTGTCGTCACGGTTGCGCCGTTCGCGTCTTCATGCACGGTTTCGATTGCATGGATAATATGGGTTCGCGCTTGTGTTTGGCGCGTTGTGTGTGAAGAGTGTGAGGATACAGGTTCTGTTTGATGAGAAGCGGAGTCAGAAGGCTAAGATCCGGATTGCGCAGTTTGTGAATGATAATGTGTTGACGGTTTATTTGGGGGTTGGGTGTTTGATGATGACGGGTTTCTTGCTGCGTGGGATTTATGGAGTCGCCGGAGCCGGTTGCGAAGTTGAGTGCGACGCAGGCGGTTACGCAGAGGTGTAATACGGCGACTACTTTTGGGGTTGCGGTTACGATTATTCGGATTGTTGTTATTCTGTTTGCGGCGTTTATGGCGTACCAGATTCGGAATGTGCCGTCGGTTTATAATGAGAGCAAGATTCTTGGGTTTGCGACTTATAACTGGTTTTTGTTCAGTGCGTTGTTGAATGTGCTTGTGGAGTTTAGTATTGAGGATCCGGCGGTTTCGTATGTGGTTTCGGCGATTGCTATTCTGGTGCCGACTTGTTGACTTCGGCCATGTTGGTTACTGCAAAGGTGTATGTTTGTTTGACGGATCCTGATGCGGCGAGAATGATTACGACGGATGGAACTTCAGAAGGGAGTGGTGACAAGCCCAGTATTGGAGGAATTACTCCCGTGGGCTCTAATTACAGCGCAGGCAAAGGAGTAAGAATGTCGAAAGAACCCGAGCCAAAAATGACGGCCCAAATGTTTGGAGGAGTGTGAAAGTCGTAGTCAACATAGTCAAACATCATCCAATATATTATCGACGTTTCTCTCGTTACATAACACGCACCTTGTATCAGACAGTAATAAACAGGTTCTCCATTTCATCGCCTGTATCCACCTCCACCCCGCCGCCACCCCCGCGACGATAATCACGATCATAAGGAGCCCCCCACCTCTCCTAAAGTCTCTATCATCATACCCACCACCCCTACGATCTTCCCAACCCCGTCGATCATCTCTTCCACCATAATACCACCACCTCTCCCTTGCTGTCACCACCATCTGCTGCCCATACCCTCCACTCGAAGGTCTGTCGCCCCACCACCGGATGCAGCCCGATCTTCCCGCATCTTGCTTCCCACTCTTTTGCCCACTCCCGCAACCGCTTATACCCCAAATGCTGCTTCCCCGTCAAATGATCCTGCATCCTTTGCGTCGAGTCGTTATACACCAGCGTCGCCGAACAGATATCACAAATCATAAGCCGTCTATTATTCGCGCTCTAAAAACCACTCTTTCAGTACACAAACAGCACCTTCAAACAAAACAAAAACACTCACATTCTTAATCGCCTCCACATTCATTTTCAACAACTCAACCGTACCCCACAACTCCACAGCCCGATCCACATGCCTCTTCCCCAAATCACGCATCTGAACAAGATACTCCTTTATCTGTCCTCAATCATCGCGATCCGTTCTTCCTTCTCGTCGCCCTGATCAGGACCCTGTTGAGAAGCGGCGGCAGCAGATGGGTGCGGTTCCTCTTGTTCACGGACTTTATCCTTTTGTCGACGGATGATCGGTCCATGTCGGAGATGAGACGCGTGCAGAGGGTGTAGAAGGCTTGTTCGTGGCCTAGTTTGTATCTGTCGGGGGATTCTTGGTATCTAGTAGTTTAGGGGTATTGTTAGGAGGAAAGAAGGAGAGGGGGGGGGGGGGATGGTTTACAGTTTGACGAGCTTTTCGTCGTGGATTTTCTTGTCGCAGTGGCCAATGTCGCATTTTGTGTTTGTGAAGAGGTCGAAGGGGCAGACGCCGCATGCGAGCATGTGGGTGCATATTTGGGGGTCTTTGTAGGTTTTTGTTGTGCCGAGGAGAGGGTTCATTAGCTGGATTGGAAGCGGTGGGTGTTAGTTGGATTGGTAGGCAGTGGTTAAAGGTGGTGGGTTGTACCTCCTCGAGGAGCTTGCGCTGGAAGTCCATTTGCGCAGTTTGGGTGTTGGTGTTGGTTCTGAGTTGGTTTTGGGTGGAAAAATCAAACAAATAAATGCATACATTTAAGAATTTATTCCATAAAAGAGATTTACTGGGCAAGAGTCCCCTTCACATCGTACTTCTTTTGGTAAAGGCAACCCATTTGTCGAGGGTCTCCATCTGCTCCGCGTTCAAGGTGGAGTAGTCTGCAACACAGTCGTCTGGCTTCAAAGAAGACATACCAAGTGCTCGGGATGCATCCTGTGAAAAAACCAGTTAGTTTTTAATACCCATTATGATAATCTGAGACACGATGGGGAATGAGTGTGTTTCAGGTCTGATTTCCAATGAACCCAGCTCTACTCCAATTCACTGCTATGCACATTCCTTCTTCTGATCTTGTTTTCAATCGATCCATTATGCAGTTTCATACTTTGAATGCATAGTTGTCTCCCACTCAACACACTCCTGGGACTGCTCCTGGGGGTCACAGTGACTCCCCATTGAACAGCACAGCCAATCCAAGCCCTCAACAGACAAGTACAACAAGACACAGTACCTTTCCGGCAAAGACCGATACCCTGAGCCAGCACTGTACATCTTGCGGGCACTGGAGACATCGTAAACAACGCCCTTGATGGCCAAGTAAACCGGCTTTGACTCATCGACGCCGTTGAACTCAGCCATTCCTTCGCAGTAAAGACCTTGTTTCCAGGAGGAGCGCGGGTTCCGTAGTCAGCGTTTGCAAACATGTATTTTGAAGAGAGTTCTCTTTTCCCTTCTATTTAGTCAAAAACAACCAACACAAAAGACAACAAATGAGCACGACATCGAATTCGGCGTCATCGTGGTTCGCCAACGGATCATCTGCGTTGACGTCTGGTCTGTCGCTCGTGTCGAAGGTTGTGAGCGATGTTGCCGCGGCGGTTGATGGCGACGATGATGGTTCTGACACGAGAGAAGGTGACTTGGTTTGTGGTTGGACTCGCTCTCTCTAACTCGTAACTACTTCACTTCGGGACAGGTCTCCGAGGTGGCCAGGGCAGCTGGAAGGACGAGGTTGGTCTCTCTCTCCCTCCTCTCTCGATCTCCCTCCAATTCTAATCTGTTCATCAATCCCAGCTCGCAGAGAAAGACCGCCAAATAGCTCAGTTAACTGCAAAACTCGAAGCTTCAAACGAGGCCGCTCTCGAGGCAAAGAACGCTGCTCTCCAGGACAAACTCGCAAAGGCTGTGGCTCATCTGAGGCCTCTCGCAGACGAAGTAAAGACCCTCAAGGCTAAACTTGCTTCTTCGGTACTTTATCCCGTAACATACTGTGACTGGAACTAAGATCCATCAACAGGACTCATCACAACAACAACACGTTGACCAGCAACAACTCATCAAACTTCAGTCGGAAAACTCGTCCCTCTCCGAATCCCTGTCACAGGCTGAAACTGAAATAACTGCCCTGCATTTACAACTGCAATCGGAGGCTAGAGTGTGGGAGCAGAAGGTTCGGGCCCTTGAACAACAATTGGCCAAACAGAAGGAGGAGGCAATCAAAGCAAACAACTCGATGCATTGGAACTCGAACTTGCTACGACAAAACAGCAACTTGAATCTCTGCACGAACAACACTCGGCAACACAAACCTCCCTCACTCAATCCCAAGAAAAGGTGGCCAAACTTCAAAGTAAACTGCGTCAGACTCTGGAAGCAAACAAGAAGCTGCAAGCAAAATCCCCCATCTCTTCTCCCGTCCCACCTTCTGCTTCTCTCGACCTCTCTGCCGAAATTTCTGCTCTGCAATCCCAATTGGCAACCCAATCTGCATCTCACGAAAAGGAACTAGAATCCCTCAAAGAAGACATTGAATTTTATAAATCAGAAGTCGAGTCACTTCAGTCCACCACTTCCACTCTCACTCAATCCCTCAAAGAAGCACGCGACAAATCCTCGCTCCTCGAAGCATCTCTCCGAGAGACTACAGAATCCAAGGAAGTGCTTCAACAACAATTAGAAAATTTACAGACGCAGGATCCATCTCAGTTGGGTGATGATTTGGAGAAGGAGACCATGAAGCAGGATTTGGATGCTCTTCACACTCAATTGACGGACTTGAAACATAAGAACCATCACCTTTCAACAAAGTTGGAGCAGACGCAGGAAGTCACTTCAGAGTTGGAATCGCAAGTCGCTGATCTATCAGCTCAATTGTCTGAAGCAACAAGTCAACTTGACTCCGTCACTGCCCAACTCGAACAATATTCCACCGAAAACAACCTCCTCACCACGAAAATCGCCACCCTCACAACCGAAAACGAATCCTACATCTCCCAAATAACCACCCTCACAACCGAAACCCAATCCCTCACAACAGACCTCACAACACAAAAACAGCCCTCGCAACCCTCACAGCAACAACCGAATCCCTCACCGCTGACCTCACAGAAACCAAACCGCCCTCACAACCCTCCAAACCGAATACAAATCCTACGTCGACTCCACATCCGACTCCCACCCACCACCACCCGACGACCCCCACCACCAACACCCGCCGCAAGACTTCGAAACCCGCCTCTCCGAATCCCTCCTCCACCTCGAAACCACACACTCCATCCGCGTCACAGACCTCGAATACAAACTCACGGACCTCCGCGCACAGGTCGAGGAGTTGCAGGCACAGCTGTCACATGCGCATAAGACTGTTGCGAGCGAGAAGGCGGGTGTGGATGCTGTTCGCGGGGAGATGGAGGTGTTTGGGGAGCAGGTTTTGGAGGGGTTGGGGATTTTGGGGAGGGTTTTGGAAGGGGAAGGGGAGGGGGAAGGGGTTGATGGGTTTGGGGCGTTGCCTGTTAGTGTGAAGGCTGCGTTTAATAGGGTTTTGGAGGAGGTTAGGAATGGTGCTGGTGGTGGGAGGGCGGGTGTTGAGGCTGTTAAGTTGGGTGAGTTTATTTTTTTGTTTTTGGGATGAGGGGTTTTTTGGGTACTAATGGGGGTTTTTTCGGTATAGAGTATGAACAGGTGATGGTTGATTTGAATGCGGAGCTGGAAGAGAAGAGTCGGGTTGTGAGGGAGTTGGAGGAGACTGTGAAAGTGATTGGGGCGGAGAGGGAGAAGGCTGTTGCGGATCACGCTAGGTTGATGGATAAACTCAAGAATACTGTTGCGCCAAAGTTGCAGGAGGAGATGGTAACGTTTTTTGCGGTTTGTGGAAAGAGTAGATCTGACGAAAACTCCGTAGGATGCAAATAAGAGCCTTCGTGCACATGTGATTCCCTTACTACACAAATCGCAAATTTGACAGACGAGAAACAACTCCTAAAGACTGAAATCGCAGACCTCACTGCAGCTGTTTCTGCCGCACAACAACAAGCAGCTATTTCTGAAATGCCATCCAACAACACTTCTTCCACAGACGACAATATCAATAGTCAATCAAGCCTACAAGATCTCGAATCTCAACTCGAAGCTCTCCGCGCTGAGAACGAAACTTTACACCGAAAACTAACAACCTTGCAACACCACCTCGCCGAGTCCGAAGAAGCATTCACACAGGACTAGTCAAAACGCAATCCCTCGTTGATGAATACCGCGTGCAAGTTGAGACGCTTGAACGTGAACGCGAGACATGGGAAGTGATGGCAAGTGAAGCTACGAATGCGGTCCGGATCGCGGAAGAGAACTCTGTTGAAGCGCAGAGAGAGCTTATGGAAGCGCGTGCTGGGTTGGAGGAGGCTGTTCGAGGAAGGGAAAGGGATTTGATTAGTCTTGGGAACTTGCAGGCTGTTTTGGAGGAGTTCCAAGCATGTACGTTTTTGTTTTTTTTTATTGAGGATGATCTGGGGTAATTAACGGTATGTGTACTTAGCAAAACAAGCTGAAATCGATTTGGCATCGAAACCATGTCCAAACAACTCGCAACCGCAACCTCATCCCTCCAAGAATACCGCGCCCGCGCAGAGCAAGCCGAATCCCAACTCGCCTCCGTCTCAGAAACAATCGCATCCACCAGCACAACAACCGACCTCACAAACCAACTCGCCGAACGTACCGCCGAAGTCGGGAAACTCCGCGGCCGCATCATATCCCTCGAGACATACCTCTCTGAAGCCATCCGCCGCGCCGCTTCTGCCGACAACCAAGTCGACCGACGACTCATCTCGAACCTCGTTGTTCAGTTCCTGGGAGCACCCCGCGGCGACTCGAAGCGGTTTGAGATGTTGACTGTGATTGCGAGTGTCTTGAAACTGAGTGATGAAGAGAAGGTCAAGGTTGGCTTATGAGGAAGGTTGGTGGGGGTGGTGGTGGTGGAGGGGATGGGAAGCAGAGGGTTGGTGTTGCGGGGGCTGTTGGGGTGCTGCTGGAGAGACTTTTACGGATTTATGGATTCGTTCTTGATTAAGGAGGCGGGTGCTGGAGACGCTGCTGCTGCTGCGGCGGCGGCGGCGGGGAGGAGTTTGGATGGAAGTATGACGCCTTTGAGGAGGGATTCTGTGTCTGGAGATGTTGTTTCGCCTGGTACTGAGGGAGGGGTGATGTCGCCTACTGCTCCAAAGCCTCCAACACGGACGGGGAGTGCGTTAGGGTTTTTGGCGGGGTGGAGAGGAGGGGATAAGAAGGAGTAATTTGGATGGTGAAGTGTAAGACTTATTTTTAGAGTCTAAGAAGGTTGAATGAACATGTAACAATGAATAAAGTTATTATTCGTCTTTATTGTCTTTTCTGGAGGACAACAAACTTTCACCAAAATGGTGCGCAGTCCCCCCCCCCCCCCCCCACCCCACCTTCAGCACACACTAACCAACCAACTTCGAACACAAACCCAGGCCCGAAACGAAGAGAAGGCGCAGTCGATGCTCTTCCGGTTCCGCGAAGCCCAAAACGCGGAACTCGGAATCGGAATTGCGCGAAACGAACGGCGGCCCGGAAACACGGCGCGCGTCTCAACAGTCCGCGAAGCCGATCGGTGGCGCGGCGACATCATCAGAGAAATATCGAGAAAAGTCGCAAAGATCCAAGACCGTGAGTCCTTTTTTGGGTTGTTTGTTGGTTCGTTGTGGCTGACCGAGGACTCAGCGGGGCTCACCGAGTATCAGGTCAGGGACTTGAACGATAAAATCAATAAGCTGTTTCGGGATAAGAGGGCCTGGGAGTATCGTATCAAGGAGCTGGGTGGTCCCGATTATAGGGTGAGTCTGGAGGTGGTGTATGTGCTCAGACTTATATGGTGTTTAGAGGGTTCATCAAAGATACTGGATGCGGAAGGGAAGGAGGTTCCAGGGAGCAGGGGATACAGGTTCGTTTGTTTCAATGGCGGATTGGGTACAAGAGTGCTCATCAGATTGACTACAGATACTTTGGTCGAGCAAAAGATTTACCGGGTGTGAAGGAACTGTTTGAGTCTCAGAAGAGTAAGCCTTGCGTATCCTCAAGCGACAATGCAGCAGACTCATAGACATTGAATAGATGACGAATCAGCTCCGAAAACAAGAGCGGAAATGCATAAAGCCGTTGACGCAGATTACTATGGATACCGTGACGAAGACGATGGGGAGTTGGTGGCATATGAAACGAAACTGAGGGCAAAGAGTTAGGATTCTTTTGAAAGTGTTGGGCTCTTGGCTGACGGAATTTTATAGTGTACGAGGCTGCATTGGCATACGATATTTCTGCTGGATTCCCTTCAAAAGCCTCGGATGATATGGAGGAAGATGGTGATGATCCAAGCGCCAGATTTGAGGAAACAAAAGACGTGTACAAATTTGTAGACGAATGCATTCCTACGTTGGCAGAAGTGGAAGCGTGGATCGTTCGCAAGAGAAAACAGGTTTGTTTTTGTTCGAAGTTGTTGAATATCATGGCTAAATCCTCGTCATTCAGGAATTATTGGATCAGTTTCTGGGAGACGCTGCTTAAGCTTTTCAAATACTTGTTCTTACTGCTTGATTTATTACTGGGTTTATATCTTAAAAAACGAATCACTCCTTTCGTATCGTCCCAACAACCTTATATGCCGCGTCATAGAATGCAACCCAATTCTCTAATGTTTCTCTCTATTGTCATATGATTAGCAACTCCAAATCAAGTGTCAGAGGCGACAGCAAAAATCACATGTCCCACAACATCACACACCTGTTCATCTGACATGACCTGAAAGTCCGCATTGAAGTCCGTCGGCTTAAGCTTGTTCCTTGACCCCATAGACGACATTGAAAACGCTCTAGTAACGTCCTGTTGTTGTTTGTAGTTTTAGATAAGGGCCCCCGAAATTCCGTTAAACATTCGAGATAATCCAAACATGGGGGGTTTCCCTTTCGAATGAATTGGTTATACCTTTCCAGCGAATTCATTCATCTGTCCGCCAGGTGCATACAGGTCTCTTCGGTGTGAGACGTCGTATATCATGCCTTTGAGTGACAGGTAAATTGGTTTCTCTGGATCTCGACCATCGAACTCCGCAAGCTCCGAAGGGAAGGGAGAAGAGGTATTTCTCGGGTGCGGCGGGGGCTGTTGCCTTTCGGGCTCTGTGGCGCTGCGACTCCTGTTTTGCAGCATTTGGGGGTGTTGACAGGTTGAGGCTGGCAAAGGGGTGAGAAGGGGAGATTGAGATAATGTTTTTGAATCGAGATTTGATGTTTTTCAAGTGTACTGTAGGTATTTTATTATTACTAGAGTATTAGGAAATTAAGGAGGGCAACGGGTAACGATTAGAAGGGGCTGTAACTTAAAAAATTATGCTTTACGAAGAGTCCCAACGACCTTGTATGCCAGATCGTAGAATGAAACCCAGTTCTCAAGAGCCTCCATCTGTATACAAACGGAGTCAATATATCGGTTGCAGCTGTCAGCCACAAATTGAAAAAAAAAAATTATATCACCTCTTGTTCGTTCAACGACGAGTAATCCACCAAGAAATCCTCCGCTTAACTTTTGTCGGCGGTCCACCTCTAGCCGAAAGTCCATACACTCTCGAACAATCCTACACGCAATTACGTAAATACAAGAGTTGCCCCCATCTAAAGAAAATCGAGTAATACCTTGCCAGCAAACTGATGCATCTGTCCCTCCGGCCCATAAAGCTGCGGCTTCGAAGATACATCGTACACTTGTCCCTTCAGCGCAAGATAAATCGGCTTGGACGGGTCCGTCCCGTTGAATTCGGATAACTCTGCATGTGTGAAGGTTCGGAGGGCTGTGGATTCCAGGCTGAGCATTCGAGAGCGGTTGACTCGTTTTGTGGAGGTTGTGAACATATTTTCGGGGTGAGGGGGGGGGTTTTTTGTTGAGGGGGGGCGTTGACAACGTTGATGATGATGGATGAGCAGATGACCTGTTTTTTGGCTGATTCGGGAGAATTTTTTTTTTCTTTGGTTGAGATAAGGAAGAGGCTGGTTTTCGTTTCTGAAAATGAAGGATGAAGATAAGCTGGTACGCCGTTAGAAAGGTGATGACGAACCAAATTCTATAATTTGATTGTTTCATTATTGGTATGGAATGCGATAAATCACCGACGCTTAATTTGAGTACATGCACGAAATGAACGGCCGAATATAATCGATTTGGCGACCTCAAGATGTAGGACTCTTTTGGTATGGCAGAATGTACGTCATATGACTTGTACACATTCACTCATTTATTCTTCCCATCATCAATTCACCTCTCTCAATTATCAGCACTTCCACTTCCACTTACAACAGCAGAGGTAGAAGCCGGAGCAGCTTCCTTCGCAGCCTTCTCCTTCTCCATCCGTTCCCTCGCCAATCGAACCATATGTTCCTTTCGAGCTCTCAAATTCGCTTCACGGCCAGCAGCAGTTTGTTCCCACACTTTCGGAGGCTCTGGAGCGTCAGGGTCAAGGACTTTTGGCGTAAGATAGGGCGATGGGGAGAAGGAGGAGATCGTAGATGAGATGAGGAGGAAGGTTGAGGCACGGGAGGCGGAGGAGGAGCCGGCTAAGAAAGGTAATTATTATTTGAAGTTTTGAGCAATTGGGAGGGGGGCGATATGTACCAGAGCCCCAGACAGAATGTTTTCAAGTGTCAGTTCAACGCTTCCCGTGCGGGCCAGATCGCGCTCAATAACATCACGCGGGTAGTGAGGAAACATTGACAGAACCGAGTCGACCTTTTCCATTTCGATTGAAGGGGATTGATAGGGTTAGCGACAATAAACAACAATGTTTTTTAGTTGACGCCACCTTTGCCTGAGACACGGCCGCTTGTCGCCTTGGTCGTCCGGTTGAAGACTGGGCTACTCGTCGGCCTTGGGCGTCAGTTTCTTCGGTGGCGGGCGAGGCTGTTTGGGTGGATTCAGAGCGAGTGAGTGAGTGAGTGAGAGGTGGTGATCAACGGGTGTAATAGTGGTGTAATAGGCTGCAGCTCGCACGGTGTACGCACCTAGGAGATATCGGAGCACAAAAAAGAGAATTACAAGGATACGACTATCGTTATCGGATCTGTTGTTTGTTGTGGCATGGTACTATTTCACAGAGACAAATAAACTAAAAAAGGATTACAAATAGAAAGTTTCTTAGCCACCATGTATCACCCACGGCCCATCTGCAACAAAAACTTGATTCGAAAATGACTACACTCAATCCAGAAACTGCTATTGGTTCCCTCCAGCAACGTAAGCCATCTTCACTCAGCTAGTGTGATCAATACCAACGCTTTCCCCCTACCTAGTTGCTCCAGGCCTCTGGTCAATCCACACCGACTTTTGCTTCGAAGGCACTCCACACAACATTGGAAACCGCACACTTGTTATTCGTACGTCAAAGGACTTGTTGTCTTGAACCCAACCCTCGCAACCGACGAAACAATCAAAGCTGTGAAAGATCTCGAAGTCTCAGAAGCCTTGAATGTCACATATATTCTCACTCCAGGCGATTTCCATTATATGCGCATCAAAGACTGGCTCCCCCATTTCCCATCTGCCAAGGCATACCTTCCTCCAGGAAGAATCCAAACCAAGGTCGCAGAGAACCCATTCCCATACGAGTTGTTGGACGCTGAAGTTGATAACCCACTTCCTGAATTGGCACCAGAGTTGGTTTTGCAAACCGTGTTTGGAATGAAGCAGATGTCTCATATTCCTGGACATGGAACTGGAATTCGAATTGAGTATTTGTTTTACCACACTGGCAGCAAGTCTGTCATTAGCGGTGATTCTTTCTGGTATGCACAAGATGGGTTCGCCGTGTCTGCTTACTATGGACCTGAGAAGGGCGGCGTTGGGTACCACTTTGGTGAGTTTCTGGTTGAGTTTATGATGGATGATTATTATTGAATACTGAATCAATTTCGCAGCCAAATTCAAAACATTGGCAATGTTGCGGGTCTCAAACACACCGTAGCGCGTGTTCTCGAATGGGACTTTGTCAACTTTATTTCTGTTCACGGAGGATTGACTGCATTTTTGACACAGGATGCAAAGGCATCTTTTGGACGCTCTGTTGATTTCCTTGCCAACGTGCCCGAGGATTACAAGGACGAGTTTGAATTTGTTGTGAAGGCCTAAACTGATCCGTGAATAAAAGAGTGCAATTGAATACATCTGTTTTCCTTTTGTTTTGGTGGAGTGAATCACCAAAAACAACGAATCATGACCAAAGCAGCTGCCACCACAACCACAACCACAACCACCACGACATCCAAGATCCGAATGCAGCTTGATGAGCTGACTAAAAAGAACCCTGAACTCAGTCTTCCCGTCGCAGCTGTCAAGGTCTGTCTCAACCAACCAGGCTCCCTAGGCCGCCCTTTAACCCAACTCTGAATCCAGGTCCTCGCCCTCACCGTTGCAAACCAGAAAGCCTCGACAATGAGCGAACTGACAACAAAAGTCCTCGAAGCATCAGCGAACTAAAGAAGAGTCCGCCAAAGAACTATTCGGTTATTGCTGGTTCGTTTCTTACTCTTTAACCGGATTAACAAGCTAAAACATGCTACTATCGACTAAGGCTGTGAAGCGTTCCTCCTCCAACTCAACCACTCCGACTTCCACGATGAATCAGTCGACGTGTGTCGTCAACGTATCCTTGAGTTTGAACAACGCTTTACAAGGGACGCTAGCGGGTACCTTGAGAAGATTGCAAGGTATATAATTCGATCCGTTCGACGGTTTCGCATTGTTAACGTTTTTATAATAGTGTCGGTGTAAACCTCATCAAAGACGGTGCCGTGATCCTCTTCACTCACACTCCCGTGTCGTCATGACTCTCCTTGAACGTGCAGTCAAACTCAACAAGCGTTATTCAGTTATTGTCACGGAATCGAGGCCTTCTCAGAATGGACAAAAGTCTGTGGATGCGTTGATGAGGCTGGGTGTCCCTGTGAAGTTGATTCCAGACTCTGCAGTTGGATTTGTGATGGAGAAGGTTGATATGGTGTTGGTTGGTGCTGAGGCTGTGGTTGAGAATGGAGGGTTGATTAATCAGGTAAACTTTATAACACGATAGGTTATTGTTTCTTAATATGTTTTGTGGTAGATGGGAACTTACCAGATTGCTTTGGTCGCGAAGGCTGCCAATAGACCGTTCTACGCTGTGACTGAAACGTGAGTATCCCTTCTTTTTCAGGATAAAATCTAACAATTGAACCAGTCATAAATTCGTCCGCATGTTCCCACTCTCGCAATCAGATGTTGAGCTACCTGAACACAAAATTAACAAGAAGACGAGGCTAGTGCTTCAAACTACTCCTTCGTGTCTGCCCATCATGTGGACTACACCCCTCCTCACCTTGTTTCTTCTCTGATAACCAACTTGGGTGTATTGACACCTTCTGGCGTCGTTCATCTTTTGATTTCTTAAAAACTGGGTGCAATAAAGCCAAGAAATTCGACTTTCATGATTTGTTGAGAATATGTGGTTCAGTTTCAGTGGTCAAGGTCAAAAATAAACCATGAAAATCTCGCAAGTTCATGGCTGAGGTCGTCAATGACTTTATCACAGAGGACGAAGAAGCAAGACTTCTCGCATTCATCGAATCAAACCAATGGTCTGGCGAAGGAGTTGGGAAGTGGAACGCAAACAACCGACGACGCACGCAACAGTATGGATTCATGGTGAATCTTGCGAATGGAACTGTTCCAGAAAGGCTAGGCCCATTTCCGCAAGAACTCAAGTTTCTAATTGATCGTCTTCAGACTGTTGCAAAGGTTTATGTTGATGGGACTGATGACTTGCAACTGCTTGTGAACGAATACAAGGATGGAATGGGAATTTTGCCTCACAATGATTCAGTCAAGCTGTTTGGACCGACAATTGTTGGGCTGTCGTTGTCTGCGGAATGCGTTATGACAATGGTAAACGCTGATATTAAGGTTCCTATTGTTTTGGAACGAAGATCACTTCTAGTGCTGCAAGAAGATGCCAGGAATGTTTGGCATCATTCGATTGCGGCTGACCAGAAGAGCTTGGTTGACGGTAGAAGAATTTCTTTGACATTCAGAACAATCCAACCAAGCGTTATGCCTCTAGTATAGCCGTTCAAACAAATAAAATGTTCTTGTTTAAAGTTGCTTGTATCCTACAGCATTAGCTTTGAATTGAACAATTCTCTCAAATCAAATAATAAATGAAATTATATTTCTATTTTAATCAAAGTTCCGTGTCATATTCATTGAGTTTGGTGTCCTCTCTCACGCTCACGTTCCATCTTACCGAACTCTCTTCCATCAATAATACCTTGCTGAATATCAACAAAAGAGAAAATACCCCAAGCAGCAGCGAACTGAAGAGCCAAGAAAACCATGGACCACAACTTGTTGGCTCCACTGTTGTCGATAATGGCAACAATCAAAGGACCAAGCCAAGCACTGCATTTGTCCGTAATTTCGTACAAAGAGTAGAACTCAGCCTCAGAACCAGGTGGCAAAAGCTGCGCGAAAAGAGTACGACAAGTAGACTGAGTAGCTCCAAGAAGCAATCCATGCAATCCACCCGCAATGTAAATCTCAACCTTGGTTTGGTAACCAATAGGCAAGTTGAAAAATCCAAGGATTCCCCACAATGGGATTAAAGTGTAAAGGCCGTTCTGGAGCATCAGAGTTTTCTTACTAGTCCATCCGAAACGATCTTGCGCCTTTTTCCACAGGAAGGCTCCAAGGATTCCGCAAATTGGTACTTCGACGGCGAGGACTAATGTGTCCTTCGTGGTAAAGCCGAGGTGAGATTGGGCCCACAAAATGGCAACGGAAGAGAGTGCTGGAAAGATGTTAAAAAGAAAAGAAATGAAGGAGGAATAGAACTCAACTGTAGAAGGAGTCACCGTAGAGGAACCAACCAGCCAAGAAAATGAACAAGTTCTTGAGCTGACGAGCCTTAGAGAAGGCAACAAACACTGTAGAATTTGAAAATTAATATCAAGCTCACCAACAAATAAAAACACACCTTTCTTGGTGGAGTAAGTCAAGACATTAGTTCCCTCAGGGAAAGGAGGACCAGGACGAACTCTCAAAAACTTGGAAACGTAGAAGATTCCAAGGAACCACACTAATCCAAAGAACGAAACACTGATCTGCAAGGCGTAAGTTTCTGGCAAAGGTTTCGCAGGCGTGTAGAAAAGCGCAAACGCAATCGACAAAATCAAGAATCCAAGTGTGGAACCATACATCCAAATGAATCCACGAGACGAAATCGTGTTGGTAACTGCGTCCAACTCTTTGAGAAGAGATTCACGGGTCGCGTTTGGGTCTTGAGCCTTTTCAAGGAATTCAGGTTGGTTTCTGACGAGGAGTGGCATATACGCATACACCAACATCCAACAAACACCCAAACTGACGGCAATAATTTGAGTGAGGACCCATCCGTAAATCCATGTGTTGTAGCTGGTTAAAGCTGGGAAAAGCATGGCTGCGAAGGATCCAATCACGGAGAAGATGATCCAAAGGCTCTTGCGGTAGGCTATGCAGTCAAAATATTAATATTGTACGTGGTAAGTGAGAACTTTAAATGATAGTTACGGCCATGATCTGGAATGGAACCGAATCCAATGAAAATGATTGCAAGAGCCAAAGTAGAGGCAACGACTCCGTAAAACACCATGGACGTAGTATCGACCCAAGAGCTACCAAACTGCACATCGCAAACATATGACTTTGAGATGTCGCAGGGAACGGAGTGGTCAGCTGAATTTGAAAGCAGGGTTCAAGCCCGTCAGGCGCATGTCACAAAACGTGCACACATAAATTTACGAACCTCGAGTGAACCCAGATCCAGCAGTCAACGTTTGAATGATGAGAGGGATGTAGAAGCCCATGGAACCGAACCTTATTCCGCAGGTTTGTTCGTTGATTCAATTGAAGGAGATGGCGCCTCCGGGCTGACTCACGTAGTTGGGTCCATTGCAGCTCCCATCATGTAGAAAGCCTGTATTTCATAGTAGATAGCGTTAAGTTTGGTGTCCATGCTGTAGGACGGCCACGAGGGCAGTTCTGAAGAATTGATAGTGCACATACAGACAACTCCTTCTTCGACACAGGTGTAGTGTCAATATCCTTGAACTCGTCATTGATCAGAGCAAGACCAGCAGGAGCGGCGACGTCTCCCTTTTCTTCAACCACCTTCAACTCTACGGCAGGCTCTTGAGAGGTCATGCTATTTCGGAAGATTCGTAAATTGGTTCCAACAAAATTTTCAGCACAAACGAGACCACGAGGGTGCACGCTTTTATTTTTGAAAGTCTAGATCTATGTATCCCCTGGTTTAGTTGCTCTTTTCACTCTTGTGTGCGTTCTCGCGCTCACGCTCCATCTTGCCGAATTCTCTGCCATCAAAATACCTTGATCGACGTCAACAAAGATGAAGAATGACCAAGCGGCCATGAATTGAAGAGCCAAGAAGACCATGGACCACAACTTGTTTGCTCCACTGTTGTCGATGATGGCAACGACAAGAGGGCCGAGCCAGGCACTGCACTTGTCAGTAATTTCGTACAAAGAGTAGAACTCGGCCTCGGAACCAGGTGGCAAAAGCTGCGCAAAAAGAGTACGACACGTAGACTGAGTAGCTCCAAGAAGCAAACCGTGCATAGCACTGGCAATATAGACTTCAATCTTGCTCTGGTATCCAAATGGCAGGTTGAAGAGACCAAAGACTCCCCAAAGTGGAATCAAAGTGTACACAGCGTTTTGAATCAAAAGCATACGCTTGCTGGTCCATCCGAAACGGTCTTGGGCAAATTTCCAGAGGAAGGTTCCGAGAATCGCACAGATAGGAACTTCAACAGCCAGAATGAGAACGTCCTTGGTGGTGAAACCGAGGTGGGTTTGGGCCCACAAGATAGCAACAGAGGAGAGTGCTGAATCAAAGTCAGCAAAACAACTGTAAGGTATTTTGGAAGAAAACTCAACTGTAGAAGGAGTCACCGTAGAGGAACCAACCAGCCAAGAATATGAACAGGTTCTTAAGCTTACGAGCTTTAGAGAAAGCAACAAACACTGTCGAATCTGCAGTTAATAACAAGCCCAACTTCAAAAC
Organism: Rhizoclosmatium globosum; assembly: GCA_002104985.1. Lineage (NCBI taxonomy): Eukaryota > Fungi > Chytridiomycota > Chytridiomycetes > Chytridiales > Chytriomycetaceae > Rhizoclosmatium > Rhizoclosmatium globosum. Next base: position 58,816 of record MCGO01000011.1, on the reverse strand, counting down.
TACAAAGAACAAACAAACAAACCTTTCTTGGTAGAGTAAGTCAAGACATTAGTTCCCTCAGGGAAAGGAGGACCAGGACGAACTCTCAAGAACTTTGCAACGTAAAAGATTCCAGCGAACCAGACAAGACCAAACACAGCCACGCAAACCTGCAACGCATAAGTCGCAGGAACAGGATACCCAGGTGGAGTCCAAAACAACGTAAACACAATCGACAAAATCAAAAACCCAAGCGTCGAAGTATACATGTAAATAAACCCACGCGAAGAAATCGTGTTGGTGACTGCATCCAAATCCTTCAAAAGAGAATCACGGGTTGCAGACGGATCTTGCACCTTTTCGAGGAACTCTGGCTGGTTACGAGCAAGGAGTGGGAGGTAGGCGTATACAAGCATCCAACAGACTCCGAGACAGACTGCGATGATTTGGGTGAGAATCCAGGCGTATAGCCATGAACTGTATGTAATCAGGGCTGGGAAGAGCGTGGCGGCGATAGAACCAATGACGGAGAAAATGATCCAGAGGTTTTTGCGGTATGCTATTCAGGGAGCAAATTTAGTATAGTTGAAATTTTCTGAAGTTCAACTTACGTCCGTGGTCTGGGATGGACCCGAATCCAATGAAAATGATGGCAAGAGCAAGCGTTGATGCAACCACTCCATAGAAAACCATGGACGTAGTGTCAACCCAAGCTCCAGCAAACTTCACGTCACAAACGTAAGCTTTTCTAATGTCACATGGGACGTTACGGTCGACTAAGGAAAAAGAGTGGAATTTTAGGTCAGCATCCCTTCAATAATCAGGGTTCAAGGCTTGTCTTACAGTGGTTAAAAGCGGAACCGGCAGTGAGAGTCTGGACAATGAGAGGGATGTAGAAACCCATAGATCCGAAGCTGAACCAATATCAATATCGGAAGCCTTCCAAACCAGAAACGAACTCACGTTGTGGGATCCATGGCGGCACCCATCATGTAGAAGGCCTAGAAATGAGGAAAAGAGATGAGTTGATGCAAAGTACAGGAAGCGCTGAAGTGGACATACCGACAACTCCTTCTTGGAAACTGGAGTCGAATCAATGTCCTTGAACTCATCGTTAATGAGCGAAAGTCCAGCGTTATCACTCTTCTCTTCAAGAGACTTGAGCTCCACTGCTTCAACTTGATTGCTCATTTTTGTCACCTCGTTTAATCCCAAAATTTGGCGGCTCAAATAGCCTTCAAGAAAATTTTCGCCAGGGTTCGTAAGCCTAACCCGAGCGTGCCCGGAATTGCACGCACATGAGGGTCAACACGCTAATTTGCGAAGTTACTATGAGGGTCGGTTTCAACTCGTTTAGTGGCAGACCACGTGTCTCCGCCCGGCATCATATGCTCTCAATTTTGATTTGCATGTACAATCACCGTTTATAAGGCAATATTTACTTTCTCCCTCTCCCTCTCGGAATCCCCAAACCTCCGTCCCTCATCCACCCCACTCTCCACATTGACTCTCATGAAAAACGCTAATGCAACCCCAAACTGAGCAGCAAGAAAGAGAAATGACCATAATTTGCTTCGTGCGTAGCTGTTTATGGTTGCGACGATAAGGGGGCCGACCCAACTTGATCCTTTGTCTGTGATTTCGTAGAGCGAAAAGAATTCGGATTCCGAGCCAGGGGGTAAGAGCTGAGAGAAGAGAGACCTACAACTAGATTGGGTTGCGCCCATGAGGAGACCGTGCACACCGGCACCTACGAATAGCTCCCACTTCGATTTATATCCTATAAGGTGGTGAGAAGGGGGCAGAACAAAATGAAAATTTACATACCAATAGGACTTCCAGGAATGAGGCCGATCCCAGCATAAAGAGGCACAAAAGCATAAACCGCATTTTGAATCAAAAGAATCCTCTTAGATCCCCAACCCGTCCGTTTCTGAAGCTGCGAAAAGAGGACCGTACCCATAAGCGCGAGAATCGGAACCTCCGCAGCAAGAACCAAGATATCCGTTGTTGAAAACCCGAGCGCCGATTGAGCATACAAAATCGCAACAGTCGACAATGTATTGAAAGCATCCGAATACATGAACCAACCCACAAGGAATACAAACAAATTCCCAAGTTTCCGCGCTTTCTTGAATGTATGAAACACTTTCACGCATGAGTAAGTCCATATATTCGCGGTGGGTGGGAATGGTGGACCAGGTCGTTCTCGTAGGTATTTCCAGGCCATCCAGATCCCGAGGAACCAAAATATCCCACCTAACATGAGCGCCAGTTGGAACCCGTAGTTTGAGGGTAAATCACCGCCGGAAGGAACTTGTACGAGAGATGCGATGATTCCGGCGAGGACTAGCATGCTTATTGTTGCGGAGAACATGTACACGAATCCTTTTGAGGATATGTCGTTTGTGACAGAGTCCAACTGATCCATTAGCTTTTCTCGCGGTGTGTTTGGGGTTTCGAGGTGGAGGAGGAAGTCTGGGTGGTTTCTTGCGAGGGGTGGGAGGTACGAGTATAAGAAAACGAAGGCGGCTCCGAGACAGACAGTTATCATTATTGAGAGGAATGTACAGTATATGAACATGTCGTTTCGGAAGACTGTGGGGAAGAGTATACAGCATGTTGCACCGACGATTGAGAAGATGAGCATGAACCGTTTCCTCCACGCTATAGATTTAATACAATGTTAGATTCTGGTTTTATGGATTCGGGGAAGTGGTACATACGCCCATGATCAGCAAGTGAACCCAAGCCGATAAACAAAAACACCTGGAGCAATGTCGCAACCACAGATCCATAAAAGAAGTACGAAGTAGTATCGATATACGTTGATCCGATCTTGACCACGCAGGAATACCCCGAAACAGACGAGTCGCACGGGATTGAGTGGTTGTCGCTCTCAAATCCGACGGCTGCCAGCATTCCCTGGCTGATTACTGGACTGAAAACAGCAAGTGGGAACCTGTTTGTTTGAGTGGTAGGTTGTGTTGAGCGATACTATGTCGCATAGGAACAAGGGCAGGGTAGTAGGTACACACGCAGCAACATCAATCGAAGCGCCAAAGAGGAACCACGTGCGCAGCTCCAGCTTTGAAACAGGCGTTCGATCCAAATCAAGGAAGTCACTGTTTCCGTCTGAGAGAATTGGGCTCGAAAGATCCTGTGTTTAAAGTTGAGCTAGATACAGTAAGGAGCATTCACAAGGTGTTACCATTAACTCCATTGTTGAATCACTCATACTTTCACTGCTTGGCGACCCTTGTAGAAACTTCATTCAACCGATTGGGCGAACGTGTATTACAAATTTAAGTGATGTTTATTCGGCAGAAATGAAGAAAAAGAAATATACAACTGAAAAAACCAAGAAGGGGGAAAGTGTTCTCTGTACCAAGGCGTCAACGTCCAGACAAGATCCGCTTCTTAGCTGCCATTCCAATGTCATGCGCAACAACCTACTCCAAAAAAAAACAAATCAAATTAAATCACCCATTTTTCATTGTACAAACTCACCGTGACTTTAATCCCTTCCTCGCGAGCACCGTTCCACAATTCGTATGCTTCAGTAGGACTTCCCCAGTTCGCCTTCCCCGCGCCGTTCTTTTTGTCAACGGGTTTGACTTGTGTAGAGTACCCGTTGCGTGAGAGTCGTTCTTTGATGTATTCTGGGGGTGGGTGGGTGGCGTTGTATGGCTGGCGAGTTGTTCTGGTCATTTTTTGGGTGTGAGTGAGTGAGTGAGTGGCACGGGTTGTTTGAATCTGACAGAGGAAAGATGGTTAGATGAAGGGTGGGGATCAGATCATATGCATTTACCAGCTAAAGAAACGTGTAGTTACAGAGTTGTACGGTTGGTTTGTGTGGCACTTTGGAGGCACTACTGCTTTGGGTTGGACTTGATTTTTTGGTCAGTACGACTATTGCTTGAGAGGGATCCTGCTGGAATAAAAGAAAGATCCAAGGAGTACTTGTTCGCTACGAGTTTTTCGAGCGACTTTCCCGTGTGAGAAATGAAAAGGCAGGACGGCTCTCTTTTTATGGAAGTTTTTGGAAATGAGGATCTCCAAAGTAGTATCCCATCTTTCATTTCCGAAATTTCATCATTGAAAAAATCGCTTTGCATGCAGCAGTTGTGTCATGACGTGTGCGTGTCTGATTGGATGCTAAGCGGGAGACTGTTTTTGTTTTTGTTTTGATTGATAAGGAAGCCGCGCCACCAATCATGTATTTATTTCATTCCCCCCCAAAAAAGAAGTAGAATGAATTATTAGACACAATCTTCCAATGCATCCAATTGTCTCAATTCTACTCCCGCTTCAAGAAACAGTCTCTTTGTGGTGTCGTCCATTCCATACGACAAAGAGTACACGACTTCACTGATTCCGACTTGAATAATCTTGCGTGCGCATTGAATGCACTGTCCAAATCAGATTAGTGAAGGAAGATTAAGTAATAAACAAAACTCACTGGACAAGTATTACAATACAGAATTGCCCTACCCCCCGACGAAATACGTTCCCTCCCAGCCTCCAACAACGCATTCTAAAGAATATTCAAATCAACAGCCCCTTCGTTTTTACATCCCCAATCAAAAAACACTAGTGATTACCTCTTCAGCATGCAGGCAAATACACGTCTCCAACGCCTCACCACACTTTGCAACACCACCGTTACACCGCGCACACCCACCCTCATTACAATTCCTCAACCCCTTCGGGGTCCCGTTGTATCCCGTGGCAATCACGCGTCGCTCTTTCGTCACGACGCAACCGACGCGTCGTTTCATGCAGTTTGAGCGGTGTGCTGCGAGGTCGCAGAGGGACATGAAGTAGCGGTCCCAGGAGGGGCGGAGGCGGGAAGGGGAGAGGAGGGCGAGGGTTGGAGAGGAGAGGTGGGTGTGCAGGGAGGGGAGGGATGGGAGGGTGTTTGTGATTGTGAGGGATGCTTTGTGCATTATTTTGAAGAGGGGGATGTGGGAAGGGGTTTTTGGGGTGTAGAGGATTGTGTCGTCGTGAGTGAGGAAGGATTCGAGGGTTGTAGGTTGGGTTGAGGGAAGGGTTGTTAATGTTAAGTGGCGGGAGTAGCGGGTTAGGACCGGGGCTGTAACAGCGACAAGGAGGAAGAAGGGTCTCTTTGTCCATTCTTGAAGGCAAAAGGAAGGGTCGTTTGAGTAGAGGTGAAACAGGTCTGGCACTACAAAGTCAGTTGTCCAGTTTGACGTGACAAAGTTGAGAAGATCGGCCGAGTTTGAGAATACTTTTGTTGTTTGATTTGGAGTATTCGGAGCATTCGGAGCATTCGAAGTATTCACAGTGGAAGAGAGAGCCAGGTGTCCAAGTGAATCAGAAAGGGAAACACTCGAATCAGCTCTCTCGTGCCGTTCCTCCTTCAATTCAACTACGAGTTCAGTGAAGCAGTGCTGCGAAACAAGGTACTGGCCAATGCTCTTCTTGCCGCTGCTCACAGGTCCACTAGCCCAATAAGCATCGTTTCGTTTCTTTCTTTGGTCGTCCGAAAATGTGAACCAATTCGAAACCAAAAAAGACAAGTGATGTATTTAATGATATCATAATAGCAATAGAAGTAGAACAATGACCCGCGTTCTCCCTTTCCCTCCTTTGAACGACAAACATTCACACAAACACCTTCAAGCAATACACACACAAACACACCACTTTAAATGCTTCAGAACGTTTCCTCCTCATCCACAACACCCTCTCCATCCTCTGGAATCTCAAACCCTTCCTCCGTCTTGTACATGATGCTCTGAATCGTCTCCAACACTTCACCCACACCCATGGCTCCAACAGTATCCAACTGCTCCTGCACAAACACTTCGATTTCACGCAGCTTTCCAAAGTAGAATTCGCGCTCCTTCTCAACTTGTTCCACCGTCAGTTTGAGTTCCATTGCCTGTTCTTGGAGGTGGGCCAGATTGCGCTGGTACTCTTGTTCTGTCTCTTTGTTTGCGCGTGCGGCTGAGGGCATTGTGGAAGTGCGTTGGAGTGGTTGTTGGTGTTGTTGTGTTGTTGTTGATCGCTTTTGGGGTGGTTGAGGTGCGGAGACCGAGTTTGTTGAGAGAGTCTTTTTCATTCCAGTTTGGATTGAAGATGCGGAACCTTTTGTTGGTGAGGCAGTTGAAGTTGAGGCGAGGGACGGGTTCGAGGCGGTTGGTGATGCGGCGCGACGGGCGAGGGCGTCGTATGTTCCGCCGGGATAGTATTGGTCCCAGTATCTAGTTGGTTTGGTTTGGTTGGGTTGGTTGATGGTGTTTTTAGTTTGGTTTTAGGGTTAGGGCGTTGGTTGGATGGTTGCTAGCACCCGGTGCATCCATCCAAACGACACACACACACACACATCCCTCACTCACTTCTTCATCCATTGCATAAACTCCAAATTGTCCTGTGGCTTGCACTTGATCAGACGCTCAAGCGGGATATTGTTCTCGATACGGTGCTTGTCAAACACGGACTGGAGCACCTTGAAGTTGGCAACATATTCGTATTCGTGCTTGGCATTGAACTTGACCTTTTTGAGCGGGACCTAGGTGGAAGTGTTAGGGCTGCCTAGTGGGTTTCCTAGGCAAAGGAAGGGACTGGGGTACTTGCATCTCGGTAGATTGAATCCATGATAATGCAGTGCACGACTCTGTTGCCCTCGTGTAAGATGGAACTATCTCGTGATAGAAAGCATGGATTGCACAAACCCTGTTCCGCATTGCTCAATCTTGGTCAGCCCAAGTGCGAAAGGTCATTGGCCCACGCAAGCAACTCGTTTCTCGATGTCATTTTGTGGCCATTCCATTTGGATCACCCACCAACAACTAATCATCAATAATGAATAATCATACTGACTAGGTACTCTATTAGAAAGGGATGAGGCAACCAGCTAGTACTATAAACCAATACATCCACTCCCTACCACAAACACACACCCCTCCCTCAAACACCATTATAAACCCTCTTAATCTGCTCCAAAAACAAAAACGTCAACACAGTATGCGGCGCCAACCTCACAAACGCCGGTGTCCACCCCTTCAAAAACGCTCCAAGCCCTTCCTTCTTTGCAATCTTGGTCGCAGCGTCCCAACTCCCCTTATACAACATCGTATCCGTGCTATACGTGCTCTGTGCCATGATCGGGACTTGATCACGTCGATTGGCGCACACACTGTTGTTGCGACGAGGGCGCCGGCTGTGGATGCGATGATGTAGAGGGTTAGGTTGTCGGAGAAGTAGGCTGGGTACGAGAGGAGGAGCGATTTCACGCTGTCGTAGGTTGCGGCTTGTCCGGCGGTCATTGGAATCGCGCGGAGGATGTTGGGGCCAACGCCTGTCCATAGTTTTGTTATCCCTTCTTTTCGGAAGATTGTGGCCAGAGCGTCAAGGGCGTTGGAATATCGCTGATTGGATTGTTAGGGTACAATTTTTAAGGGTTGAAGAACAAAGGTACCTGTTGTGCTGGAGGTAAACGTGCATCACTTTGTAACCTGACATTCGCCAAATCCGCTGGCGATCCCTATAATTCATCAAGGAAAAAAAACGTTGCTTTCCTTTAGCCACATAATTTACACTATCAGGTAAATAAGAGCAAAACTCACCACAAACCCACCAACAACACCTCCAAAGCATCCACTCAAAATCCTTCCGACGTAGGATACTCTTTCCCAAACTGTGTCTTTTCAATGCGCTGTTTCGCCGTTTCGTACACCCCGAATCGGGCGCTTGAGTATGTCAATTGGCGGAGCATGGATGCGTCCAGGCCTTTGTACAGGGCTAAGGGCCTTCTTTTGAGACTACTGTTGAGACCATTTGGAGGAGGGATGGTTTCGTTGTTGACATTTGCATGCGGACTTTTAGGGAGTCTGTGTGTGTAGTGGGTGAGTGATCAGGAAAGGTATATGGAAGGGTTAGTTAGAGCTGAAGCGATCAAGGTAATGGATGGATACGAAGGGAAAGGATATAGTGAGCCACCATAGGATGAGACATACCAAGGGGGTGGGTGAAGATACATGCAATTGATGAGGCAAGTCCGCCAAACCACCACTGCGACTTGAGTGGTGCTGGCTTTGAAGTTACTGTTGGAACTGGGATTGGCGTGAGTGCTGCCATTGATCCTGTCATTGCTTTTTGTTTTTTTGGTGGAGATTTTCCGCGTTAAGAAGATCAATTGTTTCAGGTTATGGTGAGTGACGTGACAGACCAACTCAAAGGAACCCTATTGAACGAAAAACGAGAATTTTACAGTCGATTTAGAGGGACTACTCGCGTTGGCCATTGTCCGCCGAAAACTGGGAAACAATGACAGACCTCATCACCATTCTAAACTCAACACTCAACATCAACCTAAACCACACACATTCCGACCACCAAAACCAAGACCCTCGTTTCATAACCCTCTCAATAATATCATGGACACTCGCATCCATCTCCCTCCTCCAACTCTTCCTCCTCCTCATATTCATCCACTTCAACGAACCCCCTCTAATAACCCACACGAAACCCGTCTTCACAAAATTTAATATCGCGTTGGTTGTCATGACATGTGCGCTTATCGGAACGTTTTCGGGGACACGCCGATGGTGCTTTGGTATCGGGCTTCGGGAGTAGTGGTGAATTGATGGTGGTTAGGGGACTAATTTGTTCTGATGGGGTGTAGGTGCTGGAATTGTGGCGAAAGGCTTGTTTGCGTATCCTGTTGTCGTTTCTGTATTTGTGATCAATTGTTTTTTTGAAGTATATGCAGGCAGGGCGAGTCTTGAGGTGATGCAGGCGTTTTATGTTCTCATCGATTATTGTGCGATAGTTATTACATGGACGTTGGTTTGCAGGGAACTTTGGTTAGAGTGAATTGGTCCTGTTTTCGATGAAAGTTCGCTTGCATTATGATGCACAAAGGAAGGAAGAGTTAGGGGATAAGTCTCAGTGGAACAGGGGTGCTGTTGCCAAAATGAGTGATTCCGATGTTTGGCGGCAATTCAACTAAGGACGAAATTGAGAGCAAGAGCAACGCAGCTCAGAGTCAAGTGTTCCGTAGTATGAGCTGGATGGCACGAACAAGAATATAAATGACAATGTCCTTTATTAAACCTTCCAGTACTTATCCAATATAAGGTGAAATGCCAAAATCATTCTCCTACGCAGAACTGTCCTTCTCTGCACTACCGATCCCATCAGCCGCCAATCTATGCACATCAACTTGCCTGAAATCCATTTCTCGAACCGAATTCATCTTAACCCTCACAAAATCTTCTCTGGTGAATTTCCCATCCCGATCAGGATCCGCAATCGCAAACACGTTATCTACAATCGCATCCGTAAGCCCGTGGCCCTTCTTCTCGAGCGCGGCTTTCAACTGTTCTCGCGTGACGAAACCATCTCCGGATGTGTTCATGCTGTCAAAGGATTCGCTAAAGAGTAGTCGTGCCAAATGCCGAGAGCAAAGTGGCTGATGAGTGTTTCTTTGATTCCGACGTATTCTCCATGGGTGTAGTCTTGGTTGTTTGTGCGGAGGTAGTCCATCAAGGGTTTGATGTTGTCGAGGCCTGAGACAATGTCGTGATTCATTGCGACGGTGTATATTCTAGTTGGATCCAATGGAGCGTTGCAAATGGTTATGATGGCGTTTGTGGATGGATCCGTTGTAATTGCATCGCAGGTTTGGAAGTATGATCCCTTGTTTCCAATTCTAGAGACGATAATCATGTCGTTGATGATCTGGCCAGGTAGTTCGACGCTTACGAGTGGAGTTTTGAATGGTAGTTCCGTTTCAAGGTCCAAGAAGGTAAAGTCGGTTTTAGATGGGTCATAGTCCATATTCCCTCGGATCGTACCACCGTTGAGAATTGCAACGTCAGTCTTGAGAGCCGCGCGTACAAGATTACAAATGAAGAAACCCATACTTACTGGGCGTAACCGCATGTCTTTGCTTGAAAGAGTGACACCACTTGGAATCTTACAGAGAACTGACTTTTTCAAGCTTATCAAAACGCTTTCGTGCTTTGCAGCAGCTGCCTTGATATCTTCATTTTCCGGATACTCAGTCGTCTTTTTCAAGGAGATGTCTACGACTGGTTTTGGATTCCCTTCAGTCCACGTAATTTCGACGATGGCGAAATTGGTGGCATCCATTCCTACCTTGATGATTTGTGAGTCTTGCAGAGTTTCGTGGTACGGGATATGGTCATGACCGCCGATAATTACGGGAAATAGCTGAGTTTCTGCAAGGACACGGTCTACTTCGATTTCTTGGTGGGTCAATGGGATCACGAGGTCGATGCCTTCGTTTTTCAATGTCTCTTTTGTATATTTGATGGCAGTTTCATTGACGGGAAGGAAGTGGGCCCTGCAAACGGGTTTGGTTTGTACACTTTGGGATCTTCCGTGCACAGACCCAGTAGAGCGACTTTCTTGGATCCACAGTAAGAATTACATGTTTTGGCATCTAGAACACAATCAGTAAGGGTATTTGTCAGTTGTTGAACTTTGCCTTGTCTTTGATTTCAGGAGTTGTAGGAAAGTCTGGAATATTGGTATTGATCCATGTAAAGCTGCTTTGCGCAATACGTGCCTGAAGAGCTTCGATCGATACATCGTCTTCATGATTCCCGAGTGTGACGTATTGCACTGTCATTTGTAATTAGGAGACTGTCAAATCGAAAAGCCACAACAGCACTCACTGCCCACGCGGTTGAGAATATCGACCATACCAAAGCCTTTATCTGTACACCCAATCGGTTTTATGTTTTTTAATGGTTAGTAATCGTCTGCAAGTGATATGATGCAAATCCAACTACGAACCCAATGAGCTCAGCAGACTGGCACCAATAAAGTCGCCAGGCAACGTAATGATGGTTAGATCGACCTTTCTCGCTTCTCGGATTCGATTCGGATGGCTTCGGCGAAACGGCCGAGGTTTGTGAGGAATAACATCGTTGATGTAAATATCCTGAGTGCAGTCTTGTTCGGGCTTTCTGGGACTACTTTAACTTCTTTCTTTAGCTTTGTGGCGGAAGTTTTAGGGGTGGTAGGCTGCGATTGTCGGCTGCCCATCTGGCTTTGTGTGTTCAGTGTTGTGGCTTTGCTGGAAAGTTCTGTGTTCATTTGAGTCCAGACCAGAGACAGCTCAGCATTAACTTATGGATGATATTAAATAAGGTCAGGTGCGATGTATAATCGCTGAAAGAAATAATAATAAAAGGAAGGGGAAAGAAAAACAAAACAACATAAATCAGATCTTGCCCTTCACGGCATTTTCGTTCAAGACCTTGTACATTGCATCAATCTGAGGTCTGAATTTATCCTGTGTTGATAAAGAGTAAGATGCGATTTTTGGTAAACAATAGAAACTTTAAATGGAGAACTCACAGCAGCCTCGTTTCTCTTCAACTTGAACGTTGGAGTGATAAGTCCATTTTCCGCAGAGAATCCTTCTGCATCCAGATGAATCGCCTTGGCAAACTCAAATCCTTTCAATCCAAACTGTTTCCCAATCTTGTTCATATCTTGGAAAATCAACTCTTTCATTTTGTTGTTGGAGCAGATTGTTTTCATGATGGAAATTGGTGCTGGGCTCTTTGGATCTGGGTTTGGGGTATCGGCAGGGAGAACACCGAGTTCACGGGCGAGAGGGATCGCGTTCTCGTGGTCAGGTACAACAATTGCAACTAACTCTGCTTGAAGACTGTCACCGTGGACATAAATTTGGGCAACCAAGGTGCTCTTTTGGTATACGTTTTCAATCTTTTCAGGAGCAACGTATTCTCCTGAGCAAGCTATACGAAACAAATGTTAAGCTTTTCAAACAAAAGAACTCAGACACGTACCTTGAAGATGTTCTTCTTACGGTCGATGATATGGACTCTGCCCTTTTCATCGATGAATCCAATATCTCCTGTCTTTAACCAGCCATCTGCAGTCACAGTATCCTTAGTCTTTTCTTCATCCTTTAGGTATCCCTTGAAAACATTGCCACCTCTCACCCAAATCTCTCCACGTGGGAATGGTTTGTCAGAGGCACTGTACCTCATTTCTGGGACAGACACCAACTTGATTTCATTGCAGGTAAGGGGCGCTCCAACGTGACCAGGATCAATATCTCCCTTAAACACGATACTCGTTCCTGAAGCAGACTCAGTCGCGCCATAACCTTCCTGAACAGTGCAACAGAATGCGATTCTCAAGAAGCTCAATACGTCAGGTGTAATGGGTGCACTTCCTGAAATAACCATTCGAACTCGTCCTCCTAACACTGCGCGGACGTTTCCAAACACGAGGCGATCCCAGATTGGATGTGTGACGGATCCTGTTCTTTTCAAGTTTTCAAGCTTTGTGGACACGGCGCGTTGGAATAAGGCTGTATCGGACGAATCAGTCACACTTTCAAAACAAGTGAGTCATACCTTGCTTGAGAGCCGAACCACTTGCAGCGCCAGCCTGAATTTTCTCATAGATTCTGTTCAGCAAGCGTGGAACCGAAACGAATACTGTTGGTCTTAGATTGGCGATATCGTCTAAAAGAAGACTAGCTGTCGATAAATTCCATTAAAGATCGCATGCTTAAGTAAATCATGACTTACTGTCTCCACGACAAAACCCAACACTGCCTCCACACAATAAAACCAAGTTGATGACACCTTTTTCGTAGATATGAGCCAATGGCAAATACGAAATATGAACATCGTTGGTAGTAACAATGATTCCAACATCAAACAAACTTCGAATGTATGACATGATGTTTTTGTGAGTGACCATGGCACCCTTTGGAGTTCCGGTTGTTCCTGTATTGGCATATTAGATTGAACCAGACAATCCCCTCGCAAAACTCAACCTGACGTGTAAGAAATCACCGCAACGTCATCAGGACTAGGAAGTCGTGGGGCCCGTGGATTCGCCTTTCCAAAGCCTCGACTTCAGAAAACAGAAACAGCTTAACTCCCAATCGTGAAAAGACCTGTTTTCCAATCGAAACTGCTGTTGACACCTCAGGACTCTTTGGAAGGTTTCCATCCATAAGGATAACTGCTTTCAAGTGTGGGCATTTGGGAGAAAGTGCAATCAACTTGGAAATCTTGTCGAGGGTTGTGACAATGATGGGAATCTCCGAATGGTTGAGAATGAACTGAGATGTCTCTTCACCCAGAGTATCATACAGCGCGACAAGAGTGAGAGAGAATAAATGTGCCGAGTAGTCTGAGATTGCGTATTCCGGGTTGTTTACCGAGTAAATTCCGAGGTTGAAGCGGTCTTTCAGCTTTAAATCAGTGCCGATCTTCATGACTCCGTTCGCAAAGCTCTTTACGCGCTCGTTGACAGCTTCGTAAGTCTGCCAAACGTAGTCTTTCGGAACGACTGTCTTAGTTTCATGGTCGTAGTAGACGGGACGGTGGCCGAGACAGTGTCCCTTTGGATTCACTCTGAGACCGTTTTGGAACAGATCGTGGAGGGTTTTTATGTTTGGAAAGTCAGTTACGAGCTTGTCGAAGGACTGGACGTTGCGATAGTGGCCTGGAAGATGATGGTTATCATCGTAGCATTTGGGTACAAAACGAAGCACCTGTGGACGATTTGTCAGCAGGAGCTGTGCCAGGAACCTCCTTCGCGTACACGGGAAGCTCCTTCATTCTGTCTGGCTCAAGCGCGGATATTCCTACGGCTGGGTACTCAACAGAGCGAATGGGAGTCATTTGGATGAGGAATGATGGTTGGAACAAAGAATCTTTTTCAATTACAAAACTTAAAACCCTTTACAACTTAGCAGGTGGAGCTTTCTCATTCAGTACCTTGTACATGGCGTCAATCTGAGGTCTGAACTTATCCTGTTTCGAGAAAGAATTAGAGAAGCAAATACACATTTCATTCATCACTCACAGCTGCCTCATTTCTCTTCAATTTGAAAGTTGGGGTGATAAGCCCGTTTTCCATGGAGAATCCTTGGGAATCCAAATGAACCGCCTTGGCAAATTCAAAGCCCTTGAGTTTGTGTTCCTTTCCAACTCTGTCCATATCCTTCAAAAAGATTGCCTGCATTTTCTCGCTCTCACAAACAGTTTTCAGCAATGGATGCAAGGGTGCACCTGGAGCCGCTGGTCCAGGGTTCGGAGTGTTCGCTGGAAGTACACCGGCTTCACGGGCAGCTGGAATTGCGTACTCTTGGTCAGGGACAACGATGGCCACGAGCTCGGATTGGAGCGAGTCTCCGTGAACGTAAACCTGCGCGATCAAAGGACTCTTTTGGTACACGTTTTCAATCTTTTCAGGGGCAACATATTCTCCTTGGGCAAGCTAAGAAAATTGCAAGGTTTAAGACAGCCTCGTTAAAATCAACGGTGGACATACCTTGAAGATGTTCTTCTTACGGTCGATAATGTGGATACGTCCTTTCTTGTCAATAAATCCAATGTCTCCAGTCTTCAACCACCCATCTTCAGTAAGAGCTTCTTTTGTCTTTCTTCGTCCTTGTAATATCCTCCAAACACGTTGTTTCCGCGAACCCAGATCTCACCACGTGGATATGGTTTGTCAGTTGCAAGATACTTCATTTCTGGAACAGACGCGAGTTTGATTTCGTTACTGTCCAGAGAAAATATGGTAAGTGTCAAAAATAAATAATGGTATGGAGATTAATTACCAAGAGACAGGAGGTCCAACGTGTCCAGGATCGTAATCCTTGAGCACTGCGTATGTGCAACCAGCCGCAGACTCAGTTTGTCCATATCCCTCCTTAACAGGCGCACAAAATGCAATCGACAAAAAGTTTAGGACTTCGTTGGAGATGGGTGCAGATCCACTCAAAGCAGCTCTCAAACGACCTCCAAGTACGGCTTTGACTTTGGAGAAGATGATGGGATCCCAAATGCTATGGGTTAAAGTTCCGTTGGCCTTCAGGTTTGCCAACTTGGCAGCGACAGCTCGCTTGAAAAGAGCTGAGTTGTTCAGGTTAGTTGTGCAAGTTCAATGATGTAATAGGGCGAACCTTGCTTGAATGCCGATCCAGTCGTAGCACCTGACATGATTCTCTCGTAGATTCTGTTGTACAGACGAGGCACAGAAATAAAGATGGTGGGTTTCAATGCACTAATGTCGTCCATCAACAAAGCCGCTGTCAGATAAATTCAGTACACGCATATCAGAAGGATATTCAACTCACTGTCTCCACGAGAAAACCCAACAGCAGCTCCATGAAGAAGCATATTATTGAGAGCAAGCTTTTCATAAATGTGTGCCAATGGCAAGTACGAAATATGGACGTCTGTAGGCAAGAGAGCCATTCCAGAATCATAAAGACTTCTCATGACAGCAATAACGTTCTTGTGGAGCACCAAAGCACCTTTTGGGACACCAGTCGTTCCTGAATTCGGAGGTTTAGTTGTCTCACTTCAAGCAGGTACAAGTAGAAATGGCAACAAAACCTGAAGTGTACGAAATAGCAGCAACATGGTCAGGAGTCGGCAAACGCGGTTCGGCTGGAGCTGATTTTCCCATCTTCTCAACTTCGCTGAACAATAGCAACGAAACACCGCGTTCCTTCAAAATTTGACGGCCCAGCTTCAAGTACAATTGCTGGTCCGAATTCAAGGACAAGTTCCCATCGTTTACAATGATAACTTTGAGAGTTGGGCACTTTGGAACCAAAGCAACTAGATTACCAATCTTGTCGATTGTTGTCAACATGATTGGGACTTCTGCGTGGTTAATGATATACTCAGAAGTGTCGGCACCGAGGGTGTCGTACAAAGCCACGAGAGTGAGGGAGAACATATGGATGGCAAAGTCAGCAATGACATATTCCGGGTTATTCACCTATTCAACTCATTCAATGAGCTTATGACAGATATTAACACCTAGGGGATAACTTACCGAATAAACACCAAAGTTGAAGTGTTTGTCATCCAGCCCAAACTCCTCCGCTAGCTTCATCACACCGGAACCAAAGTCCTTAATTCTCGCGTACACAGTTTCGTAAGACTGCCACACGTAGTCTTTAGCCTTCCAAGTACCAGATGCACCGTCCCAATAGACGGGTCTGTGTCCCAAACAGTCGTTCTTTGGGGTTGCTTTCAAGCTATGCTGGAAGACATCGTGAAGCGTCTTGACAGTTGGAAAGTCCTTTGTCAGTTCTTTGAATGCTTGCACGTTGCGGTAGATGCCTTTTGAATACGATACATGGTTAGAGGAGGTATTAAGGTAGGTTATGACAGATATCAAAGTACCTGTTGTGGAGTTGTCCTTTGGCGCAGAGTTTGGCACTTCCTTTGCATAATGCTTTAACGTGTGCATTTGCTCTGGTTCGAGGGCCTTGATGCCCAACGCAGGGTACGAGACGACTGCAGGTCCCATTTCTCAGATTTGAATGTGATTTCGCGCCTCCCCCAAATAAATACTCCACGCCACATGGGACCTCAATCATGAAATTCAAAGAACCAATTGAAAAATAAAAACGCACGTTGGCTGTTTGTTAATATTAAAAAAGGGAAAAATCACAACTTGGCCCCCTTGGCAGCCGCCGCCTCATTCAACGCCTTGTACATCACATCAATCTGCGGTCTAAACTTCAACCCAGCTTCATTTCGCTTCAACTTGAAGGTAGGAGTCAACAACCCGTTCTCAATCGAGAAACCCTCCGCGTCCAAGTGCACGGCTTTCGCAAACTCGAATCCTTTCAGGCCGTGTTGCTTACCAATCTTGTTCAAGTCTTTCAAGACGAGGTCCCGGATCTTTTGGGATTGGCACACGGTCTTGAGGAGGGGATGTGGTGGGGCATTTGGAGCTGTTGGTCCTGGGTTTGGTGTGTCAGCTGGGAGGACACCGTGTTCACGGGCGAGAGGGATGGCGTATTCGGCATCTGGGACTACGATGGCGACAAGCTCGGCTTGGAGACTGTCTCCGTGAACGTAAACTTGTGCAGCCAAGTTGCTCTTTTGGTACACGTTTTCAATCTTTTCGGGGGCAACGTATTCTCCTTGAGCGAGCTTTCCAAAAAGTGATTAGCGCCTTATACAAAAGAATGGATCCAAGATTCAACAATCTTACCTTGAAAATGTTCTTCTTACGGTCGATAATGTGGATACGACCCTTCTGGTCAATGAATCCAATGTCTCCAGTCTTCAACCACCCATCTTCAGTAATAGTTTCTTTCGTCTTCTCCTCATCCTTGTAGTATCCCTTGAAAATGTTGTTTCCACGCAACCAAATCTCTCCACGTGGGAATGGCTTGTCAGACGCGTTGTATCGCATCTCTGGGACAGACGCCAACTTGACTTCATTACTATACATCCATTGGTAACAAACTTCAAAACCATGGAAAACGGCATATATACCATGTAAGTGGAGCTCCAATATGTCCTGGATCCATATCCCCCATGAAACTAATACCACCTCCAGAAGCAGTTTCAGTGGCTCCGTAACCTTCCACAACAGGGCAACAGAACGCGATTCTCAAAAAGTTCAACACATCGGACGCGATTGGCGCAGATCCACTTGTGACCAAACGGACACGGCCACCCAAGACTCCAGAAACCTTGCTGAAAATGAGGCGATCCCAGATTGAGTGGGTGAATGAACCAGTTGCCTTCAAGTTGGCAAGCTTTGCTTCAACGGCGCGGTTGAATAAAGCTATGGAACCAAGAAGGTTAGGACAAAAGAGACAAAATTGATTCCAAGTTTTTTTTTTTTACCTTGCTTGAGGGATGATCCACTCATGGCTCCAGCAATAATACGCTCGTAAATTCTGTTCAACAAACGTGGAACACTGGCGAAAAGGGTTGGTCTGAGTTTTCCAATGTCGTCCAACAACAAAGCAGCTGTGAATAGTCAGCATCAGTTCTCGTCAGATTGGCAAATATGACTCAACTGTCTCCTCTGAAGAATCCAACAGCTCCACCGTGCACGACAATTGTGCTCAAGTTACCCTTTTCGTAGATATGGGCGAGTGGCAAGTAACACATGTGGACATCAGAGGTTGTGAATGGCGCAGCTCCAACATCGTAGTGACTACGAATGTACGACACAATGTTCCCGTGAGTAACCATCGCGCCCTTTGGAGTTCCAGTAGTTCCTATTATTGCGATGAATCCATTACTTCCAACTCTATTCGAGCCCAACTGCAGAACTGCAGAAGCTTACCAGAAGTATAAGAAATCACAGCAACATCCTCTGGAGTCGGCAACCTAAACGCTGTCTGGTTCTTCACGCCCAAAGCCTCAACTTCACTGAAATAGTGCAACTGAACACCATTCGCAGCGAGTGCCTGCTTCCCCATCCCCATCGTCACCTTCACTTCCGGCGTCTTGTGCAAGTTCCCGTCCATGATGATCACGGACTTTAGGTACTTGCATTTCGGGGCGAGTGCAATGATGTTTGGGATTTTGTCGAGGGTTGTAATGAGGACGGGGATTTCGGCGTGGTTAAGGATGAATTCGGAAGTGTCGGCTCCGAGGGTGTCGTACAGGGCGACGAGGGTGTTTGAGAATCTGTGGCAGGCGTAGTCTGTGATGACATATTCTGGGGAGTTTACCTGATTGGGGTTTTTTAGCAGTGAAGGAAAGCGGGTTCATCAAGTAGGGACAGACTCAACTGCGTAGATTCCAACATGGAATTTATCCCCGTCTGTCCAAAGTCCTTGACAAGCTTCTGCAAACCCCACGCGAAATTCTTGATTCTGACTTCAACTTGTTCATACGACTGCCACACGTAGTCCTTCGCCTGCATGCTCTTAGTCTCGTAGTCGTAGTACACGGGTCGGTGGCCGAGACAGTTTCCCTTCGGGTTCAGACGGAGGCCTGACTTGAACACGTCGTCCAGGGTTTTCACGGTGGGAAAGTCTTTGCGGAGGGTGTCAAAGGACTGTACGTTTCGGTACACGCCTAGATGGGGGGAAGGTTTGGGTTGGAGGGGAGGGACACGTGGGATAGGGTTGTATTAATAAGGTGGGGCTCATGGGATGTCAAAAGTATGATAGGTGCATTGTACCTGTTGTGGAGCCGTCTGAGGGAGCTGAGCCTGGGACTTCTTTGCGTAGACGCGGAGCTCGTGCATCTTTGTGGCATCGAGGGCTTTGATGCCCAGGGCCTTGTGTTCAAGAAGTGGCGGGTATGGCATTTTGCAAAGCAAGTTTTTCTACCCTCTTCCTTTGTTGGATAAATACAGGGAGAATTAGCAGTAAGCGAGGTCAAAAGAGAGTTACACGCTTTATTTACTGCTACAGATTAGACGGATTACTTTTTCCCAGCAGAAGGCCTGGCAGCCAAAGCCGCGTTCATCTTCTTGGCTTCCTCTGCACGAATCAAACCCTTCTTCTTCTTGTCCGCAACGATGTCCTTGAGTCCCTTCTCTCCCAAGCTCTTCATGATTCTCAGTTTCCCGTGACACAGCTTTGCGGCCATTTGTTTTTCAGTTTCTGTGATTGTTCCTGCTGTTAATTTCTGCAGAGTGAATTAGTTGATATTTGGGGATATTGGGAGGGAGGACAGTTTCATACTTTGTTGAGCTTTCTGTTCTTGATGAGAGCAGCCTTTTTGGGGCGATTGCGACGCCTGAATACAATATTAAGTCATAAGTAAAATCATAGATACGACGAAGAAAAGACGGAGAAAGACTATGAGGTTGACAATGGTTGTCTTGTCCAACTCCTTTTGAGCTCAATCTGTCAGCATAGCTTCATTGATCTATCGCCATATCCCCATATTCATAGTATCCAATTGAAAGTCTCCAACTTGAATATACTCCAACGGTTATCGTGAGTATATATAGAGCAAGACACCCCAAGCTAGCTGACTGTCCATGCCAGGTCCAATCAAGTCAACAGTCCAAGGCAACTAACCTCCACGCTTCGTCTTTCCGAGGTCCCTCTTTTGCTGCGAGGCTCCTTTTGTTGCAGACGCACTCTTTTTGATGAGACCTTGAGCCATTTGTGGTGTGGAATTCAAACAAAAGAAAAGAAAGAAAGCGCCTTCCACTATTCTTTCTCTGACTGCTTCAAGCCGGACTTAAATCAGGCTATCGCGTTTATTCTTTTGTATTTAATAATGTATGCTTTGTACTGACTTAATGTGAATGGTGATTTAGGATTAAGTAGAATGCTAGGAAAGGCCTTACAAATATATAAAGAGACAATAAGCAGTTTAATAAATAAGGAAGAAAGGAGGGGGAGACACCAAGCAGCCACAATTCAATCATTTTGACACTGAACAACAAAGTGCAAGGATGGGCAACCAACCGTCCTCTGAAACACCACCAGACGATGCAACAGCAACGCGCCCACACAGTACCCATCCCATCTACGAACCACGCACGATGTCCGTCTAAGCACGCCACCAACGGGCGATGTGTTCCTTGGCTTTGACGGGGCGCCAACACGCGAGGTCAGGCCGGTCTTCTCGGCGCTGATGGCCCAGGCAAAGGCGGCTCGAACTAGTTCAAATGCAAATGTGAAGCCAGTCAAGTTGTTTGTTGCTGCGAATGCCGATGGTTTGGGCTTCGTTGTTGCCAATGTAACTAGTACTGAACACCAACTAGATTCCTCTGGGAACGCAATGCCCTCCACAAAGACGTGTGGCCTTTCTTGCGCCGCTTTGCCAGGGTTCTCGGTGTGGACTTTGACGTGGTTGACTGGTGCGTGTTTGTTGCTGTGATCTGTGACAAGTGTTTCAACTGGGCCCCTTGCCTCCTTTCTTGCCTCCTTGCTTGCTCTGTCACTGATTTGTTGTACTGCTCTACAGTCCCTGGAACATGCCTGACTCCTCAGACGCCATCGATATCGAGGTACAAACTTAATATTGACACAAAGCTGTGCCCCTAAATTGGTTTTTGGAGACACCTCTCTAACACGCACCCCCCACCTTCTTTTTGTAGCACACAAACAGACTCCTTTCAGACTGCCTCGAATCTTCATTCGGTCCTGCCTTCTTCTGTCTCCTTGGCGATAAATACGGCTCTACAACTTTGCCTTCCTCCATCCCTGCCCGCGACTTTTCTATCCTCCTCTCTGCAGCCACTGACCCTTCCCTCCTTGAAACTGGTACGCTCTCGACTCAAACTCAAATACGTACACTCTCTCCCCCATCTCTGACGTTCTTGGATCTTCAACCGGCGTGGCCTGGAGAAGTGGTCTGTCTTTGTGAAACCTAGACTCTTGAATTTGTTGGTTGAGGCGCGGGAGTTTGGAGCAAGGGAATGATACTAGAAAGAGGATTCAGACGAATGGTGTTGATTATTATGTCGATCTTGTTACAGAAAGTGGTAGTGGTGTCGGGGTTGACAGGATTACATGTTTCCAGTTGAGTATTACTTTGCGAGGTTTAGAGAGAGGTTAGAGAAGATGAGGTAGAATGAGGGATGATAAGGATCGACGAAGTTGAGGAAAGGGGCTGATGTAATTACTGGATGCCGACAAAGCCAGCAGAGAGTTAAAAGGCGAAGATTTTTGGAATTCAGACAATGCTTACACGTTAATGGACGCAACTGGTGGAATATCTTGGATGTTATGGAGTCATGACGACCACAGTGAGGAAATGACTTGTCTAACAACCATCCTACAGACGTACATTCACAAAACAAGCACCAACAGCAACATCAGGATCAAAAGAGCCTCCCATCATACCTTGAACCCCGCTACTTTGATACAACAGGAAACACCCAACCCTCCATCGACACAACCTCCGCCAAACGTACCCTCGTATCAAAAATCAAACCAAAGCGATCTTACTCTGTCCCTTGGTCACCCATCACTGGATTCAACCCATCCACCGAAAAGGCCACGCATCATACCTCAAAACATTCTGTGACGATACAGCGCGGATTCTTGCTGAAAGCATGTTGAGGCATTACACATCCGCTGTTGCAAAAGCTGCGAGTGGGACTACAGCGCTCGGCGTTGAACTTGAGGAGCAGGATAAAGTTGTTCAGACGCTTTGGGTGCTGCGGGTGGTGAATTTGTTGGGAGAGAGGAGGTTCTTGATAAATTGGTTTCGTTTGTGGGGGATTGGGAGGGGTTGGAAGGGTTTGTGTTTTGTATGGTGAGTTTTTGTTTTGATTATGAGGTGTTGTGAATAACGATTTATGTTTAGGACCTGCTGGGATTGGTAAATCGGCTGTCCTTGCAAAGTTGAACAACATCATCCCAAATACTGTTCTCCGACTCCGCTTGTTATTTCGCGATTTGTTGGAAGACTCACACTTCAAGTAACATCCATTCATTACTTTCGTCCATCTGTCGTCAGATTTCGCATTTATATGGAATGGACGATTTAAGGGCACGCATCACGGAAGAATTGGAGGCTGTCACTGAAGACGGTGTTGTTGCGATGTTGTGTTGCAGACGAGTTGTTTGAGTTGTTGGAGAATTGGCCACCTACTAGTATGAGTGGTTTGAAGCTTGGAATACGCATCGGAATGGGACTTGCGACTTCCGAGGTTCCATTGGTTTTGGTAAGTCCTAGAGATAACTGTTTTTCGTGTTAACTTTCGAACAGATTATTGACGGTCTTTACGACTTGACCAACGAAGCTGATGCGTTGAATATTGACTGGCTCCCCGCTCTCCTTCCAGAAAATGTGAAAGTCATCATCAGTGCAAACCCAGTCTCCAAAAAGCAATCCCTCTTTCTTTCCCTTTGCTCCAAATTCCCTTCAGTCACTCCCCAACAACAGCAAGACATGATCAGCAACATTTCAAACGCTATGTATCTGGAATTAGGACCACTATCCTCCCGTGAAGTTGACAGATACGTTACAAAGCTCATTGCAGCATCAAAACGTACCCTCACAGCGAGCAAATGACATTGCTGACAACAAAAGCGCAAGCCTCTCGAGTCCCATTATACATTTCAACAGCCTTCCAATTATGTGCATCCAAGTGGACGGGTATGACAGACTACAGCGTCGCAAAGCGTGCTCTGCAGTCTGAAAGCGTTTCTGGAATCCTCGAAGACGCTCTAGAGCAACTCGAGAAGCAGTTTGGTGTTCTCCTTGTTTCACGGATCTGTGCATTCATCACGGCGGCGAGGAACGGACTCAGTTTAGGGGAGTTGACGGACGTTGTTAGTTTAGAGTGGGATGTTGTTTCGGAGGTCTTTGAAGGAAAGGATGTTGTTGTGCGGCGGTTGAATAGCGTTCTTGTTGAACAGGTTTTGTGGGAGTTGCAGGGTTGTCTAGCTAAGAAGCGGGTTGGCGCTGGTGGTCTGGAAGCATACTTTTGGTAAGTGGGATGGTTCGAATTTTTGGGTTGAGTTTGGGTACTGACTTGTGGTTTTGTGTAGGTCAAGTTCTGTGTTCAAAAGTGTTGCAGCAGAGCGGTATTTGTACCTCACTGACCGTCTTGTCGCTACCCACCGCTCTCTTGCGAACTATTGGCGAGACAAAAAGGTGAAGGAAGCAGCTGGTACAGGTGCGCCTGCAACTGAAACCAAGTCCTCAAACGGAAGAGACAAAGCAACAACTGTTGTAAAGACTTTCGGCTTCAACCAAACCTTGCTGATTCTTGGAAAACCAAATGAGCGTCGTATTTCGTCTGTGGTTTGGCATTTGCTCAACTGTGGAACTTCTGGAGCTACTGAGGCTGTCAAGACTTTGCAGAGTATTTCTTTCTTGGGTGCTGCTATTGATGCGGGATTGTTGGACGAAATTTGGAATGTTTCAAGTTTGCGTTGGAGAACTTGGGGGTTAGCATTTACAGTGCGCAGTTGACTGAATGTAAGTAATTTTACGCACGGTATTTGTTGACTGATTGCTTGTTACAGACTATCGCTTCTTGATTGTCAACTACAACACATTGTCCAAGTCTCCACGTCAGTTGATTCCTCTTGCCGCCAACTTGTACACTACTCCGTAGTCTCTGGCGACGTTCGGTCCTGGATTAAATCCAAGGCTCCAGAATTGAACTGGGCGAATGGATCAACAGACCAACCTCTCGTGGCGAACCTGTGGCGCTTTTGCGTAGTGATGATCCATCTCAGGAGTTGACTGTCACTTCTCGCGATACGTATGCAAACCTTGTTGCTGTCGCTGGAATCCGAAACTCGGATGGGGCAAGTACTCTCCGTCTGTTTGAAGTCAACTTCAAAAGTGCACTCTCAGTACTTCCTGAAGAACGGGGTCGTGTTATTGGAACTGCAACTTTGGGAATCACCAACGAAGAGGAAGGACTGCCTCTTGTGTGTTGCTTCTCTCGTGACGGAAAGACTATCGCTGTTGCGTCACGATCGATCCTCTTTTTGGATACTGCTAACCTCTCAACTGTTGGACATATTGAAGATCCTTCGCTTCCGGAGGGTGACTTGATCACGGCCATGGCTTGGACAAAAGACGATGGATGTGTGGTTACTGCAAGTGATGGAAGTGATCCTGGAAGAATTGTGTTGTGGGATGCGCTTTCGTTCCAGCTTTTGCGAGTTATCAAGAGCCAGTACCCGCGACAGCCTATTTGCGGGGCATATTCGACGCTTGGTTTTTGGGATGAATATCGTGAGTTGTTCATCCTGTTGGATGTGGATGAATTGGCTGCTGATGCTGAGAGTGGTCTTTTCTTGCAGGTTTGTGTTTTTGATTTAGGTAGTGAAAAGTCTGATTTTTTGTGTCGTACAGTACATTCCAACCAAGTCGCACAGTGATCCTCCTGCTGATGGATGTGCAGATTCGCTTTGGCACACAAGTCGACATACGTTCTGGTTGCTACTGATGAAGGCACTGGATACACTTTGATTGATTACCGTGCCAAACGAGCTGTGGCGAAGGTTGATATCGAGATTGACACTGTTCGATACGTTTCGTTGTCAAGTGATGGAACTCGTATCGCCATTATCCCTCAAGACGGAAAAGTAATCCACATTTTGGGTCTCAATGAGTCGCTAGAAAGTGTCAAGGAAGGCGAACTTCCTGCTTTCGTTCACATGGGAACTATTCTGGGAAGTGACGTGGAACAGCCTGTTTGCTTGTTCAGCAGAAACCGAATGACGATTCTCACGGATGGAGAGTTGAGTGGGAGACTCAAGTCTGGGCTATGAATGATTTAGGAGACCACTCCACTGTTCGCTACTACTCTTTGCTTCCAGCCCTATCGCAAGGGTTAAGCCCAATTATGAGTGGTGCAACCAACAATATTGGTTGGGCGGTCACTGAGAACTGGACTGATGTCTCTTTGTCGGACGTCAAAGGAAAGCAGAAGGTTCGATGTTACGATATGTCGATGGAAGGTGCGCCAGACAAGTATTCATACCCCAAGCCTGCATTTTTCAAAGATGTTGTTGTTGGTATGATAGCCATCCGTCGAAGCCATTCACTGTCGTTGTTACAGACCAAGGATACTTGAGTGTTTTGTATAACGATAGCATCTCTGCTGACTTGCGTGGATGGATCAAAGGACTCTGGAGCAGCAAAAAAGTCGAGGATGGTTTGATTGCCACGTATAACTTGTGCCGAGACCCTCAAATCACTTCTCCCACTTGTGTGACCTTCATCAAAGCGAATTTGACTGCGGGACAACAGCAAGCACAACCAAAGAACGCTGCTCAAGTGGAATATTTGAGCTTCTTGACTGGACACGAAGATGGGTCGGTTCATATGTGGGACTGGAATACACAGTCTGAGGACATTACTCACATGAAGTCTCTCAAGCTTAAGTACGGGCGTATTTCGGCTTTGGTGCCAGCGAATGCAGGAATCGGAAGCAGAAATGTGGCGATTGTTGTCGATGATAGTACTGTCGCTCTTTGGGATGGAGTTTCCAAGGATTTGGCTTCTGTCAGTGTGCTAGTGACTCCAGGAAGTGCTCCAGTTCCCGGAACTGTTGGTAGCGACAGAGGTTCTTTCTCTAGTGTTCAACGACGCTCTGCTTCTTCCAGTGTTTGGTCAACTCAAGGTTTAGGTGATCCAAACATGTCACGTTCGACTGTTGTGGCATTCTCAAACTACAGCGAGCAAGTTCTTGCTACTGGAGAGCCAAATGGTACAGCGACGATTTGGTTTTTGGAGAACAAGACGAAGCGTGCGCTGTTGACACACCCGAACGTGTTTTCTCGAATGTGGCAGTTTTGGCTATGGGTTGGTCGTCTGATGATGGTGCACTTGCGTCTTTGACTGAGATAAGAGAATGCTATTCAGGAGTCGATTCTGGAGAGTTGATTGGATTCACGACTGTGGATGATTCTCCTCCATTGAAAGTTGCTTCTTTCGTTACTGGGCTAGACACTTGTGCGCTGTCGATGTATATGGTTCGTTTACCGCTGTCAATCTTCATGGAAAGGTGATTTAAGGTGATTTGTCAATGTTGAAACTAACGGTTTTTTCAGTGGCCTTTCTCAAAAGCTTCCAATAAGACCAGATTGGAGCATTGAAGAATGCGATTACTTCTTCCGCTTCCAAGATTTCCACATGATCAATAGTTCTGGAGATGGGAAGACTTCCACCCTCTTGCCACGGCCGGTTTGAATCTTGATGCACAGGAGTTGGAGAAATTTGAGATTAGAGCATGGGACTCTGAAATCAATAACCACTCACTCAAAACCGAAAGGAAGCAAACACCAGATCATCCGATTCTTGGCAATACACTACTGGCTCCGGTTCTCACGGCCACGTTGCTCTCCTCAAGTTGGATTCCGGCCTTCCTCGTGGAACTTATGAAGTTATTGTGACTGGAGATCCCAGAGACGTTCGGAAACTTGCGTAGAGTCAGTCAGTCGGGTTGCATTTGAAGTTTGTCTGTGGAATTCAGAGGGACACGTGCAGAACTATAGAAGCTCTGTAGATCCTGAGTTGGAGGTTGTTCGAGGATTCACTCGTTTCTTCCCAATCGATGAACAGAAGCAACTTGCTGGAATGGGTCCAGTCAGTTTGAGATTGGGTTACTTGAAAACACTTTGCAACTTGAACACTGCTTATGTTGACCTGAAGCGAATTCCTGGAGAAGGAGAAGTATTTAAACTTGGAGCTGTTCACGTAAGTCTTCAACTTTACACCCAACTTCATTTCTTAAGCCCATGTTTAGTTTGTTCCAGCCGACCCTGCTTTATACAGTCCCTTCTACCAGCATCCAGCAGAATTGAACAATGCATTTGATTTGATTGCTCAGAAGTTCAAGGAGTTTGAAGCTCGTCACCGCCGAAGAAGCAGTGTTCTCAACACTGTTATTTCCGAGCGTATGTCTTCTCAAGCCAGTGTCCAGGACTTGAAAGAGGCATTGATGAAGGCCCAGCATGAGTTCGTTGACTCTGTAGAAGAACCTCCAGCCAGACCTGAGATTCCAAAAGGTGAAGCTCCTGCCCCTATGATGACCAGCCTCACTTCTCGACTGTCTATGCTTCCTAAGAATTTGGGAGCACTGCTTGGAACTGCGGGAGGTCCACCAGCCTCCATGGAGCAAATCCAACGTGAAATGGAAGCAGCTCGTGTAAAGGCGAATGAAGAAGCTCGTCGTTTGGAATTGGAAGAAGAGCAATTGATGCTTGCTCAGCAAAGAGAACGCGAAGCTAGAGCTCTCAGAGAAGAATATGAGAGGAATGCCAAAGAAAAGATTGCTCGTATGGTCAAGGGTGAACGCGAACCAGTGCCAGTTCCAGCCGCTGCAATTTCTCAAGAAGAATACGTTGATGAAGTCGACGATGTGTATGAAAATGCGGAAGTTGAACAAGAGCAGATTATCGAAATGGAAGACCTTGACCAGGATGTTTACGAAGCAGCTGAATCTAATGTCCAATATGCTGACAATTCTGTTGTTGAGGCCGCTGAACCTGTTATTGAGCGTCCATTCTCGTTTAATGAGTCTGTTGCAGAGAAGCCAACTTACAGTTCGTATGCTGAGAGGGAAATTGATCTTGGTGACGATGCAGTTGTTGCTGCCGAAGAGACTTACGTTCAATCCGTTGTCGTCAATGCTGTTTCTGTTGCCGATGTGTATGATGCACCAGTAGAAAGCGATGTGAATATTTTGAAAGATGCTGAAGAAGCCAGAGAAGACGAGGATGACACGCCTTACATTGAAAGCGTTGTCTCGAATGCTGTTTCTTACGAAAACACTTATGTAGCGCCTGTTGATGACGAACTCTTTGGTTCTGAAGAAATCGAGCAAACAGCAGGAGTGGCCTCCGAAGAGATGGAGGAAACAGCCGTCGTTGTTGCTGAAGAAACTGAGCAAACAACTATACTTGATGAACCTGCTGACGAGTTTGCTGAAGTTCAAACCAGAGAGATCTTGCAAGAAACCACTTACACCGAAGACGTCGATGCTGAACAGGCTACTAGCACTGAGGTTCCAGCATACATGGCCGATGAGCAAGTCTTGGATGATGTAGACGAACCAGAGTCTCATGAGGAAACGAATGAAGTGGCAGTTCAGGACGTTATTTATGCTGAAGAATTAAGTGCAGAGTCAGTTGAAGAGCCTGTTCATATCGATGAAGCGGCTGATGTTGAAGTTGCTGATGTTGAAGCTGCTCATGTCGAAGTTGTTGATGAAGCCATTGCTGACGATGAACCTGTTGCTGATGCTGCTGATGACATTGCTGACGATGAACCTGTTGCTGATGCTGCTGATGACATTGCTGACGATGAACCTGTTGCTGATGCAGCTGATGAAGAACTCGCCAATTATGACGAATTGGTTGTTGAGCGTGCCGAATCTTCAGAAGAGGTCATTGAGCAGGCTTATCAATCAGTTGAAGAGACTGTCAGTGCTGAATTCGAGGAACCTCTTCAAGAGCGTGAAGTTTTAACTGTTGTGCCAACTGGGGAGTTTGCAGCCGCGATTGAGGCTGAATTCGAGAACAACGAAGTCGATGAGCCTGTCTATGACATTGACGAAGGTGTTGTAGAATCTAATTTCGCTGAAGTAGTGGAGGGTGAAACTATGGAGCCTGTTTATGAGAAGCAGTTAATACTTCCTACGAATCATTGGAAGAGCCTGATGCTGACGTACCTGAAACCGATGACACGTTGGACACAACTATTGAGCCTACTGATGTATTCCAGTTGAGACTGCTTTTGAGTATGCCGATGTTTCTGCTGTTCAAGCTGTCGAACAAGAGGAGTTCGTTATTGAGGCTTCACAAGAGAAGGTCCAGGATTCAGAAGCATTCGCACAAGAACCTGAATTCGCTGAGGTGGAAAATGCTCAGAACATGGTTGATGTATCAGCTGTTGATGATTTTGTTCCATCGTCAAACCAGGATATCTACAATTTCGAACCAGCCACTGATGATGTTGATGTTGAAGCGTCTATCGTTGTCCCTGAATCTCAACCATCGCTTGATATTGAGGGTCAAGGAAACCAATCCTTTGACTATGGAGACTACGGAGCTGATGATGTTGCTGATAATGTGCATGAAGCTGAAGAGTATGTCGAATCTACTGCCGTTGAACCATCAGTGGCTCATTCGTTCGAGGATGATGAGGTCGACTCTGAAGCTGTAGAACAAAGCGAGTTCAAAATTGAAGAAAGTTACGAAGCTGAAGGAGAAAACCACACCGTTGAGGAACCTGCCGTTGATTTCTATGAACAAGTGCAAGAAGTACCTGTCGCTCAAGTCGAGCAGTCTTTCGATTTTGGAGATTATGGGGTTGAAGAAAACGAAGAAGATGTTGAGGTCATTTCGGACGAAAAAGTGGAAGCTGAAAACCTTAAGACTGAAGTCGTTGAGGATATTGACGACACCGACTTTATGGATAGCTATGGAGTTGAAGAAGAGAACCAGGACGATAGCGCTCAGGACATTAGCACTGAAGATTATCTATCCACTGTTGTGAACGGTGACGAAAAGACAGAGGACTTCCGCGTTGATGACTTTATGTCTGACGTGTTCAAGGGTACTGGCGAAACTTTCTCAATGGAGTTTGGCTCAGATTTCAAAGTCAGTGATGCTGTCTCGTCGGATGTAACTGGTGAAGAGGAAAGTGAGAAGGCCAAGGAAGAGATTTAAGGGCCGTGTTGATATTCATTTTAGACATTTTTGTATTTCATCTCCAAACAATAAAACGTTCTTTCAAATAGGGCTTTTTCGATGAGTATTCAACAGAGAGGAAAGATTAGACGGTATCTTCGTTGGCATCCCCTCCTCAGCTTCAGTTTTAGTGGGTCCTTCCTCAACCTCCTCCTCAGCATCAGTTTTACTGGGTTCAGGGCCTTCCTCGACGCTGACCCCTGGTGTCTTACTTAAATTATCATCTTTCAATTCCACAGTGTTGTTTGCAACATCTCCAAGGATCATATCTGTCCTGTAATGTTTTTCCAAATTTCAGCCTTGACATCATAAAAGCCACCCCATTCATTCCTTCTCCTCAGCATATATTCAAACCGTTCCCGATTATGTGCCACATAGTCAGGAATCTCTTGAATGTCCGGGTGAAACTCAAACTGGTCCCACGTCCTCCCAAACAAATCAAACCCATACTTGAAACCATTCAAGATATTCTCACGTGTCAAAAACTCTGGCTGGTTGTGTTCCTGATGGGAATAACTGTTGACTTTGGAGAGCACATGAGACATATTTCCAAAACACCATGAACAATGCCATCCAGCATCATGGATCTGTACACCACCTCCATGATCATCACGAATCGATTGCGCTACAACCTTATCAATCGTATGTTTCGCAGTATTCCAAATAAGGACTTTTCCATTCGCCCATGCCCCAGCATGGTGATGAAACTCGAATCCAAAGTATTGGAACGTCAGACGAAGCGTTAAATGCGGTTTCTCAAAGTTTGTACATTTTCGCATCGTTGTTGCAACCGTTGGACGCCAGATTTCGTCGAGATCTGAGATTTGGATAAAGTCTTCATCTTGCACGTCAATGAGGGCGAGGGCTTGTTGTAACCCGCGGTTACGGTTGTGTCCTTCTCGGCCCCAATTGCCGATATCTGTTGCAGGTGGGTCGACTTGCACGTGGACAACTTTGTCCCAGTACTTTGTGAAGCCGGTTTTCCTTTTAGAGTGGGGAAGTGGAAGGGTTTAGATTTTCCAGTGAATGTCCAGTTTGTCTCGGCGAGGAGGAATTTGTCGACGACGGGGCCGAGTGTGTTGAGACGGATCTCGAGGAGGTCTTGTTCGCCATTGTAGAGGAAGAAATCGTAGACTTTGGGAGATACGCGATCGTCTGGGGAGCGTTCCTTTCCACCGAGTTCTGCGCATGTGTATTTCTTGTACCGTTTTAAGCGGAGTCTTTCGCGGAGGTCTTTGAAGCCGGAGAAGGAGTTTCGGCGGGAGAGCATGTGTGAGTATCGTTCTGGATTCATGGTGACTTGTAGGGGAAGGTCGGAGGGGAGGTTGGGTTGCCAGTAAACGGGGCCGTATCGCTCCATTTCGAGATATATTCCGTAACGGTATCGGGAAGGTACGAGTTCGTCGTTCCAACCAGGGAAGCGGGCGACTGCGGTTGTTAAGTTGACGTAGCAAGATTCACATACCATCCTGCGTGTTTATGTGCTGGAATGTATATGGTTATATGGGTATTGTTTAGAGTTCAGTTGATATTCACCTTTTCTCTCCGATTTCCATCTCTAATATATCCACCGTCCAACAACTTGGCTTCTTCTGGAGTCCATTTCACGATTTTTGTAAAAATGGGGGTTTTCTTGGCTTCATAACGTGGGTACTGATATCCATACATGTACGCCTCCATATCCAGAGCATACATTGAAGCAGTTTAGGAAGAGTACATTTGACAAAGTCATCCAAGACTTCAGGACGGGGTAATTCCTCTGCCGCCCACAATTAAGAGCGATCCATTCTTCACGTTCTGCGAATACGTTTGCTTAAATTCGAGGAACGCAGCATCAAAAGAAATCTTTTCGTAATCGTGGTACTTGATTGAAGCCCTGTTTTCCTTTGGCATGAATTTAGCCTGGTTTATTTCCCACTGAACGACTTTTCGCGAAGTTGCGAGATCTGACTGATCGAACAATGTTGAGACTTTGTCGCCGCGCCAGGACTCGGATGGATGGGCAATAAAGAAGGTGTCGACATAGGGCGACAGGGTTCTCAGACGGAGATTTAGCGATTCAAGTCACCGCCAAAGAGAGAAAAGTCGTAGATTGTTTGTGGTTCTTGGTTGGCTTCGTGGGGCGTTCCTGATTTGGAGGGAGAGTGAGTGAGTGATAAGATTGGACTCCTAGGGACTGTCCTAGGAACTCTCCTAGGGACTGTCCTAGACTGCCAGGCCACCCACCTTGGACAAACGCACATGGGACCTTGCTTGGATCGACTGGGAAAGCGAAGAGCCAAGCGCTGAATTGGCAATTGCTCCAACAACTTCGTTTGGAACTGAAACGGGTCGGGCCGCGCTTTCCTGCCCTTCGCCCATCGAAACAAACATGGCCGTCCATACAAGAATATTGGCAGCAATTACTCCGAGAACGAGAAGGAGGAACTGCGTGTTAACCATCCTTGCAAATGTCAACTGTGTCTGAAGGAGGAACAATTAAAAATCAGACAATGCCAACAAGCATTTGCATTGTACTCCTTGTGCATTATTTCCTATTTATAACTCATCCAACAATGTGAAATTCTTGCGCACTTCCTCCTTCACATCCACAAATCCAGACCATGCATTCCGTCGATGCAACATATACTCAAACCTTTCTCTGTTCAATGCGACATAGTCTGGCAAATCCTCATTCCTCTCGCTATACTTAAATTGGTCAAATGCCCTTCCAAACAAATCAAAGCCATGGTAAAACCCACGCATGATGTTTGCTGGGGTCATGTACTCAGGCTTATTGAATTCCTGGTGGGAGTAACTCTTCACTTTCGTAATGACTTGAGAAAGATTAGAAAAACAGAAACTACAGTGCCATCCTGATTCCTCGAGTTGAACTCCTCCATTATGATCGAATCGCAAGTCTTTCACATTGAAAGTGTCAATAGAATGCTTTTCCGTCCAAGGCATTACTTTTCCGTTCGGCCAAACGTGCATCGTATGCCGGTATGAATATCCGAAATAGTAGAATGGCATCAACGTTGTAATGTGTGGTTTAGCAAAGTCAGTGCACTTTTTCATGGTCGTCAACACAGTCGGTCGAACCATTTCGTCCAGGTCTGAGTGAATTAGAATATCTCCTGGCTTGATGCCAACCTCACGTAAACCTAGTTGTAGCCCATGAAATCGATGGTGTCCTTCACGACCCCAGTTATCAGTCTCTTTTGGAGGTGGTCCGACTTTAACATGAAGAATCTTGTCCCAATACTTTGCAATTCAGGTTTCCCTTTGAGTGATGGGAAATGAAACTCTTTTGGTAATCCAGAGAACGTCCAGTTTGTCTCTGCGAGAAGGAACTTGTCAACAACAGATCCCATGGTGTTGACTCGAATCTCCAATACGTCAGCTTCACCATTGTACAAGATATAATCATACACTTTTGGATCACTTGTGTCATTTTTCGGTTTGTCTTTTGCTTTTAGATCTGCACATGTATATTGTCTGTAATTCTTGAGACGTAATTCTTCGCGAACGTCCTTGAAGCCAGCATAGGGACTTCGGCGCTGAAGCATATGCGAGTAACGCTCTGGATGAAAATAACTTCTGGTGGGATATCCGCAGGAACGTCATGCGTGTAGCCTACAGGTCCGTATTTGTCAATGTCCATATACACCCCATACTCGACTCGCTCAATGAGATCGTTTCGACCATAGTTGGGGAATCGCTCTTGCGCCGTTGTAACATTCACGAAACATGACTCGCAATACCATCCCGCCTTTTTAATCACCTGTTTTTGTGAATTAGAATGAATTTTAGAGTTAAGAGTGCTCACTCACCTTTTCATCTCCATTCCCATCTCTGACGTACCCACCATCCAACTTTCTCGCTTGTTCAGTCCACTGCAAAACCGTCGAATACACTTTCAATGGATTCAATCGTCGATACTGGTATCCATAAATATACCGCTCCATCTCAAGCGCATACATATATACACCCTTCTCCCAGTTACATTCCTTCACAGCACGCAATGCACGTATCCTAGGTATCTCATCCACACGTCCCGCAAGGACCAGCGACCCTTCAGGGACTTCACCGCTCGCAACCACACGTTCCTTAAACTCCAGGTACGCTCCGTCAAACGTCTTCCACTCAAACGTCCAGTACTTCAAGTCTTTCCGCTCCTTCGGGTCCTTTGTGACGTATTTGGATGGGTTTACTTCCAGTTGGATCACGGTTTTGGATGTAGCGAGGGCGGAGCGGGGGATGATGGTTGATATGTTCTTGCCGGTGACTGTTTCAGTTGGATGCACAATGTAGAAGGTGTCGATGAAGGGGGAGAGAGTTCGGAGACGGAGATTGAGGGACTCAAGATCAGTCCCTAGGTACAAGGTGAAGTCGTAAAGAGAAGGTCGGGGATCGGTTTGAAGACGATCTGTTCCATTAATGAGGTAACAGAGGGATGATACTGGTGTAGGAGTAGGAGTAGGTAGTAGCGATCTGGATGTGGTTGTGGAAACACCAAGGGATGTGTAGTGATCGGAAGCTGCAACATTGAGAGTTGTTTGTGTGATAGGAATTCGCTTTGTGGTTGGAGACGATTCTTTGGTTGAAATGAACAGGGACGCCCAGATGAGGATGTTGGCAGCAACCGCCACAAGCACCCAAAATTGGATCATTTTTGACAGATCCAACTTGGTGAGGCGTTAACGTTCATTCTCTTCACAGGTATGATTCAATAAATTATCAATTATAAGTACAATAAAACACACTTTTATGTTCATATTGATGTGAAGTGTTGAGGGAAGTGTTCCGCCGGATTTCTTCCTTAACATCATAAATCCTGCCCACTCATTTCGCCGGTACAGCATATACTCATATTTGTCTCTGTTCAATGCTACATAATCTGGTAGGTCTTGGTTGTCCTCAATATACTTGAATTGATCATAAGTTCTTCCGAACAAATCATATCCATGGCGGAACCCATTCAAGATATTCTCGCGAGTCAAAAACTCTGGCTGATTGTGTTCTTGATGGGAGTAACTCTGAACTTTCGACATAACCTGCGACATGTTTGAAAAACACCAACTACAATGCCATCCAGCGTCTTTCACTTGAACTCCTCCGGCATGATCGAATCGTAGTCCTTGTGCTTCAAACTTGTCAATCGATAACTTGTTGGTCCATCTCATACCTTCCCATCCGGCCAATAGTGTCTGTGATGCCAATACGCGAATCCAAAATAGTGAAACGGCATCAAAGGCGTGAAATGTGGTTTGGTGAATCCAGTGCACGTTTTGAGTTTTGCCAATAAGGAGGGTCTAATTATTTCGTCCAGATCTGCAATGACAAGGAAATCACCTTCTTGGATATCAATAGCATGTAGAGCTTGTTGCAAACCACGATTTCTATGATGACTCTCACGCTCCCAATTTCCAATGTCGGAGGAAGGAGGATCAACTTGAATGTGCACGATTTTGTCCCAATACTTTGTGAATCCGGGTGTACCCATCAGACCAGGGAACTGGAACGCTTTTGATTTCCCTGTGAAGGTCCAGTTTGTTTCGGCGAGAAGAAATTTGTCGACAATAGGTCCCATCGTGTTTAGCCGAATTTCTAGAATATCTTGTTCGCCATTGTACATGAAGAAGTCGTATACTTTCGGATCGCTTTTATCGTCCTTTGGCTTGTCTTTTCCTTCTAACTCTGCGCATGTATACTCCTTGTAATTCTTGAGTCGTAGTTGTTCTCGCAGGTCTTTGAATCCCGCATATAGACCACGCCTTTGCAACATGTGCGAATATCGTTCCGGATTGAACAATATTTCGGGAGGGAGATCCTTTGGAACGTCGTGTGAAAACTCAATAGGGCTGTATGTTTCCATGTCCAAGTAGATTCCATGCTCAACACGCACGGGAATATCGTCTTTGTTCCAATCAGGGAACGTTCAACTGCTGCAGTCAGGTTCACAAAACACGATTCACAGTACCATCCGGCATTTCCAATAACCTACAATTTTAATGAGTCGCGTAACCATATTAATCGTAACCCCTTACAATTTCTTTGCGGTTACCGTCCCTCATATATCCCCCATCAAGAAGTTTCGCTTCCTCGCCCCACAGAACAGCTTTTGCAAAAACACCACTAACCACTTTCTTCAGCCGGCGATACTGAAATCCATACAGATACCGCTCCATATCCAACGCATACATTATCGTCCCCTTCTTCCAAGCACATTCCTTCACAGCTTCTATGACACGCAGCCGTGGGATTTCATCCACACGACCAGCAATAACCACAGCGCCGTTTGGAATATCCGTTCCCGCCTTCTTCTTGAATTCTAGAAACGCGGCATCGAATGCAATGCGCTCATAGGCGTTGTAACGGAGGTTGGGGCGGGTATCGGAGGGGATGTAAGCTGTGAGGTTTACATCGAATTGAACGACTTTGGCCGTTGTTGCCAGCAGGTCCAAAGGTAAACTCGTTGCTATTTTATCGCCGCGGAGGGATTCGGTTGGATGGGCGATGTAGAAGGTGTCGATGAAAGGAGAGAGAGTTCGGAGACGGAGGTTAAGGGACTCAAGATCAGTCCCTAGGTACAGGGTGAAGTCGTAAAGAGAAGGTCGGGGATCGGTTTGAAGAAGTTCAGTTCCATTAATGAGGGAACAGAGGGACGCAGGTGGAGATAAGATGGGATGTGTTTGTTGAGTGTTTGACAGCGCTGGTTGTCGAACTGGATCAGAAGGAATCTGAACTGTTTCAGAGCTTTCTTTTGTTGCGATAAACATGGCCGTCCATACGAGAATGTTGGCGGCAATGGCGCCAAGGACTAACAAAAGGAATTGTGTGTTCATTGTATGATATTTAACAAACAATATAAAACTGCAATAACTATGCTGCGTGGTCTACTAATCGACATATTATGCTGCGTGGATATTTCAATAAGTCCAAGCTTGTATCCCTTAGTTATTGAATAACCACAAGTTTGTATTTCCCGTTCGAATGAAAATACCAGGCTCTTAAGAAACCAAGTACAAACTTTTTTTTTGCAAGGCGTCACGTTCTATCTTGAGGGGTATTTTCTAGTGAGGATCTGTGTAAGTCTCATCCTGACTTTGACAAGGCCCATATGCAGGAAATATCCAAACGCCCCCATAATACAAGTAATCCGTGAATAACTTCAAGCGCCAACAAGAAACCAGATTACCAGTGCACGCTCCGCCAACTATATCTCCCATTTCGATTTTCGCTTCTTTCTGTGTGATCCCGCACCCAAAATTTTTGAGGAAACGGAAGATGAGCAAATTGGACGAGACTCCTCACATTCTCTCGCACGAGTTCCAGGATATCGACCAGACTGAAGTGTCTCCAAAGGAGCTCCGGGTGCGTAATCATCAGTTATTGAGGGAGAGAGGTTGAGGGAGTGGCAGTAGTTACCCACTAGGTCAAGGATCTATTTTGGGCTCGTGCCCTCTGTTCAACCATCACACCCATCTGAACCCCCCCACTACCCCACCACTTGTTAGTAACTAAGTACCTTTGTATTCAGGCATGGTACCTGTTTGGAGGAATGGCCGACCCAATCTCGTGAGTTTGCCACCGCCACTAGTTGCCTCTTTGTTTGCTGACTCTGTACCAGCTTCGCCCAGGGCTTCTTCATTCCTCTCATTGTGAACGGTCTTGCTACGGGTGGAGGATACATGACGGACGACCATACTAAGAAGTGCGATACCTCAATCACAAACTACTCGTGTGTTGTGCCGGTTGGAAGTGGATGGATGGATACATCGTCCTTCTACTTCTACTCTGTTGTGGTGACTACTGTCTTGCAGTTGATTCTGTTTATTGGAATGGGTTCTGTTGCCGACCATGGAAACTACAGAAAGAAGTTTATGCTTGGGTTCTCGACTCTTGGAGCTATTGCCTGTATTCTCTTCTTGGCAGTTATCCAGCCTGGAAACTTCTGGTTCGGTGGAATCTTGGCCGTGCTTATTGGAGTGTGTCTAGGGTATGTTATCGATAAACGAGGCTGTGTAGCCTCCTCCCTCCCCCCAACTCTTGGGTCATCAAACACTAAAAAAAATTTCATTACAATCACCATCGTATAAAAACAGATCTACTTGGGTCTTCAACTACGCCTTCTTGCCTCCTCTTGCCAGAAACCACCCCAACTTCTTGGTCGAGGCCAGAAAGGAGGGTCACACTCGTGACACCCTTCTCGCCAAGTTGGATGAAGTCACCAACTACATCTCCTCCACTTCATTTGTCTACATGTACTCTGGAACCTTGATCATCTTGGTTGTCTTTGTTGCAGTCACATACATCTTCCCAACCGTTTCCGGCTTCCCAACTGAATATTACCTCCACGTCGGAATGGCGATTGCTGGATTCTTCTGGCTCGGTGGTGTCATTATTGCTGCAAAGTACTTGCGTGAACGTCCAGGACCCGATTTCCCAGAGGGCGAGAACCCAGTTTTCTTCTCCACCAAGCAAGTCTTCCACTCAATCAGCGAGGCGCGTAAGCTTTCCAACTTGTTCTTGTTCTTGCTGGTTGGTTCTGTTACTCCGACTCGTTTGGTACGCTCGTTTCCGTTCGGTTCTCTGGGCAAAGACAAACTTGGGTTTTACGTCGACTCAGATTTTGATTCTTGGTGCTGAGGTTCCAATCCTGGCGCTTATTGGTGCGTACTTGTGGAATAAGGCTCAAGTCAAGTGGAAGATTTCTTCCAAGACATGTTGTTGATCCAGAACGGTGTTACATTTTCATCCCTGTCTGGGGTCTTTTGTCTTTATTCCAAGTCTTCCATTCGGTTTCAAGTCAAAGATTGAGCTGTTTGTTGCGGCTGGAATTCACGGTTTCTTGTTGGGTGCTACTCAGTCTTCATGTCGTTCCTTGTTTTCACAGCTCTTGCCAGCTGGATATGAGTCCAAGTTCTTCTCCTTGTACGAAATCACTGACAAGGGATCATCTTGGATTGGTCCTCTTGTTGTCGGTGCCATCGACAACAGTGGCTCCAGCAAGTCCTTTGTTTTCTTGTTCTTGGCCATTCAGTTTACTGTTGGATTCCTCTTCTTTATTAACGTGAATGTTGACAAGGGTATCGAGGAGGGTAAAGAGTATGGTGCTCTTGAGCGCGAGAGGGCCGATAACAAGCGTGCCCTTGCTTGATAATTTTTTGTATTTACAGTTCTGGATTTTAGAATATAGCGAATACGCAAAAAACCATTTTTAATAGTCAATATAGCAAAAAAACCAAAACGAACAACAAATCCTGTATCATCAAACTCAGACCAACACACGCACATAGCCACTTCAAAAAATCTAACCGTAACGATGCTAAAAAAGGATACAGTTAGACTGACACACCAGACACTTACGGAATCCCAGAAATTAACACTCACCTGAATTTCCGAAAACATCTCACTCAACTTGCTGCTCCCACTGACAACAATATTTCTCACGGAATTGATATCCTCAATTCCTTGATCGACAAAGTTGTTTGCAAACACACGCACAGAGCTCCCAACAGTTTCCATCATATCACCCATATTCAAGGATGGAGATACTGATCCAGGACGGAAGTTGTTTCCAGCATCTTGTGAAGATCTGCGGCCGTGGTAGTCATCAGATCCGAATCCAGAGCGACCAGAGAATTGTTGGAGACGGGAACGAGCTTCGGCACTATATAAAACTTGATTCAGAAACATAACACTCAGCCAAAGTTAAAAAATAACTTACTTTTGACTCTCATCATAAGCACCCTTCCCGAAATACTGGTCACTAGAAATACTCTTTGCATTGCCGAACCGTTTCGCGGCATCACCCGACTCAGGAGCGGTTGGCGGTTTGGACGCAGAAGTGCTTCCGAACCCTGTGGATCCAAAACCACCACTGGTTTGACCAAACTTGGGTGCACCGACACCTGCAGTGACGGAAGACTTTTGTTGAGAGGATGGGGAAGGTGCGGCGGTTGGATCGAAACCGAATCCAAGTTTTCCCATGCCGAGACCCAATCTGTCTACATCTGAGGAAGCAGCGGAAGAAGAGGATGCGTTTGCGGCGACAGATGTGGGGTCGACAAACATGAGGCGGGAGAGAAACCACCTGCACCACCAGACGAAGAAGACGATGCACCGGCACCAAGAGGAACAACGTTAGCACGTTCCTTTTCGAAACGCTTTCGTTCCTCGTCTTCCTTCTTTTGTCGCTCTTCTTCCTCCTTTGCTCGTCTTTCAGCTTCATCAAAGTTGATGATCTTTGTTGCCTTCTTTGCGCCGAGTTTCTTGGCACCGAGGCCGCCTCCACCGGATGGTTTCGCAACGACTGAGGATACGGGTGCGGCAGAGAATTGGGGCTGTGCAACTACTTTTGCGGGGGTTGGGGAAGGGGAACGAGCACGGTTTGGGTTTGAAGGGGGGGAGGGGGTTGAGAGAAGGAGTCTGGCTGATCATCAAAGTCTTTGAAGTCGTCGTCGATGTTTGTGTTTGCAAATGATTTCTCTGATGCAAGTTTAGCAGGGGGTGCAGTGAATACGGGAGTGATTGGGGGGCCTGGGGAACGACCACGTTGAGCAGGTTGCGAGTGAGAGGGAGGCTGAGCTGAGAAGGGGGATGAAGTTGAAGTTGGTGTTTGAGTGTTGTTTTCGTCAGTTCCCCAATCTGAGAAGAAGTCGTCTTTTGCAGGTGTCACAGCGGCTTCAGCGACGGCGGCCACAGACGAATCAATGACAATTCCCTGAGGAAAGCGGCGGGCGTCTTCGTCGGCGAGTTGGCGCACGCGGTCCTTTTGTTTGATTATTTGGTGTGGTTTACGGTTAGATTGTGGTATTAAAAGGAGAGTATGAGAGTAGGAGAACCCTAGGACACCCCAACACACAGTCGCTTAATACGCACCCTGTACTTGACACCCGCTGAGGATGTGTACTTTGCCTTGGCGTCCTTGTAGTTGCCCGTCCCGTGCGCCCTGAACCACTCGGCAGCATTCGCATTTCCGCTGACCTTCATAATTCTGAGCTGGTCGACGGTCCACGAATCGAGGACGACCGATCTGTTTGATTCAGCAAGTTGAAGTTGGTTAGTAGGTTAACCCTAGGTCTAACTCTCAAGTAAGCAAGATGAATGACAACCAACCGAACAAATGTGATGTGAACACCCATGTTTCTGTGGACGGCCGAGCAGTCGAGACAGAGATAAACTCCGAATGTAACTGACGACCAAGTTGGGTTCTTGGCACCGCAGTCGAAACAGGCCTTTGAATTGGGTTGAATTAGGTTTCACTTAGGTTGCTTTGGAGTATAAGAGACAAAAGGATACTCACCTTGTTCTCTCGCCTCGCTGCCTTCAACTTCTTGAACACATCTGTAATCTCCTGCTTCGTGAGCTCCTTGTTGGACATTCGCTGGATCAATGACGATTTTTTCTTCGCCTGCTCCCCACCTTTGACTTGCTGGCAAAAACGAGGCGTCTGGGTATGGCATCACACAAGTATACAATAATAGATATTTAGATATATTTCCCCTATAATAAAGCAAATAGCAATAGATCAAAAGTTCACTTGGACAGTGACATCCTCAACCCCCCACTCCTCCTTCATCACCCGCTTCACATTTTCAACCACATCCCTCCCATCTTGCACAATTTGAGTTGACCCAGCACTCTCTACTTTCACTTCAACAATCGCAACCTTCACATCCTGACTCAAGCTCCAAATCCTCACCTTCTCAACCCCAACAATCCCATCCACCTCTCTCTTCAGACTCTCCTCCACTCTCCCCAAATCAATTCCACTCGGCACACTCTCCATCAATATCCCAAAACACCGCTTCATCAAGCCCCACGTACTCCCAAACACAAGCACGGAAAAGAAGAAGGTGCACAGTGGATCTACGAGTGTCCATTCGGGTTTGATGAGAAGGATTATACTGGCGAGGAGGACTCCTATCGATGAAATGAGGTCGCTTATTACGTGGATTGCTGCTGCTCGGAGGTTCATGTCCATGTTGTTCATGTTGTTGAGGAACCAGAAGATGGATGAGGAGGAGGAGGATGAGATGAGGATGAGGTCGGAGGATTGTTGTAGAACAAGATGTTGATGTGGTTGAAGGAAGGAGCGCGGTTCGTTCTGTTGCGGCATCGTTATGGTCATGATGATGATGGTCATGGTCGTGATGCTCATTGTGTCAGAATGAGAATGGAATGAGATGTAGGCTCGTGTTGAGATCCGTGTGAGTGTCCATTGTGAGAGTGTCCTTCGTGTCCGTGGTCGTGCGAATGACTCCCTCGTTTTGCGTTCTTTCTCTTTTTGCGGGTTTCTCGAGAGTGGGAATGGGAATGGGAGTTGGTTGATTCGTCGTGTGAATGTCCATGACTGTGACCATGTCCATGCCCGTGACTGTGGTCGTGCCCATGCCCATGAGAATGATCATGTCCTCCATGTAGCGTGAAAGCTAGTGCAATATTCACGCCCACGCCAAACAGAGCCGTCCAAAACATGATCCAAGCGTCGATTGGCGTTGGAGATAACACTCGATTCACAGCCTCCACCACCAACAAAGTGTAATGATCCTGTTTACATAGATTGAGCATCGTATCTTACTATCCAAACACCCTCTTACCAAATGGACAGAGTGCTTCCAACCGCCCCCAACACTTCAATCCTCTTGTACCCAAACGAATACTCTATCGCAAAGAAACCCAGTTAAACCAAAGCATCTTAGGGTTAACAGCACGCACCCTTCGAGACGCCCTTCGCACTCAGGCCAAGGGCAAACAGCGACACGCCAAATCCAGCCACATCGCTCAGCAAGTGGAACGCATCAGACAGAATCGCAAGAGACCCGCACACGTAGCCGGCAACTAGCTCTACAACAAAGAAAACAAGACAGAGAAAGAGGGCTGTCAAGAGTGAGTTCTTGATCGCGGATTTCGAGGACGTGTCGCTGGCGGTGCAACCTGGACAGGCTCTTCGATGGCGATGGTCGTTGTTTGGGTCGATGAAGGGCCGTCCTCCCTTCCTGATGGTGGTGGTGGTGGTGACATTGTTGTTTGCGAAGATTTTCAGGATGGGCGGAACGGGAAGAGGGAAGTGGCGGCAAGAAAACTTGCAAAAAAATGATGTGGGACGGAGAATTATGTCGTATTTAAGTGGCTTTTAGATAACGAAACGAAGAGGCGGAGTAATTTCCGAGGGATTTCCAAGAGGTTAGGTTATAGTTTCCCTATTAGGAAATTGAATACTTAACAGAGAAGCGATAAGAAAAAAGTGCAAGAAATGCTTCACTCTATATTTAGTAACGCCGGCTTTTCTTTTTGTTCAGCCCTTATGTTTTGGAGCTTCTCGAAACACCGTTCGAAAAAGGAAACTTGTCCCCCCAATCCGCTTCTGACTCTCAAGTATATCGCGATTGGAGTGTAAACATGACTTCAAACAAACTAACCGCGTGTTATACAGAATTTCACCGATGTCAACAAATACCATCAAGGCAACGGTCACATTGCCGGACCATCGATGTCTTGTTCTTTACGTTCCCCCCACTGCAACATTGCATGAACTAAAGAAACTTGTTCGCGACCAAATGGGCCATTCATTTGCCGATACAGCTGTCGTAAGCGGAGGAAAACGATACGCTGATGATTCCGTTTACGTTCAAGAACTGAAATTCGAAGGCGACCGCGGTATCGAGCTCTCATTAGTTTCCGATGCCGATCAACGGTATTAATTACAACCCCGAACTTTCCGGTACAATATCTAAGCACCTTCCATATTCCAACATAAAAAACAGAACGGAGGATGGAACAACACCCATCCTCCTCCCAACGACTTCACCCACACACCTACACGACAACAAA
Source organism: Rhizoclosmatium globosum (assembly GCA_002104985.1). Taxonomy (NCBI): domain Eukaryota; kingdom Fungi; phylum Chytridiomycota; class Chytridiomycetes; order Chytridiales; family Chytriomycetaceae; genus Rhizoclosmatium; species Rhizoclosmatium globosum. The sequence goes on along the minus strand of MCGO01000011.1, from coordinate 15,099 downwards.
TGTAAAGTATGCAAGAAACAACTCATCACTCTTTGTGTATCGTGTAACAAGGCTTTCTGTGTAAACTGCACAAAGAAATCCGCATCACATTCGCGTGAAGCGTCGTTTGTCGAAGACGAGAAGGCGCCAGACATTGAAATGGGACGGAACAAGTTTGTTATGGTACAGTGTTTGGAGTGTGCGCGTGAGAGGCATCAGAAAGAGGATGGAGTTGTGAAGGAGAGGGGTAAGTGGACGGTTTGGTTGGGTGGTTGGAGACTGGGCGTGCTTGTCTTTTTGTTGTTGGTTATTGCCGGTGCGGCTATTGCCGTTTGTGTGAAGAGACCGGGTGGGTCAAAGGCATCTTGATTTACCGCAGTATTTTTCGTGGTTCTCTAAACTTGAATATATCATGATAATAAGTTAATTCTTTATTCAGAAATTAAGGATATTAGCGTTAAAAACTTGAGAAAAAGTGGAGTTTCCAAAATGCTCAAGGTGACCATTGACTTTAGTTGGCCAAATAAATGAGTGCCACCTTTTCTGTGGGTACAGACAGCGTCATGGCTGCAATAGAATACAAAGCCTGAATTAAGGGCGCCATATTAATAACTCCAAACATCATTTGATGTTCTAAGCCAAACTACAAAAAATTTAATGACACTTGGCTACTGTTTTCGTTTAGACTATAGGATAAGGACTTGACTATCCTTAAACTCTTTGAGGTTTCCGCCGCCGATAATGAAACAACACAGGCGCGCAAGAGTTAACAACTATACCTGGCTGCTTAATGGCAAGTCTAAAACAGTATTTCTCAAAAAATACTTGCGATATTTAGGAATGCGATCGGTAAATTAGCACTACCACATATACTGCCTTCAGTCAGCTACTGTGAGAGACGCTTGGTATCAAACTGTTCTATGCATCAGTATGCAACATTATTTCCTTCTGCACAAGGTAAATAGAAAGGGGAAGAACATATGTCTCTGTTGACGATTTTTTGAATTTCTCATCTGTGGAGATTCCTGTGGTTGGGTGATTGAACCCTCACAAATCACCTTACGCTTTTATAAAAGTTAGATGGAACGACATCTTGTTTCATTATTGATATATGTTGGCATCATTCAAGGAAAGAAGGGAGCGGACTGTCAATAAACTAACGTCGGAGCATTGAGTAATATACCACTTAATCTATGTTTTATTCACATCTTCGTCGACAAAGACTCATGGGCAGCTGAAAGACACTAGAATGCAGAAAGTGAACGGAAGAATACAACCCATGTGTGGGATGGGCTTGATCGGGCTCAAGATCTTGCTGTAATCCGACGACCATTTCGGTATATTTGGTGGGCTGGAATACATCGAGCACTACACTTTCGTCAAGGAGGATCAAGAAGGTTGCTAGAAGAACGCTCGAGGCACCTTCCTTAAAATTTCATAGGCCCATGAGGCACATTTGGAGGGAGATTTTAATCAAATCACAATTTTCCCAAAATTTTCGTCTGAATTTTTTCGCACGAGGCCAGCGAAATACCACCCTCGATTTCACGATATCAAAACATTTTCATCCTCCAACTTGTATCGCAACATGTCAAGCAGCAAGGACACACACAATGAGTTGGGCTATGCCGAGCAGAAGCCAAGTGAGTCTTTTGTCATACTGCTGTTAGGACCCCATATCACACTGCCACAGTGCTACCCCATGTCATGGGATGCCCACCTCATCCAACACTAGTCTTCTTTCTTTACTTACTTACTTCGTATCACAGAGAGCAAAGTTCTGTGCGGTATCGAATGGACCAAGAAGCGAATCATCTCTACCATCGCCGTCTTGGTGGTGATGCTTGTTGCCATCATCCTCCTCGTCATCTTCGTTGCTGTGCCAAAGATTGCTCAATCCTCAATTGATGGTTCCAACCTTGTGCTTGCCAACTCTTCCATCACCAACCCAACCACATCCTCGTTCCAAATTGCTTCCACCGGATCTGTGTCTGGAGCTGGTTCGTTGGCGGCAACCCTCAATTTCCCAGACCCAGTCACTGTTTCATGGACCAACCGTGACAGTGCTGCTGCTGACCTCCCATTGGGTACCCTTGCCCTCTCTTCCATCAACGTTGGCTCGGACGGAACCGGAAGCGTCTCTTTGAACACCCTCTTCACTATCACTTCCAGTGACAACATGGCCAAGTTCGCCTCCCACATGATGCACAACGCAACTTTCTCTTGGCGATTGGCTGGTAACGCTCAAGCTCAAGCTATGGGTTTGACTGTCAACGGTCTCTCCATCAACAAGGTTGTTACCTTGAGTGGTTTCAACGGTTTGCAGAAGGTAAAGTCTAATTCATCATTGATGCAAATATTAAGCCTCGTTTAGGTTACTGTTCTTGGTTTTGATGCTTCCCACGGTGATGGTGACAATGTCAACACCACTGTCACCACCGACATTCAAAACCCATCTCAAATCACCATGGAGATGGGACAGCTCTTCTTCGACTTCAGTCTCGGAACCGCTTCTGGTTCTATGTCTGCCAAGAACATCACCATCAAGCAAGGAAGCAACAAGATCTCCATGGCCGGTGTCCTTACCCCAGTTAACGGAACTGACATCAACTCCAAAGTCCGCAGTTTGTTTGCCAATGCCGTGAACAACGTTGTTCCAGTTACTGTTGTTGGAAACAAGGTCATCACCAGATCTGGCTCCGTCGCTTGGCTTGACTCTGCTTTCAAGACCCTTTCTTTGAACGTTCCAATGAACCTTACCGACATTGCTCAGGGCTCCGTCACTGGTGCTGAATTGTCTCTTGGCTCTGCTGGAATTAACCAAGTTCAAGAGACCTCTTTCCACTTGACTGGAAAGGGTGTTGCCACCAACGCTGGATTTATGGATGCTTCTCTTTCTTTCCCAACTCCAGTCACTGTGTCATGGTCCAACGGTGGTGCCGATCTTGTTCTCGGAACTATCTCCCTCTCTCAGCCAATCGCTGTGTCTGGAGCCTACCCAAAGAGCGGAGACGTCACTGTTGACACCACCTTCACCATTACCAGCGCTGACAACATGGCCGCTTTCTCTGCTGCTATGATCAACTCTGACTCCTTCACTTGGACTCTTTCTGGTGTTGCCGCCGCTGATGCCTACGGTTTGTCTTTCACCAACTTGGGTTTCACCAAGCAGATCACCATGGCTGGATTCAGTGGCTTGAAGAACGTTGCCATCACTGCCTTCGACTTGCCAGACTCTGACCCAACCAATGGTCTCCACATCACTACTACCTCCGCTATTGGTAACCCATCCCAGATCACCATGGATATGGGAGACGTTTCTTTCAACTTGTTCGGTCAGGACATGACTCCAATTGGTTTCTTGAACGCCGCCGGAGTTACCATGACCCCAGGAGCTAACTCTATCGCTATGACTGGAGCCATGAAGGTCGCCAACTCTACCAAGCTTTCTTACCTGATGAACACCTTCTTGCTTTCCGGAAATGGACTCCACACCATCATTGTTGGAGACCACTCCAGCATTGCCGCTTCCTGGTTGAACTCCGCTTTGAAGCAATTGACATTGCAAGTTACGGTTCCTTCCCCTGTCCTCACTGGCCCAATTGTTTCCAAGATTCAGATCCCAACTATGGCTGTCGCCATGAACCCTTCTGACCCATCTGGAATGTCCGTTGCTTTGAGTGCCCCACAGATTACTGCTTTGTTCGCGCTCCCATACCCATTCCCAGTTAACGTCATGAGTGTCCAGCAAACATTGAACTTTATTGACATTAAGACTGGAGTTGCCTTCGCCACTCTTACCACCGACATGGGTCCAGCCTCTGCTGACCAGAACTCTCACGTCCTTACCACCGCCGTCTCTGGAGGCTCCTTGAAGGCTATTTCAGGACAAGAAGCTATGTTCGCTGGATTTTTGGGAGCTTTGACCTTTGTCGACACAGCTGCTGTCAACATCACCGGTTCTGCTGTTTCTATTGTCGGAACTGATGCTGGTGTTGCTGAGATTGCTCTTCCATTGACTGACATCTTGCCACTTACTGGTTTCCAAGGTTTCCAAGATGTTACTGTTACCTCTACTAAGGTTGTCGGTGGAGACGCTTCTGGAGTCAAGTTGGAAGTTGGAATCATTCTCAACAACCCATCCACCCTCTCTTTGAACACCAACGTTGATGTTGCCATGGACTTGATTGTTGCTACTCCAGTTGGTCCTCTCAAGGTTGGATCTGCTATCATGCCAAACATGCAGATTGTTCCAGGACCAAATGTTATCACTGCCAGTGCTGTTCTGGCTTATGGTGCCGATGCCCTTTCCCAGCAAGTCTTGCGCCACATTATGTCTGGATTCCTTGCCGGTGCAACTTTGCCAATCACTATTGCAGGAACTGCCAAGTCCATTGTTTACACCTCCCTTCAACAAGCTTTCGCTAAGTTGAGCATCCCATCCAAGATTGTTGGTCCACAGAACGTTCTTTTGATTGCCAACTCTACTCTTATCCCTGGTAGTGCTGCTGCTCAGCGTCCAAGCATGAACATTTACCGTCTCCAAAACCCATTGAATGCTCCACTTACTCTTGCTTCCATCAAGGCTCAGGTCACTGCTGTTACTCCACAGGGTACTATTGTCTTGGCTAACATTGACTACACGCTCAAAAAGCCTGTCACTATTATGCCTGGATCGTTTGCGGAGACTGAGCCAGTTCCTCTCATTCAGACTCCTCAACAAGCTGGTGCTGCTGGTGCTCTTATTTTGGGTCTTATTTCACAAGGTCATTTCACTTTCCCAGTCAACACAAACACTACTTTGGGTGCTGCTATTGGTTCCTACCCAGTTCTTGTTGACTACCAACAAAACAATGTGCCAGTTACCGTCTACCACTAAAACCAAAGTTGGGTGTTTGTTCTTTCAATTGAATCATGTTGTTATCCGCAGTGCGTTTGTTGGAAGGTCTTTGTAGATTATATAAGTATATAGTAAATACATAGATTTCGTTGTGAGAACGCCAACACGGTGTATTGATTGTAAAATATTATATTAGCTATTGAAAGTATCATCTTAAGCAGCGCGCAGCTGTTAGGTGCCGCATTGGTCAACTTTAAAACAAGGAAAGCACTCAGACACGATGGTTAAGAGATACAGATTCAAAGTTTAACTCAAACCTCCTGAGCAGATTCGTTTCAAATGGTTTGGATTGGCCGAAATGCGATAAGAGGCTCCGTGGATCGTGTTGAGATATGAACACTTACAATTAACGATGGAAAGCCGCAATAGTGGAAGAAGTAGCGAAGGGGAAAAGACACCATATACAACTTTAATAGTGAGCTTATGGGTAAAAAGCCCTTTTCTGTTGAAAATTTCTATTGTGTGTCGAGACTCTTAAAGTGAACGTGGAGCTTGAAGGAAAGAACTTTTAATGTTAATCAGCTGAGTTGGACATCCTTTTGTTTGTTACACAAATGATGATACTGATAGTCCTGCAGTTCTTGTTTCAATTATCAGTGAATACATTATTTAAACATCCAAGATTAAAAACGAAATAAATGGTTGTTCCTCATGATCAGAACATTTTGTGACAGTACACAAACAATTAAGGGATGTTGGAGAAGTTGGGCGGGACTGCGGTCGCAACGTGGAATGGCGTACAATCGGTGTTTAACATTCTGGGGTTCATGGTGCATAAAAGTGTTTTTACAATGTATTTGTCTTCTTTTCGTATTTGGAATTGAGGCAATCATAAATAATGCCTTTCGACCTTGCCTCTGTCGCCACGCTAGTGCAAGACGCTGGTTTTCGGCATATTCCACATAATATTGCATCTTCTGTTGGAATATTCCGGTATCCAGAGACAGAGTAGCAAGTCACTGTTTATTACACGACGCAAACCGTTGCAACTTCAATAGGTCACCCACTTAAATGAAAGAGTCAGCAATTCCGCCAGAATGTGACGTGGACTGAACTAGCCCTAATCTTTGAGTATCCAAAGTCTCAAATTAGCAAATCCTTGCATCGGACAACTCTTGCGCATAATAACTCAAACGAAGAAGACATTATCGAACATGACATTGACGAAGAGTCTGCAATTCGTTCTCACTTGAAGAACCTTGAATTTCAAGTTCGCGAGTGTCAAGCTTTATTGCAAACAGTGTTACTCAAAAAACAAAAGGAAGCTGAAATGAAGCGTAAAGCTGAGGAGCAGAGGTATGTCTCAATGGGGCCTGATGGTCAGTATTTCGTGCAACTTCAGAACGGAAAAACGTTTGGGACTTAGGTGATGATGAATACAACCAAGCGTTTACGGATGAGTATCGTTCTGAAGGGGTAGAGTTTGTTGCGTTCGGCAGGTGTGATTCGTTTGTGATTCAGTTTTTGGATGGGAGTTTGTCGTGGAATCGTATACCGAAAAGGCTTTCAAGTATTTTGAAAAAGAGGAAGCGGAGAGCTGTGACTGTTTGGTTGAGTACAGACGGGGAAGGATTCTTTGTAGCGTTTGAAGATGGTAGTTATGAGGTATGAGCAACACCACAACCACAACCACAGGATACTTTCGCTCTTGACCATACTGCATCTCTTGGTCGAAAACTGGATGCAGAAGAGCGTATTCGATTCCTTTGATCTGATAGAGGCCAATGTCGGTTTTTTGGGTTTCTCCGTCATTCAGTGGATTCCGCGGATAATATACAGGTCCAACAACGAAACGCCGTTTTCTTTTTGTACTTCGAGCTTGCCTGAAGACAAGTGTAAGTGTATAGGAGTGGATGAGATACCACATACGATTCAACGCATCAATTCATGCATTGCCTTGGACGCTGCGATGAATTCGTTGAGCATGGGGTCTGTCTTTGTAGCCAGTCTTTCGCTTACTGCCATTTCGAATTGGCAGTGTTTGGTATTTATGATATCGTCATTATTAAATTGTTGGTGTTTGTCTGGGACCCTCTTGGGACAGTCTCAAACAGTGAGCGGCTGAGAGTCGAGGCTCCAACTGAAGGTAGCATTTACTTCAATTGGAAGCGGTGGTGGCTGGTAGCGACGCTGTTTTGGTGTCTTGTCAGTGACGCCAAATTTGTTCTTTTCGTTATCCCCCTTCACAACCAGAGCGGAGACATCCAGTAAGATAATCCCTCTTAGTCCCTCCTCTCTCACATTGCCTCACGCTCATCTTCCAACGTCTCCTGGAACAACATACTTCTTCGATCAACACCACATACACTTTCGATCATCCTTGAGCCTTAACCTGGTTTAAATTGGTGCCTGCATTCTCCTCTTCCGAGCATTTCTGCGACCAGCGTTTGAATCTATCTCTCTTCAGCTTTGCCTATTTGTCTAGCACTTGCCCTTGACAAGAAGAAACCAACTAGTGTGTGCATTCATGGTTTAATTGAGTGGAGACAATCCTTTCTAATCCGTCTCTCAGCTGAGCTCACCCAAGTTCCTCTTCTTCCTGGAACATCCTCGAAACCTCTGATGGGCAACTACGCTTCCCGAACAGGTGTGTAATATACCTTCTTTCCTGCCTAATTTACAACGTAGGGAACCCCGAATTGGTTGTCACTGTGCAACCATATAACGACAATAAGGCTCGAAAGGCCATCGTTCTCACTGAAACAACTGTGGATTGTCTGAGAAACAAGGTGGGTTGTCTTACCATCTCTTCATTCACTCTGATTATCCACAATTAAGATAATTGAAGCGTTTGGAGAGGATCAAGACTCCACCCTCCATATCTACTACAGGATTCTAAGAAAGTCTGTCAACGACCAATCACGATATTTGCTGTCCAGAAACGCCAATCTTGTCGACATATTTTATGAAGTCGAGACCTTACCCGAAAAGCAGAAACAACTACTCTTTGAGTACAATTCATTGTTTGTCGTAGTTATCAGTTCAAAGCATTCTGCTCAACCAGATGTTGTTGTTGAGCTTGAAAAGGTTGACATTGTTGCCGAGCTCAAGGAGATGGTTTGCTGACAAACCGTTTTTCACTGGCTTCTTATAATACTTTCATTGTGTTAGATTGTCGAACATTTTGGCGTTAGTACCAATGTGTGTATCTACTATCAGAACTCAGAAACCGATGCAAAGACTATCATTAAAAATGAGAAATCACTCAAACTTGGCCTGATCAACTCGGGTCACGTTTTTTTTGAGCCGTTGGAAACCAAGACCATTCCTGATGAGGTCAAGCTGTCCACTTCTACTGCTATTTCAACCCTTACTCAGCGTGATGCCAAGTCCTACAAAGACTCAGGCTTGTTTATTTCATACAATTGGTCTACCAAGCAAAATGTCAATGCTGTGGTGGATAAGCTCAGTGTACTCAAGCCTGATCTTCCTATTTGGCGTGATACCGAAAAGATGGAGTCAGATATTTATAACTCAATGGGTTCTGGCATTGCTGGTTGTCAGGTTGTAGTGGCTTGTTTCTCGTTGGGATACTTGGTAAGAACCATCGTTGTGGACACATTTTTCATTCATCCTTATTGTAACACACAGGAATCGCCAAACTGCATGCTGGAACTTGGGTTTGCTCAAGATCTCAGAAAACCCATTATTCCAGTGTTCTTCTTTGAGGAAGGGGAGGATATCACGACTCTGAGACAGAAATACAGCAAAGCTTTTTTGATTATTGCTGGCAAGAAATATTCAGACTTCAAGAGATGGGATGCGCTGGATTCCAACTGGGAAGCTGCTTTTGATAACTTTGTCAAAGAAGTAGAGTGTGCTTTGAACAAGGTTGCCCCATCTGCTGTTGTGGTCCCCAAGAGTCCTTTGGAAGTTTGGCTTGTACCTGAGTCATTTGATGCTGATTTGGAGGCTTATGCTTTGGAATATGTCCCAGGAACCCGCTTGTGGATTGTTCCTGCACTTCAAGCCTGGACCCGAACAAAAGAGCGTGTCATGTACTTGAATGGAGGCGCTGGGACTGGAAAATCTCTTATTGTCTATAGTTTGACCAAGAACTTGCCTGGTAACTTTGTCATTGGCGCCCTGTTTATTTGCCGTTACAACAATGTTCGAAAAAGTGACCCCATTGTTCTTGTGAGTACTATTGTGAGTAGTTTGTGTCTGTCTCTTGGTGGGGCCTACAAACAGTATGTGGAAGCGGAGATGGAGGAAGATCACGCTCGTGTCAAAGACAAAAAACAAAGTCTTCTCAAAACCCCAGTTGACGCGTTCAAGGTGTTGGTGGTGGATGGTTTGAAAAATTGTCAGTCCCAGAATGGAAAACCAAAACTCTGTTGATTGTCATTGATGCCTTGGACGAACTCAACAAGGATACACGACATTCTGTTCTGAAGATTTTGACAACACTGTGTCCCGAGCTCCCGGGCTTTGTTAAGATTGTCACAACAGGTCGTCCAGAACGCGACATTTACTATGCGTTGCAAGAACTCAGCCCTTTTGTTTTGAGTCCCGGTGACAACAACAATGCAGCTGATTTGAAAGTGTTTGTCAAGTACCGATTACAGGCTTTGTGGGGGGTGATTCTGCAAGGCACTGATGCAGAGAAGTGTTGTGAAGCCCTGTTGGAAAAAGCAGATGGTCTTTTTATCTATGCTCGTAACGTCTGTGAATACATCAAGAAGCAGAACTTGGACCCCAAGCAAGCTCTTGTTGACATACAAGCCCTCACTTCTGGATCGGATGGTGTTTATAGAGCCATTGTTGAGCGTGAGCTTCAAACCAACAGAGCAGAGAGACTGGCTCAGTTCAAGTGCGTGTTTGCTGTTTTGTTCGCTGCCCAAAGACCTTTGACCTTGATGAGTTTAGCCAATATTGGCGGATTGGACATTCGTGATGTTGAATCTGTGGTTTCAGAGGTATTTTCTTGTTCATGCCCATGCTTTGGACTGACAGTTCTTAGTTCCGATCAATCCTTAAAATTGAACATGGAGGGATTGTCTCTGCTATTCACAAGAGTGTAAAGGATTTTTTCACAGACTTCACTCGTTGTGGAGGAGAATTGTTTATCCAAGCTGTAGATGCCAGTCTTGCTGTTTGTTGTCTCCAGATTTTAATTGCCAATTTGAGTCACAATATGGCACATCTAGACCCCACAAAGTTTTACAGCAAAGATGAGCTGGCACAACTAACAGTTTTGAACGAAGATTTGCTGTATGCTGTATTGTTTTGGGCCTCTCACTTCAAACTTGGCTTCCCGAATGCTTTAGTAGAAGACCAACAAGTAATCATCAAGTTACTGTACCAGTTTTGTACCACAATCCTCCCTTACTACCTTGAGGCACTTCTGCTGCTTTCCAAACTGAATGAAGTCTTTCCAATGGTTCAGTCTGTTTCTGACACATTGTCTCATTTCACTCACATGGAGGAAGTCAAGACAGTGCTCTCTTTGCTGAATGATCTGAAATTTGTGGCTGTCAATTTCCGTACCCAATTATTGGCAAGTCCACTCCAAGTTTACAACCATGCCTTAATCTCAGTGCCTCAAGAAACTGTGTATTTCAGGCTCTATCAGAGTCTTGCATCTGCGCACATTATATTGGTGCTGAAAAAGAGTGGAGTTCATTCACGCTTATTGGACATTCTCTGTGTGTTGGTCCAGTGGCATATTCGCCTGACAACAAGACTGTGGTTTCTGGATCTTGGGACAAGACAGTCAAATTGTGGTCTTTGGAAACTGGGGAATGTGTCAAGACCCTTGAAGGCCATTCTGGGAGTGTGAATTCAGTGGCCTTCTTGCCTGATGGCAAGAGTGTGGTTTCTGGATCAGGTGACAATACAGTCAAATTGTGGTCTTTGGAAACTGGGGAATGTGTCAAGACCCTTGAAGGCCATTCTGGGAGTGTGAATTCAGTGGCATTCTTGCCTGATGGCAAGAGTGTGGTTTCTGGATCAGGTGACAATACAGTCAAATTGTGGTCTTTGGAAACTGGGGATTGTGTCAAGACCCTTGAAGGGCATTCTAAGCATGTGTCTACAGTGGCATATTCACCTGACGGCAAGACTGTGCTTTCTGGATCAAGTGACAGAACAGTCAAACTGTGGTCTGTGGAAACTGGGAAACTCTCCAAGACCTTTGAAGGACATTCTGACGGGGTGACGTCAGTGGCATATTTGCCTGATGGCAAGACTGTGGTTTCTGGATCTTGGGACAATACAGTCAAATTGTGGTCTTTGGAAACTGGGGAATGTGTCAAGACCCTTGAAGGCCATTCTGGAGTGTGAATTCAGTGGCATTCTCACCTGACTCCAAGACTTTGGTTTCTGGATCAGGTGACAATACAGTCAAATTGTGGTCTTTGGAAACTGGGGAATGTGTCAAGACCCTTGAAGGGCATTTTAGGTGGGTGGCTTCAGTTGCATATTCACCAGACGGAAAGACAGTGGTTTCTGGATCAGGTGACGACACAGTCAAAGTGTGGTCTGTGGAAACTAGGAAACTCTCCAAGACCCTTGCGGAAACTGGGGAATGTCTTGAAACAAGTGATTGGTATGGAAGGGATCTTAATGGCACATTCTCTCGTTCAGAGTTAACAGCCCATGATGGTTGGGTTTGCGCAGACAAGACACTGTTGTACTTCATTGGCAAACCATATTATGCTTTTTTGAGTCATCTGTTTCTTGGAGGGTGGGAACTGATGTTGTATGCCTTGTTCTCAAACATTAGAAAGTGGAGTACTTTGGATGTCTGAAAATGTAAAGGAACAGCCTGATAATGTTTATTGGTTGTTGTGTGGTTGTGTAGTTGTTGGGTTGATGGAGTTTTGAGGGGTGTGGGGTGTGCAGTTTGGCTGGTTTGTTTGAAGGGTTAGGGTTACAAGGGTTAGGGTTTTTTTTGAAAGGTTTATACCCTTAGTGTTGGGATGGGTTAAGATGGTCAACTGGACCATACCTTCATAAATAGTCAAAACAACCAATATAACTCTTATTTCAACCTCAAAGAATACTGTTAAGTGTTTGTTGGGGCCAGGTTTTAATTTGGGTTATGTCTTGCAGACGCAGACGCAGATGCAGACGCAGATGCAGATGCTCAACAAGAGTTCAAGTTAAAAGACAAGAACGAGAAGATGGATCAAGAAGAAAGGTATGAATCAAGCGAGAACAGGAGTAGTGAGGTGAAATTTCGGAGCGAGAGCGAGAGTGGGTCAATGAATGATTTTCCATGGTTAGGAGTAGGGTTAAGGGTAGGGCTAGGGTTAGGGTTAGGGTTAGGCTTAGGTTTTTTTTTTTTGAACATTCTTTATTCCGTGGATACCAACAGAGTTTAGGTTAGAATAAGATTGAAAAGCAAGAGTCAAAAGAAGTTAGAGTTTCAAGAGTATTCAGAGTTGGCGAAGGAATACAAGTCGGCGGTAGGCAAATACAAGATCGTTCTTGGCTAGGGCTTTGGTGACAAGAGGGTCTGGCCGGTGGGCTAGAGACAAGTTGTGACGAACAAGGGCAGACTGTTGTGAAGCTGTGAGTTGAGAGTGTTTGAGAACGTTTGCCATTCCTGAAAAGGGTTTGAAGATAATGTGCTTAAGTTGCTGGTTCGAGTGGATTTCTTGGTCCCGGAAGTATCGTTTGATGGTGGTTTTCAAGTCAAGTTCGTCAGATTGATGGAAGTACATACGAATTTGGTTGACGAGAGGCAAGTTTGAAGAAAGGTTGTGAGAGTACAAGCAGCAGGTGAAAGTGTAGGGATAAGTGTTGGAGGCTTTGCGGCTAGAAGGGCGACAAGGTAGTTGGCACGATCGCGGTACGTCTGGATTCCAAGTAGGTAGCGGACTTGCGGAGATGGCACAGGCAGAGGCAGGTGTTGTTGAAATGGCTTAAAGATCCACTGGCAGACAGAGTTGATGAGTGTAGTACCAAGATAGTCTAGAGAAGAGAGCTGCTGTTGGGTAAGTACAGCCATTGCAAGAGGAGTGGCATATTCCCATCGTGAACGGATAAGCGAGAAGAATATGTTTCGGCGGTGGTGGGGGTGCCAAAAGCGAGCGAAAGGCGAGTTCGAGAGTTTCTGGAAGGTTTGACGAGCTTGGTGAATCTTGCCAGTGTAGTACTGGTAGAACAAGGGGCCTGAAGTAGAAATGTTGATACCAAGGTATTTGTGAGAGTTAGTGTTGGCAATTTGAGTGTTGTTGTAGATGAGGGCGGGACCAGAGTAGTTGATAGTAAAGCACTTAGTTGGAGAGAGGGACATACGATTCTGTTGGCACCAGCGGGAGATTTCGGTAAAGGCAATTTGAAGATTTTCGTTGGAGTTTGTTCTGACGGCCACATCATCGGCAAAGAGTGATGTAGGAGTGTTGCCTCTGTGGGGGGGAAGGGTGTTGTCTAAGAGATGGGCAAGGTCGTTGATGAAGATGTTGAAGAGAAGTGGGGCTAAGGTAGAGCCTTGTGGGAGGCCACGGCTGCGGCGGATTGTACGAGAGAGTTTGGAGTTGATGTAGATTTTGGTAAAAGTGGTAGAGAAGAGTTGATGGATGGCTGCAAGGAGTTGTAGAAGAATGGGACAGTGACCGGTGGAGCGAATGTTTTGTTCAAGTTTGAAGAGGAGGATGTGGATGTCAACGGTGTCGTAGGCTTTGTGGAAGTCGAGAAGGAGTGTTCGAGTGGACTGGTGGGAAGTGTTGGCGGCCCAATTCAGGTTACAGATAGTTGAGCGATTTTTGACGAAACCCTGTTGGCTAGGGTGGAGGGAGGTGAACTGTTTTAGATATACAAGAAGATGTTTTTCGTAGAGGAGACGGAGGATGTTACTAAGACCAATGGGACGGAAGTCGAGGAGGACGGGTTTGCTGGCGGGGTGCTTGATTTCGGGATAAGGACTGTGGTGAAGGCTTTCCATTGTTCGGGGATAATTCCAGAGACAAAGATTTGATTGAACATGGCAGATAGAAGATCGGGAAGGTCGGTTGTGAGGCAAGGTGTTTCAAGAGATCGATGGATATACTGTCGGGACCAGAGGCTTTGTGGAGGGGGTGTTTTTCGATTATGTTGGTGACTTGCTGCGGCGTGGAGAATTCAAAGTTTTGGGGCAGTGGAGGTGGTGGTTCATTGTCAGGGAAAGGGTGTGGCGGTTCAGAGTAGTTGGGGTCAGCTGAGGCAAATAATTTGTGGAAGGATGTACGAGCATTTTCTAGAAGTTCTTTGGACGGTGTAAATGGTGGCGGTTTCTGATGGAGGGATTTCTGGGCTTGGCGGATGGCTTCTGTGGTGGAACAGGAGGTTTAATAGGTGGATTCTTGGGATTGGTTTTGGGGTCAGAGGATGAAATTTTGGAAATGAAAGGGTCATAGAGATCAAGGGCAATTGAACGAAGTTTGTCGGTGAGTTGGTTGTAGATTTCGTTGATGAGATGTTGGGAGTTATTTGGGGATGTTGGAGGGGAAATGGTGTTGCGAAAGAGGGGGGTGTAGTGTTGTGGTAGTAGATTGAGGCGAGGTTGACGGCGGTAGTTTATGCGAGAAGAGTATTGAGGGATAAAGGCTTGGGCTTTATTGATCATTGGCATGAGAGTTGTTAGACTGAGTAGAAGACATGGTAGGAGGGGCAGTGTTGGAATTCGTTTGAGTGTTGCTGGCAGTTTCTTCGCTCATTTCAACGTTGACATCGACGACATTTGGGAATTTTTTTCGGAGGAAGCAGTGCCACTCATAGTAGTAATCACGAACTGCACGATTGGGGTTCAAGTCAGAGATCTTCTTCACTCGGTCTGCATTCCATTGAATCTGTTTGGGTGTAGCAGTAGGTCGGTCCATTTCAAACTTGTCCAAAACTTTGATGCCATGCGAGTGAAAGAGTTTGGCAATGTGGGCAGCATAGACAATGTTGACTGCAAATTCATGGGTGTTAGGAGAAATTTTGGAGACGTTATAGATCTCAGATGTTGGAAACTTAAGCTCACTCAATTTAGACTTAATTTCACGATATGTCAGACTTTTGATTCCAGCAACATAAATGATCGCGACTTTAAGGTCTCTCTCAATTTGCGTGAAATTGCGATAAAAGTCGACGTTTGTGGGAGGAGGGACAGGGGGTTGGGATTGTTGGGGGAGGGCAGGGTTCACAAGGGAGTCAAGTACTTGTCGTACTTCAGGGTTTTGTTGGATAGGGGAGGCAGGGCGATGACGAGCAGTGGCTTCAGCCCAAGTAAGTCGGGTTGCCCCTGAGAC